>JAZHRO010000024.1:100882142-102082500 GCA_037157565.1 Thalassia testudinum
GATGTCCTTTGGGACATTAGATGGATCTTCTAAGATTAGGTCATCATCTCCACTTGAAGCTCTTTCCTTGTGATTTAATTCATCAAAAGAAACATATGGAGTTTCCTCGACAGTGGAATTCTTCTTATTGTAAACTCTATAAGATTTGCTTCTAGATGAATACCCTAACAATATCCATTCATCACTTTTGACATCAAACTTATCCAGATTTTCCATTGTATTCAATATAAAACTTTTGCAACCAAATACTTCAAAATATAAGAAATTTTTTGTGATAACTGAAATGGTGTCTTCTCTAGAATTGGACTAATGGAGGCCCTATTTTGAATATAGCAAGTAGTGTTTACTACCTCATCCTAAAAATACCGATATAGCTTTGACTCACACAACATTGTACAGGCACACTCCTACAATGTTCTATTCTTCCTTTTTACAACACCATTCCGAGGAGCTGCTTTAGGAAATGCAAATTCTTGTTTGATCCCATAATCTAAGCAAAAATCTTGAAAATTCTAATTCTCAAATTCTCCATCATGATCACTTCTAACTCTAGTGATGGAATATCCTTCTCAGTTTAAATTCTTTTAGCAATCTTACCAAATTCCTTAAAGGTAGAATCTTTGGTTCTTAACAATACCTAAGTAAATTGGGAAAAATCATCAATAATGACTAGACAATATTTGCACCCACTGAGGCTCTCAGACTTGGTTGGTCCAAAGAGGTCTAGATATAGCAACTCAAGTGGTTTTGACGTGCTGACCATAGTTTTAGGTTTTTATGAAGTTTACCAAGTTCATAGGATTTACAAATGTTTTTCTTCTTAAAAGATATTTTAGATAAACCCCATATCAAGTAATGTTTCACTAGCTTGTTTATATCTTGCATGTGAACATGCCCTAGTCATCGATGCCACAATATTGACTTGTCACCCGATGCAACTAAGCAGTTTAAGCTATTGCAGTTGTCAAAGTCAATAGTGTAAGTATCTTTGAATCTCTTTCAAGTTAAGAGAATTTCTTTGGTCTTTTTGTCTTTAATTTTAAAACCTTTTGATAAAAAATTTACTTTGTATCCTTTATCACATATTTGGCTTGCACTAAATAAATAATTTTTTCATTCTTTAACTAGATGGACATTATCAAAGGAAGTTTGAGAATTACCAATTTAGTTAATACTAATAATACATCCCTTGTGGTTGCTGCCAATTCTTTATAGTCAAACTTGAGAAACAATTCTTCTTCTTCGGTCATGTGCTTGGATCATCCGTTGTCCATGATCCATCTTTTGGTTTGGACCTATCATTGGTTTAGGCTTGTGAGGTTCAAAAATCTGTTTAATGGCTAGAAGATTTCCATCATCTTTTTTGTAGAGCCAGTCAGTGTACTTTATGAGCCCTTCGTTAGAGTGACCTACAAAATAAGAATGCAAGGTTTTCTTTGGTACCCATATTTTCTTTTTAGGTCCACTCTTGTTAGTAGGTGCTTGTTTAGGCCTAAACCTATTCCTGCCCTTATGGCTAGAAATTTTGGGTGTTGATTTGTGAACTAGATCCTTCATAATCATTTTTGGAAGTATAACCCAACTCAAATTTGGTTGTTGTTTGAGTGTGTGTTCATAATAATTTTTTCAAATTATCTTTACCCTTAGTGAATTTACATTTACAAGAGTGATGAGTATAATTTATTGGATTAAATATAGGCCTAAGTATAATGCCATTGTAATTCTTGGATCTTTATGTGCGTAGATCTTAAGTATTGATTAGATACAATCTACATTCCTAATGTGCAAAATATGCATTTGGTGATATATTTTAATTTGACAAGTTAGATGCAAGTTGAAAAGAATTTTGGCAGGACATGCGAGTTAATTGCAGCGTCAAGAGGATTTCCTTGCAAATCTTCTCCAACCATCGTCATCCATGCAACAAATCGCTTCGAGATGTCGTGATCTCTTGGTCGGTGCCATTGATCAATGGATCTAAGGTTGAAAAATTGAGAATAAGAGGGGTACCGATGACCCAAGGATCATATTATCACCCCCCCTTCCACCTTCATCTTCACCGTGGTCCAAGGAGCGGCATCGTGGTTGTCGCACACACTGTGGTCTAAGCATACTCCGAGATTGCCTGTTGTCTCTGACGTGGTGGTGCACACCAAGCCATCCACCTCTTCCGTTACCCGCTAATGAGGGGCAAAAAATTCCCTTGGACCTAAAACTCCGCGAAAGGCCCCAAAAATAAGGACCTAACCCAAGAAGACTTGGATATAGGCGGATCCAGGGATCCGACCTGCCTACATCCTAGAAAAGTCTTGCGCACTGGCAGGTTCGGGAGTCGAACCTGCCAACACTTGGAAAAGCCCAGACGCAGTCGACCCCAAAGGGCCCTATCTGCTAAAAGGGATGGCGAATGTACAACACGACCAAGTCCCCAATAAATACTAACATGGCCACCGCAATCAATGATCTGGCAAGATACGTACCTTGTTGGGCGGTGTATCTTGTCAGAAGATCTTGCAAAGGGCCCAACTCCAGCCCTATAAATAATTGAGGGGGGGCTCGAGCAACTCGAGAGAGAAATCAAGACATTGTAAACCTTGTAATCTTTCAAGTTATAGTGCATAATTGGGAGAACTATCCTCCCCCCAGACGTACACCCCTTGTAGTGAAACTGTGTAATCAATCCCTGTGCCCATTGTGTGATTGCTTGAATCTCACGATCGGACCCTCCACTTACGTAGAGGTCCAATCGTCTCTATTCTTTAGTCGGACCCTCCAAACTTCGGGGTTCCGATCAATTGGCTTCGTCTGTGGGAAGCGATTATCAGGTGATAACGTTTCCTAGCTCTTGAAGTCCTCTTGATGGCTCCCACAACTCACAACTTCTCCCCGCTGACCTGAACAAGGTGTCGGCTCAGGACGAGTTTAGCGTATTGGTGTCCAAGAGACGCCCCCCGCCACCTGAGCCAAGCAAGGAGAAGCAAGGAGTCCATGACCAGCCACCAGAGGACCACGAGCGCAACCTCCTCCTAGAGCTGCAAGTAAGGGAGGAGCATTATTGGGCAAAGCTGGAGGCTCTGAGGGCTGAGAAAATCTCAGTCACAGAGAAACTCCTGGAGATCAAACAGATCTAAGAGTTCGACCAACCCCCACAGGGGGAGCCACACTCAGCAAGCCTTGAAGACGTGCAGCAGAGGTAACATCGCATGGTGAAGGATGAGAATGCCCATCTACGCAAACAGCTTGAGAAGCTAAAGTGAGAGCTTAGTAGCCATAAGGGCGAAGCCCCTCCTGAGCCACTAAAAGTTCCTTGCCCACCATCCTTAGAAGAGATCTCAGGGGCTCAACCCCCAACGATCGGCAGCTGGGGTTCGATCCCTGAGATCGTCTGCTAAGTTACCAGGGTAATGCGAGGCATATGCCCCCAGGCCTATGTCACGACCTACCCCTTCATTGAGGAGGTGATGATAACCCCCCTACTCGAGCGATTCAAGAAGCCAGTCATGGCCCTATATGACGGGACGGTGGACCCCAACAGCTTCGTTGGGAGTTACCGCCAAATGATGTTGGTGCACGACTGCCTCGATGGAGTACTCTGTAGGGTATTCTCGTCCAATCTGTTCGACATGGCCCATGAGTGGTTCAACGAACTGCCAGTCGGATAGATCGCCTACTTCCAGGAATTAGCAGACAAGTTCTGCAAGTACTTTGCTGGGCAACAAAGGGTTAGGGACAACCCTGAAAGGTTGTTGGAGGTCACACACCGGAAGAATGAATCTTTCCAGTCATACCTAAACCGGTTTAAGGCCCAGTACTTTAAGTGCAAACGGCCTCACGATGACATTGCCATCCAATACTTCAAGTCATAACTCCTGACTCAAATGTTTTGGCAAGACATCGATGAATTCCCGCCTAGGGATTTGCCGGGGCTCTGGGACCGAGCCACGAGGTTTGTGAAGTAGGGCGACTCTTTCTGCTCTTGCAACCGGCTAGCGGAGGGGTCTGAAGATGATGCTAGCCCAGTCCGGGAGAAGTGGGCCTTGGGTGAATCTGCCCCCATCTCCATCCATGGAGGCAGCCGCTTCAACAAGCGTAAGGCTACCTTCCCGAAGCGGAGGAATGATCGGCCATGCAAGGGTTGAAACAATGAACCCCACCAACCCAAGCGGGATTATTTCGAAGAGTACACTTCCCTTGCTGTGAACCGGGCGGACGTGTTGGCAGAAGTATGGTCTACGGAAAAAGACCTGCTACCCCTACCTATGCCAATGAAGAAGAAGGTTGATTCTGGGCCCTACTATTAGTATCACAAGGCTCGGGGCCATGCCACAGAAGATTGCTGTGATTTACGCGACCAGATCAAGTCCCAGATCCTGTATAGGAACCTAACCTACTTTGTTAGGCGGACCGAAGGCCACGATAAGGGCAATGGGCCCATTGAGGGCCCATAAGACTACCACAAAGAGAGGCTTCAGCATCTTCGTGGGATCAACATGGTACTCGTCAAAGGCCTAGAGACAAACGACGCCGTGCCCTGCCACCTCAAGTAAGCAGTATCCCCCTGCTCCCACCAACTGAATACCACCGCCAGGTCCTGGGGGCTATGTGATGAGAGGCTCATCTTGGTTTCTAATTACCCCTAATTAACTAGTCTTAGTTAATTAGCTAGGAATATGTATATATAAGGGTTAATTATAGAATAAGGGATAAATCATTAAAGGATCTTAAAATAAGTTAAAAATGATAAATTATTAGCCAATTAATATTATTAATAATTTAATTAATAAATGGACTCAAAATATCATTAATTATTTACCTAATTAATGTGTTAATTAACTTAAGCATAATTTATACCTAGGTATGTAATAACTTAAGTAACTTTACTTAATTAAATAAATTAAGCTAAAAAGGTCAAAAATGTAAATCCAAGGTTTAAATATAATATTTTTCTAATTTATAATCATATATAAAAAGTTGAAAATATTTAAATTAAAATAAACCTTGAAAACCTTAGTTTACGTTTTAGTCCTTAAGTTTTATTTCAATCGAGTCCTTTTCCTTCACTTAGGTCCTTATCTTTCCTCGCAATCAGGTCCCTATTTACATCTTCTTCTTCATTTCTTCTTCAGCCATTTCGACGACTGACAACAGGAGGTGCTTTCACCAGCCGATCACCATTCATCTGACGCTTGTCCACCTCTGCCAAGCTCCTGGAGCTTGCGCTCACCACCACCTTTTCATCCATCGGTCTAGATGAAGCTGCAACCCTAATTAGGGTTCGAAGATAACCTCACCAGCGTTGGAGAAGATGTCGGTGGTTACCTCGCACCTAGACTCTACACCGTCCAGATTCATCCTCAGCCACCGCAACCTATAAATACCCCTCCACCTCTCCGATTTTGAGAGGTTAGCTCCCTTCCCTCTTCCCCCTACTGAGCTAACAGATAGGCTATTCACTCCAAATCCGGCGACCTTCTCTCGCTTCCACCATCTTCCTCCGATCATCTCCACTCGTCTCTGATCTCCGTCGTTGTCTGCTGAGTCTCTGACAAAGTGCCGACGACGGACTTCACCTCTGCTTCTCGCCAACGCCCGCCGGACTTCTTCCTCCTCTCCTCTGATTTCCTCCTTCGTTACGACCTTCGACGGAGACTCCTTACCCCCTTTGTCTAGGTAATAGTAGGGTAGGTAAGTTAGAGTAATTAGAGTAGTTAATTAGGTAGTTTAGTTAGGATTAATGACAGTTCTTTCCGTCGTCTTCCTCCGACGAGCTCTTTGAGCTTGACTAAAGAATCTTTTTGTCTTTTTGATTCACTGATCACCTTCTACAATCCTTCACGATCATTTCTGGCACATTAATTTCTTGATTATAACACTTATACGCCTAATCCACCTCCACCTTCACCGGTTGCTTTCGCTGTCCATGGCGGAGGTCACCGAGGACAATTCACATGCACTGGGGCCCTCCATCACCTAGTCATCATCTAAGGGCCCCGATCTTCATATTAATTTGACTAAAAATCACCTATATCTAAAATGCCTAAATTTCACTCAACCTCCTGAGCTCGCTGTCAGTGGCGGCTCAGGAGGAGTTTCTCCATCTAATTAATCACCTGTACACCATCGCCACACCCCACTGATTTGTTCTCTCTACTCAATTGAGTGAGAGAACTTGACCTGAGTTCCAGCGAACTCAGAACACACTCTCTATGAATTCACTGCACATCTTTTATTTTAATCATCAATTGAATGAATTAATGAGGTTCTGAGGTTCCTTGTGACATCAGGAAACTTTTCAAATCTTTAATGGCCTGTTCTAATGGCTTTTACACATTTACAACCATTTTCTAGATTCACCGAAGCTCCGGTGAGCTTTGGCGAGTCAAAAATAGTCTTCAGCCCATAGAACTTCCTGAGAAGCTCTAGATTGTTTAATTGAGGTCTAAGGATCTTGATTTGGTGTTTATTTTGATGTTTTGATGTCTGGAGCTATATATAGGCCTCTATCTTTTCCAACTCCAGCAGAGTTGGAGAAGATTATTTGTTAGGGTTTAACTTGATGTAAGAGGTCTAGAAGCATCAGGAAGATGCTCTGAGACAGTCCTGTGGATTAATCACTTAGAAAAGCTGTAGTTTGTTCTGTCGAATAAACTCATTTAGGATTCCAGGAGACATACTTGAAACCCTAGAATTCCTTGTTGAAATCTCTTCTTAAGACCCTGAATCTATTCCTAAGATGAAATAGAGTTAATTTGAGGCATTAATTTCATCTGAGATAGTCTAATGAAGAAAGTCAAATTTTGAGGTTTAATGGTCAACCTCAGGTCTGATTGGATGATTGAGACATCAATTAGGTTAATTGATGGTTAAAAATGATTCCTGGGATGATTTTAGATGATTTAGATTTGATTTGGATAAGTTTTATTTAGGACTTCATGTAAATTCAAGTTCTATTTAGTTTGGGTTCATTTGAACCCAAAACTGACTTCAGTGTATTTCTGGTGAGATTCAGATGCAGATGTTACCTAGCTGGATTCTTTACAACCTTCAGAGGTTGTTTAATTTGATGTAACTATCCTTTAGCTATCTATTGAGCTAATCAGAGCTCAAATTGGAGCTCTAAAGCTCTTGTAGGAAGCTTTTGAGCTTCTTCTTCTTATAGAAGCCTCTTAGCACTCTTAGCCTTCACCATTTGGTGCGGAATCATCTACTGAGATGATTCAGAACCTCATCTGGAGGTCAAATGCCTCACTGCAGGTCCTTAGAACTAAGTTGCTTCACTGCAGGCTAGATTGGTCGTATAAATTGTCCACTTTCACCCTTCAAATAGAAGGGTAAGATCTATTCTGAGCATCAAATTGATGCTAAATCCCTGTAGTGCACCTTTAGAGCTTTCTAATGAGCCGTTGCTTGCTCGATTTGGAGCTCTGAGCCGGCTGGAATCTCCAGCCAAAGTTTGACTTGGAGGGGACTAAGTTAGTCTCGCATCGGTAGAATAGGAGCGCACGCCTTAGAATAAAAGGACAAAGCGAAGAGGCCTTACCGGTCGTCAGCACTGGGCGCACAAAGAGCATATGTGTGTGTGTGTGGGTGCGTGCGGTGCACGTGCCTAGGTGTGTGTGTACACCTGTGGGCGCAAGTGTGGGCTCGTGAGTAGGCGTGTGTGTGGGCCTGGGAGGCCAGAGACTGTGCATGATGAAATGTGAATCGGAAATAAACCACCTAATATAAACTAGGCTCGGACCCAGAAGGGTTTGGTTCCACCCTGAGAGGGGTGCTGTGTATCCCCGACCGGTCCGAGCCGCCCATCAGAAAACCAAATTTTTGGTTCAAGTGTGGTTAACCTGCACAGTTAAAGAGTTGAAGAAAAAGGAAGAGAGGAGGGTTAAGAGAAATATAGAGAAGAGGAGCTCGAGAAAGTGATGACAGAGAGGTAAAGAGAGAAGTGAAGAAAGAGTAATGGAAAGAAAGAGCGATGGTAGATCAGATAGAAGAAGAGAAGAAGAGTCAAGGCTGAAGATTAAAGAAGAAAAAAATAAAAGGAAATTAAGGAGTATCAGACATCTGACAATGTAATGTTTATTTTTAAGACGTCTGATTTTGTATTTTACTTCAGTAAAATTTCTTTTTGAGCTTAATTCATGTAATAAGGTACTTATATTCATTTGAATTTCTTTTTCTTGCCTTAATCTTTTGTAAATAAGATGAAATTAGTATAATAAACATGTTTACTTGCTTTTTAATAACAAATCATATGTGTAAATATGTTTTTCCTTATGAAATTTTGCATACTTTTAATTGAATATCCTTTATGCAAGATTCATATTCTTAAAGTAATTTAATTATAATTCTAATTGATTAAGTAATTAGTAATTTATGCTTAGGATTTAATTATGAATTAAGTTAAGTTATGCCTCCCAGTGAATGACCTGGACTCAACCAGTTAAAAAAGAATTAAAATCTAAAGTGTTAGGTTAGCTTGACCCTATACTACACAATCGACATCAAATTAAGTTAACCTAAGTTACTTTCTCTTGCACTTAATTAAGCCTAAACAACTTATTTAACTGTGTTGAGAATCTAAATTGGACACTATGCCTGGAGCGCCCCAGCACATTCACCACCCACCCCCCGTGGGTGCGGAGGTCGAAGTCATTTTTGGTGTCAATGTCGCTCCAAGTCGGTAATCCAGCCCTCCCAGGCGGCCGACTCTTAGCGCTTTCCTCACCCTCCAATGGGGCGAGAGAGGTCTTGCCAGGCAGGCGGACTCCCGACTATTCGCCTCCCTCCCAGACCCGATGAAGCATATGACCCACTTCTGGTAACACTCTTACTGGCAGGGTGACAACAACCTCGGCACCTTGTTGATGAGGGAAGTGCCGTGGACGTCCTCTTCCTCAAAACCCTACACCAGCTAGGTTTCACGGAAGAGCAACTTTCCCCTTTGATTCACCTGGTGGTTGGGTTTGGCAATCACAAGGTGATGCCAAAAGGAGAATTTAGCCCCCCCTTGTCCATCTGCGACAGGGACAGGCACCTCAACTGGATGGCCATGCTTGTAGTGGCCAGGTTGACACCAGCATTTGACAACATTCTCGGCCACCCCACCACCCATGCCTTCCGGTTGATCCCCTCCTCATACTTCCAATTTGTGCTTTTTTAGTCTCCACATTGAGTGGGAATAGTGCACGAGGACTAGTCGACCGGGCGTGAGCACCTCGGAATCGAGCTGGAACGGTCCTTGGAGATGAAGCCCCCCAAGTCACGAAAATGAGCGAAGAAGAGAAGCTAAGTCCAAGTGATCCAGTTGGAGGCAGTCCCAATTGATCAACCGACGACTTTGGCGCTGCAACTAGGCTCTTCAAGCATTGTTATACAAATGTATCCTAATGACGCTAACAAGCTCGTCGAGGTTGGAGCAGACCTTGCACCCTCCGAGGTATAGGAGTTGCTACTTCTCCTTCGGGCCAATGCTGACGTTTCTGCTTGGTTCGCCAACGACTTGCCCATGGTCGACTTGTCACTGATTCAACATCAGCTGAATATTCAAGCAAGCACCTGTGCAGTCAAGTAGGCACATAAGCATAAGTCAGTTGAGCAAAGGAGGTGGCTAAAGCTGAAGTTCATAAGCTTTTGGAGGCAGGATTCATTGAAGAATCCTTGTACCCAGCATGGCTTTCGAATGTAGCGATGGTGAAAAAGGCCAACGGTCATTGGCGCATGTGCGCCGACTTCACCAACTTGAATGAAGCTTGCCCGAAAGGCAAATTCCTCCTGTCGAGAGTGGATTCCCTGGTGGACTCCTGTAGTGGCCAAGCTCACATGTCCTTCTTGTACGCCTACAACGGGTACCATCAGATCAGCCTTGCCCCAGCAAGAAGGCCTCACACCTCCTTCACTACTGATAGGGGCCTGTTTCAGTATAGAGCCATACCCTTCGGCTTAAAAAATGATGGTGCAATATACCAGTGCCTTGTAAATATGGTCATTTCAAAAATAATAGGAAAGTTGTTTGAGGTGTACATCAACGATATGCTTGTGAAGGGATCTTATTTCCCTCAACGCCTACAATATTTAGCGGAGGTCCAAATTCTAAGGAACACCTGTCTTCGCCTGACCTTGACAAGTGCACTTTTGGGGTTTCAGCCGACAAGTTTCTAGGGTTCTTGGTCTTTAATCGGGGAATTGAGGACAACCCTGATAAGATCTAGGCGATTGTAGTGGCGATTGCAGACCTGCAATCGCCAGATACCTTAAAAGGGATACAGTTGCTGGTCAGCAAGATCACCTCATTAGGCTAATTCTTGTCTCGATCATCCGACAAATGCCTCCCTTTCTTCGATTGCATAAAGAAGGGCAAAGGCTATAACACCATCCACTAGATTCCGTACTGCCAAAAGGGCCTGGAGGAAGTCAACGAAGCACTCCAAAGTCCCCCCGTCCTAACCGCCCCCCCACTTGGGGAAGTTCTATCGCTATATCTGGCCGCATTTGCCTTAATGTAAACATGTTTACGCTACATAAGATGTCTATTTATGCATGCTCTTAAGCATAGAATTGCATTGCATACTATAAATATTGCATATCATGCATCATCTTGCATTTAAATTAGTTTGAATAAAATGGAGGTTAATTGTCTCTTTTTATGTTCAAGGACAGGGCAAATTTTTTTGGGTGCCTCGAATAAAAAATCCAACTGTACAGATTCGAACAGGGAGACAATTGGAGTTCAACGACTCCAAGATCGCCCTGATCAGACACCTGTAGCATCAGATAGAGACCGAGGAACCCTAGAAGATCAAGGGCCAAGTTGGTGTGAATCCACACTACAGACGACAAATCCAACCGCACGGATGGATTTAGGTCGACGATCGCAGCCTAATAGCATGAAAATCGACTCAATCCGACAACCGTGGCACCATCTACGTCATCTAGATGATAGACGGCCAAGATGGTGCCACGTGGAACCATCTCGGCCGCCCAAACCGACCCAGCTGATTTTGGAGACAACCGCACCCTTCTACCGCGCATTGGATCGTGGCCGTTGGATCGCCATCCAACGGCCATGGGCATCCGCACCTCAATTCAACCACGTGCCCATTTCCCCTTTGCAGCGCAGTGGGTGAGAGCACCAGCGTGAAGGAGAGGCACGGGATCGAGTCACGAGGAGTGGACGAGTGGGCGCGAGGAGCGTTGGATCACGATCGATCCTTGCAACTATAAAAGGAGACCCCCTCCATACGAATTTTTCATCCCTTCCTTCTCTCCTCTACCTCTCCAAAGCTTAAGAGAAGCTTGTCCCACACCCGGGATGCTCCTCGAGAGATAAAGCAAATTTTCGCTCTCATTTCGGAAGCAGATCCCGTGACGACGACGACGTGCTGCCTCGTTCTCGTTCCTCCTGCCTCGACCTCCTTCTTCCCGCTCGGTCCTCTTTCGTCCAGGCGGCGTCTTATCCGGCTCAACCTCCAAGCTATCGTCGAGGAGGATAACTTCTCTCTCTCATTCTTCTTTACAACTTTCTAGAGTAGAATTTTCTTGCTTTTTAGTGTAGCTAATTTCTCGCTTTTTAGTGTAATTCTTCACTGGTTCTCTCTCTCTCTCTCTCTCTCTCTCTTTCTCGTTTAGACTGTTTGTTAATATTGCTTCATTGTAATTACATTGCTTCGCTTTTCAACAAAAACTCTAAAAAAGGTATAATTGCTAATATAGATCGATGTAGCCTCCCTGAGTTCGACCTGGGATTTCTATTCCGGTACAAATTTTATTTGTTGAACACGGGTTCTTCACTTTCAAACTATGACGACAGATTTTTCAAAATCAAATACGATAGCGTAGTTGCTCGTAGCTTCAACATTTTGGCGCCGTTGCCGGGGAGGCAACGATTTCCGATCTGATTTTCGCATTTCACGCACTTTATTGTCTTCTAACTTGCTTTCTCTTGTGTCTATTGTTTTGCAGAGACCTCCAATAGGGGATTATCAAGCAGTAGACCGGAGTAAAGTGCAGTTGAAGACAACTGTAAGTGCTCCCCATTCTTCCCCACCTCCATAGATTTTATTTGACACGTTAAATCCAAATTCCAATTAACTTAGGTATTTGCATAATCTTAGGAATAGTTTGGTTGTTTGGATTCTCACTCTCATTCCACCCTCGTTTATAAAAAAAACAACAAAAAGATAATCTTGTGGGGTAATTTTCAACAAACACACACCGTACACCCACATTCAAGGCACTTAACCTAATTGATTTGTTTCTACTCAACCAGGTTCTGATATGTGGAACTGGTACATAGAAAGCAACATATAAAAGAGTAGAAATCATTCTAAGTTAACCATCTTTGTGTGCCTAACTTAGTGGTGCATTTGTGGCCAGTCGTTTGAGTTGTTTGGGCCGCACCACTCTACTTAAAATCAACTCATTAAGTAGCTCCTCCTTAGGGTTTTCAATATAGGTCTATTCCAGGCACTCCACTTTATTTCTGGTTCTAAAGGAAAGCGATCTTCACCCATGTTTGACAACCTGGTTTGACTCGAAACTTGATTGCAATCAACCTAATTTGAAACCCTAAAAGCTACTTAAGCAAGATTTGAACATTAAAATCCACGCATCACAAATATTCTTGCTTGAAAAACCTGGTTGTGCACGCACTTACACAATTCTCAATCAATCATTAAGGACACAACCCATTTTAAGGGCCCATCACATTCCATAAGCACCACAATCCCAGGTCTTAATAAAATTGAGTAGATGTTGGCCTTAAGATCTGATTCACTCTTCAGGGCCTAGTATGAGATTGTCTTTGATTAACCTACTTGTACTGATTAATCCTATGTCTAGCTAGGGGAGTAGCATCAAACGATCGCGGCTGGGGGGTACACTAGGAACCGGAGGCGAAAGTCGAAGGAAGAACCTTCTCCCTAGTCCCTCCTTCTAACTGGTTGGATTGAGCAGACGTAGGTAGAGTAAATCATTTACAATCTTAAGGCAGGTTTTGGGAGTCAGTAGATCCTTAGGCTACCCCACTTAAGGACAGCCTTATTTTTGTTGTGCTGCAGGGTCCCTATCCCCAGTCCTTCCGACTTTCTCCTAGTTTATGCTGGGAAGACGGTCATTGAATCCTTGATTGGAAGGACCACTAGAGTATTCTAGGAGGCGCAAATTGGATTTTGGTCAAATTGATCCCATGGCCGACCAACAACCTCCTCTACCTGGAGATCCACAGGAAGAATTTCGAAGGCAGTTGGAACAAATGTAGAGAATGCAGGAATGGTTCCAGAGAATGCAGGGCGCTTAGCCCTTGAAGGATTTTTATGATCCTTCAAATTACGGGGAACGACTCGGTGTCCAGATTTCAGCCGGCGACGTAGAAATCAAGTCCCAGGTGTTAAGCTTGATCAAACATTATCATGGGCTTGGCTTTGAAGATCCATTTCATCACTTAGAGGACTTGACCACTTTGGTCCAGACCACCGAGGCACGAAACGTAAATGAGGAGCAAATGATCATGAGGCTCTTCCCCCACTCTCTTAGGGATAAGGCCGTGCATTGGTACAGGACAATATGAAGACCAATTGCAACTTGGAATGAGTTGAAATCGACCTTTCTGAAGAAATTCTTTCCAGTCGGACGTACCAATGCCTTGAGACGGGTAATCATTACCTTTACCCAGTGGTCGAGGGAGCATTTTCATGTGGTCTGGGAATGATTCCAGGACCTATTGCGGAGGTGTCCACACCACGAGGTGCCGAAATGGCAACTCGTGCAGTTCTTCTATCATGGGTTGACTGAGCAACTCAAAAATCATGTGGATGCTTCTTGCGGAGGCAATTTCCTCAATAAAGACACAGATAGTGCACACAATTTATTTGAGGAAATGAGCCAGAATTCAATTAATCATGCCTTCATGGATACATTTAACCGATCCCAACAGCCCAGATCAAATGTCAATGAAGTCCATGACTCTCGTTCACTTGATATGGAATTGATTTGTAACAAACTTGACAAGGTGGACTTGATTGCTAAGAGAATGGAAGAGTGGATGGCTAGAAATTCTATGAACAACACTCGATCTACTCAATCCCAAAATTCAGGATTCCATTCTTCACGAGCTCCTTTTGGACGGGAGTTCGTGAATCAATTCGATGCGGTTCAACTTGTGAGTCAGCATTTTTCGGAACCTACGGGTTCCAAACTGGGGCCTTTGATCCCAGTTTTTCTGATCCTTTCCTTTCTTTCTTTCCATCCTCACCCTATGAGGATGTCTGTGCTGTACAAGAGAATGTTAGATCCAACCCTTACTCTAATGCTTATAATCCGGGTTGGAGAAACCACCCTAACTTCTCTTGGAAAAACCTGGAGCAACATACCCAATTTCGACTCGGCAACTTTGCTCCACAACGACCAATGGGTCAGGGTCATGTATATACTTAGTTGCCCCCAAATTAGGTCAATCAGCCAACTTGGAATGCCCGTCAAACCGTAGGGCAGGCTGATTTGAACCGACAAATGGTAGAGATGCAAGGATCCATGCTCCAGCTCATGCAGCAAATGAAAACCTCGCTGGACAACTTGCAGACTGGGCTCATTGCTAACTCTCGTCAACTCGGATCTCTACCATCCCAACTCGTACCCAACCCGCGAAATATTCTGAATCCAGGCAACCAAGTCCATGGGTATGAAAATCAGAGGGACCCACACGCACATGCTCAGGTGGTTGAGCCGGCTCCCTCCTCTTCCTCTTCTTCTTCTGCAAATCAACAATTCCTGGCTAATCAAGCCCCTCCAATCTTTCCTAACCCTCCCCAAGACCCAAACTCTTATGCATCTGCAAATTCTGTCACCTTGAGGAGTGGTAAGCAGACTTAGGATCCACAACCACATTGTTCTGATCTACTGAATCCTGAAGAACCTGATGAGAGAGTGGAGAATTCTAGAGAAGAAATCAAGGCTCAGGAACCTGATTCCAAAGATCTGACTCATGTTCCTTTTCCTGAAGCCTTGATCAAATCAAAGAAGAAGTCTGTTGATAGCAATGAGGAGCTTCTGAATCTATTTAAGAATGTCAAGATCAATATCCCGCTCCTTGATGCCATCAAGCATATACTGGCTTACGCAGGATTTTTAAAGGATTTATGTACACAAAAGCGTAAGTCGAGAGAATTTGTTCCGAGGAAGGTGGTACTCTCCGTGCATGCTAGTTCTGTTATCCTGCACCACCTCCCTCAGAAAAAGAGAGATCCAGGTGCTCCATTGATTTCTTGTGTCATCGGAGATTATACATTTGATAGAGCACTTTTAGATCTGGGTGCATCCATCAACCTAATTTCGACTTCTCTTTACGAGAAGTTTGGATTAGGTGAACTTCAGCCAACTTCAGTAATGCTATAGTTAGCAGACCGTTCGGTCACAAATCCGCGAGGCATTATTGAAAATGTTATAGTTAAGGTCAAGGATTTCTATTTTCCTGTAGATTTCTTTGTCCTTGACATGGATGTACCTGAAAATCTGAGGAACACGCCCATCATTCTGGGGTGTCCGTTCCTGGCTACCGCTAAGGCCAACATTAATTGTGAAAGTGGTAGCATGGAAATCACCTTTGGGGATCAACGAATGAAATTGGATATTTTTAAGGCGATCAATAAATCTGAAGATTGTGGATTTATTGAGGAACTTGAGGAGGATAATGAAAACATTTAAACTTATTTGATGGTTTCTTCAATTGAAAGTTCCTCCTTTGATGATGAATTCGACTCGCAACCCTCTATTGCAGACCTACCATCTTATGAAGAGGTTATTGATTTTGTTCACTCACAACCTTTTCCTCTTGTTGAGTCTTTAGCATCCTCCTTACCATCAATCATCAACCTGCCCCAGCTTGAACTGAAATCATTGCCTGAGAATTTGAAATATCAATTTTTAGGACCTTAGAAGACGCTCCCTGTGATTATCAGTACTAAATTAACAAAGGAGCAAGAGATTAAATTGATCAAGGTCTTGAAGGAACACAAGGAGGCAATTGGTTGGACCATTCATGACCTCAGGGGGATCGAGCCATCTTACTGCAATCATAGAATATTCTTGGAAGATGGATCCCGCCCTTCTCGCCAGATGCAGAGGAGATTAAATCCAAATATGCGAGAAGTGGTCAAAAAGGAAATCATCAAGTGGCTCGATGCAGGAATTATTTATCCAATCTCTGATTGTCCCTGGGTAAGTCCCGTGCAGATTGTTCCGAAGAAAGCCAGGATTACTGTTGTGACTAATGAGAGAGGATAATCTATCACAACTCGTTCAGCTTCCTCTTGGAGGGTTTGTATTGATTACAGGAAGCTAAACACAGCCACTAAAAAGGATCATTTCCCCCTGCCTTTCATCGATCAAATCCTGGAAAGACTAGCCGGGCAGAAGTACTTCTGTTTTCTTGATGGCTACTCGAGATACAACCAAGTTCCTATCCATCTCAAGGATCAGGAAAAAACTACTTTCACCTGTCCCTCCAGAACCTTTGCTTTCCGTAGGATGCATTTCGGTTTATGCAATGCACCTGCGACTTTTCAAAGGTGTATGTTAGCCATATTCTCTGACATGGTGAGAGAGTTTATGGAAGTCTTCATGGACGATTTTTCTATTTTCGGAGAATCGTTTGACTCTTGTTTGGCTAATCTGGAAATGATTCTTAAGTAATGTATCAAAACACGATTGGTCCTTAGCTGGGAAAAGAGTCATTTCATGACTCAAGAAGGCATCGTCTTGGGTCATGTAATCTCTGAACGGGGAATCGAAGTGGATAAAGCTAAGGTTGATGCTATCGCTAAACTTCCTCCTCCCACATCTGTTAAACAAATCCGATCATTACTTGGTCATGTGGGATTCTATCGAAGATTCATCAAGGATTTCTCGAAGGTTGCTCATCCTCTAAGCAATCTTCTTGCCAAAGAAATGCCGTTTGTTTTCGACGAATCATGCCGAAGGCATTTGATTTCTTGAAAACGGCAGTCACCTGTGCTCCAGTATTGCAACCACCAATTTGGACAACCCCTTTTGAGATCATGACCGACGCTTCTGATTACGCGGTCAGGGCTGTCTTAGGTCAGAAAATTGATAGAAAGCCCTCTGTCATCTACTACGCTAGTAAAACTCTGAATGAAGCCTAGAGGAATTACACTATTACTGAAAAGGAATTACTAGCTGTAGTGTTCGCTTTGGAAAAATTCAGGGCTTATCTCTTAAGGTCTCATGTTATCATCTATACCGACCGCTCGGCCTTGGGACATCTCTTGGCTAAAAAGGATGCCAAACCCCAGCTTATTCGTTGGATTCTTCTGCTTCAAGAATTTGTTCTTGAAATCAAGGATAAAATCGGGGTACAAAATGTGGTGGCGAATCATTTATAGAGACTCCTAGGTGATTCTTCTTGTCCGGACATCCTGATTGCTGACACTTTTCTGGACGAAGCTATTCTTACAGTTTCAGGTATCCACACCCCGTGGTTTGCTGACATTGTTAATTATTTGGCCGTTGGTGAAATCACCCAGGATTGGACCAAGCAACAACGGGATATACTCAAATCTGAGGCCAAATACTACTTCTGGGAGGACCTTGAACTGTACCGCATCGGCTCTGATCAGATTATTCGCCGATGTGTACCGGAGAATGAATGCAATAATATACTCGAGTTCTGCCATGCATCTGGGTGTGGTGGACATTTCTCCGGGAAAAAGACGGCTACAAGAATCTTACAATCTGGCTTCTATTGGCCGTCTTTATTTAAGGATGCCCAAGATTTCTCAAGGTCATGTTCTCGATGTCAGGCACTCGGGAGCATAACTAAGAGAGATATGATGCCCCTAAACCCAATTCTTCCTGTCGAAATTTTCGATGTTTGGGGCATCGATTTCATGGGACCCCTCCCTTCATTTGGACATCAGTACATTTTTGTTGCTGTTGATTATGTGTCCAAATAGATTGAGGCGATTCCCACCCGAACCAATGACCACAAGGTGGTCATCGATTTTGTCAAGAAAAATATCTTTAGTAGGTTCGGGATTCTGAGAGCCATCATCAGTGACGGTGGCACTCATTTTACTAATGCTCAATTCCGAAATTTGTTGCCCAAATATGGGGTTAATCACCGAATTTCCACACCTTACCATCCCCAGACGAATGGACAAGCCAAAATCTCCAATCGGGAGATCAAGAACATTCTGCAGAAAACGGTTAGGCCTGATCGCAAGGACTCGACTCAAAAGCTTGAGGTCGCTCTTTGGGCCAACCACACGGCGTATAAAACTCCCATCAGCATGTCTCCATTCCGTTTGGTGTATGGAAAGGCGTGCCATCTATCCGTAGAGATTGAACACAGGGCATTCTGGGCGATCAAACAATGCAATTTAGATCTGAATCTAGCTGGGAAGACCAGGAAACTCTGACTATCTGAGTTGGAAGAGCTTAGAAATGATGCATACGAGAATGCCAAGATCTACAAGGCTCAGACCAAAGCTCTACATGATCAATTGATTTCCTGCAAGAGCTTTGAGCTGAACCAGAAGGTCTAGTTATTTGATTCTAGACTTAAGCTCTTTCCAAGAAAACTTAGATCTAAATGGAATGGCCCATTCATTATTGACTAGATTTTTCCAAATGGAGCCATTCAGATTTCTAACCCAAAGACTGGTAACACATTTAAAGTCAACATCTGAAGCCTGTTATTGATCGTACTCTTCTTGAACCCGTCTCAGACATGATTGCTCTAACCATTCTGTGACTTCTTTGGCTGGACTTCATCTAGCTGATGGCATTAAACTCAGCAGTTGTACATATGACACAAAGCTAACACGAGCTTCATATTCAGGTGACATCTTTCATACTCTACCCTTTCTTTCATGTCTCTTTCTCAATGTGGACATTGCATCAGCTAGGCATGACGAGGTGGATTCATTTTTGAATTATTTGGTTAGCCTTGTGAAATTCATGTAAATTGTTTTTCTCTTCTTATTTATACATAAAAAAAAATGTTGAATTAGGAAGGAATAGTTGGACATTAGGACTTTTCAATCTTAGGAAATATTACATTAGGATCTGAACACAAAGATCCTTCAGGTCTTTGGACTTAATCGGCCTGTGTATCCACTAAAATGTGGATTTATTTTTCGAGTCTTCGCCATCTTAATTATATTGTAATTGGAGTAAATAAGTTTGGGTGATAAGTACACGACTTATCAATCCACCCTCTGATTTGAAGAAACTGAGTTTTAAGCATCTACACACTTTCTTTGCACTGACTCGTTGTTCGACGCTTTTAACAGAAATTGGGTAGCAATGAACCTTCTAGGGTGATATGGCTAGTAAGTTATCGTGGGTAACAGCCCATAGGTAGGTTGTCCAGAGCCCAATCACTGGACCATTTTCGTTTTGCTGCCTTTAGGTAAATCTTAGACCAGGGAAGCCACCTACTTAAAAAAAGAGAGAAAAAGAAAGTCAAAAGAAAATTAGAAAAGAAAGAAGGAAAATAAATAAGCCACACTTCACCGCACGAGTATGGCTGGCAAGTTGTTGATGGTAACAGCTCATCGACCGGTTGTCCAGAACCCAGCTCAATAAATGCACTGAAAATTTTAAAAACTTTTAGGAAGAAGCAGAGAAGTAGAATAAACTGGGGAGATATACACTGGATTCACCCTTGTGTTGACCCTATAAAAATAAAAGTAGGGAGAAAGCTGTCGGTTGTAAAGATACACCTTTTAGCAGAATTCTCTTTTTAAGGTCACCTAGAGGCGTAGAAATCTGAAGTCTGTTTTAACTATTGATCAAGGAGTCTATCACATTCACAATAAGTTGCTTAGAACTTAGGGTTCTTATCAAATCTTGGGTGAGTTGAATGGCTGTAGAAAGCTACTCTTAAACCCTAAAACTCAAAAATTCAAAAAAATTAGAAAAGAAGAAAAAGAGAAAAAGAAATTCTTCTTTGAATAAGGCGAGGGTTTGAGGCGGTCTGCATTTTGGCAGATACCCAGGTACTGTTGTGTCTTTGAAAGTTCAGATTCTAAGTAGACATTTTCTTAATGATTGAAAATAACTCATGCTCAAATAATCCAACCTAATTCTTTTATAAATAGCATATAGTTTTTGCTAGGGACTAGCAAAAGATAGGCATAGGGGTGTGATGTAAATATGTTTACACTACATAAGATGTCTATTTATACATGTTCTTAAACATAGAATTGCATTACATACTATAAATATTGCATATCATGCATCATCTTGCATTTAGATTAGTTTGAATAAAATGGAGGTTAATTGTCTCCTTTTATGTTCAGGGACAGGGTAAATTTTTATCGGGCCCTCAGATCAAAGATCCAATTGTACAGATTCGATCAGGGTGACAATTGGAGTTCAACGACTCCAAGATCGCCCTAATCAGACACCTGTAGCATCAGATAGAGACCGAGGAACCCTAGAAGATCAAAGGCTAAGATGGTGTGAATCCACACTTCAGATGACAAATCCGACCGCATGGATAGATTTGGATCGACGATCGCAGCCTAACAGCATGAAAATCGACTCAATCCGACAACCGTGGCACCATCTACATCATCTAGAAGATGAACAGCCAAGATGGCGCCATGTGATGCCACCTCTGCCGCCCAAACCAGCCCAGTTGATTTTGGAGACAACCGCACCCTTCTACCGCGCATTAGATCGTGGCCGTTGGATCGCCATCCAACGACCGTGGGTAGCCGCATCTCAATTCAACCGTGCGCTCATTTCCCCTCCGCAGCGCGGTGGGTGAGAGTGCTTGCGTGAAGGAGAGGCGTGGGATTGAGTCACGAGGAGCAGGAGAGTGGGCGCGAGGAGCGTTGGATCGCGATCGGTCGGCTACAGGCGCTCAATAGCGCCCACGCGCTATCACACACCTGCGCGTGACGTGCCATTAGACGTTGGCGAGTGCGCAGTTGAGGTGTGGCGAGGGTGCATCTCAGCCGTTCGATCTCGCGATCGAATGGTCGAGAATCGAAGGACGTGAGAGCACGTTTCATGCGCAGGAGGCGAGCGGGTGGCGCACGTTGCCCACGATGGGGCTTTAGCGACGGTTTTATCCGTTACTAAAAACCCCTTATTTAATATTTTGAGATGAAAAAGACCAAATTACCCTCACTCCTTGCAACTATAAAAGGAGACCCCTCCATACAAAATTTTTATCCCTTCCTTCTCTCCTCTACGTCTCCAAAGCTCAAGAGAAGCTTGTCCCACGCCTGGGATGCTCCTCGAGAGATAAAGTCAAATTTTCGCTCTCATTTCGGAAGCGGATCCCATGACGACGACGACGTGCTACCCCGTTCTCGTTCCGCCTACCTTGACCTCCTTCTTCCCGCTCCATCCTCCTTCGTCTAGGTGGCGTCTCCTCCGGCTCGTCCTCCAAGTGATCGTCGAGGAGGATAACTTCTCTCTCCCATTCTTCTTTACAGCTTTCTAGAGTAGAATTGTTCTGCTTTCTAGTGTAGCTGATTTCTCACTTTCTAATGTAATTCTTCTCTGGTTTTACTGTATAAATATTTTGAATTATTGAGTGCATGTTTTCTCTCTCTCTCTCTCTCTCTCTTTCTCGTTTATTCTGATTGTTAATATTGCTTCATTGTAATTACATCGCTTCTCTTTTTAACAAAAACTCAAAAAAAAAAAATTGCAAATATAGATCGACGTGGCCTCCCTGAGTTCGACCCGGGATTTCTATTCTGGTACAAATTTTATTTGTTGAACACGAGTTCTTCGCTTTCAAACTACGACGACAGGTTTTTCAAAATCGAATACGTTAGCGTAGTAGCTTGTAGCTTCAACATGCCTTTGCCATCAGCACCATCCTAGTCGGCAACTGGGCTGGAACTTAGTGACCTGTGTACTTTGCCAGAAAGACCTATCAAGGAGCGGAAGCTAAGTACACCGTCATTGAAAAGCTGGAGCTAGCTCTCGTTACCATAACCTGAAAGCTATGCCCATACTTCCAAGCTCACACAATAATGGTCATATCAGACTACCCCCTCTGGCGAATGCTACACAAGCCCACGAGATCAGCACGACAGATAAAATGGGCTATGGAATTAGCCAAATTTAATGTCAAATATCAGCCAAGGAAGGCAATCAAAGCACAAGTCATGGCGAATTTTGTGGCCAAATTCATAGATCTCGATGCCTCTCTCACACTCCCTTGGTGACTATATGTCGACGGCTCATCTATGGCAACCGGGATAGCTCTAATCACCCCAGACGACGTCACTCATAAGTATGCCATAAAATTGAACTTCTCTGCGTTCAATAACTAGGCATTGTACGAGGTAATGATGGCAAGCATCCAGGTAGCAAAATTCATGGGGATCACCTCGCTTGAGGTCTACAAGGACTCCCAGCTAGTCGCCAACCAAATAAACGGTGAGTACCAAGCTCAAGATCCGAACATGATCTTATATGCCAACAAAATCGGAGAGGAGTTTGTGGATTTTAAAACCATCTCAATCAGGCAGGTGCCTCAAGCAGACAACCCCATGGTGGACGCATTCGCTAGACTCGCCGCTGCCATCTCTCAAGGACAAGAAGAGGACATTTCCCTTCAGAATGTAACAAAGCCAACTGTCCCCATGACCAAAACACTCACGATAGAGCAGTCCACCTCTTGGATGACGCCTATCATTACTTATCTAAACTCTGGCGAGCTACCCTTGAGAGAGCCTCAACCTAGAGCCTCGGCCTAGAGGCTTCTGCCTCAAAGCCTCGAGGTATGCTTTGATACAAGAATAGTTGTACAAGCGGGGGTATTCCACCCCCTACTGCGCTACCTAACCCATGAAGAGGCAGCCCAGGCCCTCCAAGAAGCCCACGGAGGCGTGTACAGGAACCATGAAGGGTACAAGGCACTCCTGACTCGACTATTCCAGGCAGGCTACGTCTGGTCCCAAATGAAGCAACATTGCAAAGACTTCATGTGCAGGTAAGACAAGTGCCAGTGGTTTGCTACCCTTCACCATTTTCTGCCTAGAAAGTTAGTACCTGTAATGTCCCCCATCCCCTTTGCAAAATGGGGCATGGACTTCGTTGGCCCCTTCCAGCTAGCCTTGACCTAGAAGCGGTTCATTCTGGTGGTTGTCGACTACTTTTCCAAGTGGGTCGAAGTTGAGGCCATGGCCAGCCCTACGACTGATAGGATCATATCCTTTATCCGCAAGAGTATTATAGCTTGATATGGGATACCCCACTATATAGTCACGGACAACGGAACCTAGTTTTCCTGCAAAAGATTCGAAGAATTTTTTGCCAGCTGGGGCATTTGTCTGTGCTTCACGTCAATGGGTCATCCTCAGGCAAACGAACAAACCGAAGTGACCAACCGTACCATCATCTTAGCGCTCAAATGCCGACTGGATTCAGCAAAATGGAGATGGGCCGATGAGTTTCTAGACGTTCTTTTGGGATACAGAACTTGCTAGAGGACTTCTACAGGCCATACACCATTCAGCTTGGTATATGGCATGGAAGCTCGGCTACCCGTTGAAACAATCATCCCCACCTACAGAATGCAACTTTATGACTTGACCACCAATGATGGTCAACTCTACCTATCTTTAGACCTCCTGGATGAGATGAGGGATAAGGCATTGGAGGTAGCACTCAAGCATAAAGAGGAAACAGTTGCCTCCTACAATAAGCACATTTATAAATGGTCATTCTCCCAAGGAGACCTAGTCCTACGTAAGTGCGAAGTCTCCATGTTGAGCCGGTCGGGCGAAAAGCTAGACCCATCATGGGAAGGGCCTTACAAGATTCGTAAAAACAATCCAGGAGACTTCTACGAATTAGAAACACTATGCGGTAAAGACATTCCTTGCACCTAGCATGCAAGCAACTTATGAATGTATCATGTATGAATGCCCATGAGCAATAAAAAAGAGATTTTTTTTAATTAAAAAAGGAGGTTCTCCTATTACATCTCTTTTCGTAAAAAAAAAAGAAAAGAAATAAGGATAACTTTGGCAGGAGGCTTAGGGGCTCTGTACCCATGGCTCAAACATGTCCCCACCGCCCATAAGCAAAAGGCAGAGTGGGCTGATAACCCTTGCAGATGGATTGGCAACCTCCGATTGGGCTACCCCTTTGACAACCGACTGGACTACCTCCTGGGTAGCTGGCTGGGCCACCTCCTCCTCAGTCGGCCGATCCAGCTGGTTCCACAGCCTTGTCATTGGTAATAAGATTGGCCGCTTTGAGGCGGTCGTATTCCGACACTAACAGGCTGATAGACCAGTTGCACAACTCTTTCGCAGAGGCATGCTTCCCCTTGATAAGGCCCTGCATGGTAGCCAACGTTTGCTTCCCGATCTCCTGCGAAACTTCTTCTCGGATCGGTCCCATTGATGGGTGCGTGGCATAGAATGCCATCACCATATCTACATTCAACTCTGGCTCCTCTGCCTCCTGATGGTTATTTTTCTCAACATAGTTAATTAAGTCAATTATGCTTAATTATGTGCAGAAGAAAGTAACTTAGGTCAACTCGAATTTATGTCGATTAAGTAGTATAGGGTCAAGTTAACCTAACATTTTAGATTTTATTTCTTTTAATTGGTTGAGTCCAGGTCGTTTGCTAGGAGGCATAACTTAATTAGAATTCACCATTAAATCTAAGCTACTTATGGAAAGTATAATTAAATTTACTTTAAGAACATGAATTTTGCTTAAGGATTTCAAATTAAAAGAATATGCAAAATTCTATAAGGAAACACATTTACACAAATGATCTTCTTTTACAAACAAGTAAACATGTTTATTTATTTTTATTTACAAGAGATTAAGGCAAGAAAAAGTAATTCTAATGAAAATATGCCTTATTACAACATTAAGCTCAAAAGGAATTAATAAAATGCAAGAGATTAAACCACTAATTTTTCTTCTTTGCCTTAAGCCTCTTTCTTTCTCTTGTTCTTCTTTTACATTTCTCTCTCTCTCTCTTTTATCTTTTTACTTTTTTCTTCTTCATAATCTTTCTCGAGCTCTTCTCTTATTCACATCTTCTTCTCTTTCTTTTCTTTTAATCTTTCTCTGCCTGTTATTTTTCTTTAGTCCTTGTGCCTGTCTAACCTTTCTTTTCTCCTTACGAGCTCTCCCTTTCTTCTCCTTCTCTTCCTTTCCTTTTCTTCTTCTCCTTCTCTTTTGAACCTTGGCAATCCTTCTCTTCTGAACCCTTGCAAATCTTTCGAACTGAACCAGTCTAACCCTTTGAATCAAAAATTAGGTTTTTGGTTAGTGGCTTAGACCGGTCGGGGATACACAGCACCCCTCTCAGGGTGGGACCAGGCCCTACTAGGTCCAAGCCTAGTTTTTATTTAGTTCGGTTTATTTCCGGTTTGCATAGTCTCGAGCCCATCTGGCTCACGGCCTCCTAGGCCCACATGCACATGCCCTCATAGGCCCACACTCACACACCCACAGGCGCACACACACCTGGGCACGCGCATTGCACGTGCCCACACACACACCCATATGCTCATGTTTTTTCATGCGCCCTAGGCTGTCGACTGAAGTGTCTTAGACAAAAATCACTTTTATACCAAGGCGGCTGCTCCTGTTCCACTGATGTGGGACTATAATTCCCCCTCCCAGTCCAGACTTTAGATGATCATTCCAGCCAGCTCAGAGCTCCAATCTGAGCAAATGAAAGCTTGCTGGAAAGCTCTAAGGTTAATCTACACGATTGGAGTATCAATCTGATACTCATGGAAGGTTTAGCTCTTCGATTTGAAGGGCGAAGGGACCTAGGTTGTTACGGCCAAATTAGCCTGCAGAATGGAGTTTTGGTTCTAAGGTCCTCGAGAAGGACATTTGACCTCCAGATGAGGTGTTAAATAGGTTCAGAAGGTGATTCCGCAGTTGTTGGTGAAGGTGAGAACCTCTAAGAAGCTTCAAGAAAGTGCAGAAGCTAAAAAGCTTCTCTAAAGAGCTTCAGAACTGCAATTCAAGTTCTGATAGGTTCAACAGATAGCTAAAGACCTATTTAATCAAATCAAACAACCTCTAGAGGTTGTTAAGAATCTATCTAGGCAGATTATCCATTTGAATCTCATCATGAACCTACTGTCGTCAGTTTGGGTTCAAAAGCTACCCAAACTGAACAGAATTCAATTTCTACCATAAAATTGATCAGAGCTCATCCAAATTGCATTTGAATCATTTGCAAAAATCATAGAAACATATTGGACTCTTCAATTTGTTTGATTGAATCCAAATTCCATGAATCAGACTTTAGGTCGACCAATTAGCCTCGAATTTTGACTTTCCAAATTTAACCATTTGAGAGGAAATTAAAGCCTTAGTATCTTCTCTTTCACCTCAGGAAAGGATTCAGGACCTCAGAATGATGTTTCAGTTAAAATTCCTAGGGTTCCAAGCTTGTCGCCTGAGATTCTAAAGGAGTTTGTTCGATAGAACAAGCCAAAGTTAATCACAGTGATTGACTTAATGGAATAGTCTCAGGGCAAGTTATTGATGCTTTTAGACCTTTTAAATGAGACTTAACCCTAACTTTTAGTCGTCTCCAACTCTGCCAAAGTTGGAGAAGATAAAGATCTAACAGAATCTCTAGACATTAAAACCTCAAGTAAACTACTTCAGCATGATCAGTGACCTTTAAATCGATGATCTGGAGCTTCACACAAAGTTTTATGGTCTGAAGAGCTCGTTTGACTCATCGGGGCTCCGAGTAAACTACTTCAGCATGATCAGTGACCTTTAAATCGATGATCTGGAACTTCACACAAAGTTTTATGGTCTGAAGAGCTCGTTTGACTCACTGGGGCTCGCTGGAGCTCCGGTGAGTCCAGAAAAAGGCTAAAATGTACAAATGTTGTTAAAATGTGCCATTAATGATCTAAATAGCTTCCTGAGGTCACAAGGAACCTCATGAACACCTTAATTCCTTCAATTATCCATTAAAGTGAAAATTATGTAGTGAATTCACAGTGAACAAATTTTGAATGTGATTAGGCTCAGGACCTGTTTTCCTACTCAATTGAGTGGAGAAAACAAGTCAAAAGGTAGTTGCAATGGTTTATAGGTGGATAATTAATGATTTGAAATCCTCCTGAGCCGCCATTGACAGCGAGCTCAGGAGATTAAATTAAATTGGGCGTTTAAGTTATAGATGGTAATTACTTAAATTAAAGTGAGGATAGGGGCCCTTAAGTGATGGATAAGTGGTGGAGAGCCCCAGTGGAGGTGGAATAAGCTCAACCACTTCTGCCATGGACAGCAGGAGTAGTGGTGAAGGTGGAGGCGGTTTAGGCAAATAGATGATCAATTCAGTGATTTAAAGTGATAGAAATGTTTATGAATGGCTTAAGAAGGTGATCGGTGACTTAAAAAGACAAAAGATTTGCTCCTGACAAGCTCAAGGAGCTCGCCGAAGCTGGAGAAGATGAACGAGAAACTTAACATTACAACTATCTAATCTACCTAACTAACTATCCTAACTAACCTACCTACCTAATCTACTGTTACCTGGACGAAGGAGGTAGGAGATCTCCGTCGATGGTTCATAACGGAGGAGGAAATCAGAGGGTTGATGGAAGAAGTCCGGTGGGCATTTGTGAAGTGAAGCAAAGGAACTCCTAGTCAGCATTGCGTCAGGAGACTTGGCTGACTTCGACAGAGATCCAGGGTGATCAAAGATGGATGGAGGAAGACGGATGAAGCGGAGGAAGGTTGCCGGAGTTTGGAGAGAATAGCCTATCGGTTAGCTCAGTGAAGAAGAGGGAAGGGAGCTACTTAGTGAAAATCAAGGGTGTGCAAGGGTATTTATAGGTGGTGGCGGTTGAAACGGTGGTTGAATCTGGACGGAGAAGAGGCTAGGAGTGGGGTAACCACTAGCGTCTTCTCCTAGCCTCTTCTCCGACACTGGTGAGGTTATCACCAACCCAAAAATGGGATTGCAGCTTCATCCAGATCGGTGGATGAAAAGGAGATGGTGAGCACAAGCTCTAGGAGCTTGGAGAGGAAGGAATGATGTCAGATATGCGGTGATCAGACGGTGGAAGCACCTCCTATTGTCAGTTGTCGAGGAGGCTGAAGAAGGAAAGAAGAAGTTTCAGGGACTTATTTGTAACAAAAACTAAGGACCTAAGTGAAGAATAAGGACTCGATTGAAATAAAACATAAGGACTAAAATGTAAATTAAGGTTTTCAAGGTTTATTTTAATTTAAATCTTTTTCAACTTTTTATATATGATTATAAATAAGACAATTATTGTATTTAGACCTTGAATTTAAATTTTTGACCTTTTTATCTTAATTTATTTAATTAAGTAATGTTACTTAAGTTATTACATACTTAAGTATATATTATACTTAAGCTAGTTAACACATTAATTAGATAAATTACTGATAATATTTCGAGTCCAATTATTAATTAAATTAATAATAATAATAATTGGATGATAATATAACATTTTTAACTTATTTTAAGGTTCTTTACTATTTATCCCTTATTTAATAATTAACCCATATATTTACATATTTTTAGCTAATTAACTAGGAAGACTAGTTAATTAGGGGTAATTAGAGACTATGATGAGCTTCTCATCACCTCCTTCAATTCTACCACCTACCATTCCCCCTCCGTTGCGAGCTGCCGGGCCTTGCCAAGGTCAACCCACATTTCCTGTACGTTTGCCTCCACCTTCTCTAGACTTGCCTGCATAGAAACAAGTCTATCAACTGAGGCACTTAGGTGAATGCGCTCCTCCTCAAGAGCCCTCTCATACCCCTCCACTGATGAGGAGTGCTTAGCTTTGAGCACTTGCACCTCCTTCAAGGAAATGATGTTGGTACATGTGGTCGAGAGTCGCTCAGACAGGTCCCCTAGAGCCTCTAGATGGGTACTATGCACCCTCATGAGCCTCTCCTCCAGCTCCTTGCCAGCGGCAGAGGCCCCTTGTAGATCTTCTTAAGTTGGCCGCTTGTTGTTGGGAGTGGAGCCTCCGCTCGGCCTCCTCCACCGCCTTCTCTTGACTGGCAACGACCACTGCCGCTTGCTGAAGCAACTGTCGATGATCCACCTTGGCCGTCACGGCCCACTGTGCAGCTAGGTTAGTTGTGTCAACATGACCAACTAGGCCAGGGAGGTTTGGAGGAGCGTCGCCGCTCGAAACAAAGGACGACCCGAGCGTCTCCGTTTTCAAACCACGACCGCATCAAAATACAAATAGCTCTGGCCAAGAAAAAACTAATCAATGAGAGACAGGCCCCATGAGCTTACCACGCGCATGCAGTAGAAGACAACGTGTTTAAAATTCATGCCCTTGGGCTCAGAGGTGGCCCATGACAGCATCGTTCAGGTGCCTGAGCGCTTGTCATTCCAGGCTGGGGGTATGTCTTGATGTCCTCGGTTGTATCGGCACCACATGCCCGGGTGCAAACCCACTAAGGGCACCCTCTAGTACGGATCCAACAACGGACCTGACTGTCCGGCCAATTATCCCTTAAGCTCCCCGGCCAAGGGGATCGACCAAAACACAGGCACTTGTAGAGCTTCGGTAGTAGTATAGTTGACCAAAAACGCTGTTAACGGTAGCCGCCTCTTGCCCAAACAGGACGAATGCCCCCAGGGCAGTTGAAGAAATAGCAAAGCCGTACGAGCCACCTCTAGGGGTACCTCCAAGGGAGAATCACTCAGGGAAATCGCCTTGGGTAACCCAGATGGCGCCAGGGGAGCAGAAGGCACACCTTCCCCCTTGGCCTCATCAAGGCTCCGCGAAGAGGACGTCGCTGAATCCTCCCATGGAAGTTCCATGTGAGGACCCTTCTTGCCCTCGTTCGAGGGACCTCTGACTCCTCCATGACATCTTCAAAGGCCTCCTCCTCCTTTCGCTTTAGCCCCTTCCGATAAGGAGGCTGACTCCCCTCCCTCTGCTCCATGGGCCCCTCCTCGCCTTGTCGTGACCCACGGTGAGCCAATTATCGCCTCGATGCTTTGGCACAACCGACCGAGCCAACCACTCAAAGGTTGTAGCTAAAAGAACCGAAAATATCGGATTAATAGAAAACTAGTGGGCACAAGGTATGACGGGAAAGCTATTTTACCTCCCCCTACTTACATGGTGTAGGCAACGAGTCCCCCACCCATGACAACATCTCCTGAACGTCCTTCCTCCTAAGCTCCGACCGAGCAATTAGACCAAACTTGATCAATTGTTCTGCGTCTGCCTGCACGGACGGATCAAGCTCCTCGAATCGTGGCGATTGGTCCCTCTCAAGTAGACCTTGCCAGGTGTAGGGGACTCCAAGGTCTTCAAGATTGGAAAGAAAAAAGAAATGGTGGTCTTGTCCCTTCAAACTATTGGGGAGATCCACTATCCGGTATCCGGTTTGTCGGCTATACAGCATGTGATAAGAACCTCATCATGAACCCCAACTAGCACATTGTAACCTAATAAATTGAACAAAAGCTCCTACATAACCTAGGGGAAGGCCTAAATCAGGGAATTGCTAATCAGAGAATAAAACATTATACAAGGGGTAAAATTGTAATTTTACCATTGCAGTGCATGAAAGGGATTTCTAAGGGTCTAGACATAGGTCAAGTGGACTTAATAAGAGAAAAAGTGGGATGGTTTGGTCAGAAAAGGGTTATGACAAAATCTGGGAATTAAATGACATTCTGTAACTCTAAAACAAATCCACTTTAATTCACGAAGTTCAAGAAAAGATAAAAATAAATTAAACCCTCTAAAAGTCATAAAAAAAATCCCCTAGGGTTTAGAACCTTCAATTTGGCCGATGAAACCTATCTTGATCAAGATTGAGAACCATACCCAATTTTTGACCTAATTTGGGTTTTTATGCAAAATGTTTGGTCAAATATGGTCAAAATTAAAATCCAACTTCATTGGATTCCTCAGGTCCAAATTAGGTGTATACCAAAATTTGGACCTAAGGGAAGGTCGTCTGACCCACTTTACAAAATGGTCCTCAATAATTACTTTTTGACCACAAACTTTTTGAAACCATGCAAAGACCCCCCTTTCCCATTGTCTTCTTCAATCGGGTCCCTCTGCCACCCGCATGCGCAGGCCATACCTCCGGCGACTTTGCGCGGAGGATGGCGCCGCGCATGCATGGGGAGCCGGCCCCAGATTTGAAAGGGGAGCTCCCTGCGGAGCCCCCTACCGCATGGGCCGACTCCCATGCCCTGTCGGCCGTCATACCTCTCGTGCGAACGCACGAGAGGTATGGGTCTCCGTCTGCCCACGTCTCCGACGGGGTTTTTCCCACCTCTTTCGTGCTCTTCACGGTCGGCCGACGCCTATTTAAGGAGCGGCACCCTCTGCCGCATCCTTCAAGCCTGATTTGGCCGAAGAAATCCCCCCCAAATTCGTCTCCTCCTCCTTCGACCATCTGCCCGCAGGCTTCGGCGACTCTCCTCCTCCTCTCTCATCGCCCTGCCACCATACCAGTGGCAGGGTTACCTCCGCCGTCTTCCGCCGCGCCGCGCCGTACCAACGGGCTCACTCCTGCCCCTATTCCTCGTCGCCGTGTCTTCCCTTGGGCACCTTCGTCTCCGGTGATGGCAGTACTAGCCACTCGCCACCTCCGCCTCCTCCGTTCACTTCTGACCTACTGTTAAGAACGAGGCATCAGACGGGCTTTTAAGACGTCTGGGAAGTGTCCCAGACGTCTGGAAACCTTTCCAGACGTCTGGTAATCAATTTTTGCGGCGTACGGGGTTGCGTCTACGTGCTTGCGCATGCAGACTACACCCGCCGCTCTCGCCCCTCTTTTTCTCTCTCTCCTCCTGAAGACACGCCATCTCCCTCTTTTCTCTCTCCCCTCGCTGCCTATATAAGCTCTCGCCCTCACCCTCACCTCCTCCGCCCTTCTCTTCTCCTTCTCCCTGCTAGTGTGAGAGCACGAGCGAGTGGGGGAGTAGCGGGCGTGGAGTGTCGCGGAGGGGCTGCTGCAGCTCGGGCAGCAGGCGGACGGGACGGGGCGCGGTGCGGCCGTGCGTCGCGGGTGGAGAGCAAGTCGGGCTCTGATTCTGGAAAATTTTCCAGAATCAGACGTCTGGGCTTATGACCAAACGACGGTGAAGACGTCTTGAGCACTGTCCAGACATCTGGCCGGTAAGATATTTCTATCTTCGTCCTTTTTCGCATGTACGGCCATGCGGCCGTCCGCCTCGCCTTCGTCTGCGAACCGTCGTGCTGAGAGCAGGGTGGGTGCGTGCAGGTTCTGCTCGGGAGGGCGCGAGGACTCGCCATCCCACGTGAATTGGACGTCTGGCCGCAGTGCCAGACGAAGGGAAGGACTTCCGGACGTCCAGGGTGACCATCGGATGTTTGGGAACTAAGCCAGATGCCCCCGCAAGCTTCTGGACGTCTGAGGGACTACACAGAATGAAGGTATGCTCTGACCCACATTTTAAGACATTTGGAAGAGGTTCCAGACGTCTGATTTTGGGCAGTTTCGTCATTTTCGACCCGTTTAGGGCCCGTTCGGAGTCCGTTTTTCGCGTTTCGAGTTGCGTTCTTTCCGGAATAAAATCCTCTACCCGTTTACAGTAATTATATACCATTCTGAGAAACTCCTCGTGTTTGATCCTTGTGTTAGGATCCCATTCCATTGCAGTCTTGGGGATTGCAGAGGCCCGCGGGATTTCCGACCACGCCCCCAGTACTCTCGTTGTAGCTGGTAGAGTGGCTTTTAATTTACTTAATCAAATTTGTTACAATTGTGGAATAATTAATAGAGTCTAGGGCACTGCATGAACCCTAGGACTGAGAAACTAGATTGAATGATAGATCCTAGGGTATTGCACGAAACCTAGGACTGAGAAACTAGATTGAATGATAGATCCTAGGATATTGCATGAAACCTAGGACTGGAAACTAGATTGAATGATAGATCCTAGGGTACGACATGAATCCTAGGACTGGAAAACTAGTGATATGTATATAAATATTGCAGTCTTGGAAAGGTGGAAAGGAAACAATAGCTACCTGTAAATTGATTTAATCGCTGCCTGTTATGAAGGAATAAATATGATTGAGAACATGGGTTGTATGAACGTAAAACTGGAACGGTGAAACCTAAATGTGCTGAGTTAAAAGAGCTGGAACCCTGAACATGGGTCGTATGAACGTAAAACTGGAACGGTGAAACCTAAATGTGCTGAGTTAAAAGAGTTGGAACCCTACGGGGAATTAGGAGTAGAACTCCTGGAAAGAGAATGGATGGAACTGAGAAAGAAAGACGTGGAAGTGTGTTGTCTCTAGGGTACATGGTACCAACGAGAGCACACATTACCTCTTAGTGTAGAGGGGAGCTTGCTGCCCTCAGGTTGAGACCGGGGTGGGTTTGGCCACTGTACACCGACTTGCTGGCCCTCGCGTACGTAGTACCGAGGAGAGCTACTAGTGTAGGGAGAGTACTAGCTACCCCACGGGCCCTGGGGTTCTGCTAGCCTCCTACACCGACTTGTTAGGCCCACTGGGCAAACCAGGGTAGTCAGGCGAGGGTGCGCGGACTGTGGAGGGGTTGGACCCCTGTTACTGAGAGGGCTCTGCCCTATACTGGTTCCGTGCTGTGCTTTGGGCGCACCCGTTAACGGAAACGACTGACCACATGCCAGTGCGGGGTAGCTACCCGTGCACTTATCGCGCATGCCGTAGTCACCGTTACGTCTGTCTGCGACCCTGGGGTGGTTGACTGAGGGTAGGATCATCACGGGGACTCTCCCGGCCAGGAGAGCACCATGTGTTACTTCTACTTTTCGGAAAAGACTGCAATCAAGATCGTTCCCACGAGGAACATTCGAGATCAAGTGAAGGATCTGAGAAATAAATAAATCGTGAAATAATAGAAAGATGCAAATAAAGGATGTAAATATATAACAGTCACTGTACACTCTACTGCTTCTTTAGTTTTAGCTGCCACTCTACTCAGCGTTTCGCTGACGTGTTACACTCGTTACTTTTCAGGACCAGGTGTTGAGCAGCCAGGGTCAGCGGCTGCAGAGGACGTTGGGCTGAGTAGGGTCCAGTAGAGTTACCGCAGTTCTTTTTGTACCCCTTTTGTTCCACTATAGTGAGTAGTTCTTGTTACTCTCTGTACTTCTTTACTTGTAGCTTCATGTTATGTTATAATTGTTGTTCTACTGTTGTGGTGGTATATACTGTAGTAGTTCCTTTTCTTACTGCTGTATTTTGTTACTGCTAGTTATATTCATGCTGAATGTGGTTTATTTTACTGCTCTTTTGGTTACTTCCTCGTTGGACGACTAGGTCTTAGGATTAGTCGAGTCGGTCCGGTTCTCGTGTCTCGTAGGGACTCGGGAATCGGGTTGTTACAGGATGGTATCAGAGCAAGGTCGTCCCGAGAAGTGAATCAATTGACTGGAAAATAACCAATTCACATGTCTGTAACTAGAGTAGCCACCGCAACATATCTTTTGACAAGAGTTCTTAGACATTTTTCGTTAGATATCGTTCCGTATGGACGTGTTTCTGCTTTGTTTCGCGTCTCCTTGCAGGAGATGCCTCGTCGCGAGACTAGCGAGGCGGGCCGCGGACGCGGCCGAGGACGAGGTCGGCGAGGTGGGCGTGCTGCTGTTGACGCTTCAGTGGACCAGCCACTGCTCCCGGGCATTCAGGCCCAGGACCTCGCCCAGCTGATACGGGACATTGTGTGAGAGGAGCTCCACCCACCGCCCTGAGCGCCTCACCCTGGGGCTGCGGAGGGGGAGTCCTCTGTGGGACCACACAATGGACACGATGTTGGACTCGGGGGAGGGGATGGACTGCCACCGCCCCTACCTTCCTCCGACACTTCTGTGCATGAGGCACCTTTGCCTGGAGGTGCACCAGCATCTCCACTGCAGCGCCACTTCGAGCTCTTTGGGCAGTTCCGGAAGCTGAAGCCCCCCTCCTTCAAGGGGGATGAGGACCCGACCGAGGCAGAGGACTGGCTCGAGCAGCTCGAGAAGATTTTCGACACCCTTTACCCCCCGGTGGAGTGCCGCGTGGCCTTCGCCACGTACCAGTTGTAGAGTGCGGCACACAGGTGGTGGAGAGCGGTCAGGGGACAGGAGAGGGACGAGACGATCTGGGATCAGTTCGTCACCCTCTTCTGCGAGCAGTACTTTCCCCAGACGTGGCAGGACCAGAGGAGGCGGGAGTTACACACTCTCCGCCTGGGGACGATGATCGTGAGCGCGTACCGCACGTGTTTTCTGGAGCTGTCCCGCTTTGCAGCGACAACGGTAGCCACTGAGGAGGAGTGCCTTTGGAGGTTCACCGAGGGGCTCCGGCCTCTGATTCGGGGGTATGTCAAACCCCTGAAGCTGCCTACGTTTTCGAGGGTGGTGGAGGCAGCTATGATCTACGAGGAGACCAACCCGTCCGCGCGAGACACTGACGGCAGGCGGAAGAGGCCCTTCCAGCCAGACTTTTCACAGGGCCGCCGAGAGAGGAGGACAGCAGTCATGAGGAGGGTACCGGCCAGCACCTACCCGTCTGACGCAGAGTGTGGCTACTTCGTCCGCACCTAGAGCTGAAGGGCGTATCAACACCCTGACACACAGGGATGCCAGAGCTTCGGGATCGGTGGTGGCAGGTATGGTTTCAGTTTCTGGCAGACTCGTTTACACACTTTTCAATTCTGGCGCTACGCACTCGTTTGTCGCAGCCAGTTTTGCAGTTAGTTTGGGCCAGAACTACACGCTGTTAGAGAATCCGTTCGTAATCAGAGGTCCGAGTGGTCAGCTGTTTGTGGCTGAGGAGGTGTACACGGGTTGCGAGGTCAGGGTCGGGGGACATAGTTTGCCAGCTGACCTGATTATGATACAGATGGAGGATTTTGGCGTAATTCTGGGGATGGACTGGCTGTCCGCTTACCACGCTTGGGTGGACTGTTTTGAGAGGAAGATTGTCTTCTCCATACCGGAGTTGCCTTCTTTCGAGTTTCACGGACAGCTAGTGGACGGAGGCTTCAGGTGCATTTCGACACTTCGGGCGGCGAGACTTTTGAGCCAGGGGTGTGAGGGCTTCCTAGCTTGTGTGGTGGCAGAGCCCAGCCCTGTGGCAGACTTCCAGAGCATCCCGGTGGTCAGAGAGTACCCTGACGTGTTCCCAGACGAGTTACCAGGACTACCGCCCGAGAGTGAGATTGAGTTTGAGATCTCACTAGTACCAGGGACCAGCCCCATCTCCACCGCGCCATACCGGATGGCACCGCTTGAGCTACGAGAGCTCAAGTCTCAGTTACAGGATCTTTTGGAGAAGGGCTTCGTGAGGCCCAGTGCGTCTCCCTGGGGAGCCCCGGTACTGTTTGTGAAGAAGAAGGATGGTACCCTACGCCTTTGTGTGGACTACCGACAGCTGAATAGGGTCACCATCAAGAACAGATATCCGCTGCAGAGGATCAACGACTTGTTTGACCAGTTGCGGGGTGCCACGGTGTTCTCCAAGATTGACTTGAGGTCTGGATACCACCAGTTGAGGATCAGGGAGGCAGACGTCTCCAAGACAGCTTTCCACACCCGGTACGAACACTATGACTTTTTGGTCATGCCGTTGGGCTGACCAATGTCCCCGCTGCTTTCATGGACCTGATGAACTGGGTGTTTAGACCATACTTGGACCAGTTCGTGGTGGTATTCATTGATGATGTACTCATCTATTCTCGAGATTAGACGCAGCACGGACAACACTTGCGGATGGTTCTGGACACACTGAGGCGACGTAGGCTGTACGCCAAATACAGCAAGTGCGAGTTCTGGTTGGGGGAGGTGACCTTCTTAGGCCATGTGATCTTTGGGGACGGCTTGGCGGTGGACCCAGCCAAGGTTGAGGCAGTGCTCAGGTGGGAGAGACTGCGTTTAGTCACTGAGATTCGCAGTTTCCTGGGACTGGCAGGCTACTACAGACGGTTTATCAGGGGTTTTCACAGATTGCGCGTCCTATGACACAGTTGACCCAGAAGGACGTGCCCTTCACTTGGACAGACGCCTGTGAGGCGTGTTTTCAGGAGTTGAAGGAGAGGTTGACTTCGGCTCCCGTGCTCACCATCCCTGACAGTTGTGGCGGGTTCGTTGTGTACATGGACGCCTCCTTGCAGGGGTTAGGAGGTGTGCTCATGTAGAGGGGTCACGTTGTCGCTTACGCTTCGCGGCAACTGAAGCCCCATGAGCATACCTACCCTACCCACGACCTGGAGCTGGCAGCTGTCGTCTTCGCGCTGAAGACCTAGAGGCACTACTTGTACGGTGAGACCTTCAAGATTTTCACGGATCACAAGAGCCTCAGATACTTTTTGATCAGAAGGAGCTCAACATGAGACAGAGACGTTGGTTGGAGCTCCTGAAGGACTATGACTGCAGCATTTCCTACCACCCGGGAAAGGCCAACGGGGTGGCTGATTGGTGGCGACCTTCCTCTATAGTTTTATTATTTCGTCGTAGTATAGTATAGAGAGAGGTGATTACCAGTTTAATACAATTTGTTACTCGGAAAATAAAAGAGTTCCCGAGGTCGAACTCAGGGAGCAAGTTGTATTCTAGGGGTACAAGTTTCTTTTACAAAAATAAAGAAAGAGAGAGAGAGAATTTGTTGGCTTTTCTTCTTTTCTCTTTGCTTCTCCTCTTCTTCCTTCTCAGATCTTCTGCTCTCTTCCTTTGTTCTTCTTCTTTATCTGCAGTGGTGATGTTCTTCTTCTTCTTTCAGCTGTTTCTGCTCGTCTCTTCCTTTTTCTTCTGTAGAGCGGTCCTGTTCTTCTTCTTCTTCTTTTCCTTTCTTCAGATCTTCTTCTCGTGCTCTTCTTCTTCTGCAGAGTCTTCACTTGGCCTCTCTGTGTTCCTCCTCTGCCTCGCCTTCCTTCTCCTTCTTTGCCTTCAGGACGTCGTCTGATTTTCCAATCAGACGACTTAAACCGCCGCTGCTACAGTGCCGCTCGGTGCTCCTCCTTCCTTCAGCCTTCGTCTTCTTCCACGGTTCTTCTTCACCTGTGCCTGCACACTTACACAGCTTGATCAGAGGGGCAAAACCTACCTCTACCCTCCCCCGCGTCTCTCTCTCACAGAAACCACTCTTAGGAAAGCTCTCCCAGAGCTGCCGGGTTGCCGGGTACGGGTCGCGCCCGGGTCCAGGCCCACCGGCGTGCGTGGTGGGCGAGGAGTGCAGGTCAGTCTAAGTCGGGTCGGGCCAGGTTCGCGGGGCGTGAGCGCGGACGAGACCGGGTAACCGGGCGGGTGAAGGGGACCTCACCCCGTGTGCTGAGGCAATAAGCCTCCAGCACTTTTTCGCTTTATACCGCTGCGCTCCTTCAGAGCCTTCCGAGGTGGGACTAAATGTCCCACCCCAATTTCGCGCCTGCGCGGAGGAAGCAGCTGGTAATCGCAGCTTTACGCGAGGCCTTCGCGCGAGGGATTCGCCTCAACTGCAGCCTAACGCTTTGCCGAAATGCCCCCGCACAGCCTGGGAGCGTGACCTGGGCGCGGCGCACCTGGGACAGCAGGTCGAAGCTGCTTCGCTTCAACAATGGCGGCGACGAGTGCAGGTACCTGCCCACAGAGAAACGGCCTCTCGGCCCAATCAGAAACGCGGAGGACCTTCGCCGTGGCACGGCGAAGGTGGTCGGGGGGTGTGCAGGCGGCGGGGCGGAGCCCAAGAGCTGCCCTAGGTCGGACTGTGGGTCGGGAGATGGGTTTGTTCGGTGGAGTTGCAGAGGGTGATTTGGGGGAAGTGGAAGGGCGGAGGTTGATCAGGGTGAGGAGGCGGAGGTTCTGCGGTGGTCGGCGAGCCGTGTGGGTTGCTGGAGTGATGGGAGCGGCTCGCCGGAGGATGGCCGGAGGCGGAGAAGGTGAGGGTGATTAGGCGCGGTCGAGGGGTAATTAGATAAAAATAGCAGGGGGAAAAGAGAGAGAGAATAGGGGGAAGTAGTTCTAACCTAACTACAGTGACGAAGGGGGCGAGGAGGCGGACGGCTGTACCTGCTGTCGCCGGAGAAGAAGGTGCCCAGTGGGGGAGGACGGCGGTGACGACGGGGCAGAGGCAGCACGCGCCGGTATTGCGCGACGCGGGAAGAGCAGGGGAAGAAGTCTCTGCTGCTGGTATTGCGGCAGAGCGAAGAGGAGGAGGAGGAAGAACCGCCGGAGCTGGTGGGCGTCTGCCGGAGTGAGAAGAGAGGAAAGTTGGGGGTTTTCTCCGTCAGATCCGAGCTACTCAGAACGGCGGAGCGACGGGGGTATTTATAGAGGCGGAATCAGAGAGGAGGGCGGAGGGAGACGACGTGTCTCCCTCGCCGGAGGACGCCGGAGATGGAAACCCATACCGTCCGTGAGTTCGCACGGCCGGTATGGTGGGTTGCAGCGACCAGGGGGTGTTCCTGCGACGGCTGACGACGCAGGGCACCCCCATTTGTCCTGGCAGGCCCTCCCCCTCACCCTGCGCGGCGCCATGCTCCGCGCAAGGTCGCCGGAGCATGGTGCTGGCAGGTTTTGCAGGGAGGACCTGAACGTAAAGAACGAAGGAGAGTTAGGGGCCAAAATGCGAGGGTTCAAAAGTTGAGGGCCAAAAAGTAAATATATGAGGACCAAAGTGTAAAGTTGGTCAAGAAGGTTTCTTCTTAGGCTAAAGTTTTTATACATGACTAATTAGGACCTAAGGAATCTGATGGTGAATTTTATTTCTAGATTAAACCTTGTTTGACTAGTCAATTTACGCAAAAACCCAAATTAAGTTATTAATTGGTATGGTTCTCAATGTAGGTCAAGATGGGTTCCTAAGGTCAAATTGAAGGTTCTAAACCCTAGAGATTATTTTTCTATGAATTTTAGAGGGTTTATTCCATTTTTTCTTTGCCTTGAACCTCGTGAATTGAAGTGGGTTTGTTTTAGGGTTACAGATTATCATTTAGTTCCTTGGAATTGCTGTAACCCTTATCAGATCATCCCACTTTCCTTCTTATTTGGTTTGTTTGACCTATGTTTGGACCTGTATGCAGATTATACTGGTAAAATCGCATTTTTACCCCTTTTGACTTGTTTTCTCCTTAAACTCAGAATTCTCTGAGTTAAGCCTTTCCTTGAGTTATGTAGGAGCTTTTATCATTTGTATTAGGTCAAAATGAGCTAGTTATGGCTCATGATGAGGTTCTCATCACTGATGCCTTAAGCCAAAAGGCACCCGCACACTTGGTCAGTTTACAGTTACAGAGTTGGAGCCTTTTGGAGGAGGCGGGCAATTGGCGACCCCTAGAGTTACGGGAGCACTGTGGGGTAGTGACTGTGACACGACAGACTAGGCCAGAGCTGATAGACCGCATCATCACAGGACAGATGGCCGCTCTGTACTTACAGTCCCTACACGACAGAGTACTGTCAGGAGACCCAGGGGACTTCTCTTTCACAGACCAAGTACTGTGCCTGAGGGGACGGTTGTGAGTTCCTAGAGACGAGGAGCTGTTGAGAGAGCTCCTGACTGAGGCACACGGTTCCAGATTCACCATACATCCGGGAAACACGAAGATGTACCACGACTTGAGACGCGAGTTTTGGTGGAGGGGGATGAAGCGGGATGTGGGTGAATTCGTGCAACAGTGCTTAGTGTGCCAGCAGGTGAAAGCCGAGCATCAGAGGCCTGCAGGGTCGCTACAGTCGCTTCCAGTGCCAGAGTGGAAGTGGGAGAGCATCACCATGGACTTGGTGGTGGGCTTACCTATTACCCAGCGGGGACACGAGGCAGTCTGGGTAATTATGGATAGACTGACGAAGACGGCACGATTCTTGCTGATCCGAGTCACTTTGGGACCAGCACAGTTGGCAGAGAGGTATATCCACGACGTGGTACGACTACACGGAGTTCCGCGGAAGATCGTATCCGACCGGGAGACCCGCTTTACGTCCCAGTTTTGAGCTGAGTTTCTGCAGGCCCTAGGGACGCTGTTGAGATTCAGTACAGCCTACCACCCCTAGACGGACGGACAGTCAGAGCGCATGATACAGACACTGGAGGACCTTTTGCGTGCCTGTGTACTGGACTGGAGGGGCTTTTGGGAGGAGCACCTGCCCCTGGAGGAGTTTGCATACAACAACAGCTATCACTCGAGCATCGACATGGCTCCTTACGAGGCTCTGTATGGACGGAGGTGTACGGCACCCTTGAGTTGGGTTGAGGTGGGGACCAAGTGGGAGGTTGGCCCCAGGTTGATCCGGCAGAGTCAGGAGGTAGTCGAGCAGATCCACAGGCGATTCCTCACTGTCAGGAGCAGGCAGAAGAGCTACGCGGATTGGAGACGCAGAGAGGTGTTGTTTGAGGTTGGGGACCACGTCTTCCTTCGTGTTTCGCCCATGAAGGGCCTGCAGCGGTTTGGGGTGAGAGGGAAGCTCGCGCCGAGGTTCGTGGGGCCCTTTGAGATCCTGGAGCGGGTTGGACCCGTTGCTTACAGACTTGCGCTCCCTCCTCAGCTTTCTGGTGTGCACGACGTGTTCCACGTGTCCAACCTCAGGAAGTACGTACCCGATCCCAGTCATGTACTGAGTCACGAGAGCGTCGAGGTGGGCGACGACCTAACCTACCCCGAGCGGCTAGTGCAGATTCTTGACCGAGCCGTCCCCAGTTTGAGACGAAAGCAAGTACCCCTGGTGAAGGATTTGTGGAGGAGCCAGCGGTACGAGGAGGCTACCTGGGAGCCTGAGGCGGCAATGCAGGAGCGGTACCCGGAGCTCTTCGCGGGTACGTCTTTTCGGACCGATTTCGGTTCTCTTTGAGTTTGATATGTTTTATATGTTGTGCTTTCCCTCACCCTAGTTAGCGCAAGTTTCGGGGATGAAACTTCCTTTGAGTTTGTTATATTGTTAAGAACGAGGCATCAGACGGGCTTTTAAGACGTCTGGGAAGTGTACCAAACGTCTGGCCAGGAGTATGGAACCCTTTCCAGACGTCTGGTAATCAATTTTTGCGGTGTACGGGGTTGTGTCTGCGCGCCTGCGAGCGCAGACTGCACCCTCCGCTCTCGCTCCTCTTTTTCTCTCTCTCCTCCTGCAGACACGCCATCTCCCTCTTTTCTCTCTCCCCTCGTTGCCTATATAAACTCTCGCCCTCGCCCTCACCTCCTCTGCTCTTCTCTTCTCCTTCTCCCTACCAGTGCGAGAGCGCGAGCGAGTGGGGGAGTAGCGGGCGTGGAGTGTCGCGGAGGGGCTGCTGCAGCTCGGGCAGCAGGCGGACGGGGCGTGGCGCGGCCGTGCGTCGCGGGTGGAGAGCGAGTCGAGCTTTGATTTTGGAAAATTTTCCAGAATCAGACGTCTTGAGCACTGTCCAGACGTCTGGTCGGTAAGATATTTCTATCTTCGTCCTTTTTCGCGTGTACGGCCATGCGGCCGTCCGCCGCGCCTTCGTCTGCGAACCGTCGTGCTGAGAGCAGGGTGGGTGCATGCAGGTTCTGCTCGGGAGGGCGCGAGGACTCGCCATCCCACGTGAATCAGACGTCTGGCCGCAATGCCAGACGACGGGAAGGACTTCCGGACGTCCGGGGTGACCATCGGACGTCTGGGAACTAAGTCAGATGCCCCCGCAGGCTTCTGGACGTCTGAGGGACTACACAGAATGAAGGTACGCTCTGACCCACATTTTAAGACTCTGGAAGAGGTTCCAGACTAATTTTGGGCAGTTTCATCGTTTTCGACCCGTTTAGGGCCCGTTCGGAGTCTGTTTTTCGCGTTTCGAGTTGCGTTATTTCCGGAATAAAATCCTCTACCTGTTTACAATAATTATATACCGTTCTGAGAAACTCCTTGTGTTTGATCCTTGTGTTAGGACCCCGTTCCATTGCAGTCTTGGGGATTGTGGAGGCGCACGGGATTTCCGACCATGCCCCCAGTACTCCCATTGTAGCTGGTAGAGTGGCTTTTAATTTACTTAATCAAATTTGTTACAATTGTGGAATAATTAATAGAGTCAGAGCACTGCATGAACCCTAGGACTGAGAAACTAGATTGAATGATAGATCCTAGGGTATTGCATGAAACCTAGGACTGAGAAACTAGATTGAATGATAGATCCTAGGGTATTGCATGAAACCTAGGACTGGAAACTAGATTGAATGATAGATCCTAGGGTACGGCATGAATCCTAGGACTGGAAAACTAGTGATATGTATATAAATATTGCAGTCTTGGAAAGGTGGAAAGGAAATAATAGCTGCCTGTAAATTGATTTAACCGCTGCCTGTTATGAAGGAATAAATATGATTGAGAACATGGGTTGTATGAACGTAAAACTGGAACGGTGAAACCTAAATGTGTTGAGTTAAAAGAGTTGGAACCCTACGGGGAATTAGGAGTAGAACTCCTGGAAAGAGAATGGATGGAATTGAGAAAGAAAGATGTGGAAGTGTGTTGTCTCTGGGGTACGTGGTACCAACGAGAGCACACATTACCTCTTAGTGTAGAGGGGAGCTTGCTGCCCTCAGGTTGAGACCGGGGTGGGTTTGGCCACTGTACACCGACTTGCTGGCCCTCGCGTACGCAGTACCGAGGAGAGCTACTAGTGTAGGGAGAGCACTAGCTACCCCACGGGCCCTGGGGTTCTGCTAGCCTCCTACACCGACTTGTTAGGCCCACTGGGCAAACCAGGGTAGTCAGGCGAGGGTGCGCGGACTGTGGAGGGGTTGGACCCCTATTACTGAGAGGGCTCTGCCCTATACTGGTTTCGTGCTGTGCTTTGGGCACACCCGTTAACGAAAACGACTGACCGCATGCCAGTGCGGGGTAGCTACCCGTGCACTTATCGCGCATGCCGTAGTCACCGTTACGTCTGTCAGCGACCCTGGGGTGGTTGACTGAGGGTAGGATCATCACGGGGACTCTCCCGGCCAGGAGAGCACCACGTGTTACTTCTACTTTTCGGAAAAGACTGCAATCAAGATCGTTCCCACGAGGAACATTCGAGATCAAGTGAAGGATCTGAGAAATAAATAAATCGTGAAATAACAGAAAGACGCAAATAAAGGATGTAAATATATAACAGTCACTGTACACTCTACTGCTTCTTTAGTTTTAGCTGCCACTCTACTCAGCGTTTCGTTGACGTGTTACACTCGTTACTTTTCAGACCAGGTGTTGAGCAGCCAGGGTCAGCGGTTGCAGAGGACGCTGGGCCGAGTAGGGTCCAGTAGAGTTACCGCAGTTCTTTTTGTACCCCTTTTGTTCCACTGTAGTGAGTAGTTCTTGTTACTCTCTGTACTTCTTTACTTGTAGCTTCATGTTATGTTATAATTGTTGTTCTACTGTTGTGGTGGTATATACTGTAGTAGTTCCTTTTCTTACTGCTGTATTTTGTTATTGCTAGTTATATTCATGCTGAATGTGGTTTATTTTACTTCTCTTTTGGTTACTCCTGGTTCCAGGCATGTTACCCGACCCGCATACCCAAGTAGGCTTTGGGAGAGCGAACCCTGGAGTGAAACAGAGAGAGAGAGAGATGCGGGGAGGGTAGGGTTAGGTTTTGCCTAACCATATGCCTGTGCAGGGAATTGAAGAAGAAGGAAGAAGAGGAAGCAGGAGAAGCAAGGAAGGAGCAGCCGAGGACTTAGCCGCACCAAGGAGATGAAGCAGGAAAAGTGGAAGAGGAGAAGTAAACTGAAGAAGAAGGAGAAGGTAGAGACAGAGCGAAAGGGAAAAGAAGAGAAGGAAGTTGCTGCAGAGAGGAAGGCCAAGCAGCTGAAAGAAGAGAAAAAGAAGAAGCCAAGAAGAAGAAGAAGCAGCAGCTGAAAGAAAGAAGAAGAAGGAGAGCACGAGCACTGTAGCAAGTGGCTACTTAAGGCATCTGATCCATGGAGTCAGACGTCTGAAGACAGAGAGAAAGTAGGACAAAAGAAGAAAGAGAGAAGAAAAGAAAAGAGAAGTCAAATTTTTACTTCCTCTCTCTATTCTTTTTGTAAAACAATGTATTATTGTAAATTGTGATTTTTTACTCTTCTAGAATCAAGCTTGCTCCCTGAGTTCGACCTTGGAAAATTTTTGTATTCGAGTAATAAAATAAAATCAGACTGGTTTTTACCGGACCAACGTGTAAGTACCTGACGGAGGCTTGTCCTTCTTCACCTTCATGGGCATCAACCCAAAAAGTAGGTGGAACAAAACAAGGTGGAGGGCAAGCCCCACATGAAGGCAGAGAGCAGTAAAAGTGTTCAGAACCAGCCAGCAATTAAGGCTGAGTTGCAAAGGGGCAAGGTAATAAAAGGAAAGGAAGGAAGACACAAAAGGGTTCAAAGGTACCTGTAGGTCGTGTTCTATGGCGTATTTACATATGATAAACATGTCCTTTGTCCCGTCTGAACACAGATGGGTCTCGAAGCCGTAAGCCTGAAACGATACTCCACTGAGTCTGTATTCCCCTAAGAAAGACAAAATCATGGATCGACTATGAAAGTTCAATGAGAAACTATATAAAGCCCTAGTCTCGGCAGAGATGCAGGAAGAAGAAGGAACAGACTTATCCTTGCTCGCAAAACCTGACATTTTGGCCCTTCTTTTAAGACACCTCCGGAAAAAGATGCTCCGATGAAGGATGCTTTCTCATAGCTCTCTGTCGAGAGTAAATTCTATGCACAGTGCTCTACGAGGTAGGTGGGCCATTAACAATGACCCACCAGCCATATATATAACCCCCACGGAGGGCAGTCCCCCCCTTGCGGGATGCAACTTTCAAAAAAATCAAATCTCACCGTATTCAGCGCGGATTCCAAATATACCAGTAAGTGGGAAGAAAACCTCGGCCATCATTACAAACATTTAATACCCCTTGCGCGCATATCCCTGGTGTACACAGGGAAGTCCCATCAATGATAGGCACAACGCTTGAGGCCTTCGCCTCATCCTAAAGGCAATTAATGCCTGTCTTCTCAAATAATAAGACAATATTAATCCCGATGTAACTGGTCATTACTTGCGGAAGTCAAATGGCTAGATGCGCCTCAAAATCGCCCCTTAAGGTCGGTGATAAGAAGGCGAACGCACCTCAAAATAGCCCCTTAAGGCTAGTGATAAGCAGGTGCACGCGCCTCGATTAGCCTCTTAAGGTCGGCATAAACACAAGCATTTGCCCTTAAAACCTTGCTGCATGACAAATGCTCCCTTGCTTAAGTAAACAGTCGATGCAATATTTGGGGGCATTACCTATTGTGGAGTTTCTATCATAAACATTACTCTCTCAATAAGCATTCGCTAGCTCCAGAGTAAGGGGCATGTGATGAGGGGCAAAAAAATGCCCTTGGACCCTGAACTTCGTGAAAGGCCCCAAAAATACGGACCTGATCTAGGAAGACTTGGATACAGGCGGATCCAGGGATCCGACCTAGCTACATCCTAGAAAAGTCTTGTGTGCTGGCAGGCCCAGGAATCCAACCTGCTTGCCTCCAGGAAGGTCTTGTGCACTGGCGGGTCTGGGAGTCCAACTAGTCAACACCTGGAAAAGCTAGACGTAGTTGGCTCCAAAGGACCCTATCCGCTAAATGGGGCAACGAACATACAACATGACCAGGTCCCCAATAAATACTGCATGGCCACCTCAATCAATAATCTGACAAGATACGTACCCTGTCGGGTGGCGTATCTTGTTAGAAGATCTTGCAAAGGGCCCAACTCCAACCCTATAAATAACTGAGTTGGGCCCTCGAGCCCCCCCCCCCCCAAACAACTCGAGAGAGAAACTGAGAGATTGTAAACCTTGTAATCTTGCAAGTTATGGTGCATAATTTGAAGTACCATCCTTCCTACAGACATACACCTCTTGCGGTGGAGCTGGGTAATCAGTCCCTGTGTCCATTGTGTGATTGCTTGAATCCCACAATCGAACCCTCCACTCACGTAGGAGGTCTCATCGTCTCTATTCTTGAGTTAAACACTCCAAACTTTGGGGTTCTGATCACCTGCCAACGACCCTACATCACTGCCATGAACGCTTTTGTCGACCACCAACACCACCATCCTTCACCACCACCATTCTCCTCTTCCTTCTTTTTCTTATTCTTCTTCTTGGTTACAGAATGTCATTTAATTCCCAGATTTTGTCATAACCCTTTTTTGACCAAACCATCCCACTTTTTCTCTAATTAAGTCCACTTGACCTGTGTCTAGACCCTTAGAAATCCCATTTCTGCACTGCAATAGTAAAATTATCATTTTACCCCTTGTATAATGTTTTATTTTCTGTTCAACAATTCCCTGATTTAGGCCTTCCCTTAGGTTTTGCAGGAGCTTTTGTTCAGTTTATTAGGTCAAAATGTGCTAGTTAGGGTTCATGATGAGGTTCTCATCATACCTCCATGCCTAGCTTTTGCTAGTCCCTTAGCAAAAATTTAAGGTTTTAACCTCTATTCTAGACCATGAATTCCTCTTATCAAATTTGATAAGTGTTTTTTCTCTTGTCTCCTTGATTAGGTCAGAATGCCAATCATGGGCCTAAAAGGTACTCTAGTACCAACCAAGATCCAGATCTGTCTAGCTTTAGCCTCAGTCCTTAGCCAATGTTTTTAAGGCCTGCAGGAACTACCCTAAGGTTTATTGGACTCCGTGGTTAAAGCACCCATGCTTGAGACATTTTTAGCCTTAGTTCAGTTTGCAGTGCGTTTTGTAAGAGAGAGACAGAGGGTTTATTTGTTTGGAGAGTTTTCTCTCTCTTTTCTTTTTAATTCTAGCTTAGGATTGGCTTCACAACATGGTTTGTATCGGATTCCTCGTCCCCATCATCAATCCTCAAAGGTTCCCGGCAATTGATGCTTCGAGATAGCATCACCCATGGTAACCCCCAGAACCCTGGCTTTCGAGATTTCAAGATAATCTCGCCCATGGTGTTCCGTGGCAGAATTCAGACACTAGTAATTGACATTTCGTGATAATGCCATCCATGGAATCTGAACCAGCAGAGTGCTTACATGACCCCAGTAGGATATGTAAATATCCTAGGAGACAAGCACCGAGGAGATGATATGTTGTTACGCATCTTCGAGGGGAATTTCCCACCTCTCCGCACTGGGAACTCGTCCAAATCAACTTGTGTTGATTGGCCACTCCTAACCTAGGTGACATTTTCAGAACATTTGAAACGCTTCTGCATGATTTTGATATTTATGCTCACTGAACCAGATTGTGTGTGAATTTGGGTGATTAGGTTATCGAGTCCCATAAATCGAAGGTCAGTTAACGAGGTCGAATACTCCTTAAGCCTTAGACCTAATACTTAAGCTTTTCATTTTCCTCAATCTCTTGAGGAATATCTAGATCTTAACGGGTACTAAGAGTCTAGCCAAGAAGGCCTAAGGTTAGCGTTCTTACTAATCTTTTTGTGCACTTTCACTTTACTTTTCTTTAATGTGGTCTAGAACTTTGGTTAATTCCTTAATTTCTTACTAATGACTATCCCTTTTCTTTTTCATTTTGTGCTCCTTTTTAATATTTTGCTCTTTTCCTTCTCCTCCTTTTGTAAAGTTCACCAAAAGGTGCTTCCCTCTTCCCCCTGGTTTTTTTTTTTTAACATATGGGAATTTTTTTGTTGAAACCTTTGCTTGTTATGAATTTTCATTGCACTTTCATCCCCCCCCCCATGCCTAAGGTTTGCAATGTCCTCATTGTACATTAGGTGGGTTTTTATTTGGCTTGGTTCATGCATTAGGACAGATATTAGGTGAGTGGATGGGTTGAGGTGATTGTTGTGGACGATTTCTAATCTCAGGTATGAGTATTTGAGGTGAAGTCGGCTGTCCTAAGGAATGAACCTAAAGTGCAAAGAAATGTCAGAAAAAGGTTTCGGGTTTTCAAAAAGAATGACAGGCTGCCTCCCGTTAAGCGCTGAGTTTTACGCCATCGGCTGGGCGTAATTAGCTCAGGGAGAATGGAGGATAACTGATGACTCAGCCAAATTTGTATTGGTTACATCAATGAACGGTTTGAGTCTTTGGCTGTTCATAATCATGGCTGAGCGGACTGATCTCGGCGGCTCCATTTCCAAAAATCTGTTAGACAAGATATGGTCCGACCCACTTGGATCGCAGCTTCCCAAGGAACAATTTAAGTTGGGCATCGAAGAGTAGGACCTTCTGACCAGTGTGAAAAATCTTTCTAGATATGTGCTTGTCATGAAAGGCTTTAACCCGCTCTTTATAGATTTGCGAGTTTTCATATGCATCAAGGCATAATTCATAAATCTTGCTTATTTGAAGCTTTCTGTGGGTTCCAGCCTTAGAAAGATCTAGGTTGCAATTCCGTACTGCCCAATAGGCTTTATATTCTAGTTCAACAGGAAGGTGACATGCCTTCCCGTACACCAGTCTAAAAGGAAACATGCCTAATTGGGTCTTGTGGGTGGTCCTATAAGCCCACAAAGCTTCCGGAAGTCGGGATGACCAGTCCTTCCTGTCAGGTCGAACAGTAGCCTACAGGGTTTTCTTGATCTCCCGATTTGATAGCTCAGCTAGAACATTAGTCTAGGGGTGGTAAGGAGTAGAGATTTGGTGCGACACCTCGTATTTGGTCATTAGTGACCTGAACTGAGCGTTGGTAAAATGGGTCCCTCCATCAGAGATGATAGCTTGAGGAATCCCAAACTGTGAGAAGATATTCTGATGAATGAATTTGATGACGATTTTGTGATCACTGGTCCGGGTCGGAATGGCTTCGATCCATTTGGACACGTAGTCAACAGCGAGTAAAATGTACTCGAAGCCGTCCGAGATAGGGAAGGGGCCTGTAAAATCAATCCCCCAAATATCAAAATTTTCACATACGAGAATCGGCTGTAAGGGTATCATGTCGCGATGGCTCATGTTGCCCAAAGTTTGGCAATGACTACATGCCTTACAGTGATTATATGCATTCTTGAAGATAGTGGGCCAGTAAAGGCCACACTGAAGGATTTTTGATGCGGTTTTATGCCCAGAAAAATAGCCACCGCATGCCTGGTCATGGTAGAAAGAGAGTATGTCATTGATTTCGACCTCCGGGACACATCGCCGGATAATTTGGTCAGCACCTATGCGGAATAAGTACGTTTCTTCCTAGATGTAGTACTTTGCATCGGAGCACAATTTGTCTTTCTTGGCCTTCGGCCAATCAGACCGAATTTGGTGTGATGCCAAGTAGTTTACTATATTAGCAAACCATGGAAGCCCAGTACTAATAGTTAAGAGGTGGTCATCAGGAAAATGCTTCGTGATGGGCCCAGAAAGGTCGATGATCTCAGAAGGAAGGCGAGACAAGTGGTCAGTTACCACGTTCTATCTTCCCGCCTTGTCATGAATCTCGTGGTCAAATTCTTGCAACAGCAAGATCCATCGGATTAATCGAGGCTTCGCGTCCTTCTTCGCAAGGAGATGCCTCACAGTTGTATGATCCGAGTAGATTATAACATGGGAACCCAGGAGATAAGATTTGAATTTTTCAAGGGCAAATACTATAGCCAGCAGCTCTTTCTCCGTAACAGTGTAGTTACGCTGAGTCTCGTCAAGTGTCTTGCTAGCGTAGTACATGACCAAGGGTCTCCTGTCAATCTTCTACCCCAGAACTGCTCCTACAGCGAAGTCAAATGCATCGCACATGATCTCAAAGGGTTGAGACCAATCAGGGGACTGTAAGATCGGGGCTTGGGTGACTCGGTTACGAAGGAACTCAAAAGCTTGAGTGAATTCCTTGGAAATCTTAAAGGATACATCCTTGGAGAGAAGAGTGGTCAGGGGGCGCATGATTTTCGAGAAATCAGGGATGAAACGACGGTAAAAACTGACGTGCCCCAAAAAAGATCGGATGTCCCTGATCGAGCTAGGCATAGGAAGCTTGGAAATCAGGTTAACCTTGGCTCGATCCACTTGGATGCCTCTCTCAGAAATCAAGTGTCCCAGGACGATCCCCTCAGTCACCATAAAGTGGCTCATTTCCCAGGAAAGAACCAGATTTATGTCAATGCAATGCCTGAGTATGTGAACTAAGTGCTGGTGGCAATCATCAAATGATGCCCCAAAAACTGAGAAGTCATCCATGAAGACTTCCAGATAATCACCTACCATATCAGAGAATATGGCAAGCATGCACCGCTGAAGAGTCGCAGGTGCATTGCAGAGACCGAAAGGCATCCTTCGGAATGCATAAGTCCCGAAGGGGTAGGTGAACGTGGTCTTCTCTTGGTCCTCTAGATGAATCACCACTTGGTTGTAACTGGAGTACCCATCAAGAAAGCAGAAGAATCTATTTCCCGCTAGTTTTTCGAGAATCTGATTGATAAACAGTAGTAGGAAATGATCCTTCTTCGTGGAGAAATTGAGTCTTCGGTAATCTATGCAGACTCTCCACAAGTTGGCTATATGGGTAGGTATGACTTCTCCAATTTCAGTCGTGATGGTGGTGAGCCCTGCCTTCTTAGGTACAACCTGGATTGGGCTCACCCAGCGACTGTCGGAGATCGGGTAGATGATCCCTGCATCTAACCACTTAATGATCTCCTTTTTCATGACCTCCTGCAGATTAGGATTCAGCTGTCTCTACATCTCAAGTGAAGGTCATGCACCCTCTTCAGAATAGATGCGGTGTGTGTAATAAGAGGGACTTATTCCAGTCAAATCATCGAGAGTCCAACCAAGGGCTCTGCGATGTTGCTGGAGAACAGCAATAGGATGAGATTCTTGATTAGGGGTGAGTTTGGAGTTTATAATCACAGGAAGTGTCTGATTGGAACCCAAAAAGACATATTTCAAATGATCGAAAGGGGCTTGGTTCTAGAATGGCTTTATTAGCAGCAGCGGGTGGTTCGGAATGGGTGTGAGGACCAAGGGTAGGAGTTAGGGGTGTGTCCAGATCGGTTTTAGATTCTCCTAATTACGATTTTAGATCTTCTTGTGGTTGATGAGGGATAATCATATTGTCCTCGATTTATGGTTCATCAACCGCGGCTCTAATGTCACAAATTTGCTCTATCACACCGTAATTAATCCCTTGTTGGGCCTTAAAGATATCGATCTTGAGAGTCTGATTCCCAAATTTTAGCTCTATTTATCCCTCTTCACAACTTATGTTGGCCCTTGCAGTGGCAAGAAAAGGTCTCCCTAGTATGATTGGTCAGGTTCGTCCATGTCTAGAACTATGAAATCAACAGGGAAGTAGAAATCCCGCACCCTAACAATAACATCCTCAAGAATTCCCTTAGGTGACTTGATGGATCGATCGGCTAACTGCAATGTCACCTTAGTCGGTTTCAATTCAGATTCTTCTAGGTGGTTAAGGAGGGATGTGGGTATCAGGTTTATGGAGACACCTAGGTCTAATAATGCTCTATCAAACTGGGTTTCACCAATCTTACATGAAATCAGGGGAGTGCCTGGGTCTTTTGCCTTGGGTGGGAGTTTACTTAGGATTACAGAGCTGGCTTACTCTGATAGTACAATCGGACTCCCACTCTTGGTTCGCAGCTTATGCTGGGGTGTACACACGTTTTTCAAGAATCATGCGTAAGTCGGTACATGGCAGATTTCATCCATCAAGGGGATGTTTATTTGGACCTGTTCAAGGAGCTTGATCAGGTCCTCCTCAGGAGCCACAGGTTTAGCTGTCCTCTTTCCCTTGGTTAAGGCCTCGGGAAATGGAACCTTGGTTGGTTCCTCTAGGATAGGTCCAAGTTTTTGATCTGAGACAGGGATAGGAACATCCTGGATAACTATCCTAGGGTTTGGGTCACTACTAGGCTTGGAGTGGTCTGGATAAGGTGGGTCTTGGGTTGCTTTACCACTACGGGTTGTCATAGAATTTAGTCTTGCCTGGTTCTGGTTGGGGGTTGGTAAGATGGGCTGCTGTTGTTGGTAACCCGCATAAGAGGTTGATGCTTCCATTCCGTCAAGTAATGGAACAGAAGGGGCCTGATAGATCAAGTGTGCTTGGCCAGGGTTCGGGTTCATAACGCACCGCTGGGTCGGCACGTTATTCGGGTTAGGCAGAGGTTTTGAAGGAAGTGTGCCCGGTTGGCGAGAATTCGCTAATTGGGTGAGTTGGTTGCAGAACTCTATGATTTCGTCCTTGTGTTGTTTCTGGATAGCCGCATTCGTTCTTTGAATGTCAGCCAGAGTTTGGTGGATGAGGGACATTTGGTCTTGGTTGGGCCTAGATGGATTAGTGGGGTTGGGCCAAAGCTGAGGCGGCTGATAAGGACGGGGGCCTTGTGGACGGGGCTGAAAGGGTGGTCTTGGGTTCTGAGAATTTCCCGCCCACTAGAAATTGGGATGGTTTCGCCATCCAGGGTTGTAGGTGTTGGAAAATGGGTCATTCTGGATGGTGTTGAGGTCCTCGTAGGTCTGAGGAGCCTCAGGAAAGTCGGAGAATGGGGGAGTAGAGTTCCCCCGGCAAGAATAGAAAGGATCGGAGGTCCCTCTGATCCTGGAGTCAGATGGGGGTGGATACGGGTCCAACCTAAGAGAAGGTCGGTGGAAAATGTTCTGCACAGTTTCCCGTGCGGGAGGTGGCTGTGCGAAGGAGTTCTACGCAGAGGTGGCTCGCTGCAAGTGCTGAGTCAGCTCGTCCACCTTCTTCTCAATAATTGAGACCTTGTCCAACCGACTGACCATTAGTTCCAGGTCGACTGATGCAGACAGGCCCTGCGTCTCATGTGCTCCCCTAAGGTTCGTCGCTGCGTGGGTATTCGTCCGGTCAAATAATCCCATGGAGTCATTGTTGATGGAGTTCTCGCACATATTCTTGAGAATCTCCCACACGGTGTTTTCATGTTGACCCATGATATTCCCTCCGCAAGTTGCATTGACGAACAATCTGATATCTTCATGGAGTCCCTGGTAAAACGACTGGACTTGTTCCCATTTAGGAACTCTGTGATGGGGGTACTTCCTCATGAGATCCTGGAATCGATCTCATGCCTCATGAAGAGGTTCTCCCATCTACTGTGTGGAGTGAGTAATCTGATGGCGCAAGGCATTTGCCCGATCAACGGGAAAGAACTTCTTCAAAAACTCCGACTGAAGTTCTTCCCAAGTGTTGATCGGGTGGGCCTGTGTTTGATACCAATGAGCTGCCTTGTCCATAAGGGAGAAAGAGAACATCTTCATGAGTAAGATATCCCGATTCTGCGCATCTGACCCGAAGGTCTGGGCCAGATGCTTAAGCTGTTTGATATGCTGGAAGGAATCTTCAGAGTTAAGCTGATAGAATTTAGGTGTGGCATGAATCATATTGGGCTTCAATTTGGAATTAGGTCCTCCAGTCGAGATTCTGACTCGAGGCTCAATTGCCACCGCAGCGGGATTATAGTGATCTCGCATCATGGGGCGTTGCGGTGGGTTCATGAAATTCTGGAAGAGATCATTAAGACGCTGGAGCTGGTGCTCAAGATTATTCTCCTCTTCAACAGGCTGAGCCATGATGGAAGAAGAAGGGGAACTATGTCCAGAATCAGAGGAGAGGTCTATGTGGAGTGGTTGTCACACAAACAAGGGTGCCGAGGCTTGGCCTCGGGGTGAGTGGATTTCTAGAGGAGGTTTCAAGGACCTCCTACCGAACATGCACTGATGGATTGGATGAGGTTAGAACGTGTTGGACCCAATCAAGACACCCAAAATATGTTGGGTGACTATAGAGGTTCGGGGTGGATGATACCCTTGATCAGAAGGTCGTCCACCTGAGAATTACCTGGGTAGCCAGAGAAGGTGAGTCCCACGAAGGCCCTTACACGGTAGAGCACCCCCACGGGTTACAGGGTTTCCCCCACTCGACCTCTCTTGTCACTGAGATTCCAGGTAGACCAGAATGGGGACCTTGACCTCTTAAGCACAACCTGGGCACGCCTCCTAGAGCTGGAAGGGCCTGGAGTTGCTTGCAAGCTTGCTCCAAGCTCGACGCTAATGGCGGTGGAGGCGGGAGACCTGAAATCAGCAAAACGGCCTCTCGGCCATGTCAGGACGCTCGGCAGGCTTCGCCAGATCATGGTGAAGTTATTGTGGGGGTCAGCATAGCTCAGAATGGCCTGGGAGTGCATGCCTAGGTCGATCTGAGTCTGTGTGAGTGGGTTAGTTCAGGGGGAGGCAATAGTGAGTGGTGTGGTCAGTGGGGGGTCGTAGGGTGATCAGTGGGTGGAGGTGATGCTCAGGGACTGGTTGACGAGGGGTGGAGGTGTCTGTGGTGGTGAAATGTCCTCGCCGGAGTTGGTGGTCGGAGGTGGAGATGGTGAGGGTGGATAGTGGTGTAGAGGGGTCAAAATAACAAATTTATAGAGGGGAATTAAAGAGAAGGGTAAGAGGAACTTAGCTGGTAGGTCAGGAGTGAATGGAGGAGGCGGAGGTGGCGAGCGGCTGGTACTGCCATCACCAGAGATGAAGGCGCCTAGGGGAAGAGACGACAACGAGGAAGAGGGGCTGGAGGGCACTTACTGGTACGGCAAGGTGCGGCGGAGGACGATGGAGGTAACCCTGCCACTGGTATGGTGGTAGGGCGACGAGAGAGGAGGAGGAGAGTTGCTGGAGCCTGCAGGCGGATGGCCGGAGGAGGAGGAGACGAATTTGGGGGGGATTTCTTCAGCTAAATCAGGCTTAAAGGATGCGGCAGAGGGTGCCGCTCTTTAAATAGGCGTCGGCCGGAGGAAGAGCGCGCAAAAGCGGTGGGAAAAATCCCATTGGAGACGTGGGCAGACGGGGATCCATACCTCTCGCGCGTTCGCACAAGAGGTATGGCGGCCGACAGGGCATGGGAGCCGACTCATGCGGTAGGGGTCTTCCCAGGGAGCTCCCCTTTCAAATCTGGGGCCAACTCCCCATGCATGCGCGACGCCATCCTCCACGCAAAGTCGCCGGAGGTATGGCCTGCGCATGCGGGTGGTAGAGGGACCCGATTGAAGAAGACGACAGGAAAGATAGGGGGGTCTTTGCATGGTTTCAAAAAGTTTATGGTCAAAAAGTAATTATTGAGGACCATTTTGTAAAGTGGGTCAAGACGACCTTCCCTTAGGTCCAAATTTTGGTATAAACCTAATTTGGACCTAAGGAATCCAATGGTGAAGTTGGATTTTAAGTTTGACCATGTTTGACCGAACATTTTGCATAAAAACCCAACCGATCGGGTAACGTGCCCGGAACCAAGCCTACCGGCGTGCGGTGAAGGGCGAGGTGTGCAAGGCTTGGTAATCGGGTCAGGCCAGGTCTGCGAGGGCTGGTCGCGGATGAGGCCGGGTGAGTGGGTGAGAGGGACCTCACCCCATGTGACTGAGGCGATAAGCCTCAATCACTTTTACAATTTATGTGTCACGGGGCGCTTGAAAACGCCTGAGGTGGGACTATCTGTGCCCCTCCTCTCTCGCACGCCCGTAGTAGGGAGTGAGAGCAATAGTGGCCCCAATCGAGGTCTTCGCTGCCAATTGAAGACCTGGAGTTGTGCGCGGAAGTCTTCCGCGCAACCTGGGTGCGTCTCCTGGAGCTGGAAGGGCTTGGAGCTGCTTGCGAGCTTGCTCCAAGCTCGGCGTTAATGGCGGCGGAGGCCGGAGACCTGAAATCAACAAAATGGCCTCATGGCCATGTCAGAACGTTCGGCAGGCTTCGCCAGAGCACGGTAAAGTTACAACAGTGGTTAGCGTGGCTCAGAGTGACCTAGGCGTGTGTGCCCAGGTCGATCTGAGTTTGTGTGAGTGGGTTTGTTCGGAGGTAGGCGACGGTGGTTGGCGCGGTGAATGAAGGGTCGCAGGGTGATCAATGGGTGGAGGTGATGCTTAGGGATTGGTTGGCGAGGGGTGGATCTGTTTGTGGTGGTGAAATGGCCTCGCTGGAGTTGGTGGTCGGAGGTGGAGATGGTGAGGGTGGACAGTGGTGTAGAGGGGTCGAAACAACAAATTGACAGAGGGGAATTAAAGAGAAGGGTAAGAGGGACTTAGCTGGTAGGTCAGGAGTGAACGGAGGAGGCGGAGGTGGCGAGTGGTTGGTACTGCCGTTGCCGGAGACGAAGGTGCTCAAGGGAAGAGACGACGACGAGGAATAGGGGCTGGAGTGCGCCCGTTTGTACGGCGCGGCACGGCGGAAGACGGCGGAGGTAACCCTGCCACTGGTGTGGTGGTAGGGAGATGAGAGAGGAGGAGAGTCGCCGGAGCCTGCGGGCGGATGGCCGAAGGAGGAGGAGACAAATTTGGGGGGGATTTCTTCGGCCAAATCAGGGTTGAAGGATGCAGCAGAGGGTGCCGCTCCTTAAATAGGCGTCGGCTGGCCTTGAAGTGCACGAAAGAGGTGGGAAAAACCCCGTCGGAGACGTGGGAAGACGGAGACCCATACCTCTCGTGCGTTCGCGCGAGAGGTATGGCGGCCGACAGGGCATGGGAGTCGGCCCATGCGGTAGGGGGCTCTGCAGGGAGCTCTCCTTTCAAATCTGGGGCCGGCTCCCCATGCATGCGCGGCGCCATCCTCCGTGCAAAGTCGTCGGAGGTATGGCCTGCGCATGCGGGTGGCAGAGGGACCCGATTGAAGAAGACGACGGGAAAGATAGGGGGGTCTTTGCATGGTTTCAAAAAGTTTATGGTCAAAAAGTAATTATTGAGGACCATTTTGTAAAGTCGGTCAAGACGACCTTTCCTTAGGTCCAAATTTTGGTATAAACCTAATTTTGACATAAGGAATCCAATGGTGAAGTTGGATTTTAAGTTTGACCATGTTTGACCAAACATTTTGCATAAAAACCCAAATTAGGTCAAAAATTTGGTATGGTTCTCAATCTAGGTCAAGATAGGTTTCAATGGCAAAATTGAAGGTTCTAAACCCTAGGGGATATTTTTTTATAACTTTTTGAGGGTTTAATTGATTTTTATATTTTCTTGAACTTCGTGAATTAAAGTGGATTTATTTTAGGGTTACAGAGTGTCATTTAATTCCTAGATTTTGTCATAACCCTTTTCTGACCAAACCATCCCACTTTTTCTCTTATTAAGTCCACTTGACCTATGTATAGACCCTTAGAAATCCCGTTCCTGCGCTGCAATGGTAAAATTGAAGTTTTACCCCTTGTATAATGTTTTATTTTCTGTTCAACAATTCCCTGATTTAGGCCTTCCCTTAGGTTTTGTAGGAGATTTTGTTCAATTTATTAGGTCAAAATGTGATAGTTAGGGTTCATGATGAGGGTCTCATCAGGTCCCAAATCAAAGCAATATGAATATAAAGAAATATACAGAATAGCCTATGAAACCTTAGAAAATAAGCAAACGGTGGATTTTGAAGCATTAGAGAGCCACGCTTTAGAAAGCGTTGAACATAGGTGCAGAGGCGTGAGAGCTTGAGAGAGTATAAGCACTTTTTGCTATAGAATAGCTTTGAGAGGTGTGTTTTGAAATGAGGGTCGAGGGTTCTATTTATAGGTGTTTTCTGACCAATTTAGAAAGTTTTTGAAAATGACATTGGTCGATCAGAAATGATGTTTGGTCGATCAAATTGAACTTTGGTTGATTAAAACTTTATTTTGATCGATTTCAAGTCAATCAATTAAAGGATGAATTTGATCGTCTTGTTGTGCAGGATTTGATTGTTGGGTGATTTTGATCGATTAAAAAGATAGGTTTAGTCAATTAAAGGTATTTAGCCGTTCAATATTAATTAGCTGGTCAATCAATAATACTGAAAAATTAGTTTTTAACCAAAGTTTGTTATCTATTGAAGGTTAAAATGAAAGAATTGATATTTTTGAGGTTCCTTATATATTTGTAGGCTTAAGAAAACTAACCATAACAACTCTAAGAATACAATTGACTTCTTGAATCTAGTCATCTTTAGTTTGTAATCATTTCACCAAGATTCTAGAATAATATAACCCTAAATGATTAATCTGCAATAAAACATAATTTTGTTACATCAAAATAAGAGTATTAATATTCTCCGCCATGTTTTTAGGTGGGAAGTCATCGATGTTGTACTTGAACCTCTGGGTCAGCAAATCAGATTTGAAGTACTAGATAGCGATTATATCATGAGACCTCTTGCACTTAAAGTATTGGGCCTTGAAGTGGTTGAGGTAGGATCATAAGGACTCACCCTTATGTTGCCTGACCTTAGACAACTGCTTGGGGTTATCCCTAACTCTTTGCTGGCCAGCGAAATATTAGCAGAATTTATCAGCTAACTCCTAGAAGCAAAAGATTTGACCTATCAGTAGCTCATTAAATCGCTCATGAGCTATGTTGACCAAGTAAGATAGGAATACCCAACAAAGCACTCCATTTGAGCACCCATAGACTAGCATCATTTGCCAGTAGTTGCTAACAAAGGTATTTGAGTCAGAGGTGCCATCATTTTGAGGGAGAGTAGGATGCTTGAACTTCTTGGAAAGTACTTCGTTTATCAATTCCTTAATGAAGGGGTGTGTGGTCATGTACGCCCAGGGCGAATGCCCGTCATTGCCCATGTGACTTGGCATACTATCTCTAGGAAGGAACCACCTCCACTGTGCTGTAGTGCCCATGGATAAGTCCACTTTAATGGATAATTATTTGCTTTAAGTATATTGGTTCTATATTATTTATATGCATTAATTCATGCATGTTAGTTCATAATAAGTAAAAATAGATTGTCATAACTTTTATGCATCTGCTAGTTAATTCTAGTAAGATAGAGTGCAAAATAAATATTAGTATAGATTATGTTTTGTTGCATTTTCAAGTATAAATAATTATATATTTCTTCCAGGGATATTTGCAGGGAGAATATGATACATTGTGAAAAGTTAGGTGCATGTTTGCAAAACCTTCATCATCCATCTCTGCATCGTCGTTATGAGGACTCACCGTCAATGCCAATCAACACACCACCTCCAAAAGCCACCACCTTACCACTGCCGTCAAACTGTTGGAGAAGGCAGAGATTTCGGGAAAAGAAACAGAGCAAGAGAAAGAGTGGCAGGATGCTGTTAAAAGGGGAAGAAACCACCTGCAGGGGGAGGACCATCTCCATCTCCACACCATGGCCATGTAGAGTGCATTGTGGACCTAACGCACACCATGAAACAGGCGTGCTCCACCTCCGCTCAATAACTTTCTGTGGTTGCACGGTGACAGCGGGCAGCCACATCATCCTCTTCGATCTTCTTCCACCGCTTTCTCCCCTGTCCAAGCGAACCCAACATCACCACCAATGCCTCCACTTCCTTATCTATTCTCCTTAGTTTCCTTCTTCTTCACCCAACCCCTTGTCCTGTTCACCATCTTCTCCAACCAAAGCCATCAACACCACCCCACCACTGCTTCTCCTACACCACCTTCGACCTCTTACTCTCGTCGTGGCTGCCATTGACATCCTTACTGCATAGACCGACGTCCCCGCCATCGCCCTCACTGCCAACCACCCTCCACTGCACGTGCAAGAGCTTCACGCCGGTGGCCATCACTCTGCACTGTCTCCACCTCCTCTCGCTTATGCACGTCATCTCTAGCGACTCCAGCGACCAATGACACCACGCTCGTCGATGTGAGCATGAACCACATCACCGTCAAGCCGCCGCCTCTGACCACCATTGAGCTTGGTGCCATCGTGAGCACGCTTCTCTCCTCCCGTAGACCTCCTCCATCAAAGCTTGTTGCTGGTCGTCGCTCTTCCTCTATGTCTGGCCACTCTTCTTAAGTCCCTTGTTTTGCTACAGTAAGGAGCCAATTAGAATTTACATTTTCTACCATTTTTGCACTATCCATTATGCAACAAATTATTATATTGAGCGGAATTTGCTGACCCGTTCCTCTAAAAAAAAAAAATAGTGCCCATGCTCCCTACTATTTCTTAGAATCACATGAGAGTCGAGGAGGAGCCTGTGAAACTGCACCTTTGCAACTCCTAATTTCCTACTTGAGCTGTTCTATTTGCTCACGAAGTAGAGCATTCTCCTCCTCAACCACTTGGTGCCATTGCGCTTGCTTGTCCACTTGACTAGAAGTAGGGGTGGATTTTGTGATTAAGCCTTATCCTCGCACTTGCGCATATCGTGGAGTTGGCCCATAATCACCTCTTACTCCACTAGAAGGTTGGCAAGGTGAGTGAGATACTCCTCTTCTTGGACCTCCTACAAGTGGTACATTAGTGGCTCCTCGCCTTTAGGAACAATGTTTTTACCCTTCTATTTTTCTCCCTTCTTCCCCTGTTGCTGACCAGTCAATTTTTGCTTTGGAAGAATTTTCACACAAGAAAATAACTCATCCTAGTATGCAAGTGGTGGAAAATCGATCGTCAAAATAATTAAAATTAACCACTAGAGAAGAGTGGGTCATATCCACAGGGAGGAATGAGCCTATCAAAACTCGTTTGAGTCAAAAATAAATGTTCATGATTAATTTTGCCAAGAAATCGAATCAAAATCTCTTATTAATTTAGATAGCAAGGCATGAACAAGGTAATATTGTATTTATGTGAAAGATAGAAGTTCTCACAAAAACATCGGGCTAGAATATTATTAAATCCAAAAATCTCCTCTCTCAATGGCACATGAATGTAAATTTTAATTAATAAAAAATAGAGCAACTCCTTTGAGGAGTTACTGTGTGCAAAAGGGGGAACGGTTGGTCGTGAGGAGCTCACTGGAGATGGTCGGCTTTGGGCCGCATCTAGTGGTGGTGGCACTGCTGTGTGGGGTGGCCGAAGACGACAGTGTAGAGGAAAGGAAGGTGGTGGGTGGTGATGGGTTGCTGCTTTGTTTGCTGCTGAAGCTCGCGAAGAGGAGGGGGTGCAAGCTGATCGCGCGCTGGGTGTGCGTGGCGCTAGTGGAGAGGATGCATGGGAGGGGCGAGGCTGATCGGCGAGGGCCTATGGTGCATCGTGCGGTGGAGGCGTGGGGAGTGCCCGCGCTGCTGCTACTGGCGTGGTGGACTTGCTGCAGTTGGGTGCACTCTCAACGCATGTGGGTTGAGGGCAGAGTGCACGTGCGGCTCATGGGAGGCACACTGGTCGTGCGGGCTGGAGGTGCAGCGAGAAGGGTCGAATCGGAGGATGCGTGAGGGGGTGACAGTGGTGCTGGTGGTGATGGGTTCTCTTGAGGGGTAACAGGGAAAATAGAGGAAGAAGAAGTAGGGACAGAGAAGAAGGACAGAAAAAGATAGGGAAGAAGAAGAGGCGGTGGAGATGGGGTTGTTGTGCGGTGGAACTTGAGGAGGGCAGTGGTACGGGTGGAGAGGGGTCGGCATGTGCGGAGGAAGGTCAGGATGCATGGTGGTTGTTGCGGTGTCGATGATGGATCATGATGGGGGTTTAACAAAGTAAAGATAATTGTGTCCCACCAAAGTCTCCTGGTCGAGTTTGCTGGATTGGCGTGATAGTCTATCACCCTGTCGGCCCATGGTGTGGCGGTGCTCGACCAGGAGACTCGCGGTGGGACTAGAGCACGGTGATGGAGTGGGTGGTGGCCTCCCCGATGGCAGTTGTGGATGCTTGTTCTTATACTATAGGGAAGGTGATGGAATGGCGATGGTGTGCGACAGAGATCCAGACATTAAGGAGAGCTTTCATAGGTGGAGTGAATGGCCGCAGGAGGAGCAAGCAGAGTCGTTACCTGTCAAAGAAGAATAATAAAATAAAATAATGAAATGACCCGTTGCGTTTTTAGTCGGATAAGACATCTGGAGTTTCAGTTAGACGTCTGGACACATGCCCGAATGTCTAAAAGTGAGAATTTTCGTACGTCACTTTACGCTCTGCGTGCAGGCGGCGCGCAGAGGCCTCTCTTTCCAGCACCCTCACCCCCTTAAACCCAAAAACCACCCTATATAAACCCCCTTCTCTTCTTCTCACCCGCTCACACCACTCAAGCCACTGCCACGTCCACCTTCTCCTTGCGATGGCCACGCCCTCTAGCCTCCCATCTCTACTGCTGTAGCTGTGGCGAGGAAGAGAGGAGCTGGCGAAGGAGAACGAGGCAGTGCGAGAGTGAGAGAGTGCGAGGGAGTGAGAGTGGGGGAGGAGGACGACAGCCGTGGAAGCTCGGTGGTGCTCAAGGAGGAGTCGCGGGAGAGAGGAGGATGCCGGCGGGGAGCTTCTCAATCTCCTGCAGTTGCTAGAGCTGCCGCTGCATTGTCTGAGGGCGGAGACACGAGTGGAGCGAGCTGCGTGGAGGTGTTCTGGTACTGGAAGTTTCCAGTATTAGATGTCTGGAGTATCGTCCAGATGGCTGGCAGGGCACCCGGACGTCCGGAGCTGAAGCTGGACATCTGAAAGCATAATATCCCGAGGTACGTAACTTCCTGCGCTACTTCCCGCCATGCAGATTGTAGTGCAGGAGGTGTTGGGTTTAAAATGGGTGTCTGTGCTCTACACACAGGCACAGAGCGTTAGGAAGGAGTGGGGTGCGCACTTCAAGGTGATTTTGGACATCTGATCGCATCGCCAGACATCCGACGAACCTTCCAAACGATTGGAAGGAGGGTGAGATGTCTGGAGTTGCCCCCAAACGGTTGCAGAGGGATCTAGATGTCTGAGAATACCGCAGGAAACACAAGGTGAGATCTGACATCTTTTAAGACGTTTAGGACTAGTCCCAGACGTTTGATTTTAGTCAGTAACCGCATTTTTGGCCCGTTTAGGGCCCAAATGGAATCGGATTTCCGCAAACAAAGTATCGCTGTTTTACTCGAGTTTCTCTACGTGTTCGTGTTGAGTATCTACTGTTTTGAGTTTGTCTAATATAAATTAGTCGCTGGTACAGGTTACCAGCCGGTGGCATGTTTGGGGCCCACGGAGATAACGAGATCTGCGACACAGGCCCCCATTCCTTCCGTGATATCCGGTAGAGTGGTTTAATGCATTTATTAAGACATGAATAAAGAATATGCCTGCTTAGATTAAATAGATTGAAACTCTAGGATGTGGAATGAACCCTAGGGTAGAAATTTATGAGCATGATGTTGAACTACTCTGCTTTACTTGAGATGCATGTTAAAACACGTGCTGCTTGTATGGAAATGAGAAATTGAGCTGTGAAATCATAAGCTACATGTATATGATTGAGAATTTAATTGTGAAAACACGATCTACCTATATATGAATGAGGAACGAGTCTTGGAAAATGAGGTCTGAATATGGATAAATTAGATGAATATAAGCATGAACCCTATGGGGAATTAGGAGTAGAACTCCTGTGGATGAAAGGAATCTGGAATGTAGATGGGAAGTAAGCTGGCCCTTGTGTACATGGTACCAAGGAGAGCAACTGTCTCTTTTTAGTGTAGAGCGGAGCTAGCTGCCCTTGGGTCGAGACCTGAGGTTAGGATTGGCCACTCTACATCGACTCTTGTTGGCCCTCGCATACGTGGTACCGAGGCATGCTACTAGTGTGTAAAGACCCGTCCCACTTTTAGCCTTTTAAGATGTCTGGAGTCTCAGTCAGACATCTGAACCCTTTCCCGGAAGTCTGAAAATGAAATTTTTGTACGCGCTCTGCACTCTACGCGCGGGCGACGCACAAAACTCCCTTTCTCTCTCTCCTTTCCCCTCCTTCCTACCAGAACCCTAAACCCACAACCTCTATAAAAAGCCACCCTCCCCTCCTCTCCTCTCCACTCCACACACCACCATCTCCACCTTTAGGGCGCGGTGGTGCGGCGAGAGGAGGCGAGCGAGGGAGCGCGTAAGAGTGAGGAGGAGGAGAGTGCGTGAAAAGGAGGAGGAGGCCGAGGTCGGAAGCTTCGGTGGAAGCTCGTCGGAGCTCGCACAGCCACTACGGTGCGTGCGAGAGGAGGGAGTCCGGAGCGACGTCCTCAACCAGCTGCAGCAGCTGGAGCTGCGGCGGAGCGCGGCGAGGAGTGCTGGGAGTGCGTTCTGATAATGGAAATTTTCCAGTATCAGACGTCTGGAGTGCAGTCCGGACAACTGCTGAGCATCTGGACGTCTGAAGTCAAGACCATACGTTTGAAAGCACCTTTATCGCGAAGGTACGTTCTTTTCACGGTTACGGCCATGTAGGCCGCACTGTAGAAGATATGCCGGTCTGATTTTGGGGTGGCTGCTCTGTCGTATGCAGGAGCAGCCTTGGAAAGGTGCACGGAATGCTCTCCCACGCACTTCTGGACGTCTGATCAGCTTACTAGACGACCGGAGGTACTTTTAGACGACCGGAGGACTGGTTCGACGTCTGGAACCATCTTCAAACAATCGCAGGGGAGTCCTAGACATCTAAGGACACCGCAGGGACTTAAGGTGAGGATCTGTATCTTTTAAGACGTCTGGACTTGTTTCTAAACGTCTGATTTTGGTCAGTAGGCACGTTTTTGACCCGTTTGGGGTCCGATCGGGATCCGTTTTATGCAAACGAAGTATCTATAGTGTTCTTGCGAGTTTCTCTATGTACTAGAAAGCTTTGTACACCGTTATGAATCCTCCTATGTGATGTATTCCCTGGTATAGGGTTTCAGCCTGCTGCATGTTTGGGGCTCGCAGAGATGCCTGAGTCTACGGTTCGAGCCCTCTATACTCCCAGATTGTTTGGTAGAGTGGTCTACTTCTGTTAATTATATTAAATAAGGACGTACTTGTGAAGTTAGCCAACTGAAACCCCTAGGATGTGGCATGAACTCTAGAACAGAGAAATAAATGAAACCATTGTAATGCATGATTCTATATGTATACCTGGTTAAGTTAAACTGCTAGCAATTGCCTGTAATAAAGCTGTGAGCTACCTGTTAGAATAGGAGCTGCCTAAGATAAATGAACAATTACCTGTGAGATCATTAGTTGCATGTATGTAATTGTGGAAACACGAGCTGCCTGTATATAAATGAGAACTAAATTGTGAATGGTGGAATCTGAATCGGAATAATGTGGTAAACATGAGCATGAACCCTACGGGGAATCAGGAGTAGAGCTCCTGTGGTCGGATGGAAAATCTGGAATGTAGACGAAAAGTGTGCTGGCCCTTGAGTATGTGGTACCAAGGAGAGCAACTATCCCCTTTTTATGTAGAGTGGAGCTAGCTGCCCTTGGGTTGGGACCCAGGGTTAGGTTTGGTCACTCTACACTGACTTCTGTTGGCCCTCGTGTACACGGTACCGAGGCGAGCTGCTAGTGTAGAGAGGGAGCTAGCCTCCCCACTGGGCCCGGGGTTCAGCTAGCCACCCTACACCCACTTGTTAGGCCCTCTGGGCAAACCGAGGTAGTCAGATAAGGGTGCGTGGACTGTGGAGAGGTGAGACCCCTGTTTGGTTCTGAGGGGCAGACCCCTATTTCTGAGAGGGCTAGGCCCTATACTGTTACGTGCTGTACTTTGGGCGTACCCGCTAGCGGAAACGACTGACCTCGGGGTGGTTGACTGGGTGGACCACCACGGGGGACTCTCCCGGTCAAGAGAGCATCATGTATACCTTCTACTCTTTGGAAAATACTGCAATCAAGATCGTTCCCATGAGGAACATGTAAGATCAAGAAAATCTGAAAGTTTGAGGAAAAGGGGTGAAAAGGAAATGCATGTAAAATAAAATAACCAGAAAAGAGAATTAAACATGTTACTTTTACTACTTTAGATAGTATAGATACCACTCTACTCAGCGTTTGCTGACTCTGTCTTTTTCATAACATTGTTCAGGTCCAGGAGTTGAGCAGCCCGAGCTTCCAGCTGCGGAGGGTGTTGGGCCAAGTCGAGCCCAGCCATAGTTTTTCTGCACTCTTTGTTGTACCCCCTTTTCTGTTGTCGTGAGTTCCAGACTTTTAACTGCTGTTGTTGTTACTGTTACTTTCGTTTCAGTTGTCTCTATTGTTGTGGTGGTATGCATTGGAACAACAGTTTTTTACTTTCCTTTACTGCTTGTACCTTTTTACTGCTTAGTTATATTGCATATGTGAATGTGGTTTACTTCCCTACTTTTTGATTATTTCTTGTTGGACGACTGGGTCTTGGGATTAGTCGACGCGAGCCGGTCTCGGGTCCTGTAGGAATCCAGGAATCGGGTCGTAACATAGTGTAGGGAGGGAGCTAGCCACCCTACGGGGTTAGGGGTTAAGCTAGCCACCCTACACCGACTTTGTTAGGCCTGCTGGGCAAACTGGGGTAGTCAGACGAGGGTACGCAGATTGTGGAGGGGCGAGACCTCTATTGGTTCTGAGGGGTGAGATCCCTATTCTAAGAGGGCAAGGCCCTATACTGTTCCGTACTGTACTTTAGGCGTACCCGCTAGCGGAAATGATTAACCGCGTGTCGATGCGGGGTAGCTACCCGTGCGCTTATCACGCATACCGTGGTCATTGCTACGTCTCGACAGTGACCTCGGGGTGGTTGATTGGGTGTTAGACTTCCACGGGGGACTCTCTCAGCCAGGAGAGCACCACGTGTACCTTCTACTTCACAGAAAAGACTACAATCAAGATCGTTCCCACGAGGAACATGCAAGATCAAGAAATACTTAGATACTTTGAGAAATAGATGAACTAGAAATACATAAATGAGATAAATAGAAATGAGAATAAAACCTACTAGTTGTTTTACTTACTTGTACATAAATATTGTAAACACCTCTCTACTTAGCGTTCGCTGACACCGTCTTTTCGTAACCCTATTCAGGACCAGGAGTTAAGCAGCCCGAGTTTCCGGCTACAAAGGGAGTTGGGCCCAACCGAGCCCAGCCGTAGTGGTTTCTTTTCCAGTTCTTTGTTTCTACTGTAGTTGTGAGTACTAGACTTTAAATTACTGTTCTCATACTTTCTATTTTCTATTGTTGTTGTGGTGGCATGTACTACTTTGAGACAGTTGTTCTACTTTTCTTTATTGATGCGTTCTTTCCATCTGCTTAGTTATATTGCATGTGTGAATGTGATTTATTTTACTACTATTGGTTATTTTTCGTTGGACAACTAGGTCTTGGGATTAGTCGAGGCGAGCCAGTCTCGGGTCCTATAGAGATCCGAGAACCGGGTCGTAACAAGATGGTATCAGAGCAAGGTCGTTCTAAGAAGTGAACCAATTGGTCTGAGAATAACCACTCATGTGCATATAACTAGGATAGCCACCACAACGTATCGCTTTGATATTCGTTCTGAGTCTTTTCCTCGATGTAGTCCTATATGGTTGAAAACTCTTGTTCTATCTCTTACGTCTCCTTGCAAGAGATGCCTCGTCGGGGAGTTTCCGAGGTAGGCCGTGGTCATGGTCGTGGACTAGGTCGGAGGGGCGGATGTGCCGAACCTTAGGCACCAGTTGACCCACCTCTCCTCCCGGGCATTCAGGCTCAGGATCTCGCTCAGTTGATCAGAGACATCGTTTGAGAGGAGCTCCACCAGCCTCCACGGGCACCTCTCCCTAAAGACGTGGAGGGGGAGTTCTCGGTGGGACAGAGAGAGCGTCGCAGCGCCGAATGAGCAAGAGGGGGAGGGGGTGATCCTCCACCACTCCTATCACACTCTGACACTTCCGAGCACGAGCCCCCCTTGCATGTAGGTGTGCTCGTTCCCCTACTGCAGCTATACCACGAGCTTTTCAGACAGTTCCGGAAGCTGAAACCCCCCTCCTTCAAGGGGGATGAGGACCCGTCTGAGGCAAATGACTGATTGGAGCAGATAGAGAAGGTCCAAGTAGAGAAAAGGCCCCCTCCTACTTTCTAGGCCCTATCGGTCTTGCAGGTAGGGAAAAGGTCCATTTGCATAAGATATTAAATAAACAATCTCACGAAATAATAATAATTTTGGTAACCCAATTTCACCTTTTAAAAGGTGTATATTTAGCGAGTGTTGACCCTCGAAAATTGTAGCTTGAAAAATCAGAGAATACAACAATACTATCTCTTTCTCTCTCTCCTTTTTTGCGTGCCCCCTATAGGAGTTGTGTTTTCTTTCTAAAGTAACATTCCCTCATTTCATGAGCATGGATTGGTTTCCATTGTTTCCAAAATCTCCCAACGATTGGGGAAATTATCAGCACATTATGCATGTTTAGATTCACATTACCGTTGTACTGGGGGTCATTGATGGTGGAGTAACAAGCTTCGTCACCTCTATCTAGCGGACATCAGCTAGATATGATTATCCGTCTCTTCACTTGACTTGATAATTGGTTTAAGTGTCTGACTACACGTCTAATTTTCTTAACCGAACTTGCTAGGTTGAAGCACGAATGTATTAAACCAGCCATGCTCTAGTAATTAGGGCCAGCTCCTTTTAATTTTGTCAATCATACAGTTATTCAGTTATTAGACTTTTTTTACCTTGCACTATTCTATTATGAGAGCCTTTATAGTCTCCTTAATGGGCTTTTCTTAAGCATTTTTTGTTGGATTTAGATGAGGATTTTCTTTTCCTCGTCACCAACCCCCCATCAATCTCTTGTTAACTTTTCTTTTATGTCCATTCCATCGAAATATATCTTCTTAGGTCGTGTTTTACAGTGGGAAAACTCTCATTCCAAGATAAAATAAGAGAGGAATAATTGAAGAAGGTGTTTGTCTGGGGGATGGGATAATTAATGGGATAGAAATAATTGGTAGGGTGATGTGATATTAGTAGATGATTTTTTAATGTTAAAATATGGGTGTGAGTGAGTTGATGTGATTTAGTGAATAAATTTTAACTAGTTTGTAGCATACATTTTATTGTGGAAGTACAAAAGTCAATTGTATGAAAGTTTAATATAATTTTTAATCGATACATCTTAGTTTTCGATTGGTGGAAAATTAACATGCCATACGTTTTAAAATACATTGTTGGTTGTATCTTGATTTTCAATTGGTGAAAAATAGAAAACACCGATTGGAAATCAAGACACGTCGCACGTTCCAAAATGGATTAACTAGTGTATTTTGATTTTCAATCGGTGTCTTAAATTGGGTTTACATTGCGCTTTGCTGTGGGAGTGCAACTCGCGCTTTGCTGTGGGAGTATAAAAGTTAATCGTATGAAAGTCTAATATGACCCTAATCGGTACATTTTGGTTTTCAATTGATGGAAAATCAACATATTATGCATTTTAAAATATATTGTTTAATGTATCTTGATTTTCAATCAATGAAAAATCAAAAACATCAATTGGAAATCAAGATATGCCACGCTTTGCAAAATGGATTGATCGGTGTATTTTGATTTCCAATTGATGTCTTAAATTGGGTTTACACCGTGCATTGGTGCGGGACTGCAAAAGTCAATCGTATGGAAGTTTATTAATGTGGTTTTCAACAAGTACATCTTGATTTTTGACCCATAGAAAATTAACACATCATATGTTTTAAAATATATTATTCGGTGTATCTTGATTTTCAATCGGTGAAAAATAGAAAACATCGATTGAAAATCAAAATACGCCACACGTTACTAAATGCATTGACTGATGTATTTTAATTTCTAATCGATGTGTTAACTTGATAATCGTAGAAACATACTCAATATTGATCTTTAATAAAAGAGCACAAGATGAGGAGATCGATGACGAAGGTGAAATTCAAAGTAGGTGTACAAGTTAAATAGTGTGTAAGAAAAATAAAATAAAAAAAATAATAAAAAGAGTCGAAAAGGTAAATTGAAACAAAAATCTCGACAACAGGCAAATAAAATAAAATAAAAAAATACCTCTACTGTTGCCACACTCAATCCCTTATGTCAAACCTATAATTTTATAAATGGGAATATTACGTTAAACTGATATATTTTAGTATATATTGTTATTGATGTAATGTAACAAGACATTTTGAAAGTGATATATTTTAATAGATGCTGATATTGATTTGATGAGGTAGGATAACTTGAATTCTCTTACTCATAGAATTTATTTTTTTGATATCCCTTTGACTATATGATAATACTTGAATTATTCCATTACCAAACGAGGCTTTAGAGAGATTATCTTCTTTCGAAATGTTCTTTGTTAGAGTATTTCCTGCAAATATCATAAGGACTATAAAAAAGGTCAATATTAACTTGCAATGGATCAAAATGTTGAGGTTGGACAATGAAATAGTGGTCGACTTATGTGACCGACCGTGGCTAGGTCTTTTTTTTTGTTTGTTATAGAAATGTCGTTGTAGTATAGATAGTCATTGCCACTATTACAATTTTATTCGGAAATATTTTTCCCGAGGTCGAACTCAGGGAGCTACTAGAATTCTAGAAGTACAATGTGTTTATTACAAAAATAAGAGAGAGAGAGAGGTAGATTGGTTTCTTGGCTTTTTCTTCTTCTCTTCTTTCTCTCTTGTTTTTTTTTCTTCTTCTTTCTCTTCTCGTCTTTCTTCTCTTTGCTTGATCTTCTTCAGTTCTTCTTCTTCTTTATCTTTTTTTCTTTTCTTCCGTCTTTTCTTTGCTTTCAGCTGTGGCACCTTCTCTTCTCTTCTTCTTTGTCTGCAGAACTTCTTTCGTCGTCTGATTTCTCAATTAGACGGTGTAAGTGGCATCTGCTATAGTGCTTCCCTTGTGCTTCTTCTTCTTCTTCCTCTTTCTTTTTCCTTCTTCTTTCTCCTGCGGTCTTCTTCTTTCTCTATCTTTTTCCTTCTTCTCACAATCCTTCTTCTTCTTCCTTGACCTGAGCGGCCAAGGCTTCGACCACCTTCTTCCTTCGTCTTCTTCTCTGCCTACACACTCACACAGCTGGTCAGAGCAAAACCTACCCCTACCCTCCCCCGCGTCTCTCTCTTTCTCAGATTTCTCTCATAGGATCGCTCTCCCAGAGTCGGGTATTTGGGTACGGGTGTCGTGCCCGGGACCAGGCCCACCGGCGTGCGGTGGTGGGCGAGGTGTGCGTAGTGTCGGGTATCCGGATCCGGCCCAGACCCCTAGGGCGTGAGCGCGGGCGAGGGCAAGCGCGTGGGGTGCTCGTGCGTAAGGGACCTGACCCCTTTGTTCGATGGCGAATAGCCTCGAACACTTTTTCAATTTATGCGCGGGAGCTGAGCCGCGCACTTCCGAGGTGGGACTAAAGTCCCACCTCCCAGACAGGCGCTCGCAGGTGAGGATTTCGCGGCTAATTGCAGCAGCTCGCGAGGGGTTTGCCTCAACTACAGACCCTGGAGTCTTCGCGGAGGCACTCCGCACGACCTGGGACCAGCACCTGGGCGAGGCCGAAGCTGCAGCTGCAGGTGAAGGAGCTTCACCTGCGCAGTAATGGCGTCGAAGGGGGCGTGACCTGAACACAGCAATACGGCCTCTCGGCCTAGTCAAAAGATGTAGGGAGCTTCGACGGAGTGCGGCGAAGCTCGTGCGGGTGGTGGCGAGGCGTGAAGCGGTGTACGGTGGCAGCCCTAGGTCGGACTGTGGTCGGGAAAATGGGTCTGTTCGGGGGGTCTTTAGGTGGTGTGTGGTAGGGAATGAAAAGGGGGAAGCTGTGGAGTGGAGTGAGGGGAAGCCTCTGAGGTGGTCGGCGAGGAGCGAAGAGGTCTGTGGAGGTGGAATGGGCTCGCCGGAGAGGGTGGTCAGAGACGGAGCAGGCGGAGGTGGAAGTTGTGTGTGGGGGCGGAAAAATACAAATTGACAGAGGGAAAATTTAGAGGAGGAGGAGAGGAAGCTTTTACCTAAGTTCTGGACGAAGGGGGAAGGGCAGAGCCACCGGCTCGTGCCTGCCGGAGCTGAGGAAGAAGAGGCCCTAGAAGGGGAGAACGGTGATGAGGAGGCAGGCGGAGGGTGTCGGCGGGTGCAGCGCGACACAGACGAAAGGGTTAGGGGAACCCTGTTGCAGGTAAGGCAACAGAGCGACGAGGAGTTGGTCGCCGGAAGCTGCAGGCCGTCTGTCGGAGCTGGAGAGGAGGAAGTGGGGGGGTATTCTCCGTCAGAGATAGCTTATCTTCTTCTGCTGGCGACGACGGTGTTTATAAAGGCGAAGGCGGAGGGGTGGGCGCAGGGAGGCGACGTGCCTCCCTCGCCGGAGGATGGCCGGAGCAGCAACCCATACCTTCTGCGCGTTCGCACGGAAGGTGTGGGAGATGGCAGAGGTCATGGAGGTGTCCCTGCGACAGCAGACGTCGCAGGGAACACCCGATTCGATGGGTAGAGGGCCTCCCTTACCTTGCGCGGCGCCATGCTCCGCGCAAAGTCGCCGGAGCATGGCGCTGCTCAGAGTTTTGCAGGGAGGACCTAAGTGCAAAGAACGATGAAGAACCTAGGGGCCAAAATGCGAGGGTTTCGAAAGTTGAGGGTTAAAAAGTAATAGATGAGGACCAAAATATAAAGTCGGTCAAGATACGTAAAAACCCAAATTAAATCATTAATTGGGCATGGTTCTCAATGTAGGTCAAAATGGGTTCCCAAGGTCAAATTGAAGGTTTTAAACCCTAGAGGTTATTTTTCTATGAATTTTAGAGGGTTGAGTCGATTTTTACTTTACCTCGAACCTCGTGAATTGAAGTGGGTTTGTTTTAGGGTTACAGGATGTCATTTAATTCCCTGGGGGTTGCTGTAGCCCTTGTTGGATCAAATCATCCCACTTTCCTTCTTATTAGGTTAGTTTGACCTATGTTTGGACCCTGAGTTACCCTGTTTACTGATTGTGTTGGTGAAATTGCATTTTTACCCCTTATGACCTATTTTCTTCACAAACGCAGAATTCTCTGAGTCAAGCCTTTCTATAAGTTATGTAGGAGCTTTTTCTCGCATATCTAGGTTAGATTGTGTTAGTTAGGATTCATGATGAGGTTCTCATCAGATAACTTTTTGCAATGAAGTCTATTGGTGATTATTTGGATCTGATGGGTCTTTTAATATGTTATGGAAAATGCAACCTATGAAACTTCAAAATGAAGTAAATCATATACTTAAATTCACTTCTTTGAAGAACTTTTTTGTTATGCTTCCCTATCAAAAGTTAAAAAGAAGAAATATGAGACCTTGCTACTAATTTAGAAAAATCCCTTAATTATTTTTTTGCATTAAGAAATGAGTATCTGTTTGTAGACTAAATGTGATTGGAAGAATAGTTTTGCTAGTGTATATGGTGTTGAAATGGACTAATTTTTGGTTAGGTATAATTGTTTGGAGTACCTTGTGTTTGTTGTATGCATAAGATACTGTATTTGATGGAGAAGATAAAATTGGATATGATAGAAAGTTTTACAAGAATATAAGAATTTTACTAAAAAATTGTACTAGAAAACTTGTGAATGTGACTTCAAGTGTACTCACTTAAGCACCATGATTATTTGGAAACATTTAATGAATTTGATGACACTACTCTTGGTTTGTCTGAGAGTCATTCATCATCGCATGAGCATTTGACGATGGTTATAGATACGAGTACATGACGACCAACAGTACTGAGATGGATAATGCGAATCCAGAGGATGCCAGAGCATTACTTGTTACTACACCATTGGAGAAGAAATTTTACAATTGTGTGGCCTACTTTGGAGATTAACGAGTTGAGAGTGAAGTTAAGTCAAGTAGATTAGATAATTACATCATATGGGAAAAAAAAAAAGATGACCAAATGTTTCCTAAATACATATAGTGACTATTTTTTTAGTGGCATTTGGTGTTTATTTATGAAGTTATAACTAGCAAATTACCTATGGAATCTAAGATGGGAAGATTTGACGACGAATCTATCCATTAAAACATGCTCATGTGTAAAGTGGCAAACTTGAAAGGTCCTATGCTCACATCTTCATGCAGCCATCACATTAGGAGTCTCAACATGGATAACCATATATCACATTGGTATACATAAGAACAACAACTTAGTTGTTATAACATAGCATTTTATCTAATTGTATATGGGAAGTTGTGTACATGCTAGTGATTTGATTTTTCAAAGGATATCTCATATGCAAAACAAAAGCGTATGAAGAGACGACTAAGATCAACCTGCATCTACAATGAAATGGATCTTAGAGAGTTGTCACAACCAAATAATTGAAGTGAGTGTGGTAGACTTGGACACGTAAGATGTAATTGCAACAATCAAGCTACTCCCCCACACCTATTACAAATGTACAAAATCCATTTAGTAGCACCACATGGAAACATGTGAATGATCCTAGTGCATTACACTTTCTAAGAGAGTGATGACGACAAGATCCAAATGTACCTATCAATCTAAATGACGGGGGGCTATGTGGTGGACTTCAACATAATAGGTGGCATTGTTATAATTCTCTTCGTATGTTTAAAATAGGTAAATGTAATTTACATCTTCCAAAAATAAATTCACTTAAGGAAATAGTTTGGTAATAATTTTATTGCCTTACGGTAATAATTTAACTGTATAATTTATTTAACAATGTCCTTTAAGTAATACTTTTATTTCTCTGAATAGTTTGATTGGTACTTAATTGTACATGTTTACTCATTTTACGTAGATGGGTTTGGGATCCATTCATGATAGGAATTTGTAACCTTAAAGATATCTTGCACTATGTATAGAGATGCACAAGATATCACGATAAATTATTATGGAGTGAGGTGTAAATTATCATGGATTAAACGGTTTCATGATAAATATATAGTTTGAAAATCTTTTGAGCTAAATTAACATATATGGTTTTTTATGCATGATTATAAATTTTTATAGGAAAGTTAAACTCTAAATGGATCATTCTTATACCGTCCTGAAAATACATTTGTATGAAGTCGTTGAAATTTTTTACCCTAAAATAAATATTTTATTAACCGTAAGCGATTAACATTTAAAGTCATATCTGAGTGCCACTACCTTAGCTGGAGTGACGCCACGACATTTTTTGGTTTGGAAACATATTGCTGTTGCTCTGTCTGGAGGTTTCGGGTTGTGTTATTAATCATTTGCCTCTCATATGGCTGTGATTTAAGCCACTTGCGATTCTAATGTGTTGAGAACCAAGGTTATGCATTACTTTATGAACATAGGATTGACATGGATATGGCCTTCGAGGTAGTTGATTCTCCTAATCAAGGAGATGGAAGTCATGGGGAGTTCAAGAATCTCTTCCTTGGCCCAATCGTGAAGTTCGATGGGACCAATCATGGGTTATGGCCACTGTTGGTGCAAGTGCACCTTGATATGTGATTTTGATGATAACAAAATAACTGGTATTTAACAATTGCATTTGAGTGTGTAGATTTTAGGTTAAATGCAATTTGTTGAAGGAGTTAATTGAAGCTCAAGCTTAAGATCCATGGAGCAACAGAGGAGCTTGATGGAGATCAAAAACATCAAGGAGCATTGGATAAAGGAGCTAAGGATCAAAGCTTGAAGAGAAATAAAGATTAGAATAGTTGATTTTTGTTGTAAATCAATGTACTTTATTGTTGCTCTATTGCTTTTCTAAAAGCTTGTAAAAGAGCCAAAAAATAAGGTTTAACACCTTAGATAGTTGTTAGGGTACCTTCAAAACCAAAGCCAAGCATAAAGACCTCAAAACAACCAAACTTGGGTGTAAGGTGTTGACCAAAATCAATATGCGTCGACTGACCCTTTTATAGCCAATCGATTGGGTCTCCAACCAATCTACCTGCCATAGTGTAGGGCGCTAACTTGTAGGCCAAACGTTGGCCCTCTAATGTTCAAAAAACCCTGGGTTGCGCACTTAATTCCCTATTCAATTTGCTATTTTCCCAAGACCCTTCACTAGACAAGTGACCATTAGCTGTTTTGTCCTATTATAGAAATTCATCTGATACTGTAGCGCACATCAACCTATTGCCAAGAAACTTTAAGTCTAGGAACTCAGAACTTAGAATCCTTCAATAGCCAGCCGACCGTCAATCAACCTACTAATATACCTTCAGCCAACCACCAGTTGATTGACTAGTGAAGACCACCTATGGCTACCTTCACTCGTAAGGTGTTGACTCAAACCTTGGGTTGGTCGACTAACCCTATACAAGTCAGTCGACCGGGCATTAACTTGTATTGACTGTTCGGATCTGTTGGCTTTTCTAGAAATCTGTTCCAACAACTGTGAGCATTAATTGCTCCAATGGGTATAATTTATCCTAAAGCTTATTTAAAGTGTTCCTAACACTTCTATAAATACCTATGACCACTTCTAAATCTACACAACATAAGAGTGGAAAAATACACTTGTAAGCTACTACTTTCTACTACACACATAAATTGAGATTGAGATTGTTGTCAAGATGCATTCTAATCAACCAACTCTACATCTGAGAGCACCATTTCATTGTGCTTCCACGCCAATCCACTTCCATTTTAGGGAAGTTCTCTTACACCTATAAGAGATAAGTTTAGATTGTATTTTTAGGTTTTATAGGTTATTTTGTAGTTTGTGTTTGGGTATTCACATTGTGAATTCCTTTTTCTTTTGGAGACGAAATGCTCTTCGCGAAGAAGAGTGGTGTTTGAGGTACACTATGCTACACCCTGATAATCCTCTTGACAAGTCAGGAGTGGGTTACTAAGTGTATGGGTGCAAAGGTTCAGTTACCAGGAGGTTCGACTTATAATTTGTAGTCCAATTGATTAGGTATGCTTTAGGGATAGTCGATTATAAATTAATTGTAGGGTTGAAACTTGTCGAAAATTCAGTAGAGTTTTCCTTGTTTGTTCAATATTTTCCCAAAATCAATACTTGCAACGAGCACCTGTGCATAAATACCACAATTTAAAAGGTGGGCACACCTCACAACCAGCACACGGAGCTAAGTAAAAGTGATATAAAACAAGTAAGCACACCTCACAACCACAAGCAGCAAAACACGAACAATTGCGAAGAAAAAGTGCTAAAATACCGCTATCACATCACCACAAGCATCCGCATAATTATTTACAACACAGTGATATAGTCCCTTTCTTGTTGTCATATACATATACAAGAATCCATGGTTTATATGTACAAGCCTTCATACATCAAAATGCGATCATGCTATAAAGCTAAACAAAAGAAGTCATGTAATGCTAATTACATCCTTTACTAAGCCGGCCTACCCAAAAAGAAGATAGAAAATAACATCCTAATAATCACCCAGATTCACTTGGGTTTGAATTCGATAGAATGTGCACTTGCTCCTTGACAACGAAACCTGAAAATGGGTCACAAATATATGGATGAGCCAAGTGGTCCAGTAGGAACAAAACCACGTGTATCAACTGAAGTAGAAAGAGGTAGTGTACGGGTATTTGCACTACAAGTCAACTACAAGCCATTTCCCATTTACCCCTGATACATTAACATTATAAGTCAGCTACAAGCCTTTTTTTTATTTATCCTTGACTTATTTACACTATTTTTCATTTTTCATTAGTGATTCGTTCTCTTATTCGCCTCGCGAGTCAGATTTTGGTAATCATTCCTCTTTACTAGAGGAGATTGAGACGTATCCTTCTCTTGGATCCCAACCTGGTAGTCTCTCCCTGGTCAGGAGAGAGGCTAACAGGGATGGTAACCCTTGTGAAAGACGTACCTGTTCTTGACATATCGAGAACGTTATTGACCTCAGTTAGAAGAGTTGAGACTCTCGGGAGCTACTTAGGCCAATGCCTTGCGACGATGAAAAACAAGTTCAATTCGTGTCTAGTAAAGTCCAGTCTTAGATCATTTCAGATCACAAGTTGCAGGGCTGGTCAGAATTGTCGGGCCACACCAATGCTCTCGCTATGAGCGTAGTCTCCTGGTGTGTGCTTTCAATCTATCGTCGGATGAGATCTCAACTAAGCCCCTCACGGTATCTTAGTGTCTTCCACACATGTGGGTGCCTAATGAGCTTATAGCTTCAAATACTAAGTACCTCGACTTCTTCCCCTGCGCATGTGGGCGCCTATTGAGCCTAGAGCTATGAGTACCTCAACATCGAGTCAGATTCAGGTACTTTCAAGTACCTTATTTCGATGATGGCCCTTGGCTTGTCACCGTATTTGGGAACCATCTAAGTTCCAAGGTAGATCTTAGGTAGCCTCTAGCAACCACACAGTCTCGAGTCTCCAACCTGAACAGTGAACCCATGGTTCACCAAGTTAATGGGTGCGGCCCTACAAGCTTACTTAATTGACTTACTCGTCTTTTAAGCTGTTTTCATTTTGTACCAGGAACGAAACCCTAGGAACCTGATGGATCACCTGCAGTTTGACTTTAGACCTTAGGATCCAAGCTTTCCCTTAGATTCGTATAGGAGTTGACAAGATTTAGTATTTAGGATTTCACTTTAGGTTTAGATGGCTACACTTTGGATTTTAATCCGTAACTTTAAGGGTTTTAGATGTGTCGCTCACTCGATGATCATTGGGGATGGTTAATGTTTGAGAATTCACACTCTTAATATCCTGATTCAGGATAGGTTTCCCCCTTTTTTCCTTATAGACTAGGGTAAGATTTAGGGTTACCTCATGCATTTCTAAAGCACTAGTTTTGATACTGCTATTTAGTATTGGTCTTGGGTGTCCATAGACCACTGGTCACCAGAAGGTGCCAATATCGTTACTTGCTCTCAATATCGATACTGGGCACCCCCAATCCTCTGTTAGACCTCCAACCTGATATTGGTACTAACACCTAGTATCAGTATTGGGCATCCTTAGATCTCCATGTACACGCCATTCAGGTCTGAGTTGATGGCTAGTATTGGTATTGACACTTAGTATCAGCATTGGACATCCTTAGTCCCTTAATCTACAAGCCATCTTGATTGAACTTGATGGCTTGTATCGGCACTAACACTTAGTACCGGTGCAAGGCACTCATGACCCTCGGTTTGAATATGCCCTGCTAGTTTGGAATAACCACTCAGTACCGATACTGGGTGCTCCCAGACCTCAGTTCTAAATGATTTCAAGGCTATTTCCTAATAAAAAACCCTTACTTTCAAACCCATGACCTCGATCCAAATCCTACATACAACATGGCATAAAAGAGGGCATTTACCACCCCATGGACCCAACAAAAGCCATGCATGCTACCCAAAAGGATGTAGGATGTGGAGATCTTCTTGCTTGCAATGGTCTCTCTAATGAAGTGATAATTCGCTTCAATATGCTTAGTCTGCTCATGAAATGCAGGATTATTTGTAATGAATGTGGTCGCTTTATTGTCGCTGAACATAGGAATAGGCTCTGAAGTGTAGACATCAAAATCCCGTAAAAAGATTGTACTCACAAGAACTTGTAGGTAGTGTGTGCCATGGCTCTATATTCTGATTTAGTGCTCGATCTGGAGACCACCACTTGCTTCCAAGTGATAAGATTTCCCCTTACATAGGTGCAGTACCCAATGGTGGACCTCTTGTCTTTATGTGCCCCAACATAGTTAGCATCGAAGTACCCATAGACATTAAGATGACCATGGTTCTGGAAGTGAAACCCTTTCGCAGGGGCACGCTGCAAGGTCCTCGCCACCTGGCAGACTCCATCCCAATGGACCTCCCTAGGTGTCTGCATAAACTGGCTCAGTCATCCTGCAGCAAATGTGATGTCGGGCCTTGTAACTGTTAGGTATAACAACTTGCTAACTATGGCACGATATCTGGTCACATCTTACAACAAAGGTGTAACGAATGTGTGCCCCAGACGTATTTTAAGACGTCTGGGAGGTGGCTCAGACGTCGGACAAGACGTCTGGGATCACAACCAGACGTCTGATAAGACGTCTGGGATAGTTTCAAGACGTCTAGAAATCCGTTATTTTCGACACACGTGAGTCGCCTGCGCGCCTGAGTGCGCAGGCCGCATATTCCCTCTTTTCTCTGCGGCTGCAGGTGGCCTGCCGCCTTCTCTCTCTCCTCTCCGCGCGGCGTTAAAAGGGGCGCGCCTCCCCTCCCGTCTCCACCGTCTCCTCCTTCTTCTCCTTCCTGTGCGCGAGAGCGAGCGGACGCGAGGGCGGCAGCGGCGGCCGCAGTGAGCGCGGAGGTGCGGCGTGCGAGGGCGGAGCTCTGCCGTGCGGGCGAGCTCGCCGGAGCGGCTTGGCCGGCTGGCGGAGGGCGCAGGGGGGGCGTGGAGCGACGCGGAGAGGGACCTGCTGCGGGCTGAGCAGCAGACGCGCGAGGTGCGACGCGGGCGGCGTCGCGAGCGGAGGCCGAGCAGGGTTCTGATTCTGGAAAAATTTCCAGAATCAGACGTCTGGGTTGATAGCCAGACGGCAAGGTCGACGTCTGTAAGATCATACAGACGTCTGAAAGGTGAGTTTTCCGCCTTCTTCTTCCTTCTTGTCGATTGACCGTACTGAGGGAGGGGGGTTGGCTGTGCGCAGGTTCGCTGATTCGCCATCCTTTGCGAATCAGACGTCTGGAAGTTGTACCAGACGGCGGGAGTGACCTCCAGACGTCCGGAGTGACCATCGGACGTCTGGGATCTAGGCAGATGTCCCCGCAGACTTCTGGACGTCTGGGAAACCACGCTGAACAGGTAATTCTCTGATCCACTTTTTAAGACGTCTGGAAGGAGCTCCAGACGTCTGATTTTGCACAGTATCGTCTTTTTCGACCCGTTTAGGGCCCGTTCGGGCTCCGTTTTCCGCGATTCGAGCTGCGTTCTCTTCAGAATTAATTCCTCTACTCATCTACAGTAGCTATACACTGTTTTGAGACACTCCTTGTGTTTGATCCTTGTGACAGGATCTTGTTCAGTTGCAGTCTTGAGAGTCGCGGAGGCACGCGGGATTCCCGATCACGCCCCCATTACTCCCGTTATACCTGGTAGAGTGGCTTAAGTTATTTTTAAAATCTGTTAAAGTATGGAACCATAACTAGAATCTAGGACATTGCATGAATCCTAGGAATGAGAAATGTATGGAATGATAGCTCCTAGGTGATGCATGAATCCTAGGGCTGGAAAACTAGTTGTATGTTAGATCCTAGGATGTGGCATGAATCTTAGGATGGAAAAACTAGTGGAATGTATAATACTGCAGTCTTGGAAAAAATGGAAAGGAATATAAAGCTGCCTGTAATTTGAATTAACAGCTGCCTGTTATGAATAAAGAAACATGTTGAGATCATGGATTTTGAGAACGTAAATCTGGAAAGTGAAACATATGATGTTCTGAGATAAAGAGCTGGAACCCTACGGGGAATCAGGAGTGGAACTCCTGGAAAGAAAAAGGAATGGAACTGAGATGTAGTTTGTACTGTCTCTTGGGTACGCAGTACCAAGGGGAGTACCTGTACCTATTTAGTGCAGAGTGGGGCCAGCCGCCCCAGGGACCCGGGTTAGGATTGGCCGCTCTGTACCGACTTGTTGGCCCTCGTGTACGTAGTACCGAGGAGAGCTAGTAGTGTTAGGAGAGTACTAGCTACCCCACGGGCCCCGGGGTTCTGCTAGCCTCCTTCACCGACTTGTTAGGCCCACTAGGGCAAACCAGGGTAGTCAGGCGAGGGTGCGCGGACTGTGGAGGGGTTGGACCCCTGTTACTGAGAGGGCTCTGCCCTGGTTCCGTGCTGTGCTTTGGGCGCACCCGTTAACGGAAACGACTGACCGCGTGCCAGTGCGGGCTAGCTACCTGTGCGTTTATCGCGCGTGCCGTAGTCACCGTTACGTCTGTCAGTGACCTTGGGGTGGTTGACTGAGGGTAGGATCACCACGGGGGACTCTCCCGGCCAGGAGAGCACCACGTGCTACTTCTACTTTTGGAAAAGACTGCAATCAAGATCGTTCCCACGAGGACATTCGAGATCAAGAAAAGGATCTGAGAAATAAATGAAATAGTGAGAAAAATTGAAAGATGTGAATAAAGGAAGTAATGGAACATAACAGCTACTGTACACTCTACTGTTGCCTTTAGTTAGTTTGCCACTTTACTCAGCGTTTTGCTGATGTGTTACACTCGTTACCTTTTTCAGGACCAGGTGTTGAGCAGCCAGGGTCGGCGGCTGCAGAGGACGCTAGGCCGAGTAGGGTCCAGTAGAGTTACCACAGCCTTTTGTACTCCTTTTGTTTCTGTTCTAGTGAGTAGTTTTTGTTTCCGTTGTACCTTCTTTACCTGCAGTTCTTGTTATATGATAAATGCTGTTTTACTGTTGTGGTGGTACCTACTGTAGTAATTTCTTTCCTTACTGCTGTACTTTCTTACTGTTAGTTATATTCATGCTGAATGTGGTTTATTTTACTGTCTTTTGGTTACTTCCTCGTTGGACGACTAGGTCTTGGGATTAGTCGAGTCAGTCCGGTTCTCGTGTCTTGTAGGGACTCGGGAACCGGGTCGTTACAAAAGGATTGTCTGCATCTGCAAGAGGTAATGAAGGATCCATAGGCACACAACCTGGTTTGCACCCAAGCATGCTAGCTTCCTATAGCATATCTAGCACATACTTCCGATGAGCTAGGACAAGTCCTTCAATTTGTTGTACCTCTATACCAAGAAAATAATTAATGGGCCCAGATCCTTCATAACGAATTGTGAATGTAGTAAGGCTTTAGTGTTCTCCATGCCTCCTCTGTCGCTGTCAGTCAATAGTATTTCATCCACATAAACAATCAAAATACTTATCTTGTCTCCCTATGTAATGTGAATACCGAGTGGTCAGCAAGCGACCTAGTAAAGCCGTGCTCCTGTACAACTTTGCTAAATCTCTCAAACCATGCCCTCAAACTTTGTTTAAGGCCATAGATGGCCTTCTTTAGCCTGCAAATCTTTTGATACTCCCCCTAACTGGTAAAGTTGGAGGTTGTTACATATAAACTTCCTCCTTCAGGTCTTCATAGAGGAACACATTTTTGATGTCCAACTGATAAATGGTCCACCTTTGGTTAACAGCCACAGAAAGGAAGATTCTGATAGAGTTAAGCCACACTACAGGAGAGAAGGTCTCAAAGTAGTTTATGCTAAAGGTCTATGTATAGCTTTTGGCGACAAGGTAGGCTTTCTAGCACTCTACAGTACTATCAGGATGACATTTAAGGGTGAACACCCACCTACACCCCACAACTGTAGCACCTGGGGATAGGTCCACTAGCTCCCATGTTCCACGAGACTGTAGGGCGATCATTTCTTCTTCCATAGCTAGTGTCTAGGAAGCATCCTAGAATGCATCTCTATGATCTCGCAGAACCTGGTGACTATCAATAGCTAATGAAAGACGACGTCTGCTGTAGGTAAATGGTCAGGTGACATAAACTGAGAAACATAACATCGAGCACAACATCGTTGGGCCTTTTGCTGGGCTATGGGAAGCTCTAGATTTGTGTTGTTAGTAACAGAAGGCACCTAGTCCTTAGACGAGTCATTAACGGTTGGGGTGGATCGAGTAGGGATGGTAGACAAGGGCTCATCCACTTGAGGTGTATCCACGACTTGCGTTAAAAATGTCTAGGAAAGGTATCTGTAACATTTGGATGTCTAAGGAAGACACCAAAATGAGGCTGGTCTGCTTGAGGTAAAGGAGGCTTAGAGGGCTCTAGTGGTTCAGATGGCATAGGGAGAGGCACCTCTCGTGGTGTGAGTTGAGTGGTCTCCCCCTTTTTGGGAAAGTAGGGGATCTCCTTAAAAAATGTGGCGTCCACAGAAACATAGAAGTGTCGTGCCATAGGGTCGTAACGTCGGTATCCTTTCTGTGTCCTGGAATATCCCAAAAAGATACATTTGATCGATCAGGGGGAGATCTTATCCACCTTGAATAGGTGAACAAAACACAATAGGACCGATAGGAAATAGATCTCTGCTAGGAAACAACACTGAGTGGGGTGTTTTACCACCCAAAACAGAAGAAGATGCTTGCTTTACCAAAAAATTAGCAGTCAAAACTTCATCAACCCAAAAAGTAGAGGGTACATTCATTTGGAACATAATAGTATGAGCAACAACTAAAAGATGATAGAGCTTACGTTCATCCACCCTATTCTGTTGGAAGGTATGGATGCAAGAAGTTTGATGAATGACCCTTATAAATTGGAAAAACTAAGTCTGGCATTCACAAATTCAAGACCATTATCACTCTTAAAAATTTTAATAACATCAGAAAACTAAGTCTTTAATTCTTGAATCAAATTTTGAACAAGAGTAAGAACCTTAGACTTTTCTCACATAATAAAAACCCAAGACATCCTGGTACAACTATCAACCGATAAAAGAAAGTATCGAAAACCTCTACACTATGATCCTACATGGACCCCACACATTAGCATGAATCAACCCAAAAACAGACTCAATATGCTTATTTTGAGACGAAAAGGATGATTGGTGGTGCTTGCTCAATTGACATGACTTACAATAAAGAGAATCTAGAAACGACAAATTTGGAAGTTGACGACATAGCAATAGCGAACTAGGGTGGCCAAAACAAAGGTGCCACTGAAGAGTAGTGGTGGCACACATAGTAGTAGCAGATGAAAGAGGTGGTATGTGGAGGTTATACCAGCCGTTCTGCTAAAGTCCTCTACTAAGCTGCCTCATTGTTTGGAGGTCTTGTAAGAAGAAATATTGGTCATGAACAGAAGCTTGACATCGAAGATCTTTAGTAATAGACATCAAATTAAGTGTAAATTTCGGAGCATGCATAACATTAGATAGGGGCAAAGTAGTGGATAGGATAATATTCCTACGTCTTGTAATTGGTGACAAGCTTCCATCTGCTACTTTCACTTCGAAAGGAGTAGAAAGATCTCGAAGGAAAGAAAACAAACTAGCATCACTAGTTATGTGAGAGGTAGCACCTGAATATGCAATCTAGGCTAGAACATGGGCCCTGATAGACATAACAAATGTACCTGTGGACTGTTGAACAGATTCTCAGCTGAGGTGGAGGCCTAGGATGCAATAAACCTCTCATATTCTGCCTTTGGAATGGTAATATGACTGTCATCCTCAGGTGTTTGAGTGGTATCCTCTGTAGAAACTTGGTGAGCATGTGGATCCATTCCTTGAGGATAGCTGTTGTTCACCCATCAATGATCAATGGTATGACCATTTCTATGATAATAGTCACAGAAAAGAATGCTCCATCCACAACCACAACCACCACAAGCACCTCTACGGCTGCGACCACCTCAACCTCCAGAGCAGGCCTTTGGAGGCCACGAAAAAGTAATCTGACATAGGTACAAGATCGGTGGTCTTCAATCTTGACAGACAAGCATAGATCTGGGTTGGTGTCAGGATCTCATCCATCATCATAAATTTGTCTTTGACCCCCTTATACTTAGGGCCAAGACTAGACAACAACTGAATGGATCGAATCGCCTCTTGCTGTTTTGATATGACTGTAGCATCAGTAGATATAGGTTGATGTACATCTTGTTCATCCCATAAATTCTTCATGGTACCATAATAATCAACCATTGACATGGTATCCTTCCTGAGCATGTGTATCTCCTTTACCAACCTGTAGAGACTGGTGATGTTACTCTTGTTGGAATATATCTTATGTAGAACTTCCCACATCTTCGCTAAGGCATAGGCCATCACTTGCTTCGCAATGTTTTGGGTCATGCTGTTTAATAAACACGTGGCCACCTAATCATTGTCAGCCTCCCAATTTTCACACTTCACGACAGGCTCATCCTTTGTAAGAATATATTTATTCTTGTGTAATCCCACGAATCGAGAAAACAATGTGGACCAAAGCAAGAAGTTGGATTCGTCCAACTTGATAGATGTTCCCTGCATACGTGGAGATGTGCTTGTGGTAGATAACTTCCTCATCAAGTCACTTAGGAAATTCTTTAGGTTTCCCATAACTGTTCGGTTCATATATTATTACTCCAAAATGCTTCTTGCACATGTTCTATTGCATACACTTTGCATATGCTTCACAATAGAAGTGAAAAAATCAATTTGAGGATCAACTTCATACCATAGATGATTCAAAAATCAACAACGTAGGTGCAACGATGACTTTTTGAGCCAAGAGGTGACCCCAGTAGGACTGCCTCTTCCTCCTGACTTGTTGGTGGCGTGAGAAATGGAGGAAGGAGGACGCTACAACGTCCTTGCCAAGGAAAGAGGTCCCCTACGTGCGAGATCAGGCCCTACAACAGTGCTAGGGCACTAAGGATGAGAGAAGGCAACTGCGACGCTTAACGGCATTGGGAGAAGGGGCCACTAACGGTGAGAGAAGGGCTCGGCGATGACACTAGGGGTCTTAGAAGCCTCCCAGCGACGTTGTTGGGCCAGTAGGAGGGAAAGAGAGTACCAATAGCGGTGGTGCTGAGTTGGCGATGTCGGTGGAGAGGCTGGCGGGATTGGTGGAGAAGGGGTTGGGTGGAGGTGTTTTGGAGGCTAGCGTTTTTTGGTGGGATACTTGGGCATCGATCTAGGAGTGTTGCTTTGATACCATGTTAAGATAAAATGATTTCTTAATTATTCCATGGAGCCGTATGTGCCTTTATATCGAGAGGTACAAAGGGACAAATAACAATACACACCCTCAGACAAATAAATAAATACTACGAAGACCCAAACAACCCTTACGACTCGACGTTTAAGATTACCTCTCCACCTAAAACATCATTGTTGAGAATAAGGGGCGATGTAGACTTGCCACGTGGCTACTAGATAGGCCACGTGGTAGCAGTAGGAGGGCCCATGGGGCCGACGGTTAGGAAGGTCCAAGGGACCAAGTTTTGTTGACTTGAGTCCCAAGTTTGCTATTTTGTTAAGTTGGTTTTAGGAAAAGTTGTTCTAGGAATTAGTTTTGGTCATTTGTTTTTTCTTATTTTAGAGATATGATTTGTTTCTTATTTTGTGGGATATGTTCTCTCTATAAAAAGAGTCTTCCCATTGTAATCTCCTTGCGTTAGCAATAATATTTCCGACATCACATACTTCTCTCTTCTCTCTCTCTCTTCTTAACATCATCGTCGACCACCACCTTCACCAGCTACACCATCGACCGACCACCATCAAGGTCGACTGCTGCTACTCCCTTTCTCTCCCTGATTACCACATGGACAATCCCTGTTGGGCTATTTTCCCATGCTCTAAGGGAGCCTCCATGTTCTACGTGCGCCAATCTTGACATGGCATTAGAGCCTTCGGTCTAGGCTCTCTTGGCACATGTGGGTTCTTGCCCACACATGTGGCTTTCGTCTTCGACAAAGAATCTTCCTCGATAAATCCAACGCCTTACGTGGAGAAGGAAGATAGTAGAAGATGATGGAAGCTTCCACCATGATTGTTGATGCATGTTGGGTTCGAGAGAAAGCAAGATGGTTGTCTTTGAGATAACCATCAAGCTACAGGGTCCCTTCGACTATGTCTTGTGGGCTCGTACCTTCAAGATATTTGTCGGAGGACAGGAGAAACTTAGTATTCTTCTTGAAAAGCCACTGGAGCAAAAGGATGACAAGAAAAAGAAGTTCGAGAAGGAGAATTACATTGTCATGAACTGACTGATGAACTCAATGGACCCTTCCATCGCCTCAAACATGATCTACAAAAAGAGCACATACGAGATTTGGACGACCCTCTAGAAAAGGTATGCTCGAACATCAAGTGACGCCCGAATTATTGATCTATTTACTAGTATATGGACAGCTAGTCAAGGAGATCTCTCCTTGACTAAATATTATGAGAAGATGGAGATGTTGCTTGAGAAGTTGGACATCTATGAGCTATTATGTTGCTATAAGCAGGGGGATACATGGGTGGTTTGGCAATCCGCCAAGTTTTTATCGAGGTTGCATCCCCGTTATTGAGCCACCCGTGATCAAATCTTGGCATTCGACAGGAAGATGGGTCTTGAGACCATCCTCTGCCGTCTCATGAAGATGGAGATTCCTGAAGATGAAGTCACGCCTAAGGGTGAGAACTCCGCACTTGCTATTCCAGAAGCAGATGTGGGTTGTGGAAGAAGACGTGGTCGAGGCCCTGGTCGCGTCTACCCGAAGTGCCAATATTGTGGACATACCAATTATCCACAAGACAAATGCTGGGATAGTAGGAGAGAATGAATGGTCTTATTTCATTGAAAAGAACCCAATATCTCTTTATAGAGAGTTATGGGTAAATAGTAGTGCATATCTATAAAGAATAACCAATAATAAATTGCTAGATAAATAGGAGTATCAACACTCTCCCTCAAGCTAGAGCACAGATGTCAATCATGCTCAGTTTGGAACAGGAATCAAATGTCGAACGAGGTAAAGGCTTCAAGAACACATCGGCTGTCTGATCCTTAGATGCCACATAAGTAGTGTGCAACAAGCCATGCTGTATAAGATCTTTGGTATAGTGGCAGTCCACCTCATCGTGTTTGGTGCGCTTGTGGAACATCGGGTTGTTAGCTATATAGGTAGTTGCTTGATTGTTACATCGCATCTCCATGGGCTCCTCAATCTGGACATGCAAATTAAGCAAGAGAAATTGTATCCAGATTATCTTTGCAACAATCTGGGCCATTGCCCTATACTTTGACTCAGCACTAGAGCGAGAAACTGCCCCCTGTTTCTTGCTCCTCCAAGTAACCATATTACTAGCCACGAAGGAACAGAAACAAGTGGTGGATTTCTTGTCAAGCATGCATCCCGCATAATCTACATCACAATATCCTACTACTGTCATATGAGAGCCTCTCTGGAAGAGAATAGCATGACCTGGTGCTTTCTTTAAGTATCTTAGCACCTTCATAGTTGCCTGCCAGTGTAGTTTCGTTGGCCTCTCCATAAACTGGCTGAGTTTGCCTATTGCCATGGCAATATCTGATCTGGTAATGATTAGGTATAACAGCTTGCCCACAAGCTGTTTGTACGCTCTGCTATCAACTGCCTTTGCCTCCTCATCATATAGATGTGCCTTGGGGTCCATAAGAATATTGACTTGTTTGGATCCTAGCATGCCTGTCTCCTGAAGGACGTTTAACACATACTTGTGTTAAGAAAGAACAATCCTATCTTTGCTCATAGCGACCTCAATCCCCAAAAAGTATCTAAGTTGGTCTAGATCCTTCATAACAAACTGCTGTGCAAGAGACTCCTTGACTTGTCGTATCCCAACCTCATCACTGCCATTCTCTATTTTCCTGAAAAATAGAGAATGATCTAAAGAGGACCTCTGTATCCCCATCCTCTGCAACACATCTGAGAGCTTCTGAAGCCAGGCTCTCAGGCTCTGCTTCAGGCCATAAATGGCCTTCATGAGTTTGCACACACACTCCCCCTGAATCTCAAAACCTGGGGGCTGCTTCATGTAAACCTCCTCCTGAAGATCGCCGTAGGGAAAAGCATTCTTCACATTAAGCTGGTGTAACCGTCAATCTCTGTAGGCAGCAACAGAGATGAGTACTCGAACAGTGGCAAGCCATGCAATGGGAATGAAAATATCAAAGAAGTCCACTCCATATGTCTGAGTGAACCCCTTTGCCATCAACCTGGCCTTATACCTTGAAATAGACCAATCAAGGTTGTACTTCAAGGCAAAGACCCATCTGTAACCAACAAGTCGTGTGTCTGTAGAAAGCGAGGTAAGATCCTAAGTTTGTTTGTTCCTAAGTGTTGCTATCTCGTCCTCCATGGCTTCGCGCCACTTTTGATCAAGCATAGCTTGCTGGTAGGTAGACGAAATGGGTGAAGCTGTAAGTGCCTAGCAAATGCTGTTAAATTGAGAACCAGGACCATATGTAGCCAAACTACCTACAATCCGATATATGGACTCACACGTGCGAGGCGCCTTCCTAGTAGTAATAAGAAGATCTGACTCATTTAGTATCTCTGACCGAGTCTCTGCAGAGGGAACTCACTACTATGGTGATCTGCATTGTCAGAGGAATTGGGTTTAACTAGGCCATCTCTGTCATCAAAGTTCATCTCAACTGCCTGTGGAACATCAGTCATTGGTGTGGGTAGAGGCCTCTGTAGCGTCGCATGAGGTCTACAATATGTTTGCAGCGGACCATGTAATCTCTAGTAGTCATCCAAGAGGGTAGTAGACCCTGAAGAAGTTGGTAGAGGTGTGGAGATCAGAATTGCCTCAAGTGGAACTGGAGGAATAGGCATGAGAGTAGCATCAACATGAACACTCGTCTGTCCAGCAACAAAAAAGTATGGTGTCGTCTCATGAAAAGTCACATCAGTGCCGACAATGCCTGTGATGGATGTGATCATAACACCGATACCCCTTGTGACTCTTGGAGTACCCTAAGATTACGCACTTAACAGTGCGAGGAGCAAGTTTAGCACGACCTGGTGATGGCGCATGAACAAAAGCAACACATCCAAAGGTCCTGAGGAACACGTGAAAAAGCTCGCCATCTGGATGAAACAGAAGAATCGGTATCTGCTCGTGACGAGCTGAACTCGGCATCCTATTAATGAGGCAGCACGCCGTCAGAATAGCATCCCCCCAGATCTCTGTGGAACACTGTGGTGAATAAGTAGAGTGCAGACAACCTCTACCAGGTGTCTGTGCTTTCTCTCTGCAACCCCATTCTGCTGTGAAGTATGGGGGTAAGTCATCTGTTGGATAATTCGATGAGTCCTGTGAAATTCAGTAAGTCTAGTAGTGCAGAATTTGAGGGCATTATTTGTCCATAAAATCTTCACCGTGGCAGAATACTGAGTCTTAATCTCCAAGAGAAGAGTCTTTATGTTACATCCAACATCTCCCTTGGTCTTCAGAAGGAAGACCCAAGATACTTTGGTGAAATTATCAATGACTACAAGATAATACCAATGTCCCATTCTGTTTGAAACTTTACTCGGTCCCCAAACATCCATATGGAGTAACTCAAAAGCAGCTACTGATCCAGGAGAAATATTGGTAGGAAAGGAGGATCGATGATTCTTACCTAATTGACAAGCATCACATCAAATAGTTGTGGTAGGTGAAATGTGTGGAATCATCCTCCTAAGGCGATCTAGAGGCAGATGACCTAGAGGAGTTTGCCACTGTAAGGCACTCCCACCATCATATCTACTGCCTTCAGCAAAAGGCTCCTGACCAAGGTGATAAAGATCATTCTCCTGTGTATCTCAGGCAATGGTTTTTCCAGTACATTTATCTTGGACAATGCATCCTATCTCATTAAAGATAATCCTGCAATGAAGATCCTTTGTGATCCTGCTTATAGACAATAGGCTTATAGGAAACTCTAGTATGTGTAGTGTTCCTGGCAGTCGAACGTAGGGGTCACAAACAGTTCCCCTTGGCCAACAGTTGGAGTGTGCCTGTCATCAGCAACCTGTGCCGTTTTCCTTGGTACAACAGAACTGAGTGACCTGAAATAGGATTGGTCTCCATAAAGGTGCTGTGAAGCACCAGAATTGACCAACCATCCTGTGCCACAGTAACTCCTATCATTCTCCTGCATCATCATGTTTGCATACTCCATCCCTGTCATGGTAGCGGTATCCAATGCCATCTCTACTCCTCTTGAGATTGGCATTGTGCCAAGCATGGACCATGGGAATCACTATAGGCTAAAGCTCGCCATCTTTGAGCCACATAATTAAGGAAAGATGCTATGAACATGATCTGAATACAATATTCAGATCTGAAAATTTTGATATGAGTGGAAATACGACCTCTTGATCATGAAATTTGGAGTCAACAAGTCGTAGAAATCATGCCAAGAAGCGTAAGCACCCCTTAGATCACGATCTAGCGCATGTTAGGGTCCAGGGAAGATCCTAACAATGCTCCTAAGGAGTACTTCCTCTTGAGGCGAAGGAGGTGCCGCTGTTGCCCCTATGTGGCTCGCCTGGAACCAATATGAAGAAAGTAGCCCTTGAGAGGGGCTACAACCTCCTCACCGCAGCAGCACAGTGATGTAGACACATCTATTTCACATAAACTATCTATTTATGCATGTTCTTAGGTGTATAATTGCATTCAACATTATAAATATTGCAGAGCATGCATCATTTTGCATTTAGAATAGATTGTAGAAATTATAGGTTAATTTATCCTTTTTGTGGTTAGGGGATAAGGTGATTCATTTCAGGGCTTGGGATTGAAGATCCAACTGTACGAATCTGATCAGGGTGATGATCAGAGTCCAACACCTCTGAAATCGCCTTGATCGAACTTTCGTAGCACTATATGCAGTTTGAGGAAGATCAATGGCCAGAGGGAAAGGTGATTCAATTCGAAGCCTCAAACGACAAATCCAACCGCATGGATGGGTTTAGATTGATGATCGCAGCCCAACGACGTGAAAATCGATTTAATCTGACATCCGTAGCACCACCTATAAGCCAAAGAAGATGGACGGCTAGGATGGTACCGCGTGGTGCCATCCTTGCCGCTGAAGGACCTCGGCTTATCCTTAAAGGAGCCTTCATCATGCAATCTTAGTCGTTGGATCACCATCGAATGACTGAGACGTGCTCTAGCCGATCCTTGACATTTCTCAAAGGAGAGGCCCTCAGGAGATCTGGGCCATTGGATTTCCATCCAACGGCCACGAGCACTGGACCATTCTCATCTTTGCGACCATCCAACGACATAATGCATTGGTGGCACATGCCTCAAGAGTACATCATACGCCCTTCCTCTTGAGAGTACATCTTTGAGAGTACTTCCTTTTGAGAGTACATCATACACTCTTGAGAGTACTTCCTCTTGAGAGTACTTCTTTGCCCCATTCTTTCCCCCTCCAAAGCTTTTATTTCATCACCTTAATTCAAACTCTAATTAACTTAGGTGCTCTCATAAACCCTAGAGTTAGTTTGGTTGCTTGGTTGTCACCTCCACCCACCTCACCGTCCACTTATAAAAAATTTTTAAAAAAATATGATCTGATTGTGGGATTTCCTTACCATACACATCACATACACCCATAGAGGTACACAATTTCTTATGATTTTTCTTACTCAACCGGTAACTCGATCCTTGGAATCGGTACACTTATACAAACACATAATCGAGTAGAAATCAGATTAGGTAATCATTTGTGTGCCTAATTCAGTGGTACATCAAGGCCAATTGCTTGAGTTGTTTGGGTCGCACCACTTAAATTAAAAACAATTCATCAAGTAGCTTGCTTCTTAGGGTTAGCATTTAAGGTCAAGTGCCAGGCACTCCATCTTATTTTGATTTCAAAGGAAAACATCTTCACCTGTGTTTGCAAATCTTGGTGTGTCTCCCGAATTTGATTGAATCAACATTAATTGAAACCCTAAAAGCTACTTAAGCAAGATTTGAACCTTAAAATCTACTTATCCAAATAATCTTGCTTGAAAACCTGGTTGTGCACGCACTCACACATTTCAATCAATCATTAAGGACACAACCCATTTTAAGGGCCCATCACATTCCAAGAGCACTACTATCCTGAGCCTATTCTAAAATTGAGTAGATGTTAGCCCTAGGACCCATTAGTCCATTTCAGGGTATTTCTCAAACTGTGGTGCGAATTTGTGACTTCTGCTTTCTCTAGAAGGTGCTAAGTTGGGGGGCCTCATTGTTAAATGACTTCAGCAGACTGGGGTTTGGCATAATTAGTGGCCTTCGGGACATGCTCCCCCTGCTTCGTCAGCCCAACTTAATCGGCTTCTAGATTAAGGACAATACAAAATTCATGTTGTGGTTTGAATATATCTTGAAGCATAGGTTCTTAGGGTACCCAACTTAAGGACAGACTTGTATTGTTGTACTGTAGGGTTCTATTCTCCAGTCCATCTGATCCCTTCCTAGTTTATGCTTGGAAGGTCATTGAATCGTCATTTGGAAGGAGCATTAGACCATTCAAGGAGGTGTAGGTTGAATTTTAGTTAAGTAGATCCTATAGCTGATCAACCACCTCCTCACCTCAGAATCAGCATGAGTTGCTGCAAAGGTAGCTGGAACAATTGCAGCAAATGCAAGAATGGTTTCAGCGAATGAATGGTTAAGCCGTTCAACCCTTGAAGGATTTTTGTGATCCTTCAAATTATGGAGAAAATCCCCATGTCCAGATTCTAGCCAGTGACGTGAAAATTAAGTGCCAGGTGTTAAGCCTAATCAAACATTTTTATGGGCTTGGCTCTGAAGACTCGTTTCAGCATTTGGAGGATTTGACCACTTTGGTCCAGACCACCAAAGCATGAAATGTGGACGAGGAGCAGATGATCATGAGGCTTTTCCCCCACTCTCTCAGGGACAAGGCCACACATTGGTATCAAACGATTGGGAGGCCGATAGTTACTTGGAATGATCTCAAATCGGCCTTTTTGAAGAAAATTTTCCCTGTTGGGCGTACCAATGCATTGCGACGGGCGATTACTACTTTCATTTAGCAGCCAGGGGAACCACTTCATGGTTCCTGGGAGCGATTCCCGGATCTATTACAGAAATGTCCACACCACGAGGTGCCAAAATGGCAACTCGTGCAAATTTTCTATCACGGGTTGATTGAGAAACTCCATAATCACGTTGACGCTTCTTGTGGAGGCAATTTCCTCAACAAGGATGCAGACAGTGCACATGACTTGTTTGTGGAAATGAGTAAGAATTCTATCAATCATGCCTCTATAGATATTTTCAATCGGTCCTAACAACCTAGATCGAATGCTAATGAGGACTAGGACCCATTCTTTTGATATGGAATTGATTTGCAACAAACTTGATAAAGTAGACCTGGTTGCAAAAAGAATGGAAGAGTGGATGACTGGAAATCTTCAAATACTTCTAGATCCACTCAATCCTAGAATTCAGGATTCCATTCATCAGGAGCTCCTATTGAACGAAAGTTCGTAAATCAATTGGAAACGGCTCAACCTGTGAGCCAGCATTACTCGGAACCCCACGGGTTCGAAACTGGGGCCTTTGATCCCCATTTCTTTGATCCTTATCTTTTCCTACCATCCTTTCCCTAAGAGGATGTATATGCTGTATAAGAGAATGTTAGGTTCAACTCATATTTTAACTCCTATATCCCAGGTTGGAGGAACCACTCTAACTTCTCTTGGAAAAACCCGGGGTAGTTGACCCAAATCCGACTCAGCAATTATGCACCGTAAAGACCAATCGATCAGGGTCATGTATGCACTCAGTTGCCTCCTAATCAAGTCAATCAGTCAACATGGAATGCTCGTCAACGAGCAGGGCAGGCTGATTTGAACCGTCAGAGGTGGAAATGTAAGGATCCATGTTCCAACTCATGCAACAAATGAAACATCGCCGGACAACTTTTAATCTGGGCTCATTGCTAACACCCGTCAGCCTGGATCTCTACCATCTCAACCTGTACCTAACCCTCGAAACATACAAAATTACGGCAATCGAGCCCAAGGGTATGGGAATCTGAGGGACCCAAACGCACATGCTCAGGTGGTTGAGCAGGGTCCTTTTGCTTCTTCTTCTGCTCCTAGATATCTGGCTAATCAAGCCCCTTTTATCTTTCCTAGTCCTCTCCAAGAATCGAACTCATACGCTTCTGCAAACTCCATCACCTTGAGGAGTGGTAGGAAAACTTGGGATCTTGAACTACCATCTTTTAGTCAATCAAACCCTGGAGAACCTAAGAAAGGAAAGGAGAAAATCGAAGAAGAAACTAAGGCTCAGGAACCTGAATCCAATGATCTTACTTATGTCCTGTTCCCTAAAGCCTTGTTAAAACCCAGGAAGAAGAAGCCTATCGATAGCAATGAGGAGCTTTTGAATATATTTAAGAATGTCGAAATCAATATCCCACTCCTTGATGCTATTAAGTATATTTCAACTGATGCTAAGTTCTTGAAGGATCTATGCACTCAGAAGCGTAAGACGAAGGAATCATCCTCGAGCAAGGTGATACTCTCCGAGCAGGCTAGTTCTGTTATCCTGCATCACCTTCCTTAGAAAAAGAGAGATCCAGTTTCCCCTTTGATTTCATGTGTTATTGGGGATTACACTTTTGATCAGGCACTTTTGGATCTAGGTGCATCCATAAACCTAATTCCGACTTCCTTGTATGAAAAGTTTGGATTGGGTGAACTTAGGTCGACCTCAGTAACACTGCAATTAGCGGACGGTTCGGTCACAAACCCGAAAGGTGTTATTGAGGATGTTATTGTCAAGGTGAAAGATTTCTATTTTTTGTAGATTTCCTCGTCCTTGACATGGATGTACCGGAAGAGTTAAGGAACACGCTTATCATTTTGGGGCATCCGTTCCTAACTACCGCTAAGGCCAATATCAATTGCGAAAGCGGTAGTATGGAGATCGCCTTCAGGGATAGAAAACTGACACTTGATATCTTTAAGGTGATTAACAAATTTGAGGATTGTGGATATATCGAGGAACTTGAGGATAATGATCTGAATCTTGAAACTTGTATGGCTATCATTGTTTTTGAAGTTTCCTCCCGCACCAATGAACCTAAACCACAACCCTCTGTGGCAGACCGGCCATATTTTGAAGAGGTTATTGATTTTGTTCATTCACAACCTCTTCCACTGGAACGTCGTGATGAATCTTCATCAGCATCCTTCTGTTATCAGCCTGCCCTAGCTAGAACTTAAACCATTGTCAGAAAATTTGAAATATAAGTTCTTAAGACCAAAGAAGATGCTCCCTGTGATTATCAGTGCGAAGTTGACTAAGGAGCAAGAATAGAAATTGATTAAGGTCCTAAAGGCACATAAGGAGGCAATTGGTTGGACCATCCATGGCCTCAGGGGGATTAAGCCATCTTATTGTAATCATCGAACTTATATGAAGTTGGATCCCACCCTTCTTTCTAGATGCAAAGGAGATTGAATCCCAATATGCGAGAAGTGGTCAAGAAGGAAATAATCAAGTGGTTTGATGCAGGAATCATATACCTGATCTCGGATAGTCTCTGGGTTAGTCCCGTGCAAATTGTTCCTAAGAGAGCAGGGATTGCTGTAGTGACTAACAAGAAAGGAAAATCTATCACGACTCGTTCAACTTTCTCTTGGAGAGTCTGTATCGATTACAGGAAGTTGAACACAGCCATGAAAAAGGACAATTTCCCTTTGCCCTTCATTGACCAAAATCTTGAAAGGTTAGTTGGGTAAAAGTATTTCTGTTTCCTGGATGGTTATTCGGGATATAACCAAGTCCCTATCCATCCCGACGACCAAGAAAAGACAACTTTGACCTGTCCCTACGGAACCTTTGCATTCCGTAGAATGTCGTTTGGGCTTTGCAATGCATCTGCGACTTTTCAAAGGTGCATGCTAGCCATCTTTTCTGATATGGTGGGAATTGTCGTGAGGTATTCATGGATGATTTCTCCATTTTCGGAGATTCTTTTGAGTCTTGCCTAGCTAACCTGGAATTGATCCTTAAGAGATGCATCAAAATGCAGTTGGCCCTTAGCTGGGAAAAGAGCCACTTTATGACATAAGAAAGCATTTATCTTGGGTCATGTGGCCTCTAATCGGGGTATTGAAGTTGATAAGGCTAAGGTGGATGCTATCTCCAAACTTCATCCACCCACATCTCTTAAACAAATCCGATCATTCTTTGGTCATGTGGGTGTTTATAGGAGATTCATCAAGGACTTTTCTAAGGTTGTTCGGCCTTTGAGCAACCTTCTGGCCAAAGACATGTCGTTTGAATTTGATGAAGCATGCCACATGGCATTTGATATTCTTAAAACGACAGTCACTTGTGCTTCGGCATTGCAACCACTGGTCTGGACAACCCCTTTTGAGATTATGACAGACGTTTCGGATTACGCGGCCGCGACTGTCTTGGGTCAGAAGATTGACAGAAAGTCCTCTGTCATTTACTATGCTAGCAAGACTCTGGACGAGGCCCATAAGAACTATATTGTTACAAAAATGGAACAGATAACAGTATTTACGTTGGAAAAATTTAGGGCTTAGCTTTTAGGATCTCATGTCATCATCTATATTGACCACTCGGCCCTTAGACATCTCTTGGCCAAAAAGGACGTCAAACCTTGGCTCATTAGATGGATTCCTTTACTTCAAGAATTTGATCTAGAAATTAAAGACAAATCTAGGGCACAAAATGTAGTGGCGGATCATCTTTCGAGAATCCTAATTGATTCTCTTTGTCCAGATATTCTGATTACTGACACTTTTCTAGATAAGACTATCATTATAGTTTTGAGTGTCCAAACCCCTTGGTTTGTGGACATCGTCAACTATTTGGCTGTTGGTTAAATCCTCCAGGATTGGACCTAGTAGCAATAGGATGGACTTATATCCGAGGCCAAATATTACCTTTAGGATGACCCCGAATTGTACCGTATTGACTCTGATCAAATTATTCGCTGATGTGTCCTGGAAAATGAGTTCCAAAGCATACTTGAGTTCTGCCATGCATCTGCGTGTGGTGGACATTTCTCCGGGAAAAGACGGCTGCGAAGATTTTGCAATTTGGATTTTATTGGCCGTCTTTATTCAAGGATGCCTAGGAGTTCTCGAGGTCATGTTCCTGATGCCAGGTACTCAGGAGCATAGCCAAGAGAGACATGATGCTTCTAAACCCGATTCTTCCCGTCGAAATCTTCGACATTTGGGGCGTCGATTTCATAGGACCCTTCTTCCCTTCATTTGGACACCAGTACATTCTCGTAGCTATTGACTACGAGTCCAAGTGAATTGAGGCTATTCCTACCTGAACCAATGACCACAAGGTGGTTACCAATTTTGTTAAGAAGAATATCTTCAGTCGATTTGGGATCCCAAGGGCCATCATCAGCGATGGTAGTACCCATTTCACCAATGCTTAATTTTGCAATTTACTGGCAAAATACGAGGTGAATCATAGAATTCTCACACCTTACCACCCTCAGACGAATGGACAGGCTAAGATCTCCAATCGGGAGATCAAGAACATCCTACAGAAAATGGTTAAGCCTGATAGGAAAGATTGGACTCAAAAGTTTGATGACGTTCTTTGAGCCTATCGTACGGCATATAAAATGCCTATTGGCATGCCACGTTTCGTCTAGTGTATGGTAAGGCATGCCATTTACCCGTAGAAATTGAACATTGGACATTTTAGGCGATAAAAAGATGCAATTTTGACCTTAGTTTAGTTGGACAGACTAGGAAACTGCAACTATCTAAGTTAGAGGAGCTTAGAAATGATGCATATGAGAATACTAAGATCTATAAGGCTAGGACAAAAGCTTTTCATGACCAGTTGATATCACGCAAGAGCTTTGAGCCGAACCAGAAGGTCTAACTCGTTGATTCTCGACTTAAGTTCTTTCCCGGCAAGCTTAGGTTGAAATGGAATGACCCGTTCATCATTGATCGAATATTTCCAAACGGGGCTGTTGAGATTTCTGACCTAATGGTGGGTAACTCTTTCAAGGTCAAAGGACGCCTAAAATCTTATGTTGACAGAGTTATCCCAAAACCCATCTCAGATAAGGTTGCTTTAACTTTGATCTGACTTATTTGGTTGGACCTTGCCTAGCTGATGGCACTAAACTCAGCATTTGTATAGTCTGACTTAGTGCTAACTAGAGCATTACATAATACAGGTGATATTTTCTTCATTCTGCCCTTTTCTCATGCCTTTTATTTTCAATGAGGACATTGCATAAGCTAAGCATGGGGAGTTGGATTCATTTATGAATCATACTGTTAGCTCTGTGGATTTCTTATAAAATTTCCTTATTTTTTCCTTTATTATTATTAAAAAAAAATTGAATTAGGAAAAAAAGAAGTTGGTCATTAGAAGTTTTTCAACTTTAGGGAATGATACGATAGGATCTGAACACTTACTCTTTAGGTCTTTAGGCTTAATCAACTCGAGTGTCCACTAAAATATAGACTTGTTTCTCGAGTCCTCGCCATTCGTAAATTTCTACTTAGTTAAATAAGTTGGGGTGATAAGTATACGACTTATTAACCTACCTTCTGATTTGAGGGGGCTTTAAGTTTAAAGCATCTACATAATATTTGCACTGACTCATTTTTTGGCGATTTTAACGGAAATTAGGTAGCTAATGAACCTTCTAGGGAGGTACGGTTGGCAAGTTATGGGTTTGACGCCTGTTGAGAGAATTGAGTGGTTGTTTAGTGTCACATTGGAAAGTGTGAGCTTTGTGTGTGAGTGGTGGTCTATAAATAGGCGTGTACTCCCATTTAACTTTAAGAAGAAATACATAGAAAACATGCTCCTAGGACGCTTCTCCCTTGGTTTTCTCCCCGCTCCTTGTGAGTAGGGTTTCCACGTAAAACCCAAGAGTTCTTATTGTCTTATTGCTTTCGCTTTATTTTATTCAACTTCTCTCTTGAGTTTATTTGATCTTTAAATCATTATCATTATTTTGTCTCCTTTTGTTCATCTGAAAAAGGAAGAAGATTCGGCATAGGCCTCCTCCATCATCCTGACAGAATCAAGGAGGATTGGAGAGGCCAAAATAGCAGCAAGGAAATCTACCCCTTGCCATCAGTGTGTAGTCCACGATGTGATCTTGACGTTGCAGACACTGTGGGTGTTGATAGAGAAGCCTCTGGTGGCCATCAGAAAAAGGAGGAAGAAGAAGAGGAGTTGCACGTGAGCACGCTAGCCTCCCTGATCGACAGCAGCAGCGTGACAATGCAACGAGGATGCGGCATCGATGGCGATCTGCGATGGCGATGTGCGTGAAGGTGAGGCGTGCGGAGTGGGCGATCTCATCCTTGATGGCCTCCACGCATCGCCCACAAATCCATCGCTTACAAATCACGAGGAAGATAGGATGATGGCGGTCGTGATGGAGAGAAATCTGTTGGTATTCGATGGTGCAGCAGTCTCGACGCGATCTTGCATGGAGCAACGACGATGTTGGCAACGCCACGAGGGCTTACATGGGCACTCGGTGGCCTGATCCGACCACAGGGGACAAAGAAGGTGATGGAGATGGCGATGATGATGGTAGTGACAGTGGCAGGAGTTGGCGATGGAGGAACCTTAAAGGAGAAGCAGCATCGCATGCGACGATGCTTATGGGCCCGATTTGAGCGCAACACCCCGTGCGGTGGTGCTCGTGGGCTTGATCTGAGCACAACACCCCGTGCGGCGGCTCTCGGTGGCCTGATCTGAGCACAGCAGCGCCTTCTCTGCGTGTGGTGGCACTCAAGTGGTCAGACTTGACCGTGCGACAGTGCTCAACTAGTCAGATCTAATTGGTGCGGTGCTTTACTCTTACCGTGTTGGATCGAGGAGATGAAGATGACGAGGTGATGTTGATGGCGGTGCGAGAGGTGTGAAGATGGCGGGGAGGTCTCACGGTGATGGATCGCGATTTGCGATGCTAGTCGAGGCGAGATCTCGTGCAGTGAAGATCGTGGAGAGATCTCACGTGGTTGTGATTAGGCGAGATTGGAGATCTAGCATTGATGGAGTCGAGATTTGCAGCGCTGATGGTGGCATCGATGGTGTTGACCAAGCAGCTGCTGAAGGAGATGAGGAAAAAAAAAGGACTTGGTGAAGAAAAGATCAACATGTGATCATTTTATTTCCTTTTGAACCTTCTGTACTTTTACTATTTCACCCCTTCTTTTACGCACATTTTTGGGCTTCTTATTGTTGCAAAGGGAAAGGGGCTAAGGAAAAAAAGGCTGAAAAAAAAGGTGATTGAAGAAAAAAAAGAGGTGATTGAAGTAAAACAAAGGGGGAGAGAAAAAAAGGAGGGGGAAGAAAGAAAGAAAAAAAAGGATGGAGAGAAAAATCGAAGAGAAAAAAAAAGGAGGGGTTTATGTTTGAGAGAAGATGTGGAGAAATCTTCTCTTACTTTTATTATTTTATTTTCTTCTTGTTATTATTGTCTTCTCCCATACAGGTATGGGAGAAAGGGGGAGTGTGTAAGTCATTATAGTCACTCCCGTTTGGTAGTCCCCTTGTTGCGGTCCCAAAACACGATAGCATCCTTCAGCAGTTGAGGTGACATCGGATACTGCTATGGACTTGTTTTGTAGCTGATCTTCACATGAGAAACCAAACTCTGGGTAGCCCAGAGTTTTGAGGTCTTCAAAGAGAGGGAGATCCATTTTCGAGGTCCTCAGAGGAAGGGCCCAATCAGTTTCTATGTGGGAGTTGTAGCTTCAAGGTCTTCAGAGGAAGATCCTTTTCAGGGATATTGAATGGGGAGCCATCAGCACCAAATCTTCAGAGAGAATCACAATTCCTTCAGCAGCTCCAACCTATGTTCCTACCTGTGTAGAGTGGGTTCCTTTGTGTTACAAGCTTGGTATTCCATGCTCCAGCTTGAGGGGGAGTGTTGAGAGAATGGAGTGGTTGTTTAGTGTCACATTGGAAAGTATGCGCTTTGTGTGTGAGTGGTGGCCTATAAATAGGTGTGTACTCCTCCCTTTTTACTTTGAGAAGAAATACAGAGAAAACACGCCTATAGGGGGTGCTTCTCTCGTGGTTTTCTCCACGCTTCTCGTGAGTGAGGTTTCCACGTAAAACCCAAGCGTTCTTATTGTCTTATTGCTTCCGCTTGATTATTTTATTCAACTACGCCCCATTAGTTGATTGTCTATAGCCCAGCCACACGACCATTCTCTTTCTGCTGCCTGTAGGTAGATTTTAGATGAGGGAAGCCACCTACTTAAAAAAAGAGAAAAAAATGATAAGAAATAGAAAAGAAGAAAAAAGTAAATAAGCCATACTTCACCGCACGAGTATGGCTGGCAAGTTGCCGTAGATTTGACGCCCCATTAACCGTTTGTCCAAAACCTAGCTCACGAAATGCACGTTTAATTCCAAACATTTAGGAAGAAGCAGGGAAGTAGAATAAGCCGAGGAGATATACACTGGGTTTGCCCTTGTGTTGACCTCATAAAAATAAAAAGTAGGGAGAAAGCTACCATTCGAATAAATATACCTTTAGGCAGAAATTCTTCATTAGGGTCACCTAGGGTTCGTAGAAACCAAAGTCCGTTCTACTTGTCGATCAATAAGTCTATCAAAATTTCACAAAAAATGCTTAGAACTTAAGAGTTCTTTTCAAGTCTTGAGTGGGTTGGGTAGCCGTAGAAAGCTGCCCTGAAACTCTAAACTCAAAAATAAAAAGAAAAGAAAAGAAGAAAAAGAGAAAAATATTTGCTTTCGAATAAGGTAAGGGTTTGGGTAGTCTGCATTTTGACAGACACCTAGGCACTGTTGAGTCTCTGTAATTCAGGCCTTTAGTAGAAATTTCTTAGTGTTGAGAAATAACTATTGCCCAAGTAATTTGATCATAATTCTTTTCATCATGCAATCTCAGCCATTGAATCGCCATCCAACGACTAAGATGATCTCCAGCCAGTCCTTCACATTTCTCAAAGGACAGGCCCTTGGGAGATCTAGGTCCAATGGCCACGAGCGTTGGAGACCATTCTCATCTTCGCGACCATCCAACGACACAACACATTGGTGGTGCACGCCACTCTCAAGGCACGGATGCAAGTTCGAATCTTTGTGAGCGCTTGCCATTTCTCATCACGAGGGTGCATGCTAAATTGGACCGTTAATGTGTGATCTAACAGCAGAGGCAATGGCTATGTGGCACGATGGATGAAGCACATGATATACGCGCGTGATTACGCACCATTGTATGCATTAAGGGCGTGCTGTGAAGCGCGATGCTTGTGTAATCGTGAGCGTCCGTTGAAGATCCAACGGCTACACGTGGCTCCACGCGATCTGAAAAGCATGGGCACAAGAACGTTGGGGTGCGTTAATCTGAGCCGTCAGATGGAGATCTGATGGCCCTCCTTCCATGCACCTTCAACAACGATTGGCTTTAGCAACGCTTATATGCGTCACTAAAGGCCGTGTATTAATATTAAGGCCTTGGAAATTACTCTTTTGCCCCCATTTTTACACCTATAAAAGGCCTACCCATCCCGCACATTTCACCATCCATTCCTTCTTCTCTCACCTCTCTTAAGAGCTAAAAACAAAGTTCTAAAAGCCCACTGTAGTGCTCCCAATCTACGGGAAGCTTCGCTAGAGTTAAAAAATAAAATTTTCCACTTCTCACCCCCTTCGCAGAGCGCTCGTCAGTAGTTCTCGCCCCCATTCCGGAAGCGGATCTCATGATGTCGATGCTATGCTTCGTCCCTGGTTCTTCCATATTCTCTCTCCTTCCTTCGTCTTCACTCTCCTTCCTTTAAGCGTCGTCGTCTGGCTTGTCCTCCAAGCATTCGTCGAGGAGGATAATCTTTCATCACCTATCTTTTTATCTCTTTCTAGTATAGATTTTCAGCCTTATAGTTGTAGCAATTAGTTGTAATTGACATTATCATAGCTATAAAGTTGTTATTCTCTCTTTCTTTCTCTCTCTCTCTTGTTTATATTGCAAGTATATTATTCTCTATAAAAAATTACAAAAAAAGAATAATTGCGGATTTAGAATCGACGTAACTTCCTCGTGTTCGACCCGGAACTCACCTGAGTTTTGGTTAAAATTTATTTGATAGCGGATTTTTACGTACTATGACGGGTTTTTAACTCAATCTTTTAGCGTACAAAATCTCTCTAATCACATAGCTGCTACCCTTGACCATTGGCCGGACGTTGCTATGGTTGACCCCAAATCGTCGCTGCTCACTACTCTTTGCCTTGTTGCACCTCGTTAAACGTGCGGAACCCTTGCTCTGCAGCCTAGCACGGTCGCTTGATGCTGCAGGTGCACCGTTGCAGGCGGATGCCACCGCACACGCAGCCGCCTATGGTGTGATGCCGCCTCTCGGTGCAGTTGACGCGTCGCCGCACGGGTGTGCTGTTGTGCGTTGCCTTTGGAGTGCTGCTGGAGGTGCACCGCCTGTCCGTAAGGAGGAGAGGAGAGGGTGGTAGGGTTTGGAGGCTTTTGAGGATGGGATATCTAGAGCCACGGTCTAGGACCAGTGCTATGATATCAAGTAGGGGAGAATGAATCATCTTATTTCATTGAAAAGAACCTAATACCTCTTTATAGAGAGAGAGTTATGGGTAAATAGTAGTACATATCCATAAAGAAATAACCAATAATAAATTGCTAGATAAATAGGAGTATCAACATGGATAAGTTTGGGAGGCCTCCACGTGGGGCTCCTAGCACCTCACGAGTGGACTCCTTGAATCCCGAAGATCTTATGAAGTTATGGGCCATGCTTCGAGAAGATAAGTCAACGGCGGCCGTTGTGGTGGCTATTTAGGTTGCCACAGACGCAACGACTTTGGAGGTTGCAAGAGGCTATATCATTGACTCGTCTAAAGAGAAGGCTGAGAGACGACTCTTGAAGAAGAGTGGTGGGCATCTAGCCTCACGAATTGAAGACCAAGTCGTCGGTCTTCCAGCCTCGACTTGAGGGGGAGTGTTGAGAAAAAGGGGCCACGTGGACCTGCCATGTGGCAGCCAGACAGGCCATGTGGTAGCAACAGTTAGGAAGGTCTAGGGGATCAAGTTTTCTTTACTTGAGTCACAAGTTTGCTATTTTGTTAAGTTAGGAAAAGTTGTTTTAGGAATTAATTTTGGTGATTTGTTATTTCTTATTTTAGAGATATGATTTATTTTTTGTTTTGTGGGATATGTTTTCTTTATAAAAAGAGTCTTCTCATTGTAATCTCCTTGAATTAGCAATAATATTTCGTAAATCACAAACTCCTCTCCTCTCTCTCTCTTCTCAACATCATCACCGGCCACCACCTTCATTGGTCACACCACCAGCCGACTACCATCAAGGTCGGCTGCTGCTGCTCCCTCTCCCTCCCTAATTTCCACTTGAACAGCCTCTGTTGGGCTATTTTCTTGCGCTCCAAGGGAGCCTCCGCACTCCACATGTGCCAATCTTGACAATCACTTTATTAAGAAGTCCACTAATAAGCTTTCACATCTAAATGCTCCTCTCCCAAAATTGTTAAGATCACTATTGAGATCAATTTTAAGAGGATTCAAACTTCAATTTGTTTGATTTTAAGATGGCTATAAAAATTTTAAACCCTTACATGCTACCCTTGTCCCAACTAGTGTGACTTGTAATTGAGGTTATACTATCTTCGTTTAAGTAGTGTGTTAGGGATTTGATCTACTCGATCGTTTAGGAAATCCTAAGTTGAGAAACTTAGGTGATGATTTTTACCTGAGTTGAGTTCCACTTAAAAATTACTTGTCTCTTTGTGGTGAATGCTTTTGTATGATTGTCTATTTTTTTCCTCCCTTTTTTTTATACCAAATAAAAAAATCCTTGTTTTTTCCTTGAAAAACCTTCTTTGAAGGAGATCATGTTGATTAGAGGCACTACCATAAGTTTTCTATCACCATTAACCTTTGATGAGGTCACTGGATTGCTGCTAACACATTGGTGACCCTTCTGCCAGCCACTGGACCTCACTAGCGGCAGGAGGTCACCTTCAGCATCTATGAGCGGTAACAGTAGCATTAGCAGTGCCTAGAGGCTGCTATCAGTGCCACTACCAGTTGGGACCCATGCTTAGAGGGTCGCCTGGCATTGCCTAAGGTTGATAACCATCATTGGACTCCAGCTTCTCGCCAGAGAACTGCTAATTAGTTGGTACAATAGTTGTAGGCCCTTTTTCTATCTGAATTTAGGTTCTCTCAGCCTGCTTTCATGATCTAAGTCTATTTGAAACCTTTTTACTAGCATCCTAGGGTTTCGATTTGCATGAGGGATGGTTTCTTTAGATTCCTTATATGCCATGTCAAAGGTGATAGAAACATGGGTCTACAAGAACTAGTTCTTTGTCCAACGATCAAATTGGATGAGACCAACTAGTGAGGTGGTCTCAAACTTTCCTCATGGCTGTGGCGGGCCATGATAAAGAGCACATTCTCACGGAACAAGAGCTCAATGAGAAGAGAGAAAAGTACACAATGTGGAAGAAAGATAACACAGTGGTGCATGCATGAATAATGAACAACTTCAGATCGATGATGAAATCATGTACTATAAGACGGGGAAGGAGATGTGGGATAGCCTTAAAGACACATTCCCATGAGAAGAACTGGAATTGACTCTTCCAAATTTATAGTGAGATGATGGGTCTTCGAAAGAAAGGAAAAACCTTTTCACAGTACTATTCCACATTTAAGGCATTGTTTGAGAAATACAATGCCTGTCGTCCTATCTACGCTTGCGAGACCTAGAAAGCATATTGAAAGGAGGTAGTTCTTCAATTTTTTGTAGGCTTAAGGCCTAAGTACTCATTTGCATAGGCTTAGATGTTAATGATGGTTGATTTACTTACTTTGAAGGAGACTTACAGTCGTATGAGTTGTCTTGCGTTGCCCTTGACCACTAAGGTGATTGATTCTCAGACATCTGCATTGATAGTAAATTATGGTAGAGTTTGGGGTAGCCCTTTTATTAGAGGACACAATCTTTGTCGCACTTCACAAGGTAGAGGCCGACTATCTTGCACATATTCTGGCAAAATTGGTTATAGGGAAGAATCTTGCTGGAGCATAGGAAGCCCCCTTTTGCTTATAAAGCAATTACTGTAGATCCTTCTATAGAGATGGTGATAGTTGCACGTGTTGAGTATGATGATCTTCTGTAGCAAGTATCTCAGATGTTAGTCACACTAGCTACAACTTTTGGCCCAATATTGTTGTGTTTGCTAGCCTGCTAGGTATACCAGTTGTGATGTCTGCTTAATTTTCTAGTTGTGACTGTCATTGGTTAGTGGACTCTGGAGCTTCCCAATACTTGTGTGGCAACCGATATAATTTTCCACCATCAGACCTGTTCCACAAGGGTAGATAGTTCAAGTGGCTGATGGTTGACATTCGTTGATTACCGGCCAAGATGATGTCTATCTTACGCTAAACATGAGATTGGCATATGTTTCTTAGTTCATGATTTTTCTATTAGCCTTCTGATAGTAGGATAATAAAGGAACTTAATTGCATAGCTATATTTAATGTTGTCTCATGTGTTTTTCAGGACATTCTAATGAGGAAGATGATTGGTGGAGGCCGTGAAGAACGGGGAGTGTACTGGCTACTCCAGTCTCCTTATGCTGGTTATGTTGTTTCCTCTACCACCTCATCGAGTCACCTATGGCACCTATGTTTAGGTCATCTCCTATTAGCCAAACTCAGGCATGTGATTCCCCAGCTTTCGTCAACAGCTAGAGTCCAACTGTGAAGCGCGTCAGCTTGGGAAACATCACCAGAGCTCTTATTTGTTCAGTCAGAGTTCTAGGTCAAAGTTGTTGTTTGAATTACTTTGTATGAATGTCAGTACTGTTGATAGATTAGGCCATCACTATTATCTAGTTATTGATGATTTTTTTCGTTCCTCGTGGGTCTTCTTGTTGAAGTCTCAAGTCTGATGTTGGTCTTATTATCAAAAATTTCGTTGCGGAAATAAAGACTCAGTTTGGTGGCAATGTGAAAATTATTTGTTTTGATAATGCTTTAGAGTTTGCATCCAATTTTTGCGTAGCTTTGACCTTTCCTAGGGCATTATTCAGCAGTCGACTTGCCCTCACACTTTTGAGTAGAATGGTTTTGCTAAAAGCAACATCACCATATCTTGAATCTTGCCATGGCATGCTTACTCTCCATAGTTTTCCATCGTTATATTAGAGGGATGATGTCATGGCTACTTGCTATCTTATTAATAGGATGCCCTCCTTTGTGCTCAATAAGCAAGTACCAATTTAGATTTTGGACCTTGATGTAGATTTATTTTTTGTCCCCACACGGGTTTTGGTTTTGTTTCTTTTGTCCATGTGTCGAATGTGGGTAGGGATAAGTTGGCACCTTAGATTGTAAAGTGTCTTTTTGGGCTATTTTAGAAACTAGAAGGAATATTGATGCTACAACTTTATTTATCGTCATCACTACGTTAGTGTAGATGTCACCTTCCATGAGTCTGTTCATTATTTCTTTGTCACTAGGTCCAAAGTAAGGGATATAACGACTAATGTTCTTATGCTTGTCCCTCCGAGAGCCTTGGAAGACATTCCTGTGTTTGTTCCTAGCAGTGCTACTATTCCTTTTAATGATGATCACATTCAAATATAATCGTCAGCCTCCCCATTGTAAGCCAATGCCACACATCTCCCCTTAGGTGAGCAATGAGTGTATTTCCACTAACAATATAATTCATCATAGGTAGATGTATGATTAGATTATGGGAAAATCTTGACCTTCCTATTGCATTAAGGAAGGCACTACATAGCTGTACTAGACACCTTATATCAAAGCATGTCTTAGGCCTACTTTCAGGTAATTCTCTTTGGCCCTGTCAGCTATAGCTATTCTTGCTTCACATTAGTAGGCTCTCCTTGATTGTAATGGCGACAAGCAATGGAGGAGATGTCTGCCTTGATTTTCAGAGGCACTTGGGATCTTACTGAGTTTTCTATGAGTGCTACAATCATCGATTCCAAATAGGTTTTCATAGTGAAATACAACCCAGATGGCTCCAGTAGAATGATACAAGGCACGATTTGTGGTGAAGGGGTTTACTTAGGCTTACGAAGTAGTCTTCCTCGATACTTTTTCTCTGGTAGTCATATTACTGACAGTATACATTCTCATCTTAATTGATGTGTAGTAGATTGGCCCTTCCATCAATTTGATGTTAAAAATACCTTCCTGTATCAAGACTTGAAGGAAGTGGTGTATATGTAGCAACCTTGCGGGTTTGAATCTTAAGGGCATTGTTCCAAGGTGTGTAGGTTAAGGATGATGATATGTGGGCTAAAACAGAGTCCTCGGGCATGGTTTTAGAAGTTATTTGAGGTGGTTGAGAACCTCATTTTCAGACGATCCTCAACTGATCACTCTCTATTTGTGAAGCATACCTTTCTTGGAAGAGATGTGACACTTGTGTACGTTGAGAACATTATTGTTATAGGTAATGATTCTTAAGGGATCCCCAACTTGAAGAAATGTCTTGCTGGTCATTTTGTGATCAAGGATTTGGGAGCACTTAGATATGTTTTAGGCATCACACTTGCTAGAAGTGGGGTATTGTACTATCTTAGAAAAAGTATGCTATGGACCTCTTGCAGGAAATTGGTATATTGGGTGCTAAACTTGCGTCTATTACTATGGATCCTTGGGTTCACTTACATGATACTATAGTCCCAGTTGACACTTGATAGTTAGAGAACTTGTTTGCAAGTTGTTATACTTGACCATTACATGTCCAGATATCTCCTTTGTTGTCGTGACACTTAGTCAATTTATGAATAGGCCAACAAAATTACATTGGGATGTAGTTATGATGATCCTCAGATATCTTAAATCATCACCTGGAAGGGAACTCTCATTCACCAAGGGCTCTTCATTAGACATCATTGCATATATAGATACAAATTATGTAGGCTACCTCAAGGACAAAAAGTCTATCACCAGGTTTTGTACTTATCTCATTGGGAATCTTATGACTTGTCACAACAAGGAGCAGGAAGTGGTTCCACGGTCTAGTGCTAAATTGAAGTATCATGCTATAGCACGAATTGCTATTGAGTTGATGTGGATTCACTCTGTTTTGGTAGATCTACACATTCAAGTACCACTGACTATGAAAATGAGATGTGACAATAAAGCTGTCATGTATATTACAAACAATCCAATGTTAAACAAAAGGACCAAACATGTTGAGATAGATTGCTACTATACTGGATATTTGATTCAAAGAGGTTTCCTACGTACTAATGTCAATTTTGAAGATTAAATTGTAGATGTTTTTACTAATGTGCTGTACTAAGTTGAGCATGATTGACATCTATGCTCCAGTTTGAGGGGTTGTGTTGAGAATTATCCTAGTTGCTATTTTTTCTCCTTTCCTTGTGGTTTTTAGACCTATGTAATTTACCCAAATCCTTTTTATAATGAGTGTTGAGGACATATTTGTTATTTTGTCTTTCTTTTGAGTGTCAGTAATTTACCCAGCTCTTTCTATTTTAAAAGTGAGGCTAGGGTTTATTTTGAGTAGTGATGCATCTTTTATTCTTCACATGGCATGAAAGTAGTGGTCTTAGGTCGATGCTCTGATATCTCACCAAATACCCACCTAAAAGATGATCGAATCACTAACACAAAGGTGATTCGATGGAAGGAAGATCACCAAAGCATGGTAGCAACATCAGTGACGCAGGAGAGGACTCTCTTAACACCGCCGCAAGCGCCCAAGGGACTATCAATGCCCTTGCTTCCGTCGCCTAAGGGCCTGCAAGCATGTCTGCCGCTAGCCACAGGCCTGCTAGTGGTCGGCCGGCGGTCCAATAGGCTAGCAGGTGGCCTCAATGTTTGGTTCTTAATGATGCAACTTGCATGATGAGGCTTCTTTCACGTTGTTGAGTTATGTATGGTGGGTCTTTTTATTATTTTGTGTAGTGAAAGGGTATACTTGTAATTCTCTTTCTATATAAAGAGTCCCAAGGTCTCTCTGAATAAACTGTCATTTCAGTCCTAATATGGTATCAGAGCATTTGTCCTAGATCGATGGTTTGGTATCTCACCAGCCCTAGCCTCCCTACACCACCATCGAAACCTTAACCTCCTCTCTCCGGTGCCACCATCCTCTTCGGAGGCCTCCCACTGGTGGTCCCTGCCCCACTGCACCACTAGCAGGGCTGAGAGGGTTCCCAGCGTTGCCCAGCGAGCTGATCAAACCCCTTTAGCATCGTCGTTGGTGACTCACTCTCTGTGACAACAATCTGAAGCCTTGGTAAGGAAGCTTCCTCGCCCAAGGCCATCGCATAGGGACTTACTCACTGGTTTGAGGCTTTAGTGAGGCAGCATCTTCGCCTAGGGCTTCCCTCGCCTCCATTGATGGCCTGAGGATTTGAGCACTGCTGCTTAGGTCCCCCAAGACCACCAGCGTCGCTACTTGACCTCCAACAATGCCTTTGAAGACCGTCGAGGAGGGGGTCTGGTGGTTGTGCTACGCACCTCCTTATGCCTTAGAGTGGTGATCCTTATCTAGATTAGGGGCTAGGAGGGCATCTTTCATCCTAGATCTACTTCTAAAGACTGTTCTAGAAGAGTTTTACTCCTTGGAAAGCACTGTTAGGGCCTGATTTATGCCATAGCGCGTGTAAAAATACTATTTCTTGGTAGTTGACAACATATGATCTAAAAATCACCTTTGTGCAACTTGGATGTGGTTTTTTGAGGCTTTTTCAGCTTGAAATCAGAGTGTTCAGACCTTATGATCAAAGTTTTAGACCTTGAAGATACTATTTTTTATGGATCTCGACTGCGAATGTCATGGGGGATTAAAAGGAAGCCGTGAGTGACTCGGTGGGGAAGATTTCTACCATGAGTGCTCCCCCTCACATGCAGGGAACATCCGTCAAGTTGGATGGATCCAACTTTCTACTTTGGTCCACTTTTTCCCGATTCGTCGAATCCCATAGGAAGTACACATTCTAACTGGTGCTGTGCCTGATGTGAAGTCTGCCGATTGGGAGGCAGATAATGATTGGGTGGCTACTTACCTTCTCAACAGTGTCACCCAAACCATCGCCAAGCAGGTCATGGCTCATGCTTCAGCCAAGAAGATATGGGAAGTACTTCATGAGATACACTCTCATAGAAGTAATGCTACCAAGCTGTACAAAGTTGTGGAGGATATTCACAATCTTCAGAAGGGCATCATGTCCTTATCCGAATATTATGGCTCCATAAGGAATCTGTGGGACGAGCAAGATGTGTACCAGCCTATTTCTATGGATGCTTCGGTTATAGCCAAGCAGAGAGAAGCTATTTGCTCTATTCTGCTTCTGTCTGGTCTGGGCTCTGAGTACAAGGTAGTCAAAGATCAGTTCATGACTATGGACGAGATCCCTACACCAGAGTAGATCTATGCTCATCTTTTTAGGCTTGTCACCTCGGATCCCGTGCCCACTACTGATGCCTCTGCCATGGCTGCTATTAGTCGTGGTAGAGGAAATTAAGGGGAAGAGGTGGCAGAGCTCGTGGTGGTGGTGCACATGGACTTGGTCAGAGTTTCTTCTTCTGTGAGTACTGTCACAAGAATGGACACACTGTGGACCGATGCTGGGTGAAATAGGGTTACCCACAAGGTATGGATCCTCGTGCCCAATAGGTATCTGCAAAGGAGACTACCTAGGTGTAGGAGGATGATAGCCATATCATTGTTTCCAGGATTGATTACGAGCAATTCATGGATTCTTAGGGATCTACTGCTTTTGTTCAAGTTCTGTAGGTACTTCTGCCATGTCAGTTAAATCCCAAGCTCCTGTCTGGCTTGCGGATTTCGGTGCCTCTTCCCACATTACTGGTGATACTACCCTTTTTTCTTCTCTACGGGACCTTGTTACGCCATTTTAGGTTAAAGTGGCTGATGGGGGTTTGCCATCAGTCACTAGGCTCAGAAATATCTTTATCTTTAGCATTCAGTCTCTTGCTAGTGTCATGCATGCTCCTAAATTTGCGCTTAACTTAATGTCTATTAGCCAAATTACCAGAGATTTGAGATGCCGAGCTGTATTTCATGATCAATATTTCTTCTTGCCGGACTTCGAATGGTGAGGTGGATTGGTGGAGGACTTGAGCAAAACGGTCTCTACTGCGTACATATTCCTCCTCCTTCCAGTGCTGTTGTTGTTTGTGTCACTACTGCTCTTCAGTGGCACTTGAGACTTGGTCATCCCGATTTGCATGTTTTGTGCTGCTAGTTTCTTGCATTGTCTTTTCCTGATGTTTTAAGGTGTGATGCTTGTCAGTTGGGCAAACACCATAGGTCTTCTTTTCCACCAAATAATAAAAGAGCTGAGTCTGCTTTTGCTTTTGTTTGTGCTGATGTTTGGGACTCTTGTAGGGTCAAGAGTGTTAGAGGATTTTGGTGTTTTCTTCTTCTTATGGATGATCATACCAGGATGTCCTGTGTTTTTATAATGAAAGAAAAATCTGAAGTCTTTGATATTGTTAAAAATTTTATTGTGGAAATAAAGATTTAGTTTTCTACTGTTAAGGTTTTTTGGAGTGACAATGGGTTAGAATTTTGAATGCTAGGATAAATGCTTTTTTCAAATCTTTTAGTATTATTTACCAGGCCACTGCATTTATACTTCCCAACAAAATGGGATTGCAGAACGCAAGCTTCAGCACCTTCTTGATGTAGCCTATTCTATTATGTTTTACATGAATGTCCTGTCACAGTTTTGGGTTGATGTTGTTCTTATTGCTACTTATCTCGTGAATTGAGTTTGGTCCTCTATCTTAGGGGTTAAAACTTCCTATTCTTTGTTGTTTCATAGCAAGGAAGTTTTTTCTGTTACTTCTGTTGTCTTTGGCTGTGTGTGTGTTGTCCATTTGCATAAAATAGATAAGATTTCTTCTCGTTCTGTGAAGTGCACATTTTTGGGCTACTCTAGGACACAAAGATTTTATGTTTTTGTTGATGTCACTTTTTTTGAGGAGATTCCACATTACCAAAAACAGTGGGAGGAACCTACTGAGCCATCACATGAGGTTCCCCTTCCTATGTCCATTGAGCCATCATAACCCACTGAGCCACCTATACCCAGGGCTGCTCAGCCTAATTCAGGTCCTTTTCCGTATCGTCCCAAGATTCCTGATACAGATACTTTTCCTAAGCATTTCCAACGTAGGACCCAGGATGTTTCTTAAGTGGATGAACCACTATCTATTATTTTTTCTCAGTCCCTACCAACTGTTGATGATCTGTTTAAGGACCAGGTAATTCCTACCACTGAAGACATTACTCTGGACCTTTCTATTGCAGAAAGGAATGCTTTATGTTCTTGTACTAAATACTTTGTGTCTCAATTTGTGTCCTTTGACAGCTTGTCTACAGTTGGATGTCAGTTTTCCCTAGCCATTGACAGTGTGTAGGAACCGCGAGATCATCATGAGATCTTCTGAGATCCGCCTTGGACCTTGGCAATGGAGGAGATGGCAGCTTTACAGTCTTGTGGCACGTGGGACCTTGTTGATTTACCCCCAGGTGCTACTGTTGTTGGGTATAGATGGGTGTTCACCCTCAAATGCCGTCCTGATGGCACTGTGGATCAGTACAAGGCACGCTTGGTGACTAAATGATATACTCAGATGTTCGGGGTTGACTACTTTGAGACTTTGTCCCCAGTAGCTCATCTTATCTCTGTTCGGTTATTGCTATCTCTTGCTGTCAGCAGACATTGGACCGTCAGTCAGCTTGATGTTAAAAATGCCTTTCTGTATGACGATTTGGAGGAGGAAGTCTGCATGGAGCAACCACCTGGCTTCTCTACTCAAGGGGAGTATTAGAAGGTAAGTAGACTAAAGAAAGATATCTATGGACTAAAACAAAGTCCTAGAGCTTGGTTTGAGAGGTTCAGCAGGGTAGCCCAAGATTATGGCTTTATCAGATCTTCTGCTGATCATTCTGTCTTTACATTACGTAAAAAGACAGGATCAGTCATACTTGTAGTGTATCTGGATAACATACTTTTGACTGGCAGTGACAAGCAAGACATAGAGGAAACGAAGAAGATGATACAGTCACAGTTTGTTACCAAGGATTTAGTCCTTATCAACTATTTTGGTGGTATTGAGGTGCAACACACTGGAGAACTTGTGCTATTCTAGCGCAAGTATGTTCTTGACATGCTAAGAGACATGGGTATGCTGGGATACAAATTAGCATACGTGCCCATGGATGTGTCATTGCCTATTGCAAATAATGACAGCTCTCTACCGCAAGATGTCACTAGATACCGTGCAATGATTGGTAAGTTACTGTTTCTAACTGTTACTTGTCCTGATATTGCCTTTGCAGTTGGAAGGTTGAGCCAGTTTATGCAGTCGCTAAGAGAAGTCCACTGGATGGTGTTCACCAGATTCTCAGGTATTTGAAAAGTGTACCTTGGAAAGGACTCCTTTTCAAAGATAATGGGCTCTTGGATATTTGTGGATACTCTGATGCAGACTATGTAGGTGCTTATGAGGATCAGAAATCCACTACAGGATACTACACTTTTGTTGGAGGCAATCTGGTTACATGGAGGAGTAAGAAACAGGCAGTGGTGTCTAGATTTAGTGTTGAATCTGAATACAGGGCCATGTCTCAGACTACTTGTGAGTTACTCTGGGTTTGTTCCATTCTGGAAGACTTTAGAGTGCAGGTATCTGATCCTATTCTGATTCACTGTGACAACAAGACGACCACCTTTATTGCAAATAATCCTATTTTTCATGAGAGGACCAAGCATATTAAGTGGATTGTCACTTCATCAGAGAGGCCATTATGATTAAGAAGATTTCTACTCCCTATATGCACTGAAGACCAATTGGCAGACATTTTCACTAAAGCACTTCCTAAGAAGAGATTACACTATATTTGTTCCAAGTTGAGCATGCTTGATTTTTATGCTCTAGCTTGAAGGGGAGTGCTGAGTTATGTGTGGTGGGTCTTTTTATTATTTTGTATAGTGAAAGAGTATACTTGTAATTTTCTTTCTATGGGCTTTCTATATAAAGAGGCCCAAAGTCTCTCTGAATAAACTATCATTTCAATTCTAACACATGCCTTACATGTGTGGTGATGAGTCTTCTCTCACGAGTGATGATGAAGATTTCTCCCTTAAGCATGATAAGCCTTTTCTCATCGAAGGAAGTGTGATTGGTCCAAAAGAAGGATCAATTTCAAGATTTACAAGGGCTTGTGTTTGCAGCCCAAGAAGACTTGAAGAAGAAGAAGAGGGTCGAAGGAGTATGGGTAGTTGACTCCGGTACCTCTATTCATCTTACAAGAGATGTGGAGCGGCTTGTGAATCTCATGGCTTCATGCGTGATTAAGGATGTTAGAGTGGCCAATGGGGCCATGACAGGGAGATCTTTGCTTGATTAAAATGATAGAAATAATACGTCGCTGTAATCGTGTGGTGGAAATTCTCTCAATAAAAAATTGTCTTACCACGTTGGTTAGGTCGTATCCACATGGAGGTTTAAGCCAATAATCTCACAAATATTTCATTGTATTATTCAGGAATGTTGGTTAGAACAGCTCACGTTCATGGCATCCATGTTCATAGAGTCTTTATCAAATGAGGGAGAAAATGATAGAGAATGGCATGAGAGAACTGTATGAGGAGAGAAAGAGAGGGGCATGAGAGCAAGTTGCCTTTAATAATATAAAAATAATTCTAAATAGAGCCCTACACAGGAGGAGGGACTCGCGGTCAGGGACGTGGGTAGAATGAACATCAGCCTCATCGTAAAATGGATTGCAAGGTTGATGGGACACCAGCATGGGCTCCTTGGAGATGATATGCAGCGGTGTTACGGTGACTTCCTGGCATGGGGGCCCCTTTGTTCCCCCCCCTCTGGAGCGTCCTTCTTCCTCAGAGGCCTAGCGGCGGTGGTTGGGTGAGTGCGTGGCTTCTTTGACCTGGTGCTTGGTGCGGGGGACTCCTTCCATTTCTGGCAGGATGACTGGCAGGGGGTGGCTCTACCCTGGGGGAGGGAGGTTCCCTTGGTTACTGTGTAGTGTGGTGGACGCGTTGGCAAAGGTTCGAGATTGCTGGGACAGATCCTGGTGCCCCATCTTCCGGGGGGGCCTCTTGGAGCAGAGCTGTGAGGACTTCCAGCGGCTGCTGCAGGAGTTGGTGGGTTGGGCCCCGGGCGAAGGCCCCGACGGTTTTTACTGGGAGGAGGGTGATTTTTCGGTTGCAGAGGTGTACCGCAGGTTGGGGTCCAGTGGGACCACCTTGGACATGGACTTCATACGGGACTGTAGGCTAATTTGGACGACGAAGTGCCCCCTAAAGGTGAAGATTTTTGCCTGGCTGGTTAGAAGAGAACGGATCATGACGAAGTAGTGGAGAGCTAGATGGGTCCAAACAAGTGACCTAGCATGCCCCCTTTGTAGGGGGTGTTAAGGATGTCCAACATCTTCTGTTTCAGTGTCCGTTCGTAGCGCAGGTTTGGCAGGAGATGGGGATTGGCTGGATCTCCCACCAGGATGCCGCTAGCTTCTGGTCCTCCTTTCGTAGGGGAGGTGTAGGCGGCGGAGTTTTCACCTTCCGCTCTAAGTATGATCGGGTAAAGTCCCTAACAATTTTGTGAGGGGTGTGGCTGGGGAGGAATGGGGTGGTGTTTAGGGGGGAGAGGCCTTATGTTGAGAACTTTGTCTGATCTATCTCCTCCCAGATTGGTTTTTAAAGGAACATTTTGTAAACTCCTGATGTAATTTTATTTTGATGTGGAATGAATTTGGGTGGTTATCTACGGGATAATCGCCCTTTACCTTTTCAAAAAAAAAAATTCTAAATGGAGACCAATGGCAATCAATGTAAAAACTAATTCACCAAAAATATGGGAGCTTTCCTTCACACGTGTGTGTGCGTGAGCCAATGGCGGTGCTAGCCACTTACGGCAGAGGTGCGTCAGGATGAGGGCTTCGTGATGGCGGCAACGGGGCATCTTGGGGAGGCTGGAGTTGGCCGGTTGGAGCACCGAAGGCTGACGACAGTGGGTCCCTGCGGGCAACGATGTGCTTACGTGGATGGCTTTGGGGTTGCGTGGAGGTAGGGTCCTCGATGGCGAGCAGGTGGTGAGCACTCTGGTGCTGTCGATGGCCACTAGAGGTGGTCAGTCGGAGGAGTTGCTCGCGCGCGGGTGTTGGGTTCACATAGGGGGCGATGGGTTGTAGGTGGTGGTGGAGGTGAAATAAGGGAGGTGGCAGGAGGTTGAAGAAGATGGAGAGGGCAATGAAGGTGGTGCTGGTGGTGGTTACGAGAGGGTGGTGGTGGGTTGTTGAGAGAGAAAGGAAGAGTGGGGCGCGGTGAGGGAAGAAGATAGGAGGGCACTAGGTTGGTGAAATTGATGGGTTCGTGGTGGTGCAACAGCGAAGAAAAAGATGAAGAAGAAAGACGGAGGAGAGTGGCGTGAATGGTGGTGGTGGACATTGGTGGTGAAGGGTAGTGGTCGTGGTGATGAGGTCGTGCGTTGTCGCCGCATGGTCAATCGTTGAGTTATCGGTGAGGTTACGGTGCAAGCTGCATGGTCCACGGTGTACGTTAAGGGATCACGGTGGTGTTGGTGGAAGAGATAAGTGGAAGCTCCTCCCAGAAGCACCGTGGAGGATCCTTTTATAGATGTTCCCTATTTGTTTCTTTCGTCGAAATCTTCACCAACGACTTTGGTAAAGATAGTGAGCGGTTGGGATGCATTGAGGCTTGGAGGGATAGCAGTCGACTTGGGTATGAAATATGCATGCAAGCAATTTTATAAACTAATCTATTTACATATTAAAGTATACTCTGCATGTGTAAACATTAATCTAATATCTAGGCATTTATGTATTCAGTTAGCCCACAAATGTGGTCTCATTAGGCCACGTCACCAATCACTATAGTTGGGAGCGTACACGCATCTTCGAAGATGATGATTGAAGAGGTTCATTGTGCTTTGGTGTTCCCAATGAACTTATTATCCGTGAGTCGCATTTACAAGGATCTCCATGTGGCGTTTGATGAGGATCACTGTTATTTTCAGGACCAATAGATGGGAGAAATCATAGGTGGCGGTACAAAGTGAGATGGCCTCTATTATCTTGACATAACTACCTTGTTTGCTGGAGCAGTGACCATAGGTAGGGATGCAAACAGGTTGGGTTTGGCTAAATCCATACCTATACTCATTTACAAAATCCATACTCATACCTTACCCATTTATCCATTGGGTACAAAAATCTAAACCCATACCTATACCCATTTACCCATTGGGTACTCATTTACCTATCGAGCATCCATTTATAAATTGATCTTACAATTACATCGTGCCAAATTAAAGTCAAAGAAGAAAAATCTATAACATAATTCATTAATTATTTATTTTTAACAAGCTTTAAATATAAGAGTTCGAGCTACTCTAATTTTATTGATCTCCACTAAAATTATTACAAAAAAGCTCTTCAAGGGGAATGCATCAAAAATAAAAATACAAAAATACAAAGAAAGACTAAATACAAGTATCTTTCAAACAAAAAATCTCCATCTCCAAAATAAATGTTCAATGGAAGCTTTAGAACCATTCCCAACCTTCAAAATCATGGAGGGAATCATGAGAAAGATTAGGGTTGGGGGAATGAGGGACCCGGGTAAATTGGGATTTTATTCGGGTAGGGTAATCGAGTATAGATTCATACCCATACTCATATCCAAACCTGTCAAGTTTTTTGGATAAAACCCGTACCCTAACTTGATCGGGTTCGGATTGGGTTTTACCCATTATTTTCCGGTTGGGTTAAGTTAGGGTCGGGTTCGGGTTGGGTTTATCGAAACTTGCATCCCTATCCATAGCCACTGATCCTTGGCTGTGGCATAGGAGACTTGTCACCCATCAGTCAAAAAGATTTGGCAGATGTACCCTTAGTTGCCAGAGTCTCTAACTGTGTAGTGCAAGGATTGTCAGCTTGGGAAGCATTATAGGAGTAGTTACCCACGGAGAGACGACGGGGTGAGTGTTATTCCCCTCTCCTTTGTGCATTGTGATGCGTGGGGGCCCTTTAGGGTTCCTACTCTAGGAGGACATCAGTACTACGCAATCTTTGTGGATGACCACAATAGTCTCACTTGGGTCTTCTTGATAAGGCATGGTCAAAGATTTCCCAAATTGTCCAGTGGTTCCTCATAGAGGTTTAAACATAGCATACCACCACAGTAAGAGTCTTTCGGAGTGATAACGCTCGGGAGTTTATGTGGCAAGACTTACAAGAGACCTCTTTTAGAGGCATTATTCACTAGACTTCTTGGGCTAACACATCCTCTCAGAATGGTGTGGCTAAGTGCAAGCTATGACATCTTCTTGATATTGCTAGGACTTTGATGATTTACATAAAGGTTCCAAAGCAATTCTGAGGAAATTCTATACTTACTGCAACCTACTTAATTAATCGAGTGTCTTCATCAGTGCTTGGAGGATAGTTCCCGTATCAGGTGATTTATCTAGGTTGTGACAGGCCATTTGCTCTGCCGTTGAGGACCTTTGGGTGTACCTGTTTTATGCAGGAGTATGGCAATCAAGACAAGTTCTCTCCTTGGGTAGCCAAATGTATTTTTCTTGGGTATTCCAGGACACAAAAGGGCTACATGTGCTATAATCCAGTTCGTAGGCAATATATTGTTATAGAGACGTAACCTTCTTTGAGAAGATTCTATACTTCTCAAAAGAAGGAACGTCTATACAGGTTGCCTAAGAGGAGACTCAGGTTTACTATAGGAGGACGTAGACTCTACCTGGTATAATGTCACTTCCTATTGTATCAGATGAGAGTCGCTTAGACACTAAGGAGCATCCTATTTAGAGGAGGCCTAGCAGAGCGTGTACTTTTCATCCTATGCCTTAGTATACGGGGGTCTCACATTTAGAGGACGAGGTTAGACAATTTGCCTCAGTAATCATCACTATAGTTGTTCTTAGAGATTTTATTTAGGCTTCATGGGACTCCAGGTGGTGTGTTGCAATCTAGGAAGACATGGGATCTTGTGCCATGTCCCCTAGATGCTACGGTAGTTGATTGCAAATGGGTATATACCATCAAGTATAAAGTTGATGGGACAATGGACAGGTATAAGGCCAAGCTTGTATCCAAGGGGTTTACTCAGACATATGGGCTAGACTACCTTGAGACCTTCTCACTTATGGTTTGTATTACTTCTGTTAGGATTATCATCTCAGTTACAGTAGTTAGAGGATGGCCACTATATTAGTTAGATCTTAAAAATGCCTTCACGGTGATTTGTTTGAAGAGGTGTACATGAGACAACCACTATGGTATAATGTTTAGGGGGAGCTTGTTTGTTGCTCTAGGAAGACTATTTATGGGTTGAAGCAAAGTCCACATGCCTGGTTTGAGAGGCTAAGTTCAGAGATTGAGAAGATTGGATTTCAATGTTCCACTTTAGACCATTCTATCTTCATCAGGAGGACTCGGAATGGTGATACTGATGAAGTGATAATTCTTGCTGTTCTTGTAGATGATATGATCCTTACTGGTGATATAAGGCTGGTATTGTCCAGACAAAGGCTTTTTTATAGTTCACGTTTGTTACTAAAGATCTGGGTGTTCTTAGATACTTCTTAGGGATCGAAGCAGTTTTGCAGGGGATGAGCCTCTCTCTTTCCCACAGGTAGTATACGTTGTAGATCCTTGAGGAGGCCGGATTGCTTGGGACCAAGTCCTCTAGTATACCAGTAGAGTCTCCACCTACTCATACCACTGATGAGGACCTATTGTATGAGGATGTTACCACATATCGTAGTACTATTGGATGCCTATTCTACCTCACTATTATATGGCCTGACATTAGTTTTGCAATGAACTGAGCCAACCAGTATATGCAGACACCTATATACAGTCATTGGCATGAGGTTTGCCTTATTCTAAGGTACCTCAAGAGAACTCCAAGTAGATGATTATACTGGAGGGAATCTGGATATTATAGCTTATTTTGATGCATACTACTCTCGATCTGTGAATTATAGATGATCTACTTAAGGGTATGCAGTTTATCTTGGTGGAAATTTAGTCTCCTGGAGAAGTAAAAAAAAATGTGGTGGCTTGCTCGAGTGAAGAGGAGAAATACCAAGTGATGTCTCAAGTAGCTTGTGAGATCATGTGAATTGCTAGCTTTCTACAGGATTTGGGTCTTCAGGTTGGTATGCTAGTTCTACTTTTTTGTGACAACAAGTCTGCCACGTATGTTGCTTCGAATTCAGTCTTTCATGAAAGGACCAAACATATTGAGGTAAACTGTCTCTTTGTGTGTGATGTAGTTCTTGTTGGGAAGATTAGTACTTTGTATATTTCGTCTGAGCTTTAGTTAACAAATATCTTTATGAAGGCATTGAAGAAGAAGCATCTTGATTTTCTATGCGACAATTGGACCTTGTCGACATATATGCCATAACTTAAGGGAGAGTGTTGAGGATATATTTGTTATTTTGTCTTTCTTATGAGTGTCTATGTAATATACCCACTTCTCTCTATTATAAAAGGAAGGCTAGGGTTTCTTTTGAGTAGCAATGCATCTTTTATTCTTGATTTCGTAATAGATGAGATTGTTCATTTCTTCTAACTGTACTCTAGATCTTGTGGAACTTCCTATCCTCCTTGTCAACTAATAGATTCAAAATCTAACTTCAACAGCATTATTAGCCAAACTACAATTTATGGATTCTTCTAACGCCTGATCCAGATTTCAAGAACTTAATTTCATGAACATTTGAGCAGGCCATAGCCAAGTGCTATTATATCCATCTCGAGAAGCATCTAGCTATGCAACCTTCCCCAATCAGGCCATCACCAATTACCCTGTGCAAAATGGGTTTTGGGGTTATCTTCTACCAAGGTGATGGCCATGATCTCTTTTTCTTTCACATAATAGGGGATGGCAAGTTTCTGAAAGCAACAAGAAGTAGAGAATACATCATAGTAGCAGTAAACTATCTCAACAAGTAGATCGAGGCTGAGCACTTTGCCACTGTCTTTTAGAACATAAACGGATCAAAGAACATCATCTGCCTTTAAAAAAAATCACCTGCAAACATAGAGCCCTACACACAACCATCTATTGCAATGAACCCTAATTCAATTCTCAACAGTTAATGGAAACCTACAAAGGTTGTAGGATGAAGCTATGCCTCACCTCCAAACACAGATCCTTGTAGAAACAACCTAGTGAGTAGTGAATTAACGAGATCGGTGTCAATGGTTGAAAGAAGAAAGTTGGTAACACCTTCAAACAGAAACCTTCGTAGAAACAACCTAGTGAATTAACTAGATCACCATCAATGGTTTGAAGAAGAAAGGCAGTAAGGACAAGGGTGAGTAGATTGATAAATCACACTTATAGTATGGTCATATTAAATTACAATTCGAATGTCTACAAGGGTCAAGGTGGCTTTTATGAAATTGTCATTCCAATTGAAATGAGCATCCAAGTTTGAGGATCACTCAACTTAATCCTGAGAAAAATGATCAGATTTAGCAAGTAGAGCCCAACCTCATATACGAGCTTCACAAAGCCCTCATAAATGAAGCTTATAAGCATAATTTATGAAGATACTATAGTATTTGCTGAGAAAAATGAATGATCTAATTCACCACAAAAATAATCACATGGTACACTCCATATAATAATAAAATAGAAAATAACTCCAAGAGTTACAAATATAAGTAACTTTAAATAACTTTCAACACTCCATCTCACGTTGGAACATAAATTTTAATGTAGAAAAATGCGACTTAATTCATTGCACGTAACCCTAGGGTTTTATTTATAGAGGAGGAACCCTAGGAAAAATAACAAGCAACCTCCTATACTACGTACAATAAGCAAAAGATGGAAAGGAAGATAACAAAAACAAAAGATAGCAAGAGGGATGTTAACACTCTCCTTTAAGCTGGAGCATAGGTGTCAATCATGCTTAGCTTAGAAGAGCTTTGGTGAACATATTGGCTGCCTAATCTTCAGAATCATATCTTCGGTGTAATGATAGTTTAGTTACACATGCTTCATGCATTTGTTGAAGGTAAGATTATTAGAAATAAAGGTGGTTGCTATGTTGTCGCATCTCAGCTCCGTAGGTAGCTTGACGTCATTTTGGATTGAGCATGGCCTGCTGGTAGGTGGTAGGCAACTGGTTAGTGGATACATCAACATAAAATCTCCTAAAGGAAGTGCCTAGGCCCTCAAGAGATAGGGCCTGTGCCACATCATACCGAGCACAACTCTAAGGTGCCTTCGAAATAGCAATCGGAAGATCCATATCATCAGGCATAGTCCCTTGTACTAGCTAAGAAATAGTGTCATCCATCTTTGACCTTGATCATCATAAGTAAAGCATCGTCAGTTTGTAAAATAATTGTAGTCACTTGTATTAGGGAAGATGGTGTCGGTGAAGAAGGGGAGCACTGCCTATAAGTAAATAGGAAGCTTAAAGGTAACAGGTGGATCTCGATACCATGGAGGCTCAGTAGCAGATGACACGGAATCAAGTACTAGTATGCTTCCTGAAGGCATGGGAGGTACAAGCATAGGTGCCTTAACAACCTTAGGAGAAAGATCACGCTCTATGGTAGAGATATAAGGGATGAACTCATGGAAGGTAACACCAACGCTGACATAATGGTGACTAGAAATAGGATCAAAGCACCGATAACCCTTCAAAGTTTAAGAGTTTCCCAAGAAAATACACTTGATTGCCTTTGAAGCTAACCTATCTTGACCAGGAGTGAGATTGTGCACAAAAGCAACACACTTAAAAACTCTAGGAGGCACATGGAAAATCTCATGATCAGGATACCACAGTTGCTAAGGAATTTGCTCATGGATGGCAGAGCTAGGCATCTTGTTGATAAAAAGTAAACAGTCAAGATGACATCCCCCCAGTAAAGAGAAGGAACAATATGATGTATCAATAAGGTACGAGCTACATCAAGTATATGTCCGTGCTTCCTCTTAGCAACTCCATTCTGCTGAGAGATATAAGTGGGAGAAAATAATTGAGTCTATTATGCCGAAGAGCCCTACACCTCTTTTTATAGAGGAAAGGTGTGAGAAAATAACATAACATGTCTAGAAAAGAAAATAAAATAACAGACAAAATACATGGATAGAAATAAATAAGGACTGAAGGGGTATATGTTAACACCCCCTATTAAGTTGGAGCATGGATATTAATCATACTCAACTTGGAACAACAGACATCGAAAGCAGAACATGGAAGAGGCTTCATGAAGATATCCGTTGTTTGGTCTTCAGATGCAACAAAAATAGTGTGCAACATCCCATGCTGAATCAAGTCTCTAGTGTAGTGGTAGTCCACCTCGACATGCCTGGTGTGTTCATAGAACATGGGATTGTTGCCAATATATGTAGCTGTCTAGTTGTCACATCTCATTTCCATTGGTTCTTGAATCTGGACATATAAATCTCGTAGTAGAGATCTTACCCAGATCATCTCTGCACCTGTTTGCACCATAGCCCTATACTTTGATTTGGTACTAGATTTGGAAACAACTCCTTGTTTCTTGCTCTTCTAGGTGACCAGATTCATAGTTACCAATGTGCAGAAACCAGTGGTGGACTTCTTGTCTGCCAAATATCATACATAATCTGCATCAGAGTATCCAACCACCATCATTGTAGATCCTCTCTGGAAGAGTATCCTACGCCTAAGTGCTTTCTTTAGGTATTTAAGCACCTACATAGCTGCTTGTTAATGTTGCTTGCTCGGTTTGTTCATAAATTGGCTTAGTTTGCTCACAACAAATGCAATGTTTGGTCAGGTAATTGTCAAATACAATAAATTTCCAATAAGCTACCTATATGCTCGATTGTCCATGGGCTTTTCCTTCTCATCATAGAGATGCACCTTGGGATCCATGGGAATATTGGTTGGCTTGGACCTCAGCATGACAGTCTTTTGAAGTACATATAAAGTATACTTGCGCTGAGACAAAAAAAATTCCTTGCTCCTGGCCACCTCGATCCCAAGAAAATACTGCAACTATCTTAAATTCTTCATAACAAACTGGTCAGCAAGAGATCGCTTGACCTCAATTCTTCCGGCTTCATCATCACTAGTAATAATGAGATCACCAACATAGACAAAGAGAGCCACCACACCCTCCTCAGTCTTTCTGACAAATAAGGAATGATCTGACGAAGATTGCTTTTGACCTATCTTCTCCACAACCTTCGAGAGCTTTTGAAACCACGTTCTCGGACTGTGCTTAAGAGCATAAATGGTTTTCTTTAACCTGCAGACACACTCCTCTTGAACCTTGAATTGAGGCAGCTACTGCATATAGACCTTCTCCTGAATATCACCATATAGAAAGGTGTTCTTCACATCAGGTTGGTGAAGCATCCAGTCTTTGTGGGAAGCAACAGATATAAGGATCTAGATCGTCAACAGGCGAGTCATGAAGGAAAAAGTATCGAAGAAGTTCATCTCATACGTTTGGGTGAACCCCTTCGCTACCAACTGAGCCTTGTACCTTGAAATCAACTCATCAGGGTTGTATTTCAAGGAAAATACCCAACGAGACCCCACAAGACGAGCATTGGCTGGAAGTAGGGTAAGATCCCACATTTGTTGAGTCTGAAGTGCAACTATCTCATCTTCCATGGTTTGACGTCATTTTGGATCAAGGTCTGCTGGTACGTGGAAGGTACCTATGTGGCAAACAATGTAATAGTAAATAGTCCAAAAGAAACCCTCATATCACCTATAGACACAACCCAATCCACATGCTACTTCGCACAAATGCCCGACACCTTTCGAATAGCTATTGGAAGGTCATCATCAGGAACATTGACCGAGCTTGCACAATCATCACTAGCCACACACTGGTCAAAGCTCTCAATACATACATGACTTGGGGAGGAAGGTAGGACAGAAGTGGGGAGGGTGTGTGCTGCCTGCAAGTCACTGACAATTGATATGTGACAGGCGGATCTTTGAACCTGGGATCAACACTGCCATTGCTAGGTGTTGGAATAGTCTCATGATCATCACTTTCACTACTAGGTGCTGGAATGGTCTCATGATCATCACTGCCACTACTAGGTGCTGGAATGGTCTCATGATCATCACTACCACTACTAGGTGCTGGAATAGCCTCAGAAAAAGGGATTCCATCGATTGGAACTTGAGGACTAGGCATGGGTTCAAACTGTCTCTAGTGACAACTATCGCGCTGTAAGTGAGAAATAGGGGACAGACTCATGGAATGTAACATCTGCACTCATGTAGTTTCTACCAGTCACTGGATCAAAACATTGGTACCCTTTCTGTGTTCGTGAATATCCAAGAAAGATGCATGTCACGACCTTTGGTGCCAACTTATCTCTCCCTACGCCAAGGAGATGCACAAATGCTACACACCCAAACGCATGAGGTGGTAACTGAAACATATCACTCTTAGGATAAAGAATGTGCCAAGGAGTCCGTTCATGCAACACAAAAGAGGGCATCCTGTTAATAAGATAATATGCTATGAGAATTGCTTCACCTTAGTACAATTGTGGCATGCAATGATGGATAACTGATGTACGAGCCACATTTAACAAATGCCTATGTTTCTCTCTGCCACACCATCATGCTATGAGTTATGGGGACATGAGGTCTGATGTATAATATCATGAGACTTGTAGAAGGTAGCTAGTCTGGTAGTACAAAATTCCAATGCATTATTAGATCTAACAATCTTAACAGTAACGAAAACTGATTCTTTATTTCCAATAAAAATGTCTCAATAACATTCCCAACACCAGATTTATTCTTGAATAGAAATAACCAAGATGATCGGAAGAAGTCATCCACTATAATTAAATAATAATGATGACCATATTAGTCAGGAATCTGACTTGGGTCCTAAACATCCATATGTAATAACTAAAAAATAGTAGTAGTCCCTGGTCTAGTACTTGCAGGAAAATATCTGTGGTGCTTCGCAAGTGAAATATGCAGGATGTTGCATCTTAGCCTATTTAGAGAAGGGTGACTAAGGAAATGGTGCCATTGCAAGACACTCCTTGCAGTAAAACTAGCATCACCTCGGCAAACATTTGCAAGTGGAGTTTGGACTAAGCGATACACACCTCCCTCTTCATGTTCGTGACCAATCATCTTCCCCGTCAGGTTGTCTTGACAAATGCACCCCACATCATCAACAATAGCATGACAGTTAAGCTTCTTAGTAATCTTACTGACATATTATAAGTTTAGGGATAAATCATATTAGATAATCTCATGGTGGGAGTGACTTTCACCTCCCCTTGTCCATTGATCTGGGCATGTTTACCATTGCCAACCTGTACTATTCTACCATGGGGCACGGACTGTAATTTGCTAAAGCATCTCTGATCTCTTGACAAATGATGCGAAGCACCAGAATCTATCAACCAAGACATACCTGCAAAAACCTAAGCACACATATTTGTACCTGACGAGGAGACAAAGGTAGCGATCTTAGTAGACGTGGTGGTTGGCTCCTGAGTCAGTTGAGAGAGACGCTAAAGTAGAGCATCATAGTCAGCCTGAGGAATGGGGACAATATCAGACTACTCCACTGAAGTCATGGTGGCTTGGTTAGCAACTGGAGGCCTCCTATGTTTGGCTTAGCGTGAGGCCTCCACATGACCAACCTTACCATAGAAGGTGCAAGTAGGGCAAGGCTTCCTAGACAAGCCTTGTCCTCTCCCACGTCCACTGGTGGAAGGTGCTCCCCTATCATGACGTCTAGTAACTACAACAATTGCGGAAGCCTGACCTGCATTGTCTTCAGTTTGAGGCAAGGTCTCAACAATCTGACTGAGACAACTATATTCTTCCTCTAGGGTAGGAAGCTTAGAAAGTGTGAGAATCTATGAACAAGTTTGGATAGAAATTGAAGAACAACAGCCTCTCAATGATACTCTCTGTGTATAGCATATGTACAGATCAGCCTACAAGTATTGTACTTCTCCAGGAGCCCCTTCAGGGTGGAGTAGTATTAAGAAAGTGAGCGTCCCTCTTGCTTCAACTCGGACAGTTTGTGATAGATCTGGAAAACTCTAGATGAGTTCTTCTCATGTGAATACATGTCATGAAGGCTGTCCCACATCCCTTTAGCTGTTCGGTGCATTATCTTTCTTCCACATGGCGTATTTCTCGATTTTCACTGTCAGCTTGAGCTCTAGTAAAATATGTTCCTCATCATGACCTACTTTCATGAGGAACGTTTGAGATCACTTAGGATAATTGGTCTTATCCAATTTGATTATGGAATCAAAAAATAGACTCTTATAAGTCTCAGTCTCAAAAACAGTGCCCGATGTTACCTCAAAATCATTAGAGGAACCCATCCCAAGCCCCGTAGATGAGGAAACAAGTCCAAAAATAGATTTGAAATCTGATTTCATATTATAGAGACCATCGAATGCAGCAGATTAGACCTCAAACATGGATATCCAGGCAAATGAAAGCTTGGAATTCGTGTCAAAAGACATGCAGGGACCCCCACACACAGTAGGGATGCGCGTTGAAGCCTAGATGGGCCCCAGTAGCCTCGCGCGAGGGTCCCTGACCCTCTTCTCCAACCGTTGTGCCCCTGTGTTGCTGGTGAAGACTAGTAGTACAGGGGCATTACCAGTGAGGCGGCATTGCGCTACAAGGGGCGACGCCAGGAAGATGAGAGGGGGCGACGGTGAGAGGAGAGAAAGGAAAGGGTTGAGTTGTATGGTTTTGGATGCTAGGTACTTGGTACTGGTAGGATACCAAAACTCGGGTTAGGATCGCGTTTTGATATTAAATGGGAGAAAATGATTGAGTCTATTATTCCAAAGAGCCTTAGACCTCTATATAGATGAGAGGTATGGGAAAATAACATAACATGTCTAGAAGAAAATAAAATAACAGGTAGAATATACTGATAGAAATAAATAAGGACCGAAGGGGATATGTCAACGTTATGAGCACGTGTAGTCTAATGAACAATGCCATATGATTTGTAAAATAAAAATAGCTGATGAGTACAAAATTTAATAGCATTATCTGGCTGCATAATCTTAACAATAATGGAAAACTTTTCTTGATTTCTAATATAAAATGCTCAATAATAATACCTACGGACGTATTTTTTATAAGAAAAATCCATGACACTTTAGAAAAATAATCAATAATGACAAGAAAATAACAGTGACCCTACTGGTTAGAAATCCAGCTAGGACCCCACACATCCATATGAGCCAACTCAAAGAAGGTAGTAGACCCATCACTCTGAGTAGAAGGAAAACTAGAGCGATGATGCTTGCTCAGCTGACAAGCATAACAAGAAATGATTGTAGACAGAGATATATTGGGTATGACACACCATAGCCAATCCAAAGGAAGGCGAGCAAGACGTAGGTGCCACTGGTAGGGATCCTAGCTGCAAGGGAGACCTCATGGCAACCAACAACAATTGGATTTTGGTTCAGGCGATATACCCCACTTTCTACAAGTCCTCCACCAATCGTCCTCTCCGTGAACATGTCCTAAAATACACAAGACACATCATAAAAAATGGCACGAGAGTTCAACTCCTCGGTAATATGACTTACAAAAAGTAGACTAATCAGAAAATTTGGTACAAACACACATTAGGTAATCTCAAAGTGGGGGTAATAGGAACCTCCCCTTGTCCAACATGGGAATGTGTCCCATCTGCTACCTACACTGTCCTGCCTAGAGAAACAAGCCTAAGCTATAGGAACCATCTCTGATCTCCACATAGATGACGTGAAGCCCCAAAGTCAACTAACTAGTCACTATTCCATCGATTTGTAGACTGAGAAGAACAAACCAAATCTGTACCTGTCAAGGAGGCAATAGCAACTGTCTTGGAAGGAGCAGTAGAAGCCTAGGTTAGTTCGGGAGACACGGTACTAAATCATCAAACTTGGCCTAAGATGAATCAGAAGTAACCTCAGTAGTCTCAACTGCTTGGTTGGTAGTGAGGGGATGACCATCCTTCATTTAGCAGGTGGCCTCAACATGTCTAGGTCGGCCACAGTAAGTGCATTGAGTACGACCTTGTCCTACTGGCACATGACTACGATTTCTGCCTCATGATGCAGGAGACCCTATGCCTCGTCTAGAAGTAGCAGCAAGAGTCAAAGTTTGACCAGTGACCTCAGCAGTAGGTATATGGATGGCAATTTGGCTTAGCTTACTATATGTCTCCTCAAGTGAGGGGAGCTTTGCTGGAGTAAAGATCTGAGAATGTGCAACAGTAAACTCCGGTCCAAGGCTAGACAAGAAGAGTAAAACAACTGTTTTCTTCCGATATGCCCTCTGACAAGTACAAGTGCACTCAGGTCTACTGCCATTGTGCTTCTCCAGCAGACCCTTCATTGTTGAATAGTATTGGGCTAGTGAACAACCCTCCTGTTGTAACTACATAAGTTCATGAAAGGTTTGAAATACTCAGGCTGAATTCTTCTCATAGGAGTATGCCTCTCGTAAACTATTCCAAATCTCCTTTGTTGTTTGGTAATACATGATCTCATCATCAATTCGTGGAATGACACAGTTCATAATCGCCACACATACCATAGCATTATCCTTATTCTGTTACATTATGTTGTAAGGGTGTTCTTGTCATTTTTATATTTGTTTGGAGTCTTGTAATCCTTTCCCTTCATCTCTCTTTATAAAAAGAGGTGTAGGGTTTTCTTGCGAAATAAGACACTTCATTTCCTTCAACTTGGTATCAGAGCTAAGTTGAGGGCTCCATCGAAGAAACCCTAACCCCACCGTCAGCTCCCCTTCTCCCTCTACCACCATTGCCTCCAGCAGCACCGTTGGTAGCGTCACCCGCAGCAACTGCTGGCAGCGTTGTTGCCTCCCCAGCCTAGTGTCGCCAGCGCCTAGGTAGTAGAGGCCGTCGCCCCTGCTGTCTAGGCCGCACGTTGGCATCCGCCATCGCCTAGGCAGCTTGTTGGCTACTGCCAGTCCACCCCCCAAGCCTTCGTGCGTCGCTTCTTCCTTCCTCTTCGTGCTCTCTCTCTCTCTCTCTCGTTGCCTATGTGTTTGGCAACAGGGAGACGGCACACCTGTGCCTCTGTCTGATTGGAGAATTCTTGGAGAGTGGTTAATGGAGTTCTAGATCCAAGAATCCTTCGGAAAGTGGTTTGATGGTATTTTTCAGGATTTTCTATTAGATTTGGGGTGTGTATTCCCCTATTTGATGATATCGTGAGGTGTATATTCCCTTTTGGTGCATTGAAGAAGTATTCTACCGCATGTGTGCGGGTTTTGGAGTGTGCATTCTCCAATTTGTGGTTATGTTTCAGACTTGATTTTTGCATCAATCTGCGAGTTTGTGATTGCTGAAGGTGCATTATGGCTTTTTTTGAATCTGAAATAAATTCAAGGCAAGGTGGACAAGTAAGAGAAACTGGTGTACAAAAGTCCATTTTTTGCACCATTGTAAAGTTGGACTAGACTAACTACCCTCGTTGGTCTTAGACTTTTCTTGTGACGGTGGAAGGATATGAGAAGCAGGATGTGCTCATTGAGATGCCACTAGAATAGAAGATAGGCAAGTATGCTACATGGAATAGGGATGATGCTGTGGTGAGAGCCTGGATACTAAATAATGTCATTCCTTGGTTAAGGCCTTTAAAAGAAAAACAGAGAGAAAAAGGGGAGGCAGACCCGTCACCCCCCACCCCACTCGTGAACCCCCCAGCCTTATCTCCCCCCAACACCGTCTTTCCCTTACTCTCTCACAAGCTCCTTTCCTCCTCCCAGTGATCTCCTACATTTGCACTCCCCTTGCCACCAAGGTCTCTCGCTGCCCCTCTCAAGCGTTGCCACCAGCGCCAACACGCCAGCGCTGCTGCCTCTTCGGCCCCTTTTCTTTGAGCGCGCACGAAGGACCTAGGGCTGCTGTCGCTGCCTGCATCCCAGCCCTCGAGGGTGATGGTGGCAGCGGTTGCTCGTGCCTCGCCGTCTGCCTCCTCCCCTCTATTGCGTTACCCTCGTGTGGATTTGAAGCACGGTCGGCCTTGGTCAGGAGCGTGATGAAGGTGGTGGGTGTCGTTACTCCCCCTCTCTTGTTTTTTTTCTTTTTTTCGATTTCCTCTTTTTATTGTCCACCAAAGATTGTACGTACTTGTATCTGGGAGTGGGAACTTTGTGGCATGACCGATGGTGTTGTGGTTATAGGAAATCGAGGGCGAGGGTCGATGCGGTGTCTAGCGGGAAACGAGTGTGAAGATTTGTGGGGAAGATAGGGTAGCCCCTTTTTCCCCTCAGTGTGCATTTTGTTTATTTTTGCTATCATAAATTAGGTTATGTATGTGATATATTAGACATGTTATTTGTCCAAGATAAATACAATATATATGTATATACATGTATGCAGATATGTATGTTGGTAGAGCACTTATTAGTGTTGTTTGGAGTTGTTTGTTATGGTTCTTGTCCTATCGGACTTATGATGTAATTTTACCAACACCTCTCTCTATATAAAGAGGTGTAGGGTTTCATTTGAGATAAGAGAAGTTATTATCTCTGACTTGGTATCCTATCAGAGTGGCGATCTTAGATCAACGGTCTAGTATCCCACCTCTCACAAACCTTCGTATTCCACCAAAAACCCTAATCCTCTTCATAGACACCCACGGGAGCCTTCACCGGCGAGCCACCTACCACCGCCAACCTTAGTAGGCTCCCGCTGCGATTGCAGCTGCTGTTGGTGCTTGCTGTCAGCCATTGCTGGCCCTAGCGGGCCTCCTCCGAGTGCCACAGGGCGCTACCGCCCCTCTGTAAGCGGAGACTCACGCTCCTCAAGGCATTGTAGCACCTTCTCTGGTGCTGGAGCAGCACTGCATCTTCATTTGTAGGTAGTAGTGCTGCCCCTGACCTCGGAGGAGCGTCACTCGAACTTGGAGCATCGCCCTTGACCTCGGAGTGTCGCCCCTGACCGCTGAGTGCCGTCGCCCATTGCTTGTAGGTCGTGGTCGTGGCTCTCGGGGTCCTACAGCGCTGCCTCTGAGGTTGCAGCTCCTCCTGCTTGCTATGAGCAGCGGGTAATAGGGTGGTGGTGTAACTTCCTTGTCGTAGAGGAAGCATTACACCTCTTAGAAGCGTTGTTAGGTCCTTCCTAACATCCTAACATGCGCTAAGCCCTGATCTAAAGGGGTGTCTATGATTCTTGGGATGTTATCTAAGGTCTTTCGATTTTAGATCTCATGTTCAAGAGATCACTTTTCTTTGATTGTGAAGTTTTCAGATCTGAATGTTGATTTCAGATCGCATCTGTGGCAACTTGTGGCAGTCTTAAGGCACTATGACTTCCTCAAATTCTTCGGAGGTGTCATCAATTACCGCTATGGACAACGGGGGTTACAAATCTCCTTTCTTTGTTTCTATTGCAAAGTTGAATGAGGCCAACTATGCTAGATGGTCTTAGATGTTTCTCATGGCCGTTGAGGGACATGGTAAGGAACACCTCTTGTTGGAGATGGAGCCACAAGATAAAACAGGGAGGAATGCCACGTGGAAGAAAGATAATTCCATGGCTCATGCATTGATCATGAATTCTGTTGAGCCTCAAATTGGTGATGGGATATATACTACAAGACCGCCAAGGAGATATGAGATTCTCTACATGACACATTCTCATGAGAAGAATTCTAGCAAAGTGTTTAAAATTTACCTTGTTATTGGTAGTCTCAAATAGGAGGGTCAGTCATTGTCATAGTACTATGCCATCCTAAAGGGGCTCCTTGAGAAGTACAATACTTGTCGACTTGCCTGCACTTGTGCCACTCAGAGGGCACATAGGAAGGAGTATGTTGTCCTATGGTTTCTTGACGAACTTGAACTAGAATATGAGGCTGCTAGGTCCCAAATCCTTACTGAGCTTTCATCTCTAGAGGAGGCATATAGCCGCGTGAGCAGGGTGGTTGTTAGGCCACCAATGTCAGAGAGTGGATAGACCCCTGTGCTTGTTGTTGTCGCACGTGGAGGACGTGGTGCTCCATCCACTAAGGGGAGAGGGAGTGGTGGTCAGGGTATGAGTGGTAGACCTCTCACCATTTGCTCGCATTGTGGAAAGATTAGCCATATAGAGGCCTCTTGCTGGACGAAGCATGGTCGACCTCTCATGGCCATCCAGGCTGTTTCTGTAGAGGAGGGGAGCGACATGGTGTCTCATGTAGACTATGATGCTGTGGTCCAACGCCTTTCCCAGTTGACTCAGGAGACTACTATTACTGTGGATACTGCTGCCTTGGCTACTTTAGATATGACTTCCACTTACAGGTCTGGTAGCACTGACAACACCTTGTGGTTGGTGGATTCTGGAGCATCTCAGCATCTCATGGGGATGAGACATGTTTTGGATAAGTTCATAATGTTCCCTTAGAGAGATCTATGCAGATAGCAGATGGCAAGTAGTGTAAGGTTCATGGCAGAGAAGTTGTAGTAGTGACTCCTGCTTTGACACTGCTTAATGTTCTTTATGTTCCAGAATTTCTGATTAGTCTTTTATCTGTTAGTAGAATTATAAAAGACTTAAACTGTTGTGCAATATTTGATGAGTTGGGCTGTATTTTTTAGGACAAAGTCACGTGGAGGATGATTGGTGGCGGACATGAGGAAGGGGGTATGTATTGCCTGATCCAGACTCCATTTGCTACTATGTGTTAGGACAAGGTTGCATTTAGCATTGGTACAACTCTTCAATGGCATCGTCGTCTTGGGCACCCATCATTAGACAAGTTTTGACGTGCCATTCCTCATATTTCACCAACTACAGAGATTTTGTATGATGCATGCCAACTGGGAAAGTATCATAGAACCAGTTTTCCTCCTAGTGTGTCTCACAATTCTGCTACTATCTTTGATTTACTACACATGGATGTATGGGGACCAAGTCGTGTCCCGGATAGACTGGGTCATAGATTTTATCTACTTGTTGTGGATGATTTTTCTAGGATGTCATGGTTATTTCTTTTGAAAAATAAAATTGATGTTGGATCAATGATTGAAATATTTATTTTTCAAATAAAGACTCAGTTTTCTACTATTGTGAAAATTGTGCGATCTCATATTGCTCTAGAGTTCTGTACATTTAAGTTGGCGGCCCTTTACAGATCTCTTGAAATTGTCACTAGACATCCTGTCCACATACGTCGCAACAAAATGGTGTAGTAGAAAGAAAACACCGTTACGTGCTTGATGTGGCTAGAACATTATTAATACAGCACAACGTGCCACAGGTGTATTGAGAAGATGCAGTGTTAACTGCATGTTATTTGATCAATAGATTTCCCAACTTAGCTATATATGAACAAGTTCCCTGGCAGGTCCTCTATCCTGAGAAGGATCTATTCACTGTTCCGCCTCAGGTGTTTGGCTGTGTTGCCTTTGTTCACATTCTTGGACCGGGCAGAGACAAGTTGGCTCCAAGAGTAGTGAAGTGTGTCTTTCTGGGATATAGTAGCACCCAGAAAGGATACAGATGTTATGACCCCTATAGTAAGAAGCATTATGTGATTGCAGATGTCATATTTCATGAGCTCATTTCTTATTTCTCTACAGATGGTCATCAGGTGACATTTGAGAGAGGCTTGGCTCTTATGCCTGTTCCACCAGTTCCCTTGGAATAGATCCCCATTACACATCGTGAGGATATAGCTATTGTAGATACTTCTATGTTGCAGAAAGCTGAGATTACTTAGGTTTATAGGCTACCTGTGACATACAGACAGCATGCATGATGAGAAGAACACACCCCTACTACACCTCAGCCACCTGTCTCCTCCCTTGGTCAGGTATGGGTTGATACTGACATGAGTTGTCCTAGTGGTGCTTGTGCAAGTTCCTTTGATGAGTCTCATACTTCGATTGCTATTGAGCATAGTGAGGAGGATCTTGATCTTCCAATTGGTATTCGAAAGGCTCCACGCAGTTGTGCCCAATATCAAACTGTACAGACAATCTCTACTGCTAATCTTGGGAGTTCTTTTGCTACTTTCAAAGCGGCTCTATCTGCGACACACGTTCCTACCTCCCATTAGCAGGCCATGCTGGATGCAAAATGGCGTCAGGCCATGGAGGATGAGATGGCTGCTTTACGGTCTAGAAGGACATGGGACCTGACCGCCTTACCTCCTCATGCCAGAACAGTTGGGTGCTGTTGGGTCTTTGCGGTCAAATACAACCCAGACAACACGATATCTCGCTACAAGGCGAGACTGGTGTCAAAGGGATTTACCCAAATGTATGGGGTAGATTTCTTTGATACCTTCTCTCTTATTGCTCAACTGTCTATTGTTCAGATTTTGATGTTTGTAACAGCTCACTATGACTGGCCTCTTCATTAGTTGGATGTCAAGAATGTGTTTTTGTATGGAGATCTTCAGGAGGAGGTCTATATGCAACAGCTTCCTGGGTTTGAAGCTCAGGGGGAGTGTGTATACAGATTGAAGAAAGCCATCTATGGCTTGAAGTAGAGCCCGAGAGTATGGTTCTAGAGACTTTCAGAGGAGGTACAGGTAATGGGACTTATAAGGTCCTCTACTGGTCATTGTTTGTTTGTCAAGAAGAGTAAAAGGGGAGTGGTTGTACTCCTTGTCTATGTGGATGACCTGATCCTCACTGGAGATGATTTTACTGGGATAGCAGAGGTGAAAGGGAAGTTGGCTGATGCCTTTGTGATGAAGGATCTGGGTGAGCTCAGATACTTTCTTGGGATTGAAGTGGCACGCAGCAGGAAGGGCATTGTTCTTAGTTAACGCAAATATGCCCTTGATATCTTGAAGGAAATAGGAATGATGGGGTTCAAACCTACTAATATACCTATGGATCCCAAAGGACACCTCTATGATATTGAGTCACTGCCTAACAGATCATATAGAAAGTTGGTTGGTAAATTGTTGTATCTTACTATTACACGTCCAAATCTTTCCCTTGTAGTAGGGAAGCTCAAACAGTTCATGTACAACCGACCAGGAAGCATTGGGATGCTGCTATACAGGTGCTTAGGTATGTAAAGAAAGCACCTGGCAGAGGTGTTTTATTTCAAAGGCGCACATCTATGAGTGTTGTTGGCTATTCTGATGCTGACTATGCAGTACGCATGACAGACGGGAAGTCAACAACTGGATTCTGTACTTATGTGGCAGGCAACTTAGTGACATGGAGAAGCAAGAAGCAGCAGGTGGTATCCAGGTCCAGTGCAGAGTCAGAATACAGGGCTATGGCTCAGACATTTACAGAGATGGTTTGGGTCAAATTTGTGCTACATGATCTCCATGTTCAGGAAGAGGGACCAATGGAGATGAGATATGATAATCACGTTGCTACATATATTGCAAACAACCCAATGTTCCATGAGCGGATAAAGCATGTTGAGGTTGATTGCCACTACACTAGAGACTTGGTACAACGTGGAATTATTTACACTTCATTTGTATCTTCTGAAGATTAGATTGTGGATATATTCACAAAGCCCCTTGCTAGATCTGCTTTTGATAAGTGTTGTTCCAAGCTGAGTATCATTGATATATATGCTTCAGCTTGAGGGGGAGTGTTGGTAGAGCACTTATTAGTGTTGTTTGAAGTTCTTTGTTATGGTTTTTGTCCTATTGGACTTATGATGTAATTTTCCCAACACCTCTCTCTATATAAAGAGGTGTAGGGTTTCATTTGAGAATAAGACAAGTTATTATCTTCGACTATGTATATATGTATACTTGTAAATATATAAACATTTGTGTGTACCTGAATCGGGTAGAGTTGGGTTCACAAGCTGGGCTGGAAGCTGATCTAGTCAGGATCCCCATGGTAGGGTTCCACGGCTATGCGTGGGTGTAAGTTCACATCCACGTATAGGTTCGAGGGAGGAGAGAAAGCGTACTTGTCACTACTTGTGGTTTGAAGCTCGAATCTCGTTTTATTCTTTTCATTTTCATGTTTTCTCACTAAGTAGTGGTTTCAAACTACGAATGGTTAATAATTTTAGTGGTTTCTCTTGCGCTGGAGATGCTCTAATTAGCGATATTCTTGCGAGTATCCGTTAGCAACTACGAATCCAAACGTGTAGTACAAATACGGGTAAATATGGAACTAAAACTGCGATTGAATATGTGCTCGTATTAATTCGCCAAAATTTTGTTTTAAACCTTAAGGAGAAATTAAGAGAAGCTTCTATCGTGCATGATTTTAGATCATTTATACGTGTGGATTTGGCAAGCCAATGATATAATGTTGCTAAACGACACCTCGAGCTTTGCGAAGCTCACGACATTGCATACAAGCGTGTGAGAGCGTGGGACCAACAGATGGAGCCTAGATGATCCATGTGGCACATGGCGCACATTAAGTCGCTGATGGGCCACAGTAGCGTTGCCTGCCCACCTAGGGGGTGGCCAGGCAAGAGAAAGGACCTGAGCATGCGGGAGGCAGGGGCGGCCTACCCAGACCCTTGCTACTTGGAGATACATGCTGTTATTCCTAGCGGAATAGGCCCGACAATGATGGACGATCCTGGCAAGTAGCTGTTGAGCATAACTTGTCGAGATCAAGGGTAGTACCATGCGAACCTAGGGACTAAAAATGAGAAGTCGAAATCAACCAATGAGACGACTCCTCTCGAAAGGGAACTTGAACCCTTGATGGACTCTGCGGTTGGATACCTCCGAGGATGAGGCGGGATAGACCCTTGAGCCTACTTTTGGGATACTCAGAAAAGTCTAGACGATATCGAGAAAGCCAAGGAGGATTTACAGGCGAAGATCCGAACTAATCCTTATAGGATAATGAATTACTCGTAACAAGGTGTCGGGATGGATAAGGCTTGCGTGTGTGTTGAGTGACTCCACGCAAGTTAAAGCTGCGAGTCGTCAGCCTGGTAATATTCTATTATGAGGAATAATGAGTATTCCTAAGGACGGATTCTGGGTGGAGTCCCTTTGAGGTGCAAGGAGAGACTTTTCACACTTTGAACCTCCATAGGTTCACAACGAGAGTACCCTAATGACAGGGTGTTGATTTTCTATTACTATTGGTAATACGAATCTGTTATTCGACATTAATACTTAGGAGGCAACTCATGGTTGGACCCTGGTGATGACCTTCCTCTATAGTTCTATTATTTCATTGTAGTATAGTATAGAGAAGTGATTACCAGTTTAATACAATTTGTTACTCGGAAATAAAAGAGTTCCCGAGGTCGAACTCAGGGAGCAAGTTGTATTCTAGGGGTACAAAGTTTCTTTTACAAAAATAAAGAGAGAGAGAGAGAGAATTTGTTGGCTTCTTTCTTCTTCTCTTCTTTTCTCTTTGCTTATCCTCTCCTTCTCTTCCTTCTCAGATCTTCTGCTTTCTTCCTTTGTTCTTCTTCTTTATCTGCAGTGGTGATGTTCTTCTTCTTCTTTCAGCTGTTTCTGCTCGTCTCTTCCTTTTTCTTCTCCCTTGCGGTCCTTTTCTTCTTCTTCTTTCTTTCTTCTTTTCCTTTCTTCAGATCTTCTTCTCGTGCTCTTCTTCTTCTGCAGAGTGTCTTCACTTGGCCTCTCTGTGTTCTCCTCTGCCTCGCCTTCCTTCTCCTTCTTTGCCTTCAGGACGTCGTCTGATTTTCCAATCAGACGACTTAAACCGCCGCTGCTACAGTGCCGCTCTGTGCTCCTCCTTCCTTCAGCCTTCGTCTTCTTCCACGGTTCTTCTTCACCTGTGCCTGCACACTTGCACAGCTTGATCAGAGGTGGGGCAAAACCTATCTCTACCCTCCCCCGCGTCTCTCTCTCTCACAGAAGGCGCTCTTAGGAAAGCTCTCCCAGAGCTACCGGGTACGGGTCGCGACCGGGTCCAGGCCCACCAGCATGCGTGGTGGGCGAGGAGTGCAGGTCGGGCTAAGTCGGGTCGGGCCAGGTCCGCAAGGCGTGAGCGCGGACGAGACCGGGTAACCGGGCGGGTGAAGGGGACCTCACCCCGTGTGCTGAGGCGATAAGCCTCCAGCACTTTTTCACTTTATACCGCTGCGCCTCTTCAGAGTTTTCCGAGGTGGGACTAAATGTCCCACCCCAAGTTGGCGCCTGTGCGGAGGAAGCAGCTGGTAATCGCAGCTTTACGCGAGGCCTTCGCGCGAGGGCTTCGATTCAGCTGCAGCCTGACGCTTTGCCGAAATGCCTCGCACAGCCTGGGAGTCGAATCTGGGCGTGGCGCGCCTGCAGCTGCAGGCGGAAGCAGCTCCTTCTGCACGGCAATGGCGGCGGAGGACGGGTGACCTGTTCACAGCAAAACGGCCTCTCGGCCTAATCAGAAGGTGCCGGGAGCTTCGCCAGAGTGCGGCGAAGCTCGTGCGGGTGGTGACGAGGCGTGGGGCGGCGTGCAAGGGCTGCCCTAGGTCGGACTGTGGGTCGGAAAGTGGGTGTGTTCGGTGGACTTGCAGAGGTCGGGTGGCGGGAATTGGAAGGGCGGAAATGGATCAAGGTGAGGAGGCGGAGATTATGTGCAGGTCGGCGAGCCGTGTGGGGTGCTGGAGTGATGGGAGCGACTCGTCGGAGGATGGCCGGAGGCGGAGAAGGTGAGGGCGATTGGTCGGAATCGAGGGCAACATTAAATGTTTAAAGTGAGGAAAAGGAAGAGGGGAGAAAGGTGAGAAGTTATACCTACTTAGCAGGACGAGGAGGGGCCGGAGCAGGCGACAGTCGTATCGACTGTCGCCGGAGAAGAAGCTGCCCAGAGGAAGGAGCGACGGCGAGGAGAGGGCTGGAGAGGCGCGCTGGGTGCGGCGCGGCGCGGGAAGAGCAGGGGAAGGTAGCCCTGCTGCTGGTAGTGCGGCAGAACAACGAGGAGGAGGAGGGAAAAACCGCCGGAACTGGAGGGCTTCCTGTCGGAGTGGGAAGAGAGTGAAAAGAGGGTGTTCCTCCGTCAGGACCGAGCTGCTCAGAACGGCGGAGCGACGTGGGTATTTATAGAGGCGGAATCAGAGAGGAGGGCGGAGGGAGACGACGTGTCTCCCTCGTCGGAGGACGCCGGAGATGGAGACCCATACCGTCTGTGCGTTCGCACGGCCGGTATGGTGGGTTGCAGCGACCAGGGGGGTGCTCCTGCGACGGCTGACGACGCAGGGCACCCCCATTTGTCCTGGCAGGCCCTCCCCCTCACCCTGCGCGGCGCCATGCTCCGCGCAAGGTCGCCGGAGCATGGTGCTGGCAGGTTTTGCAGGGAGGACCTGAACACAAAGAACGAAGGAGAGTTAGGGGCCAAAATGCGAGGGTTCAAAAGTTGAGGGCCAAAAAGTAAATAGATGAGGACCAAAATGTAAAGTTGGTCAAGAAGGTTTCATCTTAGGCTCAAGTTTTTATACATGACTAATTAGGACCTAAGGAATCTGATGGTGAATTTTATTTCTAGATTAAACCTTGTTTGACTAGTCAATTTACGCAAAAACCCAAATTAAGTTATTAATTGGGTATGGTTCTCAATGTAGGTCAAGATGGGTTCCTAAGGCCAAATTGAAGGTTCTAAACCCTAGAGATTATTTTTCTATGAATTTTAGAGGGTTTATTCCATTTTTTCTTTGCCTTGAACCTCATGAATTGAAGTGGGTTTGTTTTAAGGTTATAGATTATCATTTAGTTCCTTGGAATTGCTGTAACCCTTATCAGATCATCCCACTTTCCTTCTTATTTGGTTTGTTTGACCTATGTTTGGACCTGTATGCAGATTATACTGGTAAAATCGCATTTTTACCCCTTTTGACTTGTTTTCTCCTTTAACTCAGAATTCTCTGAGTTAAGCCTTTCCTTGAGCTATGTAGGAGCTTTTATCCTTTGTATTAGGTCAAAATGAGCTAGTTATGGCTCATGATGAGGTTCTCATCAGACCCAGTGGTAGGGGTCGATGCGATGGGTCCTATAATTTGTCAGCCTAAGCTGGAAAAATAACAATAATAATAATAAAAAAGAGTGACAGATCCAGTCGGGTAAGACAAAGAACCGTTGGAAATAAGAGGGGGATAAGGAAGAAATCACGCCTACACCAATCGAAATATCGAATTAAAACACTTTATTATTATTTTCCCTCATGATAAATTATGCCCTATTGAGCTTGTTGGCTCATGCTATCTTTCGCCCCACTTCTTAGGACAAAATGTTGTGCTGCCCAACCCACTACATGCCATGCCCTCACATGCAGGAGTTGTACTTGCAGGTGCAGCAGCTACTCCGTATCACACTCACCAGGGATCTCCTTTGGCAGATGCTTTATATGGGGGAGTTCCTGCCCCTTGAGATTCGCTTCGCGAGCCTCTACACTTGCCTTGGGGCGCTCCTCCATGACGTTATCGAACTGTTCTTCACCCTAGTAGATTTAGGAGTAATGGAATGGTAAGGGAAGGGGGGGGGGGGGAATAGATAAGTATCTTTTTGGGGTCTTGACGGAAATCCAATAGCATGGGAGCCATGTAGATAGTTGTACATATTTTTTTGGGTTGCACTACTCAAGCCTTCTTTTGATGTAAACTTAACAAATAGTATGTAAATATTCTTGTAAGGTCTGCTGGTATACGCACTCAATGGCATGGCGTACTCGCATTAGCTATGTATAGACAAATATATAGATATATCGATATGTATATATATGTTTTCTTTTCGTGGTACTGCTAAGCGGGGTGTGACCGCATTGGTTAATCGCTTATATATATATGTTTTCTTTTCATGGTACTACTGAGTAGGGTATGCCCGCATTGGTTAATCATTTGTATATATATGTTTTCTTTTCGTGGTACTGCTGAGCGGGGTGTACCCGCATTGGTTAATTGTTTATATATGTATGTTTTCTTTCTCGTGGTATTGATGCTGAGAGGGGTGTGCCCGCCATTATTTATGTCATGCATTTTATATAGATTTCCTTGTTAGGTGCAGAAACTAGGAAAAACCTAGAAAAGTAGGGGAAACTATACTGAATTTTTGGTAGAAAGTAACCCCTTAAAATAATATTTGATCCTTGGACTCGTTATTCGTAAATTTGGAAGTGTCGTTTTAATTATCCTTAGAGGTGACGAGTGTCGGCCACATGGCCACAACATCAATCATTTTGTGATTGACGTTGCGGGGCGTGACAACAAGTCTGCTAAAGAAATGTGGGATAGTTTGAAGATAGCATATTCATATGAACTCAAGTCCACTCAAGTTTTTCAGATCCATTATGACTTGTGCCATTTGAAGCAGGAGAATATGACTCTTTCATAGTACAACTCTATTATGAAAGGTCTATTGGAGAAGTATAACACTTGCCGACTCATGTGCACATCTACTATATGTAGGGATCAGAGGTATGGGAAGATGGGTGGTGCCCGCGCTTCGTAGGCAGCTTATCAGATGCGAGAGTGCACGATTTTCAGGTCTTACTAGAAGAATTGGAGGGATTGCATCCGGCGTCTGGTACAGATATGTTTGGTTGGGATGAAGGTGAGTTTTCGGTAGCGGCTGCATACAGGAGATTGTCCGCTGTTGGTCCTGGGGTGGAGCTGGATCTGGCAAGGGACTGCAAGCAGATTTGGAAAGTCACGTGTCCACTGAAGGTCAAGATTTTTGCTTGGCTCCTTAGGAGGAGAAGGATGGCGACTAAGGTGTGGAGGGCGAGGTGGGCTCCTGGAGAATGTAAGGTCTACCCTTTGTGTGGTGGTGATGAGGAGGACGTTGACCACCTTTTTTTCACTTGCCCTTTTGTGGTGCAGATTTGGGATAGGATGGGTGGGAGGTGGTGGGAGTGTTGTCTGTTCGAGGAATTTTGGCATAGCTTCAGAAGCGGAGGTGGTGTTGGTGGATAGTTCGTCTTCTGTATGAAGAAGGAGAAGGCTAGGCCGTTGGTAGTGCTTTGGGGTATTTGGTTGGGCAGGAATGTGGTGGTTTTCAGGGGCCAGAGACCTTACGTGGAGAATTTTATTGAGTCTATTAACTCCTTGTTTACTCTTTGGGTTAATTCCTTGTGAGTGGGGGACCTTGGGGTCAGCCTGTTGTATTGATGGTTTTTGTTGATTCTATTATATATATTCTTGGGTAGTTATCACGCTGGATAACTACCCTTTCCTTTTTCAAAAAAAAAATTCTTATTGGTCTGAGTGATGAGTATGTGACAGCTAGATCTCATATTCTTATCTTGTCAGAGTTACCACCTATTGAGGAGATTTACAGGAGATTGAGCGGATTGCAAGTGCAGTCCACAGATGAGGTCGTTTCTACTCCTGCCTTCTCTGCACATGTAGCTATTGGTGCTCGTGACAGATGGGGTCCTTTTCATGGTGGAGGAAGAGGATGTGGAGATGGTGCTCGTGGTAAGTCTACTTGCACATACTGTGGTAGGATTGGTCATGTTGAGGCTAAGTGTTGGAACAAACTTGGGAGGCCAACTGTTGCCAACTAAGCTACTGTGACTCTTATTTCAGTGGTTGCTCCTGAGTCCCTTACACTTGCAGAGGCAGATTATGATTCTGTGGTACAATGCCTGGCATAGTTGACACACGATCAGGCTCAATCTTCAGACACAACACCCTATGCTTCTGCTTCTTCAGGTATGACCACTACCTAGTTGCTAGATTATGTGCATCGGATCATCTCACTGGGAATCCCTAGTGCTTTGGAGACATGCAAGGAGTTTCACAGGGACGTTCAGTCCAACTGGAAAATGGTAGGCATGCTCCTATTCATAGAAGGAGAGAAGTGTCCGTTACCCCTACTATGCATCTCTTAAATGTCTATCATGTACCTGATATAGCCATGTAGTTGCTTTTTATCAGTACTATTACAAAACAATTGAACTGTCGTGTCATTTTTTATGATGTTGGGTGTACTTTTTAGGACCACATGAGGGAGAGGATGATTGGTGGCGGATATAAGGAGGGAGGTGTCTACCGACTAGCTTAGAGTTTAGTTGCTGCAGCATGTTAAATGAGTTTTGCTAGTAGTGCTTTGTAGTGGCACAGACGACTAGGTCATCCTTCCTTGGACAAGCTACATTGGATCGTTCCACATCTCTCGCCTACCACCAAGATCCAATGTGATGCTTGCCAGTTAGGGAAGCACCATAGAGCCAATTTTTCAATATTTTCGAGTTATAGTAGTTCTACTTGTTTTGAATTAGTACATTGTGATGTGTGGGGTCCAAGTGTTGCAAACAAGCATGGTCATCGATATTATTTGCTTTTTGTGGATGATTTTTTACGTTTGTTATGGATTTTTTGATGAGAAATAAATGTTCTCTTATTATCCAGTTTATTGCTTTTTTGAAGAATCAATTTGATATGTATATTAAGACTATTAGAATAGATAACACACTAGAACTTTGTTTCGAGCAACTGGCCACTCTTTATGTTTCTCTTGGTATTATACATCACAGACCTTCTAACCCCACACATCATAGCAGAATGGGGTGGCAGCATGGAAGCATTGACATATTCTGAATACAGCTTGTGCCTTGCTTATTCAGAATAGTGTCCCACAGTTTTACTGAGGTGATGTAGTACTTATAACATGTTATCTCATTAACAGGCTTCCCTCCTCTGTGATTCATGAACAAGTACCATGGATAGTGTAATATCCAGATGCAGATCTATTTTTAGTGCCCTCTAAGACATTTGGCTGTGTTGCCTTTGTTTACTTGGACCTGGACATGACAAACTTGTCTCCAGAGTAGTCAAGTGTGTGTTCCTTGGCTACTATTGAACTCAGAAGGGGTACAGACGCTTTGATCTTATACATAAGAAGCAGTATGTTAGTGCTGACGTCACTTTTCATGAGTCTATTCCCTATTTTTCCACGTCAGCTCGTCAGCTGTGTGATGTGGAAATTGCTACCTCCTGTGTCCATGGATAATTTTTAGGCTAGTAATAGTACTTCAGAACAACCTACCAGTTGACTCAGAATTGCACCACCAGATGAAAGAACATTTAAGGGCTCTACATATCAGCGAGAGAAAATTGCATACCCCCTTCCTTCTCTGTCCCTGTTGAACCACCACAGTCCTCGCCTGATTAGGTACATATTGAGCCCACTGACAATACTTCTCTTGATGTTTCTCCAAGTCCTCCTGATGATAATGATGTTTTGATTGCTATTTGGAAAGCACCTTGCTCATGTGCTTAGTATCATGTGGCTGGGAGTGCAGTGTCTACCTACTCTTTGGGTGCTTCATTTCGTGCTTTTACCACTACGGTGTCTACCTCTGAGATTTCCACGTCTTATCAGCAAGCACTTTTGTATCCACGTTGGAAGGCGGCAATGGAAGAGGAAATGTCTACTCTTCGTGAAAGGGGCACTTGGGAGCTTCTTTATCATTTGGCGCACATTTTGTTGGAGCGAGGTGTCTTTGCCTTGAAATATAACCATAATGGGTCTATTTCTCGGTACAAGGCTCATCTTGTGGCCAAGAGATTTACTCAGACTTATGGAGTTGATTTCTTTGACACCTCGCTAGTGGCTTGGCTCTCTACTATTTACATTCTTATTTTTGTGGCTGCACACTATGGTTGGTCACTTCATTAGCTAGACGTCAAAAATGCCTTTCTTTATGCTTTCAGGAGGAGGTATACTGCAGTAGCCTTTAGGTTTTAAGGTTTAGGGGAAGTGTGTGTGCAAGTTACGTAAGGCAATTTATGGCCTTAAGTAGAGTCCCAGAGCATGGTTCCAGTACCTATTAGAAGCATTGTCAGTGATTGGATTATAGAGGTCTTCGTCTGACCATTCTTTATTTGTGAGGAAGACTAGTAGGGGTGTTGTGGCCTTATTTGTATGTGTAGATGATCTTATTCTCACAGGTGGTGACATAGTTGGTATATACCAGGTCAAGGAGTATTTGGCACAGCAGTTTGTTATGAACCTTGGGAAACTCAGGTACTTCTTAGGTGTTGAGATTGCCACGAGCAAGCAGGGGATTGTTATGTCCCAAAGGAAGTATGCATTGGATATTCTTCAGGAGGTTGGCATACTTGGGTCCAAGGGAGCAAATATCCCTATAGATCCAAAGGTTCACCTATTTGATGAGTTTGTTGGACTGATGGATAAGAAGGCATATAGGCAGCTTGTAAGAAAATTGCTCTATTTGACTATCACTGGGCCAGATATCAACCTTGCAGTGGGCAAGTTGAGTCAATTTCTAGACAGGCCTACAGATGAGCATTGGTAGGCAGTAATGCAGGTGTTGCGATATGCCAAGGAGGCTCCAGGTCGAGGTCTTTTGTTTCAAAGAGGAGCTCCTATGATTGTTGTTGGGTACTTTGATGCAAACTATGCTGGTGATATTGTAGACAGGAGGTCCACTACAGGTTTCTGTACCTTTGTTGCAGGAAATCTAGTGACATGGAGGAGCAAAAAGCAGAGCATGGTGTCACGTTTTAGTGCCGAATCAGAGTACCTTGCTATGGCGCATACAACTGCTGAGATGATTTGGATATGGTCATTATTGAAGGATCTTTATGTTACCATTAAGGAGCCTATAGAGATGTACTATGATAATAGAGCTACCACATATATAGCTAATAGCCCTATGTTTCATGAATGGGCGAATCATGTAGAGGTAGACTGCCACTATACTGGAAGCTTGATTCAACAGGGTCTACTTCGTACTTCCTGTTTAACTTCTTCAGAGCATATTGTAGCCAAGCCCTTATCATGACCCTTGTTTGAGAAGTGTAAAAACAAGCTGAGCATGATTGATATATGTGCTCTAACTTGAGGGGGATGTTACATTATGTTGTGAGGGTGTTCTTGTCATTTTTATATTTGTTTGGAGTCTGGTAATATTTTCCCCTAGCATTTCTCTATAAAAAGAGTTGTAGGATTTTCTTGGAAAATAAAATGTTTCATTTCCTTCAACTATTCCAAGTAGCATGCCTGCTTTTCTTCTCCCGTGGTTCAGATTGAAGAAGAATATGCTCCTTATCATGACCTCTCATTGCCATGAGAAATGTTTGTGACCATTGGGGATAATTAGTCTCATCCAACTTAACCATAAGATCAATAAAGGGATTCTTGTATGTCCCTGTCTTGATTTGCTCAGAAGTGCTTGAAGATGCCATCTTCCTTTAATCGAGCCACTCCAACTGCCAGAAATCATGGCAGCAACATTCAATCAACCACCAAACCATTAAGAAACCAATCTGAAATAATAAATCAGATCTGAATACTCCATTTCAGATCATTTATGATCTGAAAATACGGTATTGTAGGCATAGCAATTACTTCCAGGGTAGAAGGAAACTCCAGGAGTGACTACCTCTCCCTTCTAGAGTCTATTGTTGTCTAAAATAGAAGAGAGGAGGGCAACACAATTGCCCCTACTAACAAGAGACCTCCATGCATAGGTGTAGGAGAAGAGCCCCTGCCCAAGGCCACAAGAGCCCCTCATAGGTGGCACAAGGTTTACAGCAGCCGCTGTAAGGACGCTACAGCGCTGCACGAGGAGCAAGTGGTCTCTGCAGCGACGCTAGGGCCTCACTGGGCCTTGGCGGCATTGTTGCAGGGTCTCTAGAGAGGAGAGAGAGGGCCGATGGTTTCTTTGGACAGGGGGTCTTGGTGGAGGGTTAAGGAGGCTAGGATTTTTGGTGGGATATGGAGCCCCGATCTAGGATCATTGCTCTACTACCAAGTAGGAGAAAATGACTAAGTGCTTTATTCTCTAGCCCTACCTCTTAATATATAGATGTGGAAAAAATATAGTACAACCCTACAAGAAAGTAATAAAATAATAAAAGGTATAATATTCAAGACATAAGCAAATAAGTAATAATGGAAGGGGCACAACAATTTAATACTAAATCAGAATATTATTTCCTTTTGTATTTGTTATGAGTTATTGTTCTAAATAAATGGATATTGCTTTTAGATAAAGTGGATATTGATTGTAAAGGTGTGTACAAAATTCATAATTGATTTTGGCGTATAGCTATTGTATGTTTATTCATGGTAATTTACATGACAGCATGTACATATAATTTAATTTGTGCCCCCTTTAAGAATGTTTCTGACTCTATCCCTGATCATGAGTATATATCTTCATATCTATTTACCTATGTTGAAATGCTCATGGCTTTTGCATAAGGTTTCCTTTAATGGAACAAGACCCGGTCACGAACTGCATAAATTGTTTGTGTTATTGCAGCTTCTGGTATAATTAGTATTTAATTTTTAACATGGTGTCTTGTGCTTAATCATTGAATATTTTGTCTGTTCTGCCATATGGATACAGCTTTCTTGCAAGATGTTGACCTGGCTAGTTTAATTCACTTCGTTTAGCATGCAATGCAATTTGAATGTCCTGCATGTGACTAAAGGATAGTTTATGTGTAGCTACGTGATGGTTTTGGACGATGTGTGGAAACAAGTATGGGAAGCTATTGAGTTGGTGTTGCCAAGAGAGGCATGTAAAGGGAGCAGGGTAATTATCACCACTCGCAACTTGGAAGTGGCTCAGTCAATAACAAGAGTTGTAAACTATATCCATGAGCTCTATCCGCTGACTCTGCAAGAATCACGAGCACTGTTCTACAAGAAAGCACTGGCAGCAACAGGGGATCCCCCACAGGGGCAGCGCAATGTGGCAGAGGAGATTGTGAGGGGATGTGCTGGTCTGCCACTGGCTCTCGTAACCATTGGCAGCATGTTGTCAACAAAGGAGCAAACCGAGGTGGAGTGGCGGCATGTCAATGATGACATTAGAAATGGCACTTACGATGACAGCATCCAGCATGTGCTGCTGATGAGTTACAATGATTTACCATTCCAACTCAAAAATTGCTTTCTCTACTGTGCTTTGTTCCCACAGGATTACAAGATCCACACCAAGAGGTTGATACGGATGTGGATTGCAGAGGGGTTTATAGAGGAAGTAATGGGAGAGGATTTGATAGATGTTGCAGAGAGGTATCTAAAGGAGCTTATTGGCAGGTATGGTTTAGGAGCAGGGACAGGGTAAATTTGATTAGAGAAAGATAACGTAATGCACTGATTTTAAGAGCCATTCTGCTTCTCCACTTATCTAATTTTCATAAGAGGATCTTTTTTCCGTGAAATTTGGGTGACATGGAAAGTTTCTTTCTCCATAATTCTTTTTTTTTAAGAGGTAGTGTCTACAAAATTCTAAGATAGCTTTTAGTTCAATCTCTGAATTTTCTAATTGAAACAAAATACCATGAAATATCAGATTTGGAGTGGCATCTATCCTTTGAGGAGATGCTTTTAGTATAGATGTGAGGAGGAAGCATTATTAATTAGATTTTAAATTGTTAGTGCTGAGAAATAAATAAAACCTAAATAATAACGAATATAAATATCAAAGTAGTCAAGAAATACTTGGGTTTACGTGAAAATTTCACTCAGAAGAGCAGGGAGAAAATTACAGGAGAAGGCTCCTATGGGACAAGATATTTCTGTATTCTTCTCAAGTTTATAAGCAACTGTTCTCACAAACTGACTTACACATGATGTCGGACTAAAACAAGCCTTACTACAACTCTCCACTCAACACTTTCTCTTAAGCTGGAGCATGGAGTACTCAGCTTATACGAAAGAAATCTTCACTCTACAAAGCAAAAACACAACGCTCAAAAGATTTCATTTCATGCTAGCGGGTCACTGGCTTCCCTGCATCCTCAAAAGATTTCATTTCATGCTAGCGGGTCACTGGCTTCCCTGCATCCTCATTCTTGCTTGTAGGTGGGTGTAGGTTGAAGTCTGGAGATGAATCGCTGAAGCTGGCTCTAGTGCCTATGTCACACATTTTGAAGACTCTAAAGAGGGTCTCTCATGGAGATCAAGAAATTGGGTCTCTCCCACACGAAAGCTCGAAGAGAGGTCTCTCCTTTGGAGACCTAGAGAGTGGTTTCTTCTACATGGAAATTCTTTATTCCTTTTATATAAGGACCAAAAGAAAAGAGTTTCTCTTACGTGGGGATCTCATAGAAAAGAGTCTTACATGGGATACACAAAGAGGCTTGCACACTCCCCTTTTCTCCCGTATTCGTATGGGAGAAGAAATAAAATAAAGAAGAAAATCAAATAGAGAACAGTTGTTCCTCTCTTTTGATCATCATTTTATTTTATATTTTTCTTCTTCCTTTTTTTTTCTCTTTTTTCTCTTCTTCCTACCGTCCTCTTCTTTCCCTTTTTTTTCTTTCTTTCTTTCCTACCCCTTTTTCTTTGCAATGTTAAGAAGTGGCACAAAAGGAGCATAAAAAGATATAAAAGGAAACTTAAGGGGTAAAAATGGCAAATGCCCAAAATAGAACCCTAAAAATATCTCCTTTTAAGGATTTAGAAGAACCCAAAATCATGGCTGCTGCTCTTCATGTTTCTCATTCAGCGCCGTTGAGCCCCTTTGTTCTTTTTTGTTCCTTTTGTTATTTTAATATTCCTATGGACATGATATGCTATTTTTCCTGCCTCTATATATTAAGAGGTAGTGCTAAGAAATAAGCAATTTGCTCATTTTTTCTAACTTAGTATTAGAGTGCGATCCTAGATTGAGGGCTGGTACTCACCTTGATTCTCATAGCTTTTTTTATCTCCACCAAAAACCTAGGGAAGAGAAATTCGTTGCTGTCAGTGGAGCAGCCATTGGGGCAGCCAGCACCACCACTTGGGTCTGCCAATGGGTTTTTCTCCTCTGCAGTGCTGCTACCAGTCCTTGTGGGGGCTCAAGATCATCCCCAACACCATCGCTAGTCCCTGTAGGGGTCCTAGATCGACTCCGACAGAGGCTTAGATCCCTGCTGTTGCTGTGTTGCAGAGTTTTTTGCCTTGTAGTGGCTGATTTGGTGCTTTAGGGAACTAATTCTGATGTATTAAAAGTCTGATTTTTACCTGTTGTGTATTGTTTAGCTTGTGGTTGAAGTGTGATGGTGTCCGAAGGTTCTTTTGAAGTGACATTGGAGTAGACTTCAGAGACGAGGGTCTATAAGAGCCCCTTTTTGGTCCCATGGTGAAGCTTGATGAGACCAACTACGCTTGATGGTCATAGGTGTTCTTGATGATCTTAGAAAGTTATGATAAGGAGCATGTGTTACTTCAACTAGGGTCAATTGAGATGACTGGCAAAAATACATCATGGAAGAAAGATAATGCCATGGTCTGAGCGTGGATCATGAATAGTGTTAGCCCATGATAGGAGATGAGATCATGTACCATTGGATGGCGAAGATGTGGGATTGTCTATGTGACACCTACTCCCATGAGAAGAATTCAGCTAGAGTCTTTCAAATACATAGTGAACTTTCCAGACTTTGTTAGGAGGGACGGACGCTCTCACAGTACTACTATGCCCGAAGAGTCTTCTGGAGAAGTACACTGCATGCAGAACTGTGTGCACGTGTGCCACTCAAAGAGCATATCGTTGTGAGTTTGCTATGTTGTAGTTCTTAGATGGCCTTGGTCTTGATTATGCTGCGACGAGATCTCAGATGCTTACCTTGTCTGTGCTTCTTCTTCTTGAGGAAGCCTATAGTAGACTGAGTAGGATCTCTACTGCACTACCTCTTCTTGATACTATGGGCTGGACTACGACTCTTGCTGCTACCTAGAGTCGTGGATGAGGTGTTCCTGCTACTAGAGGTCGTGGTCGTAGCTGTGGAGGTGGTGGACGTGTGTTCAAAACTTGCATGTATTATGGTAAGATTGGACATGTGGAGAGTACTTGCTGAACCAAATATGGTCATCCACCTATGGCCAACTAAGTTGTTGCTACTACTAAGTGGACTCCTGACACTGTTACTAGAGTTGAGTATGAGGGTCTTCTACAGCGTTTCGAGAAGCTATCTCAAGAACTGTCATCCTCCTTAGAGACAACAACCTTTGCCTCCCCATCAGGTACACAGGTTTTTTATCCTTATACTATGGATGTTGATTGTGTTACGGACTGGCTAGTGGATTCTGGTGCGTCTAGAAATTTTTGTAGTGATCATCGTTGTTTCCGTCATATCAGATTGGTTCTGCCAGGGAGGATGATATAGGTTGCAGATGGGAGACACTCTCAGATTGATGGACAGGGGGTGTAGCAGTCACCCCTAACATGAGATTACATGATGTTTTTGTTCTTGAGTTTCCTATCAATCTTCTTTCTATTAAACAAATTACTAAGGAACTATAGGGCAATATTTAATGGTTCTACTTGCTTTTTTCAGGACAAGCTGATGGGGAGAATAATTGGTGGTAGCTGCGAGGAGCATCTTGCTGTTGCTACATGCCATAGGGGTGTCACCTTCTCTGCTGGACTCCGTACCAGTGGCGCTTACATCTTGGTCACCTTTCGTTGGACAAGGTTCATCGTGTTATTCCTAGTATCTCCCTATCTGCCACTATTACTTGTGAGGCTCATTAGCTAGGCAAGCACCATCGGATTTTCTGTCGTGCCAGTTAGAGCCCACTGTCTACCACTTTGTTTCAGTTGTGCCATGTCGATGTATGGGGGCCTAGTAGTCTTCCTAATAGGTTAGGTCATAGGTATTTGTGGACATAGCACTCTAGTTATCTTGTCCTTTATGTTTTTGGATTATTTTATTATTTGCTTTTCCTTCTTGGACTTATGATGTAATTTACCCAACACCTCTATATAAAGAGGTGTAAGGCTTTCTTAAGGAATAAGATTATTCATTTTCTTCAACTTGGCATTAAACCGGTGATCCTAGATCAACGCTCTGATATCCCACCCACACTAGCCTTTGAAACCTATCCACCCTAACCCTAGGTCCCCCTACCAGCCTCCTCCTAGTAGGGCGCCACCCCTACTAGGCCACCGCTGACCTCCAGGAGGGAGTAGTGCTGCCCAGCAAGGCAGCGTAGCCCCCAATAGGGCCTGCATGCGTCGCCCCCAGCAGGGCTTGCACGCGCTACCCCCAGCAAAGCCTGCATGCACCCAACAAGGGGGTTGCACCTCCTCCGCCATCCAGCAAGGGGGGTTACTCCTTTTGCCGTTGTTGCTGTTGCCATTCGCTACTGCTGCAGGTGGTGGTTGTTGGTGGTTGGCAGATCTTATCAGTAAGGGGGACTAGCACCCCTTAGGAGAGTTGTTAGGGTCTTTCCTGTACCCTAACATATGCTAAGTCTTGATCTAAGGGGTGCTTGTAACTCTTGGGATGTTATCTAGGATTTCTAGATATTAGATTTATGATCAAGAGATCACGTTCTCTCTAATTTTAGAGTTTTCCAGATCTGAATATTGGTTTCAGATCGCGTTCATGGCATCTTGTGGCAGTCCTAAGGCATGATGGCCTCTTCAATCTCTTCGAACATGTCATCGATTACCACTATGGACATCGGGAGTTACAAAACTCCCTTCTTTGTTTTTATCGCTAAGTTGAATGAGACCAACTATGCTAGACGGTCTTAGACATTCCTCATGATTGTAAAGGGACATGATAAGGAACACATCTTGACGGAGTTGGAGTCACAGGACAAGATAAGGAAAAATGCCACATGGAAGAAAGACAATGCAATGGTCCGTGCTTGGATCATGAATTCTATGGAGCCTCAGATTGGAGATGGGATCATGTACTACAAGACAGCTAAGGAGACATGGGATTCTCTGCATGACGTATTCTCACGAGAAGAATTCGAGTAGAGTGTTTGAGATCCACCATGCCATTGGTGGTTTGAAGCAAGAGAGTTGGTCACTGTTCTAGTACTGCGATGCTTTGAAGGGGCTCCTAGAGAAATATAATGCATGCCGTCCTGTTTGCACCTGTGCCACCTAGATAGAGCACAGTATGGAGTATGCAATCCTTCAATTCCTGGATGGACTTGGACCTGATTATGAGGCTACTAGGTCCCATATCTTGACTCTTAGTGAGCTTTCATCTCTTGAGGAAGCATATAGTCGGGTGAGTAGGATAGTTGTTAAACCATCACTATCAGATGTTGGACAGACTTCTGCCTTAGTGGCTACTGGAGGACATAGTGGATGTGGTGCTCCATCTACCAGGGGGAGAGGATGTGCTATTCGGGGCACGACTAGCTGACCCCGCACCATATGCTTGCACTATGGCAAGTTTGGTCACTTGGAGGCCTCCTGTTGGTCGAAGCATGGTAGACTTCCTATGGCCAACTAAGCTATCTCTTCTAAGAAGGTGACACAGTGTCATGTGTTGACTATGATGCTGTTGTCTAGCGTCTTGTCCAGTTGACCCAAGAGACTACTGCTACTACTGATACTGCTGCATTGGCCTCCTCAGGTATAGCTTCTGCTTCTATCACTGCTAGTGTTATTTCTAACAGCACCTTGTGGTTAGTAGTTTCAAGAGCCTCCCAGCATCTCAGTGGTGATCAGACATGCTTTAGATCGGTTCAGATTGTTCCTTCTGGTAGATTTGTTCAGGTGGCAGATGGCAGACAATGCAGGGTAGATGGCAGAGGAGATGTGGTAGTGACTCTTTCACTAACTCTGCCTAATGTTCTTTATGTTCCTGATTTTCTGATTAGTCTTTTGTCAATTAGCAGAATCACAAGAGACTCACATTGTCATGCTATTTTTGATGAGTTAGGCTGTATTTTTCAGGACAAACTCACGGGGATGACGATTGGTGGAGGACATGAGGAGGGGGGTGTGCATCGCCTGATCTAGACTCCTTTTGTTGCTATGTGTCAAGGTGAGGTCACTTTTAGCGTTGGTACAACTCTTCAATGGCATCGTCGTTGATAGGTCCACTTTTGTGGACTAAACTTAAGCCTAAGTACATTATCATTGAGATGAAAATTTAAATTTCGGGCATGCATTACATGGAAAATTAATTAAACTCGTATTTTGACATTCTTACAATGTTGTGGAAATACTCTACATACATATATTTGTTGATTAATCATATATTGCTTGCAGATACATATTCTTCTTTAAGAATATTTGAGGGCACAAAGTTAGAATACTATATTCACATGAGCACCAAAAATTAGAAAAGTTTTGATGTTAGGAATTAATTGTTCCGGAACAAAATCAAGTTAAGAGTACATTTTCCTCTCGAAATTACATGCATCCTTTGATTTTATGGGATCCTCTTTTCCTGTTAATTTCTCTCTTATTCTCTCTCCCTTTCGTTTACTCTCGATATAATAGGATTCGCAAGGACCAACGGGGGGATCATCTCCAACTCTCCCCGTTTGCATCAACAGACACCACCGCGAGCCACCGCCCCCCATCTTCATCTCCTTCCCTACGACTGCACTATAGAAACCTCTGTCGCGTGCCCACAACTCCGCCACTGCAAGCCATCGACATCCTTGACATTCATCACCACGCTCCGCTCGACCGTATGCCTCCCTCTACACCGCGAATCGTCACCGTGGTCGACGGTGATAGTGCCAACGCCACCACCGCGTCTCGTTCTCCTTCCTGCCACTGCGAGATCCATCCTTGACACCGCTCGACCTCTTCACATCGTCAACCTCCCATCGTGCCACCACGTTAGCACTGCGAGCCACTGCCACCCACAACAATGCGCAAACCGGCCTCGTGCTCCATCCTCGACCTCAACAGCAGCGACCACCACCGTGAGATGACCTCGCCTCCGACCTTCCTCTCCAACCACGCACAGAGGAACTGCCGCACCTCAGCCTTCCGCGCCCAGCAGAGCACACCCGTCCTCTCATTCATCTCTCTTCCTCGACCTCAGCAGCATGACCACGCGACCCCCCCTTCCCTTCGACCGCATGCGCCTACGGCCTCCCCTCTCAGTGACAGAGATAGCAGCAGCCACATAGCCCCTCCTTTGCTCAGCCTCCTCGTCGTGACAACCGCTCCTTCGTCGACCTCTTCTTCACCTCCACCACGGAAGAACCCAATGACCAACGAGTCCCCCTCCGCACAGCAGCCTCCATCGTCCTCCGTTCTCCGCGCCGTCAACTCCATCGTCTTCCTCATGATGCTACCAACGCGACCATGCCCTCATTTGAGCTGTCCGCAACCCACGCACGAGCGTGGGAACTCCAATGCCGGTGAGCTTCTCCCCACCGTCCGACGACCTCCGTCGACACCATCACCGCCATCGGAACGCCCTCACCATCAGTGACCTCCACCGACCTCCATGCCACGACCGATGTCTCCCTCTCCTTGCGCGAGCAAGGGGAGTAACTCCCGCTGTTTTTCCCTTATTTCTTTTTACATTTCCGCTAAAACTTTGATTTTTATTTGGATATTTGATATATTGAGTGGAAATTTGTTAAGGAGCCCTAACTTTTTCTCTCTATTTCATTCAATGTGTGATCTCTTTTACTTTATCTCTCCCATTAGAGAATGAACTCCTTAAACATTCCACGAATTTCTCTATAAATTTGTGATTGTGAATGTGAGATATATGTGAGTTTATTGGTCTATTCCTCTTTGTGATACGATTAAGGTTCGAAATGTCGATTTCGATGTCGTGCCGATAAAATTGTAAGTATGCATTTTGTGAGCATGCTAAAGGCATGCCGTGGAAATGCCCATTTTTCGATGGCAGATTTCGATGATTTTGATGGTCCAAAAAAATGACATTTTGAGGCACGCTGAAGGCATGTCGATGCATGCCGATAGAAATGATTAAAATTTGAAAGACAAGTAAATCAAGATATTAAAAATATATTTACAATTATATATAACAAAAAATAATTATTATTTAAGCCTATATGACAAAAAATCAACGTGTGTGTTCTTTCAAAAAAGTTTCCCTCCAACCACTCCAATTCCCCAACATGTGTGTGTGAGCGCGCTCAATAAAGTTTTCCTCCAACTTTTCAGCCGCTCCAATTCCCCAACGTGTGTGGGCGTGCTCAATTCTTCAAAAAAAGTTTCCCTCCAACTTTTCAGCCGCTCCAATTCCCCAACCTTTTTCCCACCCAGCAGACGGTCGGCATGCCGCTGGTTTCGTCGGCAACTGTCGGCATGCTGACGAAATCCTCGACATGCCGACGGTTTACCTGTAAACCGACACCATCCTTGCGTCAGCATGGCCCTGCTCCGAAAACCCTCTTGCCGATGGCATGCCGGTGGCATGTTGTCGGTATTTAAATCACTAGATACGACATCCTAACTTCAGGGTTAGGTTCCACTGGGAAATATTTTTGGTTCAGGATTTTTCCACCATACTTTATACTAGGATGACATATTATTATACCTGCGATATCATCTTTCAAGCGAAATGTCCCGACTAGTCGTCTTGGGCAGTCTTCACTAGACAGGCTACGACTTGTCATCTCTCGTATATTGCCTACCACTGAGATTTTGTGTGATGCGTGTCAGCTGGGGAAGCATCACAGATCTAGTTTTCCTTTCAATTCTTCTCAGAGTTCTGCGTGGTTTTTTATTTATTGCATATGGATGTATGGGGTCCTATTAAAGTGTCAAACTGGATCATAGATTCTACTTATTGTGGATAATTTTTCCAGGATGTCATGGTTTTTTCTAAAGAATAAATCAGATGTTGAGTCTGTAATTAAGACATTTATTTTGCAAATAAAGACTCAGTTTTCTACCATTGTGAAAATTATATGATTTGATAATGCCTTAGAATTCTATAAAGCCAAGTTAGAATCTTTTTATAGATCTCTTGGGATTGTTTACCAAACATCATGCCCTCATACTTCACAGTAGAATGGAGTGGTTGAGAGAAAACACCGTTATGTGTTAGATATGGCTAGAACATTACTTATTCAGCATAATGTGCCACATGTTTCCTAGGGAGATGCAGTGTTAATTGTGTGCTATTTGATTAATAGGTTGCCTAACTCAGCTATTCAGGAACATGATCCATGATTGGTCCATCCAGAGAAGGAATTGTTTATTGTGCCACCTTGTGTTTTTGGCTATGTAGCATTGTCCATGTTTTAGGACCTGGCAGAGATAAGCTTACTCCGAGGGCAGTGAAGTGTGTCTTTTTGGGTTACACTAGCACCCAAAAAGAATACAGATGTTATGACCTACGAGGCAAGAAGCATTATGTGACTACTAATGTCACTTTTCACGAGCCTATTTCATACTTCTCTAAAGATGATTATCGGTTGATGTTTGAGGGAGGCTCAATCCATATGATTGTTCCATCATTTCTTTTAGAGCAGATTCCTGTTATATATAATGAGGATACCACCACTACAGGGACTCCTATGAGGCAAGAGGTAGAGATTACTCATGTCTACAGGTTACTTGTTCCATACGGACAGCATACATGGCGTCAAAAGCATCCCCCACCTTAGCCACCTGTCTTCTCCCTTGGTCAGGTATGTCTTGATACTGATGTGAGTTATCCTAATGGTGATTGTGCAGATTCTTTTGATGAGTCTACTTCCCCTATTGAGCAGCAGGCTACATCTCTTATTGTTACTGAGACCATAGAAGAGGATCTTGATCTTCCAATTGTTGTTCAGAAGGCCCCCCATAGTTGTGCCCATTACCATACTGTAGTAGTGCTTACTGCAAACCTTGGGAGATTGTTTGCTATGTTCATGGCTACTCTCTTTGCGACACAGCTTCTTACTTCCCATCAGTAAGTCATGTTGGATCCAAAGTGGCGTTAGGTCATGGAGGATGAGATGGCTGCTTTACACTCCAGAGGAACATGGGAATTAACTACTCTGCCCAGTCATGCCAAGGCAGTGAGGTGTAGATGGGTCTTTGCTCTCAAGTACAACCCAGATGGCACTATATATCACTACAAGACAAGATTGGTAGCAAATGGGCTTACCTAGACAAATGGGGTAGATATCTTTGATTCCTTTTCACCTGTTGTACATCTTCCTGTTGTCTGCATTTTGCTGTTTGTTGTTGTTCTCTATGACTGGCCTCTTCATCAATTGGATGTGAAGAACATATTTCTGTATAGCGATCTTCAGGAGGAGGTCTCTATGCAATAGCCTTCAGGGTTTGAGGCTCAGGGCTAGTGTGTATGTAGATTGAAGAAGGCCATCTATAACCTGAAGCAAAGCTTGAGGGCTTGGTTCCAGAGGTTGTCAGAGGAGGTACAGACCATGGGACTTCTGAAGTCCTTTGCTGATCATTCGCTCTTTGTCAAGAAGAGCACAGGGGGAGTTGTGGTGCTTCTTGTCTATGTTGATGATCTCATTCTCACCAGAGATGGCACTGTTGGGATAGCTGAGGTGAAGTTGGCCGAAGCCTTTGTGATGAAGGATCTGGGTGAACTTAGATATTTCCTAGGCATTGAGGTGACATGCAGCAAAGAAGGTATTGTCTTGAGTTAGCGCAAGTATGCCCTTGATGTGTTGAAGGAGACATGGATGCTGGGGTCTAAGCTTGCTAATATACCAATGGATCTCAAAGGACATTTCTATAATACAAACTCTCCACTTATAGATAACAAATCGTATAGGCAATTGGTTCGTAAGCTATTATATCTTACTATTACATGTTCTGATCTCTCCCTTGCAGTGGGAAAACTCAATCAGTTTATGGACAAACCAACCAAGCAACATTGGGATGCTGCTATGTAGGTGCTTAGATACATGAAGAAAGCACTTGACAGAGGAATTCTGTTTCAGAAGGGCACGTCTATGAGTATTGTTGGCAATTTTGACGCCGACTTGCAGGTTCCATGGCAGATAGAAAGTCAACAACTGGTTTCTGTACTTATGTGGCAGGTGATTTTGTGACCTGGAAGAGCAAGAAGCAACAGGTGATATCCAGGTCAAGTGCAGAATCAGAGTAACGTGCTATGGCACAGACAACTACAGAGATGGTCTGGGTTTGATCAGTGTTACAAGATTTTCATGTCCAGGTAGAGGGATCAAAGGAGATGAGGTGTGATAATCGTGTTGCTACTTACATTACAAACAACCCAATGTTCCATGAACGTACGAAACATGTTGCGGTTGATTGCCATTACACCAGAGACCTGATACAACATAGGATTTTCTACATTGCTTCATTTGCTTCTAAAGATCAGATTGCGGATATATTCACGAAGCCTTTTCTTAGATCCGCATTTAACATATGTTGTTCCAAGCTGAGCATCATTGATTTATATGCTCCAACTTAAGGGGGAGTATTGGCATAGCATTATAGTTATCTTGTCCTTTATGTTTTTGGACTATTTTATTATTTGCTTGTCTCTCCTGGACTTATGATGTAATTTACCCAAGACCTCTCTCTATATAAAGAGGTATAGGACTTTCTTGAGGAATAAGATTATTCATTTTCTCCGACTTGTCCAACACAAAATATGAAATAGCAAAAGAAAGGATAAAGCAGTAATGAAGGAGTATTACAACACTCCCCCTCAAGTTGGAGAATAGATATCTATTATGCTCAGCTTGGAACAACAATCATCAAATGCCGAATGTGGTAGAGGCTTCGTGAACATATCGGCAGTCTGATCCTCGGATGCAACATAAGTAGTCTACAGCAATCCATGTTGAATAAGATTCCTGGTGTAGTAGCAATCCACCCTAACGTGCTTGGTGTACTTCTGGAACATAGGGTTGTTCACTATATATGTAACTGCCCGATTATCACATCTCATCTCCATAGGTTCTTCAATCTAGACATGCAAATCATGCAGTAGAGACCTTACCCAGATCATCTCTGTAGTTGTCTAGGCCATCGCCTTATACTCTGACTCAGCACTTGAGCAAGAAACTGCCCCCTGTTTCTTGCTTCTCCAGGTAACTAAATTACTTGCTACAAAAGTACATAACCCAATGGTGAATTTTCTGTCGACAACACATCCTGCATAATTAGCATTAGAGTATCCTACCACTGTCATGGGAGAGCCTCTTTGGAATATAATCCCACATTTAGGTGCTTTCTTCAGGTATCTAAGCACTTGCATGGGGGCCTGCCATTGTGTCTTAGTCAACTTCTCCATGAACTGGATAAGCTTTCCTACTGCCAAAGCAATATCTAGTCTGGTAATAGTTAGGTACAAAAGCTTTCCCACAAGTTGTCGATAGGCTCTATTGTCAACAGGCTCTACTTGCTCATCATAAAGGTGCACCTTGGGACCCAAAGGAATATTGGCTTGTTTGGACCCCAGCATCCCTGACTCTTGTAACACATCTAAAGTATACTTGCATTGAGAAAGGATAATTCCCTGCTTGCTCTTGACCACCTCTATGCCAAGGAAGTATTTGAGTTGGCCTAAGTCCTTCGTAATGAAGTACTCAGTCAAGGACCTCTTGACCTCAACAATCCCAGCTCTGTCATCACCGATAATGATAAGATTGTCAACATAGACAAGCAATGCCACATTTCCCTTCTCAGTCTTCCTAACAAAGAGGGAATGATCTGAAGAAGATTTCTACAAGTCTGTCTTCTCCACCACTTCTGAGAGCTTCTGGAACTAAGCCCTCAGACTTTGCTTTAAGCCATAAATAGCCTTCTTCAATCTGCACACATACTTTCCCTGAACCCTGATCCTGGGGGACTGCTGCGTGTAAACCTCCTCTTGAAGATTGCCGTATAGAATGCGTTATTCATATCCAGCTGGTGAAGCATCCAATCTTTATGGGTAGCAATAGAAAGAAGTATCCATATTGTCGACAGGTGAGCCATGAGCGAGAAAGTGTCAGAGAAGTCCCCATATGTCTGGGTGAACCCCTTCGCCACTAGTCGAGCCTTGTATCTTAAAATTGACCCATCAGGGTTGAATTTCAAGGCAAAGACCTACCTGGATCCTACCAAGTGAGCACCAGTAGGAAGAGGAGTCAACTCCCACATCTGTCTGCTACAGAGTGTAGCCATTTCATCCTCCATGGCTTTACGCCATTTTGGATCATATAGGGCCTACTAGTATGTGGAATGTATCTCTGCAGCAATAAGAGTTGCAGTAAAGAGCCCAAATGTAGTCCCCAAATTGGTTGTAGTGGCAACTCCTGCCACATGATAGTGAGCACACGATCGAGGAGCCTTCCTAATAGCTATAGGAAGGATGTCATCAGGAGGGTTATCACCTGATCCTGCGCAAGCACCACTAGGCACAGAATGGTCAGATACCTCAACACATACTTGATGCAGGGAGGATAGTGGATCTGAAATAAGGGGTGTGTTTCCTGTAGGTAATCGATTTCTGAAACACAATAGGTGGTGGATCCCGGTATCTCAGATCATCTGTAGTACTATTAGGTGCAGAAACAACCTCGGGTGCCTGACTATCAATGTCATGTGCAGGACCATCCCCAGATATGGGAAACTCATCCATAGGAATAGGTGAAACTAGCATGGGGACAAACTTGGCCTCTGGAGCTAACTGTCCTGCTGCAAGAGAGAGGTACTAATTCATGAAATATAACATCATCACTCACATAGTGCCTACCAGCCATTGGATCAAAGTAACATTATCCCTTCTGGGTCCGTGAATAGCCAAGGAAGGCGCCTTCACTGCTTTAGGCGCCAATTTGTCTCTCTTTGGTCCCAGTTTGTGCACAAAAACAACACATCAAAACACCTATGGGGGTAATTGAAGTAGATCCCTGTCAGGATACAAGACATGCCACATCTCCCCAATACAAGGGTGGCATACAATGGTGAATCTAATATATGTCTATGCTTTAGTTCTGCCACACTGTTCTATTGTGAGGTGCAAGGGTAGGATGTCTAGTGTATGATGCCATGAGATCTGTAAAACTGTGATAATCTGGTGGTACAAAACTCCAAAGTATTATCAGATTGCAAAATTTTAGTCATAATAGAAAACTGATTCTTTATTTCCAATATGAAGGTCTCAATCATATGTCCAACATCAGACTTATTCTTTAACAAAAATAACAATGATAAATGGGAAAAATCATCTATTACAACCAAATAGTATTTATGTCCTTGTCGATCAGGAATTCGACTAGAGCCTTGATAACACTGCACAAGGGGGTGATAATTATGTTGAATATGGCCCATCTTAAGAATAAAAGGCACAACATAAGTAGAATGGGAGCATTGCATGCATCATGTACCAAGATTGCTCATAAAACTGTATTAATGGCCATTTGTGTAAGCACTTGTCAAAGCAGGCCTCAGATGAGCAATCGGACTGCACAGATGGATTCAGAACAACGAACGGAGTCCGACGGACTCAAGATCAGCCAAATCTGACATCCGGAGCTCCTACAATGGGCCCAAGAAGTTCTGACCGTTGATATGGAGATCAACGGCCCATATTGTGCCATGTTAGCCCCCCGCTCCACCGCACGACGCGCCTTCATCAGCCGAGACTCGCGCGCCCGCCTGCAGTCGCCGCGACAAAGCACGGGCGTGGTGCAACGGTTAGCGCGCACGCCGGCACGCACGCAACGCAGGTTCGAGCAGCGCAGTGCGCGAAATCAAAGACGAAGGACGCACGCAGTGAAATTGGGCTGCCCAATCAGCAGCGGGCGACCGAGATCTCTCCACGTGGCGCAACCGCAGCTCAAGGGCGCCCACGCGCGCGCGCACACCAGGCGATGACGCCCACGCACACGCGCGCCCGAGGCGTGATCCCAGTGCGGCCGAGGGTTCTCAGCCGTCCGATCTTCTATCGGACGGCTCTCGTTCAGCAACCACGGATCGCACGAGAAGAAGAAACAAGGCGGGCAGCTGACCAACAGCTGAAGGGCTTCACCGACGCTTTTGGGAGTGGTTCTAGCAAAGCTCTAGACGTTGCTAAAGCCCCTTCTTCCTTTAGGAAGCCCTTAACCCTATTTAAACCCCCTCCAACCACTCATTCAAGGCATTCACTCCCCTTGCAACTACTCCACCCCTCTCTTAGTTAGCTTTAGGCCCTCTTGTAATCGCCAGAGACGACGAGCCGCCGACGAAGCCTCCTCCATCGCCGTGGCTGCCTCGTCGCTCTCCACTCTCTCTCTCTCTCTTTTAAGCTTTCCATTACTTTTGTTTGAAGCATGTATTTAATGTTGTAAGCTATGAACTACAAGTGCAAGATTAATGAAGTTATTTTCCATTCAATTGTCACTTTAATTTTCGTTCAAGTTACATGATCAAACAAGAAACATTCTAACCCTAATCTCTCTCTCTATCTCTCTCACTTTTCAAAGCCGCATCCTTCGCAAGCAAAACCCTGCACTTTCCATGACAACAAGTGGTAAGCAAAAATCCGATTTTCACACCTCCCTGAGACCGACACTCGGACTCACCTCCGTTTACTTATTTTAAAATTGACGTTGCAAGTGCGACTATAACGACACTCCTTAACACACACGCACAAACGACACGTCAAGCCTCAGACATCCATATGCAGTAGTTGAAACATGGTAGTAGTCCCTGGCACTATATTGGAAGGAAATGATGATCTATTGGTGCTTTTTCAACTGGCATGCATCACAATGTATCTTTGTAGTGGTGGAAATGTGTGGGATGATGCATCTGAGCTTATCTAGAGAAGGATGACCAAGGCGACAGGGCCGCTACAAGGCACTCCCAGCAGTAGAACTAGTGTCACCCTGACAAACAATAGCGAGTGGCGTCTGAAATAGGCAATACACACCCCCTCTTCATGTCTTTCACCAATCGTTTTCCCCGCCAGGTTGCCATGAAAAATGTATCCCAGTTCATCAAATATAGCACGACCGTAGAGTTGTTTGATGATCTTACTAAGAGATAACAAATTCAATAAAAAATCAAGGACAGAAAGCATCAGGCAATCTCATGGTAGAAGTTAATGCCACCTCCCTTTGATCACCAATCTGTGCGTGCCTACCATCTGCGACTTGTATTGTCTTGCCATGGGGTACAAATTGGAGTCTGAGAAAACACCCTTGATCCCTTGACAAATGGTGTGAAGCACCGGAATCCACCAACCATGTCATACTTGCAGAGGTCTGTGCATACATATCAATACCTGATGAGGAAGCGAAAGCGACAGTCCCAGTAGGAGAAGTGGCTTGCTCCCGAGTCAGTTGGGAGAGGCATTGAAGTAAAGCATCATAATCTGCCCTCAAAACAGGCACAACATCAGTAGCCTCCTTAATGGTCACAATGGTTTGGTTAGCCATTGGAGGTCTTCTATGTTTGGCTTAGCAAAAAAGCCTCCACATGACCAACTTTGCCACAGTAAGTGCAAGTAGTGTGGGATCTCCCAGAGACACTACGTCTTCTCCCGCATCCATGAGCGGAGGGTGCTCTTCTACCACCTTGTCCACCAATAACAAGGGTAGATGCCTGACTAGTCTCTCCTGCCTGTGGTGCAGCAACATCAATATGACTTAGGTGGTTATAGACTTCCTCTAGAGTAGGAAGCTTTGAAAGGGTAGGAATCTGAGACCGGGCAGCGGTATACTCTGAACTAAGACCAGACAGAAATTGGTGCACCGCTACCTCTCTGCGATACTCTCTCTGCATGGCACACGTGCACATTGGCCGACAGGCATTATACTTCTCTTAAAGCCCTTTAAGGGTTGGTTAGTATCGGGACAAAGATCTCCCTTCCTACTTCAACTGGGATAGTTCATGGCTAATTTGAAAAACTCGAGATGAGTTTTTCTCATGTGAATAGGTATCACGAAGATTGTCCCACATGGCTTTGGCTGTCAGCTAGTACATGATCTCGTCTCCAAACCGTGGGATAATGCAATTCATTAGCCACACCTTAACTATTGTGTTGTCCTTCTATGTGGCATTCTTTCCTGTCTTGTTATTAGGCTCAAGCTCCAACAAAATGTGCTCCTTGTCATAACCTTTAACTCAGGAGCATCTGAGACCATTTGGGATAATTGGTCTTGTCCAACTTGATGATTTGACCAAAGAATGAGCTCTTGTAGGCCCCATACTCGGGAACAACACCTGATGTCACTTCAGAAGAACTAGAACTTGCCATAACTCGCCTTGAAGACAGGAAAAAACATGCCAAAACTGGACCTGAAAATTTTTTAGACCATGTAGCACATCAAAAGAGAAAAATCAGGCCTCAAGCGTGGAGATCCAATGTTTTTGCAGTTTGAAATCCATGTCCAAGGTAAAAGGAATGCCCCCTACATAGTGTAGCAAGGTGCGCATGGGCCTAGGGGATGCTCAGTGCACCTGTGTGTAGGAGCGCACCTCCTTAGACCATCGTTGGTAGGCAGCAGCAGCCCAGCAGTGCTTTTGGTGCCGCTGCTAGGGGTTGCTACTGCCCCTACGCTAGTCTTGGACGCCTCCTAAAACCCTGCAGGCCCCCCACCCTCCCCGAAGTTGTTGCTCCCCCCTATGGCGCTGCCTGTTGCTAGCGACGAGAGGGGCGGCAGTGAGGAAAGAGAGGGGGTGGCGGTGGTAAAGAGAACGGTTTTTAGGTGTTAGGGTTTTGGAGGGATCTTTTTTAGTGGGATACTAGAATCCGGCCTAGGACCGCGCTCTGATACCAAGTGAGAGATAGTGAACCATCTTATTTCTTGAAAGAACCCAACACCTCTTTATATAGATAAGAGGTTTGGGAAAATTACAATGCATGTCCAACACAAAATATGAAATAGCAAAAAAAAAGAATAAAGCAGTAATGGAGTATCACAGCGATACTCCATATGTTCCTAATAGTCATTTGAACTTCATGACTACTAGCAAGATTAGGAAGGAGTTATTGATCGATGTTTCATGCCAATAGATGTATTCTCTTAGTTCTGGAGACAAGAATGCAGGTTGGTGTCGGATTAGGTTGTGATTGTTTTCTACAAAATACGTGGGAAAGTAGCCTTGCCTCTTCAGTTGATACTTTAGGCACGTGGCCATGGAAATAAAAGTTAGAACAAATGAATCAGATTACTTTATTCTAAAGCTTTACCTCTCAATATATAAAAGTAGGAAAAATACATAACTCAAAGAAAAGAAATACTATAACTCAAAACATAATAGAATAAACATAAATAACTCTAAATTGTAGGGGCTAACACTCTCCTTTAAGCTAGAGCATAGATGTCAATCGTGCTTAGCTTGGAATAGCAAATATCAAAGGATGATCATGGCAGTGGCTTAGTGAATATATTTGTTGTCTGGTCATCTAAGGAGATTGAAGTAGTGTAGATGAGGCCTCAATTGATCAAGTCACGTGTGTAATAGCAGTCAACCTCCACGTGCTTGGTGCTTTGGTCCTTTCATGGAACATGGGGTTGTTGGTTATGTATGTGCTGCCTTGTTATCACACTTCATCTCCATACATGTGTCAATCGATATATGCAAGTCTACAAGAAGTGATCTCACCCACATAATCTCTCTGAAGCTGCATGTGCCATGGCTCTATATTATGACTCAACATTGGATTTAGATACAATCGCTTGCTTCTTGCTTTTCCAAGTCATGAGGTTCCCTTCCACATAGGTATAAAATCACATAGTTGATTTCCTATCAACCAGGCACCCTGCGTAGTCCGCATTTGAGTAAGCTACCACAGTCATGGAGGTCCCTTTGCTGAATAGAACCCCTTGACATGGTGCCTTGTTCAAGTACCTTAGTACCATTATTGCGACATTCCAATGTTGCCCCGTCGGCCTATCTTTGAACTGACTCAATTTCCTAACTATCAAGGAAATGCCAGGTCTAGTAATTGTCTATTGTCCACTACCTCTACCTTCGCATCGTAGAGATGAGTCTTAGGATCCATGGAAATATTGGCTGGTTTAGCTCCTAGTATGCCAGTCTTCTGCAGATCATCAAGAGCATACTTTCTTTGGGATAACACTATGCTCTTCCTGTTGCATGCCACCTCAATCCCAAGGAAGTACCTTAGCGACCTAAGGTCCTTCATGACAAACTAAGCTATGCCTATCCCATCATCTCCTGTGATGATTACATCATTAACGCAAACAAGGAGCACAACCACCCCCTTCATTGTCTTCTTGACAAATAGGGAATGGTCAGACGAGGATCTCCGAAGATTAATGGTTTCAACAACCTTATATAGCTTTTGGAACCAAGCTCTGGGGTGTTACTTCAGGCCATATATAGCTTTCCGCAAACGGCATACTCTGGAACACTCCCCCTGAGTCTTATACCTAGGAGGTTGCTGCATGTGTCACCATAGAGGAATGCATTCTTTACATCCAACTGATAAAGATGCCAGTCTATCTACACTGCAACAGATATCAGGATGCACACAGTGGGAAGTCGAGCCACAAGAGAAAACATGTCAAAGAAGTATTGAGTTATTTATTTCATGTATTTGGGTGCTTTTATTATTTTTATTTTCTCATGGGGTATTGATGTAATTTGTTCTCGCCTCTCTTTCTATATAAAGAGAGGTAGGGTTTGAGAAGAAATTAACTTAATCATTTCTCTCAACTTGGTATCAGAGCAGCAGTCTTAGACCAGTGCCTTAGGTACCCCACCAAATAAACCCTCAACACAGTCCACTGATCACCCTTTTCTCTCCTTGTTGCTAGTAGCCTCACCGTCAACCTCTTCTCCTCTTTGGCAAGTAGGATAGAGGCTACTGTACCACTGATGCCGCCACTAGTGGCAAATCTAGGTCCCAACGTGACATTGCTGGGGTTGGCTTGAACCTTAGCAACGTCATCGCCTACTGTTGGTGCCTAATAGTGTCGCCATCGGCTGGTGGTCCTCTCTACCGACACCTGCTGCTACTATAGGCCCTTCTCGGTCTGTGTGTGGTGCTTTGGGGAGACTGCTACCTTGGTAGGGATGCTTCTATGTCCTCCTCCGTCTTTGTTTTATTGTTTTTAAGCATCTAGGAGGGAGAGGTTGCTCATTTAGGGGTAGATCTTATCTCTAATAGGTGTAAGTATGCCTTCGTTAGTTTGAAACTTACTGTTTTAGACCTTAGATCTCATGTTTGAAGGTTGATTTGATGGTCTAATCATCTCTTATTGGTCCTGGGTTCATGGGTGAAGGCAAGATGGCATCTTCTAGTTTGTTCGAGGTGACTTTAAACTCAAATGTGGAGACAGGGGCATACAAGAATTCATTTTTTGGTCCCATGATTAAGTTGGATGAGACCAATTACCCCTGATGGTTGCAGACATTCCTTATGACTATGAGAGGTCATTAAAAGAAGCACATCTTGCGCAACCCTGAGCCTACAGAGAAGACAAGAGTCAAGGCCACTTGGGAGAGGGATAGCGCAATGGTGAGTGCTTGGATGATGAATTGTGTTATCCCTAGGATAGGAGATGAGATCATGTACTACAGTACTGCGAAAGGGATGTGGGATGCCCTTCGTGAGACATACTTTCATGAGAACTCTACACGTGTTTTCCAGACCTATCATGAGCTATTCCAGTTGCGCCAGGAGGGGTGTTCTTTAGCGTAATATTACTCTACCTAAAGGGTCTTCTAGAGAGACATAATGCATGCAGGCCTGTGTGCACGTGTGCTTCTCAACGAGAGTTCAGGAGAGAATTAGGTTTCTCTTTTCCTATTAGGTCTTGGACTAAAGTTTACTACTGTACAAGATTAGATATTGACCCTATTAGAGCTTCCTTTTCTTGAGAAGATATACAGTAGATTGAGCATGATTGCAGTACAGTCTCCAGCTACTGAGACCATGGGTTAGATCTCTGCTCTTGCTGAGATCCCTGAACGTAGTAGAGGTGCTTCCTCTACTTGTGGTCATGGCCATGGTTGTGGATTTAGGGGGTGTGGTTGTACCCCATGTACCTACTTTGGACCTCTAGGACATTTAGAAGCCACCGGTTAGACCAAGTATGGTTGAATTGCAGTGGCTAATTAGGCTGTTGAGCTTACAACTCGTGCTGAATTTGAGGATCTTCTACAACGATTTTCACAGTTATCTCAATTATCAGCACCTTCATCTGAGACTGCAACATTTACCTCTTCCTCAGGTATCGAGCTAGTTTTCTCTTCTTCTGTGTTACAATGGGATGGACATTGGTTGGTAGATTCAGGTGCATCTTGTCATTTGTTGTGGTATTTGTATGGGGCCATTCTTGTCTTTTCATTAGTTCTCCTACGTCTCCTGTCCCTTATAAAGGAACGTAGGGTTTTTGGGTGAAGAATAGATTGGACAATTACTTCCTACTTGGTATCAGAGCCTTGGCTCTGGTATCCCACCTCCAAACCCTAGCCACCATCACACATACACCTCAACCCCGCCCCCGACATCTCTATCTCTGATGGTCGATCATCGAACTTCTCGCCGCCGTCGCCGCCTCTTGTATGCCTCCAACTCATCGTTGAGGGCTTGTAGCCGCAACGTCGAGCGATGCATGCATGGCCATCTTCCTCCACGTGCTCGCAGGCTCCCTGCTGCAGTGCAGCAGAGCACCCTAGGGCGATGTGCGCTGCTCCAGTTGCCTCCTCTCTCCCTGTAGTGCGTTGCTGTAGGGAGAAGGCGGTGCACCGGCGATTGACCTCCCTCACCTCCCTCTCCTGCCGTGGCGACGATCGTCGCAGGGGCCTGTTGTGGCTTCCTAGTGGCGGTGCAACTGCTATGGGGATCATCGGCGACGACGAGGAGATCCACCTGCAGCTGCGGTGATAGGAACCAAGTTCCTGTTGCTACTCCTGCTCTTCCAGCAGCAGAGGTTGCAAGGGGGACTTGGGAGGGCTTACTTAAGGATCATCCATGGGCTTTGCATGATGATTCTTAAGAAAACTCTCTCTCAACACTGATTGACGTATGATCTAGTACATTTTACAGGCTTGTGTTGTGTTTGTAAAGGCACGATGAGTTCACCAAGTAGCTCAGAGGTGACATTGGGTACAACTACAGATGCAGGCAGTCACAAAAGTCAGTTCTTTACCCTTATAGTGAAGTTGGATGAAGCCAACTACGCGAGATGGTCTTGCACTTTCCTGATGACAGTTGAAGGAAAAGGAGCCTAAGCAAAAAACTAGCAAGTATGTCAGTTGGAAGAAGGACGATGCCATGGTCTGTGCATGGATCAATAACCCTGTTGCTCCATTAATCGGAGATGTCATCATGTACTTTGCCACTGCTAAGGAGATGTGGGACAATCTCTGCGACATGTTCTCCAATGAAAAGAATTACAGCCGAGTTTTCCATATTCATCATGACCTAGTCAGCTTGAAGCAAGAAGGGAAGACTCTTGCTCAGTACTATACCATATTTAGGGGGATGGTTGCCAACTACGATGTACCACCCCGTGTGTACATGTGCCACCCAGAGGGAGTACAGGAAGGAGTTTGTTGTACTATAATTCTTACAGGGGCTAAGTATGGAATATGAAGGTGCTCATTCTCAGATGCTGACTCAAGCCTCCCTTCTCTAGAGGAGGCCTATAGCAGGTTGAGCCATGTCGTAGTAAGACCTACTCTAGAGATTCCAGGATAGAGCACTGCCTTAGCTGCTTTCAACAGTCGTGGAGGACCTTTTGCTCGAGGTAGGGGGCATGGTCGTGAACAGAGCAGCCGTCAGCGCACCACCTGCACCTTTTGTGGAAAGGTGGGTCATGTGGAGGCCTCATGTTGGGCCAAGCATGGCAAACCTGCAATGGCCAATCAAGTTGTTCCAGGAATTACTGATCAGATGGAAATGATAACCAAGGCAGAATATGATGCACTTGCTCACAGGTTGGCATAGTTGACATAGGAGACGCCTACTTCTTCAGAGAATGCAGCCTTTGCCACATTATCAGGTAATGGCTGGTTGGTTGACTTAGGAGCATCTAGGCACTTGACTGGTGACAGGGGCTGTTTTCAGAATATCTGTGATCTTCCTCCAAGGAGGATGGTTCAGGTGGCTGATGGCCACCATTCACAAGTTAAGGGTGAAGGGGTGGTTGCTTTGTCCCCGAGCCTGCAACTTCCTAATGTTCTTTTTGTGCCTGATTTTCCTATTAGTTTATCATCTGTTAGTTGCATCACTAGAGACCTAAATTGTAGGGCCATATTTGATGATGTGGGTTGTGTCTTTCAGGACAAATTCACCAGGAGGATGATTAGTGGTGGACATGAGGAGGGGGGGTCTATCGACTAGTTCAGACTCCTTTTGCAACCAGATGTCAGGCAGGGATAACTCGCAGTGCTGGGACAGCTCTACAGTGGCATCGTCGGCTCGGACATCCTTCTTTGGATCGGTTGAGACGAGTTGAGACGAATCATCCCCCACTTGACACCTACTACAGAGATCAGTTGCAATGCTTGTCAACTGGGCAAGCATCATCGCTCCTCCCACTCACCTAGTATTACAGTTGCATCTGCTGAATGTTTTGATTTAGTGCACATGGATGTTTGGGGTCCAAGTATGATTCTGGATAGTCAGGGCTACAAATTTTATTTGATTGTTGTTGATGATTTTTCAAGACTGTCTTGGATGTTTTTGCTTAAAAATAAATCAGAAGTTGGTGATGTCATTCAAATGTTTATTAATCAAATAAAGATGCAGTTTTCAAAAATTGTTAAAGTTATACGATCTGATAATGCATTGGAATTCTATACTAGGCAATTGGCTCTCTTCTATCACTCTCTCGGTATTATTCACCAGACTTCCTGCCCCCATACGTCTTAGTAGAATAGGGTGGCAGAAAGGAAACACAGACATGTTCTGGACATTAGTCGAACCTTGCTGATACATCATAATGTCCCGTCTCGTTACTGGGGAGATGCAGTTTTCACTGCATGTTATTTGATTAATCAGCTGCCAATTTCAGTCATATAGGAGCAGATCCCCTTGTAGGTGTTGTTTCCTGGTAGAGATTTATTTATGGTGCCACCAAAGATTTTTGGTTGTCTCATTTGTTCATATTCTTGGTCCTGGTCGGGACAAACTCTCACCCCGTGCTGTAAAGTGCATTTTCCTAGGATATAGCAGTACACATAAAGGATATAGATGTTATGATTTGATTGCCTGACGACACTACATGAGCAGTGATGTTACCTTTCACGAGGAGATACCTTATTTCTCTATAAGGGGGCATAACATGATAGGTTCCTCCGCTCCTGCTTCGATGCCCATTCCTCCACTACGGTTAGAGTATATTCCAGTTAGAGAGCCAGAGGTTAGAAATGGGGCAGAAGGGCACGGTGCCAGTATCAGTGGATCAGATAGTCCTATTCCTTACCCTCCCCTCTCCTCCACGCCACCAATCCCTCCCACCCAGGTAAAATCTGACCCCACTGATGTTGTTTCTAGTGACTCTTCTGCAGGTTAAGATCCCCAATTTGATGATGTTGATTATTATCTTCCGATTGCCATGAGAAAAGCTCCCCGATCATGCGCTCATTATCGAGTCACTGGTGCTCTTTGCACAACCAATCTAGGGAGGAGCTTTGGCTAGTTCACCTCTGCCTTATCTAATACTGAGATTCCCACTACATATCAGCAGACCATGCTTCATCCTAAATGGCAACAGGCTGTCGATGAGGAGATGGGTGCCTTACAGTCTCGGCAGACATGGGAAGTTGTTCCCTTGCCACAGGGCGCAACATTGGTTGGATGTCGTTGGGTGTTTATCGTGAAGTATCATCCTGATGGAAGCATTGCAAGACACAAAGCTCGGCTTGTTGCAAATTGGTTCACCCAAAAGTATGGGGTGGACTTCTTTGATACCTTTTCTCTTGTTGCTAGACTCCCGACTGTCCGAAATCTACTATCTATTACCGCTCACTATGATTCGCCGTTGCATCAAATGGATGTGAAGAATGCATTCCTATATGGAGACCTTGAGGAGGAAGTCTATATGTAGCAACCACCAGGGTACGAGCTTTAGGGGCAGTGTGTGTGTCGCCTGAGAAAGGCTATATATGGTCTTAAGCAGAGTCCGAGAGCTTGGTTTCATATCCTCTTAGAAGTTCTTCACACCATTGGACTTCAGAGGTCTATGGCTGAACATTATTTGTTCGGAAGACTGAAGGTGAGACAGTAGTATTACTTGTATATGTTGATGATCTGATTTTATCTGGAAGTGATGAGGCAAGAATGGCAAAGGTAAAATAGACATTGTAGGACAAATTTATTATGAAGGATCTGGGCGAGCTCAGATATTTTCTTGGAATTGAGGTGGCACAAGGCAAAGGTGGCATCGTCATCTCACAGAGGAAGTATGCTCATGATATTCTACGGGAGACTGGGATGCTAGGAGCAAAGCCTGCAAGCATACCCATGGATCCCAAAGTGCACATGTATGATGGGGAGTCTGCCACAGTGGATGGTCGATGCTATAGACAGCTAGAGGGTAAGCTGCTATATCTTACCATCACAAGGCCAGACATTTCCCTAGCGGTTGGTAAACTCAGTCAGTTTATGGATAGACCTACGAGGTAGCACTAGGATGTTGCAATGCAGGTTTTGAGGTATCTAAAAAGGGCCACTAGGTGAGGCATAGTGTTCACCTGAGGAGCAGCCATGGATGTAGTGGGATACTCTAATGTTGACTATGGAGGGTGTCTTCTGAATAGAAAGTCTGCCACTGGTTTTTGCACTTATGTTGCTAGGAATCTGGTTACATGGCAAAGCAAGAAGCAAATGAGGTATCCAGATCAAGTGCAGAGTCTGAATACCGTGCCATGGCACAAACGGCTGCAGAAATGATCTGGGTGAAATCTGTACTTCATAATCTTCAGGTGCAATTGACTGGTCCTATGGAGATGAGATGCGACAACCAAGCAGCTACATTCATTGCAAACAATCCGATGTTTCATGAACAGACCAAGCATGTGGAGATAGATTGCCACTACACTAGAGATCTCATTTAGAAAGGAATTATCTACACCTCATCAGTTTCTTTTGAAGACCAAGCGACTAATGTGTTCACTAAACCCCTTAGCAAAAGTGCCTTTGATGCGTGTTGTAGCAAGCTGAGTTTGATTGATATCTATACTCCAGCTTGAGGAGGAGTGTTGTGGTATTTTTATGGGGGTATTCTCGTCTTTTCATTATCTCTCCTACGTCTCCTGTCCCTTATAAAGGAACGTAGGGTTTTTGGGTGAAGAATAGATTGGACAATTACCTCCTACTTCATTTATGTGGGAACCAAAGCTTGTTTCCTTCCCTTAGATTAGTACCTCCAAGACGTACTGTACAAGTAGCAGACGGGAGACATTCCCATGTTGCAGAACAAGGGGGATTCCTTTATCTTCCACATTACGATTGTCTAATGTGCTTTTTGTATCGGATTTTCCTATGAGTTTGTCAATCATATCACATGGGAATTCAACTGAGTATTTTTTTATGCCAATCTTGTGTCTTGCAGGACAAGCTCACAAGGAGGACGATTAGTGGAGGACGTGAAGAATGAAGGGTATACTGCCTGAGCCAGACTACTACTGTTGCTGGTGTAGGTCATGGGGAGGTTACCTTTGCCACTGGATCTCCTTTTCAGTGGCACCTCTGCCTTGGTCATCTTTCCTTGGATAGGTTTTGGCGTATTATGCCCCATATCTCTCTCACGACCGTCATTACTTGTGATGCTTGTCAGTTTAGCAAACATTGTACCAATTTCCTGTTGTCTCAAAGTGTTGGGTCTACTTCTTTGTTTCAGCTTATCCATATAGATGTATAGGGGCCTAGTTGGATTCCAAATTGGCTAGGCAATCATTATTTTTTTGTCATTGTTGATTTTTCTTGGGTCTCGTGTATTTTTATTAAAGAATAAGTTAGTTGTTGGCTCTGTTATTGAAAACTTGTGATTGAAATAAAGACCCAGTTTTCCACTACCATCAAAGTTGTTCATTCTGATAATGCTTTAGAATTGTATACACATTGCTTACATTCTTTTTACAAATCCCATGGGATCATTCATCATACTACCTGTGTTGAGAGAATTATAAGTGGCCATTTAGTACCACATCATCTATTATGGGAATGTTGAGTGTGTGGTAACCTATAAATAGGCATATACCCCTCACTTGTTTCTTTGAGAAGAATAAACAAAAACACATGCCCATAAAGTGTTTTTCCTGTGGTTTTCTCTTCGCTCTTCATGAGTAGAGTTTCCACGTAAACTCAAGTATTTTCATTGCTTATGCTTTGATATTACTATGTGTTAGGAAATAATACAGAGATGACATTTAGTTGTCTTTTTTATTTGTTAAGAAACAAATAAGAGAATATTTAGTTGTCTTTTCTATTTTTAGTCATAATTAATTTTAATAAAGTGTAGTTGTGGTTTCCTTGTTTGCCCTTACCTTCTATCTACAATCGGAAGGGTGGAAGAGAGCTCGAGGCCATGGAAGCCGTGAGAGGGGAGAGGGGGAGGGCCAATGGGGGAGTGTCTCTTGCTCACTATCTCTGTGAGGTGGTTTGTTACAAGTGTCGAGGGAGAGGCCACTTTACAAGGGATTGTTGTGATTCGGTGGTGTCTCCTCTTTCGTGGTGTCGATCATCGGTGGAAGTCGTGTTGCAAGAGAGAAGTTGGCGTGGTTGGTTTGTCGGTAGGATAGAATCTGTTGCCTCCTCCTTATGATCCCCCGTGCTCGGAGATCGAGATTCTGTGGTCATCGGAGGTAAGGAAGATGGAGATGCTTTTGGAATCATCTTTGGTGGGTGTTTTCACTGGTGGATTGGCAAGGGTGTATGAGGTACGTTCTTTGTTATCTCATTTGGGTTTATCATCTACAGGGGGGAGTTTGGTTGTATTATCGGAGAGGAAGGTGATTGTCTTCGGTTTGAACGAGTCAGATGTTAAGGTTCTTAAGTTCAAGGAGACTCATATTGGTTGTGGGGGTATCAGATGGTGATCTCTGGGCATCTATGAAGGTGCCAGTGATGAGAGGATCCTGTTGCGCCCTTTGATCACTTTTTGTATTATTGGGATTCCACTCAAACTACGAATAGTGGGGCTTGTTAATTCTTTGTTCTCTTCTTTTTCTTGGATTTGGAGATGTTATGGTATTGGTCTCCACGATGGTGATGCTTCATCGGTGATCGTCGAAGGCGAGATGCAAGTTGGGAAGACGTGCCCAATAGAGAGATCCTACGATACGAAGGCTATGCTTACATGATTTCCTTCATGGAGATGAAGGTTGAGGCTGGGTAGGTTGCGGTTGGAACTACAATGTTTGCCAAGGTGGGGCCAACAAGGGTACCAATGGCGGCACAAAGCTTGTAGTGACCACCGCTCCGGTGAATGATGCTGCTAGCGGCGATTCCAGAGCTGTGCGCAAGGTCTGGAGACTGGTTTCCGAATTGACTTGCCAGCCTGAAAATTTTCGAAATTCAAATCATCAAGATGCAGTTGGCCTCCCTAATTTTGGGGCTGACGGTTTTTGAAATTTGGAAAATGGTCCCAAAACGGCGCCTGGTATGGTAGGGACTGGTTTTGGCACTGACCGGTGGAATCCAGATCCGTTAGCGGATCCAGAGTTGGTAAGTTAATTTTTCCCATTTATAACCGTTTGGATTTTTTGAATTTCGAAATGGAGGGCCCATCTGCTGCTATGGTTGATGTACAGGAGCTGATGGCTGCTACTGATCGGGTCGATGTTGGCCATGATTTTGTGGCTAAAACATTAGTGTTGACTCCTCTTTTGGTGGAGAATATTGCTGAGGAACAAGTCTTATCTCGTGAGAATATGGGGAGCTCCCTTGGCTGTATGCAGGTGGCCGTGAAACCCATTCATAGGTCTGGATGTAGTGAGTTCAGACACAAAGCCCATTATTCGCAACATGTTTTGGACTATTATTGTCAAAATGTTGTTCTTGCTGCTGGTATTGTTGATGTTTTTCAAGATAGAGCTACTCCGATTATCTTTGGATAGATTTTTGGGAACTTAGAGGGCGGGGAGCTCCAACGCCATTCTCGAGGCAGTCTCAATGTGGAAGAAATGGCTGGTGCAAGGTGCAAGTCCATGGAGTGGAAGATGCGGCCTCAGATGTGGGTGGCGTTGATTGTCCATTGGAGAAGGGTCCTAATAGTGGGAGAAGCATGTTACATAGGCCCTCTTCATGTAGATCTTTAGCCCATACAAAGATGATTCGTAGAAACATAGAATGATCCTTGGCTCTTATTACAAATGGAAAAAAATTACAAAGTATCAGCTATGAAGGTCCCTGATTGCAAGAATGTCGAGGAGATTGATAGACGGGTGATAGATGTAATTAGCGTCAAGAGGATTCACAAGGGGGGGTTAAAAAAACTCTCTATGGTTAGGGTTCTCTCTTGGAATGTATGTGGGCTTCGAGATGAGAATCGTAGATCAATCATGAGACGATACTTGGTTGATTGGAGAGTAGGTATTGCCCTATTACAGGAAACTCACTTGGATAGTTTGTCCATGCAACTGAAAATTAGCTTATGTGGCGATCAGTACACTGTCTACCTTGATGTGAATGCAGAAGGTTGGAGGTATTATTTTGTTATGGCATAGTGATTTCTTTGAGCTGACGTCTTCGTTGGTGGCCAATAGAGTAGCGACCGCAGTTTTTACAAGGAGGGCGGATGGCCTATCTTTGGTCATTCGTGTCTATGGCCCTTGTGAGGACACCTTTAGGGTTAGGTTTTGGGATGAGATTGGTTAAGCTTCTCTTTTGGTGAATGGTATAACGTGGTTGGTTGGCGGTGATCTTAATGCAACATTATCTGCTAATGATAGCCCATATCGAAGGTTGGATAGATCTACTTTTGAATTCCAACATTTCTTGTAGGAACTTGATTTGATGGACTTACCAGTTTAAGGGGGAGTGAAGGGAGTGGGAGATGAGGCGAGAGCGAGGGCAAGAACGGAGGAGGGATAGCTGGGTGGTGGTGGAGAGGAGGTGGAGCGAGAAGCAGCGCACAGCTAGGGTGGAGGGAGGCGGAACACCGGGAGCGAGGGTCGAGTGCTTCAAGTGCCTTGGTCGGGGGCACTTTGCCAGGGAGTGTCGCGACCCTTGGCGATGCTGGAGGTGTGGCGGCTTAAGGCATTGCAGCATGCGATGTCGTCAAAGTACGGTTGGGGTTGGGGGTGCCTTGCCCCCGCCGCTGGCATCGAAGGTGTCGCTGGCTGAGGTTGAGGCACTGTGGTAGGGCGAGACGGTCAAGCTGAGGGCGACGGTTGAAGGGGGGTTGGTGGGGGAGGTCCTGGAGGGTCGGGTTCGGCGCAGTGAGGTCTTCGAAGCCCTCGAGGGGAGGGGGTCGAAGGTCTTGGTCATGGAAGGGGGAAGGTTCCTTGTGCTTGGCCTCCCGGTGACGGTGCAAACGTGGCTATGTGGGGAGGAGGTCCGGTTGAGGGGTAGGCTTCAGTGGCGGAGGCCATCATACATGCTGGGGCCACCTCGGTGTGACCCCTGGAGCGGTCGTGGCTTAAGGTGGTGCTCACTGGGGTGCCGTGGTGGATGCGGACGATCGTGGTGGTGGAGGCTCTGGTTGGGCCTTTTGTGCAGCTCAGACTGTGTTGGAATATCGGCCTCGTCGCTCGACCGTTGTTTGCGGAGGTTGAGCTCAAGATCGGCTGCCATTTGATGGAGGGTGACCCTGAGGGTTGGCGAAGCCTTTTGGGTGGTTGCATACTCGCCGTTGTCAGCTGAGGGGGCGGTTCGGGATCCCCCGAGCGTAGCGAGGGCATAGGACACGAGATCGGTGTGGAGATCGAGGTGGGCAGAACCGCTGGTTGGTGCGGGGTCTGAGGCGCAGTCCTCGAGGGGCAATCGAGTTCCGCGGGGCAGGGTGCGAGATCTCGGGCGCGAGGGCAGCTTAGGGAAGTGGAGTCTGGCGAGAGTGCGCCGTCCTCAGGGTATCCGTTGAGACCCATGGGATAGGGTGCAGGAGCTCGGGTGCGAGGACAGTCTGGGGAAGTGGAGGAGTCGGGCAAGGGTGAGGACGCTCGCTAGGAGGGTCCTTTTGTAGGGTCAGAGGTGGTCGGGTCGGGTGCGAGTAGAGTGACCCGTTTACCGAGGCACGCCTGTCGGATTGGGGATTCGAGTAGCGGGTGGGGAGACCCATTTGGCTAGGAGCTGGATTGCAGATGCGACCGGCTCTGAGCGATTCGTCTTGGGGGACCCTTAGCGGCGACTCTTCTCCCTCCGAGAGAAGGGAGGCGCAACTAGAGCAGGAGGAGGAGAGGGAGCAGGAGGAGAGGGTGAGGGAGAGGGTCCTTGAGCTGGAAGGCCTCCCCGCCCCAACTTGTTTGGGTCGGGGAGAGGGAGCTTTGGAGGAGGCCATGGGGGTGGTATGGAGGCCAAGGCAGAGACCGCGGCACAACCGAGGTGGGGCGAGGTGGGGCGAGGGGGCGCTAAGGGATCTCTGGCGGTGGAGCCCAGGGAGAGCGAGGGTGGGGCCTCGGCGAGGGAGTCCGGAGCAGCGGTGACGACGCGCAAGGACACTGGACTGGGCGCAGTGCCGAAGGTAGAGGCCGTAGAGGGTGCTAGAGCTGAGGCAGTGGCCACGCCAGACCGACCTAGGGCCCAGGTTTGGGTCAGCATAGTCGCATGGCAGCCTCGTGTCGTGAAAACGGGACGGGGAGGTGGTCTTCATTATAATCGACGGTGATCCTTTAGGAGGAGCAGGAGGGGTGTTGGGTGATGGTTGATGGCCGGGGAGGGCCGGTGTTGGTGCCGCGGTCGACTGTTGTGGCACTGGACGCGATGGACGAGGTTTGCCAGACAGCGGAGGCTGCGGGCTTTTGCCCAGCCATGAGGGAGGTCCCTTTCATTGCCCCATGAATGGAGTATTGTCTTGGAATGTCAGGGGTCTCAATGACCCCTCCAGGACATCGGTGTTGGGGAGCTATATCAGGTAGTGGAGGGCGGACGTGGTTTTGCTTCAGGAGACGAAGCTGCTCTCCCATGATGGGAGGTTGTGGAGGGAGATTGGGGGCACCTGGATGGAGGGTTTCCTGAGTCTAGATGCGGTTAGCCGTGCAGGGGGGCAGCTACTCGGATTGCGTAAGGATGTCTTCTCCTTGGAGGATAGCCTTACAAGGAGGCACGTTATCTCGGTCGGACTAGCCAAGATCGCAAATAGGGCTAAGGTGTTCGTCATGGGTGTCTATGGCCCGTCCGGTTCGCAGGAGAGGGAGACGATGTGGGAGGAGCTTGGGATGGTGGCAGCAGGCAACAAGAGGAGGCCATGGTTGATTGGAGGTGACTTTAATGTCACGCTGCAGGTTGATGATAGGCCGAGAGGGTGTGGCAGGCAGGACCCTGGCTCAGAGGGCTTTGTGGAGTTCGTGGCGGTGCATGGCCTCTTCAATATGGTCCCTACTTCCTGTTCCTACACTTGGAGGAATAATAGCGGCCAGAAATCTAGGATTGACCGATTCTTGTCCAATGTTGAGCTGGCAGAGGCATTTCCATTGGCGGGTGTGGTCCTGATGGAGAGGCCTCTCTAACCACATGCCGATTTTGTGGAAGGCAAATGAGGGGTCGTGCTTTGGCACCTACTTCAAGTTTGATAGGTCTTGGTTGCTAGAGGATGGATTCAAAGGCATGGTGGAAGAGAAGTGGAGCATGATGGAGGGGGAGGGATCAGCCACGATTCATCTAACGAAGAAGTTAGACGACTTGAGGGACATGTTGAGGGTGTACAGAAGAGAGACTAGGGAGGCCAGGCGCTCCAGGAAGACAGAGGCTCTAACAAAGATTGCCAGGATAGACAGATGCGAGGACCTCAAGTCTGCTTCCGAAGGATGACAGGCGCAGCAGGGCCGAACTAACTCGGGTGGTGCAGGAGGAGGACAGGAAAGCGAAGGTGGAGTGGACGTGATCGAGGCAGAAATGGTTGCGTAAAGGCGACTCCAACACCAAGTTCTTTCACCAGATGGCCTCAGCGAGGAGGAACTGGATTGAGAGCTTGCAAGTGGGAGAGGAGACCTTCTCTGACAAGGAGGAGGTTGGTCGTGTGGCGGCGGCCTATTTCAGGGATTTCACGGGGAGGTAGAGCAGAGGGGGCTAGAGGTGGTGGGGAGTGGATGTGCCGAGCATAACGGTGGACCAGGCTTTGGGCCTCACCTCTCCTTTCACGGAGGGTGAGGTAAGGGATGCATTTTGGGGTCTTAATGGGGAGGGATGCCCCGAACCAGATGGCTTCCCCATTGCCTTCTTTAAGGAGTTTTGGGCATTAACGAAGCGGGAGGTGATGCAGATGATGGAGGAATTTGCAGAGGGTAATAGGGGGTTTGACAGGTTGAACAGGTTCTACCTTTTTTTGCTGCCCAAGAAGGAAGGTGCGGAGGCAATTGAGGACTACCATCCTATAGCCCTCTCCAACGCAGTCTACCTTATTGTTGCTAAGGTCCTAATCAACAGGCTTTGGCCCATCCTGGGGGAGCTTATCTCACTGGTACAGACGGCATTCATCCCGGGAAGGGGTATTTTAGACGATTTCGTGGTTGCCTTGGAGGCCCTCACAGCGTGGAAGCGGGAGCGGAGGAAGGACTTCCTTTGGAAGGTTGATTTTAGTAATGCTTATAACTCGATACAGTGGGGCTTCTTGTGGATGTCTCTGGTGAGAAGAGGTTTCCCCCAGGTTTGGATTGACTGGATGAAGCGGTACGTGACCACGACCTCCTCCATGTTGGTCAACAGGAACCCTGCAGGTGGGTGGGTGCAGCCTAGAAGGGGAGTTCGGCAGGGCTACCCACTCGCTTCGATGCTTTTTATACTGGTGGCAGACTCTCTAGTAAGAGCAACTCACAGGTCCTGTGCGAGGGGACTGATTAGTGGCTTTGGGGGTGGTGGCCGAAGGGAGGTCCCTCTGCTGCAGTATGCGGATGATACATTGTTTTTGGTGGAGGGGTCGGTTGTGGCGGCGAGGAGATTGAGTATACTATTGGAGCTCTTTAGAGAGGCCTCGGGACTGCAGATCAACTATCTGAAGTCCAACTTCATTTCAATGAACATGGCGACTGAGGAGGTTGTGGAGTTGGCGGGCGCCCTTCGGACCGAGTGGGTGAGCTACCTTTGGTGTACCTAGGGCTACCGCTTTTTGACAGACGTCTTAGGGTGTAGGACTAGATCCCGCTTCTGGTGAAGATGGAGAAGAGTTTGACAGGCTGGTCATCAGGCTTTTGTTGAGGGGAGGGAGGTTGACCTTGGTGAAGGCGATGATGTCCTCCATTTTGATTTTTTTCCTCTGTGTTCAGGGCGCCGCGTTAGGTGGAGAAGATTCCGGGGCTTATGAGAGACTTCTTTTAGTCTAACGTAGGAGCAGCCGGGCGGGGGGCGAGGTTGGTGGCCTAGGAGGAGGTGTGCCAGTCGTTGCAGGATGGTGGGTTGGGGGTTAGAGATGTGGGGAGGATCAACCTGAGCCTCCTCACGAAGTGGATTGCCAGGTTGGTTGGGCAGGAGAGGGGTCTCTTTGGTGATGTCATGTGGCATGGCTACGGCTCTTTTCTCTCGTGGGAGCCGCTGAAGGCTCCCCCTCCAGGGGCGTCCCACTTCCTCAGAGGTTTGGCGAAGCTGGCACCGAAGGTGCGACCCTTCTTCTCGCCAAAGCTCCGTGCGGGGGACACCTTCAAGTTTTGGCTTGACGACTGGCAGGGGCAGGGGAGCAGCCTCAGTGACAGGTTTCCTCGCCTCTTCGGGAGGGTGAGGGCTTCGACATCCACGGTTGGAGATTGCTGGGATGGGGCATGGTGCCCAACTTTTTGGGGAGGTCTCTATGATCAGAGAGCTGCAAAGTTTCAGTAGTTGCTTCAGGAGCTGGAGGGCTGGGCACCTAAGGAGGGGAGAGATGCTTTTTCTTGGTCTGATGGGGAGTTCATCGTGGGGAAGGTGTTTGGAGAGTTGGGTGTCACTTTACAGCTCGCGGACCTCTCCAGAGGCTGTACGTTGCTTTGGCAGGTGAAATGCTCGTTGAAGGTTAAGGTTTTCTCTTGGCTCCTGCGGAGAGGAAGGATTATGACGAAGATGTGGAGGAAAAGATGGGCGCAGATGGATGATGTGAAATGCTCCTTTTGCGGAGAGGCAGAGGAGGACGTGCAGCATCTTTTCTTCCAATGCCCTTTTGTTTCACTTGTTTGTCAAAGATTGGACCAGCCTTGGATAGACCACCGAGATGTGTCTAGCTTTTGGTCGTTGTTCCGGAGAGGCAGCGCCACTCTTGGGGTGACCACCTTCCAGTCCAAGAGAGATAGAGCTAGGGTGCTGGCTGTATTGTGGTGTGTGTGGTTGGGGAGGAATGGAGTCGTGTTTAGGGGGGAGAGGTTTTATGTGGAGAATGTTCTCTCATCTATCTCCTCCCAGGTGGCCTCCTGGGAGTCTACTTTGTAATTTGTGATGGTCTAACATTTTGGTAGAATGAATTTAGGTGGTTATCGGTCAGATAACTACCCTTTTACTTCTCAAAAAAAAAAAAGTTTAAGGGGTAAGGTACACTTGGAGGAATGGTAGTGGAGCTATGTCTTGTATTGATAGATTTATTTGTAATCTGGCTATGGTGAATCTATTCATGGAGCAGAGGTTGTGGCTATGAAAGGTCTTTTTTGGGTCACTCCTCTGTTATGGTGTAGTAGTGAGGGTGCTTCTTTCTCGACTTATTTCAAATTTCGCGAATCGTGGTTGAAGGAGCCAAGATTTAGAAACTCAATTTAGGATAAGTGGACTTCTACACTGACATCCACGTCTACCACATGCACTTTGGCCTGTAAAATTCGCGTGGTTCGTAAGGCAATTGATTTTAAGTGAGATCTTCGGGCCATCATTTTAAATGTTGTCGGCATGCCGTTGAGAAGGCCATTTTCGAGTAGGGGCCATGCCGACACGAATAAAGTGTCGATTTATAGGGATATTGTCGGCATGCCTTCGGCATGGTCAGCATGGTCGGTATGCTGGCAAAATAGGTGCCCATGCCGAGGTTGCTACTAGTTTTTCTGACTACTTCTGTTATTTTTGTCGGTATGCATCGACATGCCCATGGTGTGCCCTCATGAGCATGCCCATCGAAAAATGGGCATTTACACGGCATGCCCAAGAAATGCACACTTAAAACTTCATCGGCATGGCATCGAAATCGGCATTTCGAACCTTGCTTCGGGCACGTTGGGAATCTAGGAAGGAGGCATTGCAAAAAATTTCATCCTTTGATAGACAAGAGGATACACCGTCGCTTTCTAGTGAAGAATGCCAAGAACGCAAAAATTTATAGGCGATATGGAGGAAGACCAAAAAAGAGAAATGGATTGGAGACAAATCTAGGCAACTATGGTTTAAAGAGGGGGACACATACAAAATTTTTCCATTTGATGGCTAGTTCTAGGAGATCAAATATGAACGGTGTTTTAAGGTGTAGAACATAATATGCTTTTCGCTCTCATTTCCATGAGTTCACTAAGAGGCAGCCAGTTGGGAGCTTTGGATATGGTACAGGTTAATGATGACGCCAAGGTGGAACTCCTTGGGGAGGTCAGCAAGGAGGATGTTATTAGAGTTAGCATGGGCTGAAGGCTGAGGGTCCCCCTTGACCTAATGGTCTGTAGATTATTTTTTTCAAGGAGACGTGGGACATTGTAGGTCTTGATGTTATGAACATGATTCGTGAATTTTTCACGGGCAATGTAGGTTTCGAGAGGTTGAATCGCTTTTATCTATTTCCTTTGTTGAAGAAACCTGGTGTGGACTCAGTTGATGACTTCAGATCGAGCGCTCTTTCCAACTCTATTTATGTATTGGTGGCCAAGATATTGGCAAATAGATGAAGGGCAGTCATGCCTACCATTATATCTCTGGTCCAGTCTACTTTTATTAAAGGATGATCTTTGTAGGATTCCTTTGTGATTGCAGATGCCATGATTGCTTCTTGGAAGAGAAAGAAAGCGACTATTTTATGGAAGGTAGATTTCTCCAAGGGATATGATTCAGTGGTTTGAACTTATCTTTGGGAGGTTCTAAAGAGAAGAGGTTTCGCGAAGATGTGGATTGATTTAATGAAAAGATGTGTCACAACTTCCTCCTTTTCTAGCTTGATTAATGGTCGTTCAAATGGTACCTAGATTCAACCTCAACAAGGTGAGACAAGGGTACCCGTTACCACCTCTACTATTCGATATAGTGGTGGATACTCCTGTGCACATGGCTTTTAAAGTTGTTGACTCCAATTTATCTTATATGATTTATTTACCATCTTATATTTAGTTATTCTTTGTGGACATTCATTGTAATTTGCTCAAACCTCTTCCTATAAAAAGAGATGTTGGGTATTTTCTGAATGATAGATTGATTATTCTATCCTACTTGGTATCAGAGCGCAATCCTAGGTCGGGTTCTGATATCCCACCAAAAAGAGGCCCTCCAAACCCTAACCCTAACCTTCTCCTAGCCCTACCACCAGCCACGAGGCCCTCCTCTCACAGCCATCGGCCACCAGGCCCTCTTTTCTCACCACCGTCGGCCACCAGGGCCCCTTTCTCTTCACTGTCGGCTCCCACAACTTCCTACCCTTGTAGTGGCGTCGCAGGGGCTTTGTTGGCCCCTGTAGCGACTGTTGCAGTGGTCATGTGGGGATTATAGGGTAGGGCGACGGCAGTAGAGGGGCTCTAAACCCTCGCTGCTACCTTTGATCACCTTTGCACCAACCCACACAGTGCGCAAGGCTTCCCAGAGGGCCTAATACAGTCGCTGGGGCCTTGTTGATCCCTATAGAGGGGTCTCCAGTCCCAGGTGGGTGCGCTGGTCATCCCCTAGGCCCTAGCATGCCCTGCTTCTCCGCATAGGGGGCTTTCTTCGTACCTTGGACATGATTTTCATATCATAGAGGCCCTGGATCATCACATCTAAGGTATGATCAACCAGTTCTGATGCTGAATATGGTCTGAAAAATATTTTCCGATCATAGTTTGGTGTTTTTCTTGCCTTTATGGCGAGTTCTAGCACCTCTGAAGTTACCTCGGGTGCTATTCTCGACTCTAAGGCCTACAAGAACCCGTTCTTTGGTCCAATTATCAAATTGGGCGAGACCAATTATCCTAGATGGTCTCAAATGTTCCTCATGACAGTCGAAGGTCATGACAAGGAATATATTTTGTTGGAAGCTGAGCCAACTAGGAAGACATGAAAGAACACCAGTTGGAAGAAGGATAACACCATGGTAAAGGTGTGGGTGATGAATTGTGTAATTCCGAGAATTGGCAACGAGATTATGTGTTATCTAACCACCAAGGCTATGTGGGATAGTCTTCGTGATACCTACTCACATGAGAAGAACTCTTCTAGAGTTTTTTCAATTCTGTCACAAATTGTCTCAACTGAAGCAGGATGGGCGATCTCTTTCTCAATACTACTCTGTCATGAAAGGGCTCCAAGAGAAGTACAATGCGTGCAGGCCAATATGCACGTGTGCTACATAGAGGGAGTACCGCAGAAAGACAGCAGTACACCAATTTCTCTCAGGCCTTAGTCCTGAGTATGCAGCGGCCAGATCTCAGATTCTGACTTTGTCTGAGCTTCCTACTTTGGAGGAGGTCTACAGCCAGTTGAGTCGCATTGATGTGCCCTCGTTTCAGATTGGAGATGCTACTCACTCGTCTGCACTTGCTGTTGTGCCTGGACGTGGTGGTAGAGGGGCTTCTTCTCGTGGACATGGGCGAGGCCGTGGTGGTAGATCTCACATTAGTACTACATGCACCTTTTGTGGCAGAGTTGCTCATGTGGATGCTTTTTACTAGCCCAAGCATGGGAGACCTCCAATAGCCAACCAAGCCACTGTGATTACTGAGGTGCCTTTTGATGATGTTACTATGCCGAGAGTAAACTATGATGCCTTACTACAACAACTCTCGCAACTGACCTAGGGGCCTACTACTTCCTCTACTGAGACTGTAGCTTTTGCTTCCACATCAAGTATAGATTTGTGTGCTAAGACCTATGTGGGTACCACATGGTTGATAGATTCAGGTACCTCCCATTACTTGTTAGGTGATTAGGGTTGTTTTAGCAGTATTCAGTTTGTTCCCTATGGGAGGATTGTACAGGTTGCAGATGGGAGACATACAGATATTGGTGGTCAGGGGGAGGTCCCATTGACTTCCTCTATGTGGTTTCCTAGTGCATTTTTTGTCTCCAATTTTACATTAAATCTGTTATCTGTTAGTCAGATTACCAAGCAACTCCACTGTCGTGCTATTTTTGATAAGTTTAGGTGCATATTTTAGGACAAGCTGACGGGAAGGACAATTGGTGGACATGAAGAGGGGGTGTGTATCACCTAGTCCAGACACCACTTACTACTGTGTACCAAGGTTACAATTCTTCTGCAGGGAGTGCCTTGCAATGGCACCATCACCTTAGCCATCTCTCTCTGAATAGGCTCAGACGCATCATCCCACATATATCTAGCACTACAGAAATTTTATGTGATGCATGTTAGCTTGGGAAGCACCATAGATCTTCTTTTCCTTCCAGTACAGCACTAAGGACCGCATCTGTCTTTGAGTTGTTACATATGGATGTTTAGGATTCAAGTTGGGTTCCTAACCGATAAGGACATAAATACTATTTGATTATTGTGGATGACCTCTCGTTTGTCGTGGTTGTCTTTGTTGAAAAATAAGTCCGATGTTGGATATGTTATTGAGACATTCATAGTGGAAATAAAAAATTAGTTTTCTGTTGTGGTAAAAATTGTGTGATTTGACAATGCATTGGAGTTTATACTACTCGGTTGGTATAGTTTTATAGGTCTCATGGCATTATCTACCAAACATCCTGCCCTCACACCTCGTAGCAGAATGGTGTGGTGGAACGGAAGTATCGGTATATCTTTTAGATGTGGCATGTACTTATTCATCATTATGTACCACATTTTTACTGGGGAGATGCAATGCTTACCGCTTGCTATCTAATCAACCGAATGACATCTTCCTTTTTACATGAGCGCACCCCTTAGCACGTTTTGCATCTAGATTGAGATCTATTTTAGTTGTCTCCTCATGTTTTTGGATGTGTCGCCTTTGTACATTTGTTAGGGCTAGGGAGAGACAAGCTAGCACCCAGAGTAGTGAAGTGTGTGTTTCTTGGGTATTCACATACCCTGAAGGGATACCGATGCTTTGATCCTATAGTAGGGACACTTTGTGATTGCAAATGTCACATTCCATGAATCTGCGCAATATTTTTCCTTTGCAGCATGAAAGTTACAACCATAGCAAGTTTGCTCCTATGCCCATTTCTGTAGTTCAGATGGATGAATTTCCTAGTGCAGAGGTTCCCTGTACATCTAGTAGTGATGCTCAAGCACTGGTGACAGTTTTTGCACCTAACAATGTTCTAGATGATGTGAGATTCAGACAGGTCTATTAGAAGAAATCGAAGCACACCCCCCTACTTCATCTCCACCATCTTCCCTACATCAGGTATGTGTTGAGGTATCTAACGCTTCTGGGTCTAGTGGTGATTGTGCAAGTCCAGGTGACATGGTGGTAGATGATGACCTTCCTATAGCTGTTAGGAAGGCTCCTCGCTCTTGTCCTCACCACCATACTGCTGGGGCTATTACTACAACCAATTTAAGGGTCTGCTTTGGTCTCTTTAGTACAACCCTCACTACCACAAGGATACTTTCTACGTATTAGCAGGCTTTGCTCGATCCAAAGTGGCATTAAGCCATGGAGGACAAGATGGAGGCACTCCGAAGCAAACAAACATGGGAGATGGTGCCTCTTCCTATCGGGGCTTGGCTAGTGGGGTCCTGATGGGTCTTTCCCTTGAAATACAACCCAGATGGGCCTATTTCAAGGTACAAGGCTTGGTTGGTGGTGAAGGAGTTCACCCAAACCTATGGGGTGGACTTCTTTAATACTTTCTCTCCAGTGGCTCGTCTTTCTACTTTTAGGATACTTGCCTTGGTTGCTACTCACAAGGACTGGATGCTCCATCAGTAACATGTGAAGAATCCCTTCTTATATGGCGATCCTCAGGAGGAGGTGTACATGTAGCAGTTCCCTTGGTTTGAGGTTCAGGGGGAGTGCGTGTCTAGGTTGAGGAAGGCCATTTATGGCCTCAAGCAAAGTATGAGGGACTGGTTGCAAAAGCTTTCAGAGGTGGTAGAGAAGATGGGCTTGCAGAGATCTTCTTACCACTCTTTATTTGTTAAGAGGATTGAGCAGGGATGTGTGGTACTACTTGTTTACATGGATGACATTATTACCGGTAATGATAAAGTCAGAATAGTGGAGGTCAAGAGGTTCTTGGCTAAGTAGTTTGTTATGAAGCATTTTGGTCAGCTTAGGTACTTTTTGGGATTGAGGTGGCTAGGAGCAAGTAGGGTATTGTTCTTTCTCAGAGGGAGTATGCTCTGGATGTGCTACATTAGACAGGGATGCTGAGGTCCAAACCAGCCAATATTCTTATGGACCGCAAGGTCCATCTTTATGATGAGCAGTCAAATCTTGTTGATAGTAGAGCATATAGACAGCTTGTAGGCAAGTTGCTATACTTGACTATTACCAGACCTGACATTGCTTTGGCGGTAGGCAAACTTAGCCAGTTTATGGAGAAGCCAACAAAGTTACATTGGCAGGCAACTATGCAGGTGCTGAGATACTTGAAGAAAGCATCAAGACGTGGTATTCTTTTCTAGAGGGGCTCTCCTATGACAGTGGTAGGATATTCTGATGTTAATTATGTAGGATGTGTAGCTGACAGAAAATCCATCACTGGTTTTTGTACCATTGTGGCTGGTAATCTGGTTACTTGGAGGAACAAGAAATTGGGGGCAATTTCTCGTTCTAGTGTTGAGTTAGAGTATAGGGCAATGGCCCAGATTGCTGCAAAGATGGTCTAGATATGGTCTCTTTTGTGTGGTTTTCATGTACAAATTAAGGAACCTATGGAGATAAGATGCGACAATCGGGTTGCTACCTACATAGCAAACAACCCGATGTTCCACAAGTGCACCAAACATGTTGAGGTGGACTGCCACTACATCAAAGGTCTTATACAGCATAGTTTGTTGAGCACTACTTATGTTGCATCTGAGGATGTGTTCACAAAGCCTTTGCCCCGATCAACGTTTGGCTACTACTGTTCCAAGCTGAGTATGATTGACATCTATGCTCCAACTTAAGGAGGAGTGTTAACTCCTATTTATCTTATATTATGTATTATTGCCAGTGATTGTCTTATATTTAGTTATTTCTTTGTGGACATTCATTGTAATTTGCCCAAACCTCTTCCTATAAAAAGAGGTGTTGGGTCTTTTCTAAGTAATAGATTGATTATTCTGTCCTACTAAAGCATGTAGTGGGAATTTGTTTTCTCACTTCACTTATCAAAAAGATGGTACACTCCTTGCTCCTCTCCTATAATATGTAGATGATACAACTTTTTTTGTTGAGGGTGGTGCTTTGGAAGCAACCCATGTGGCGTCACTTGTGAGATTTTTTGCAGATATTTCTGGCCTAAAGATAAATAGAAGAAAGTCCTTGTTGGTTCCTTTCACAATTTCTAATGGGGTGGTGGAAGAGATATCTCAAGCCCTAGAAACACAGGTGAGTCACCTTTCAATTAGATATCTTGGCCTTGCTTTGAAGGGTGGACATCTAGTATCATCCGACTGGAATGGTATGGTGGGTAGGATGACGAAGAGACTCAACCTGCAATGGAAGGTTGCTTTTTGGAGGGGGTCGCTTGGTTTTGCTTAAAGCTGTTTTATCATCTATATTGGTTTCTACTTCTCGATTTTTCAACCTCCAAAAAAGGTGTTGCAAAAACTGAAGGTGATTGGAAAAATGTTCTTTTGGAAAAGTGCGGAGGCCATGGGTCATTTTATGCAGTTGGTTTCTTGGAAAGAGGTTTGTAGACCTAAGAAGGAAGGTGGCTTGGGAGTTCGAAAATTGGATGAATTCAATAAGGTGCTTCTCTTGAAGTGGGTGGTTAGAGCCCTTTCTGGGGAAGATTGTATGGTGTCTACCTTGCTGTTGGACTCTTATGGCAATAATATGGATATTTCTGATAGGGCTTCTCATAGAAGCGGTGCATCTGCAGTTTGGAGGACTGGTCAACAAGTTATGAAGGATTTTGCAGCAAATTTCAGTCTGATTTTGGGGAACTGGAGTATTTTCAAGTTTTGGTTAAATGATTGGAGTGAATTGGGTAAATTTTCATACCTCTTTCCACATGTTTACTAGTTGGTAAATGATAAAAATGTCACTGTAAAGGATGTTTGGGATGATCTTTTAAGCACATGGAGTATCCTACTGCCGACTGGGCTTTCTGACACTACTTATGCAGAATTTCAGCAGCTGCTGGTGAGTGGTGACTATTTTAGACCTCAAACTGGCTGCAAATGAGATTGACAGGTTCATGTGGAGGCATGGAACTTTCTCTGTAAAAAATTCTTACTCTAAACTGGTTTGCAATGGTACTGATCTTGGTGAAGTTGACGTTGATTCTAAATATATTTGGAAGTGTGCTTTGCCCCTAAAGATTAAGATTTTCCTATGGCTTCTTAGAAGAGAGGGCTTAGTCACAAAAGTTTTTAGAAAACGATGGGTGGTTGATGAGGATGTTGCTTGTTCCTTTTGTGGTCAAGCAGAGGAAAATATTCAACATCTTTTCTTTGCTTGCAACTTCTCCAAGCAAGTGTGGCAACATTTCAACTTACAGACAATGGACTATTCAGATGAGTTCTTTTTGGAGAACTTTTAGAGAACATCTTCATCTTGATTTGGCAAGGTGGATTAGAGCTCTATCCATCCTTTGGTGCCTTTGGCTTCAACGGAACGATAGAATCATTACAAGTGAGCACTGTTGGGTTGAAAATGTAGTGAGGGAGGTGTATTTTTTGTCTGATTTCTGGTTGACCAACCTGTAAGTCTATTCCTTTTACTTTAATGAATTTACCTGGATGATTACCAACCTTCGATAATCTTCCTTTTCCTTTTTCAAAAGAAAAAGAGGGCCAACGACATTTTTTCATATTAACCAAGTTCATTTTTTCCCTTAAATCTCCATATGATATCAGAGCCGCCGATTTCTATGGCTTAGGGTTAGGAGCAAAGAGCCCCAGAGAAGGGGGAGGGGTCTCCATCAGTGCCGTTGGCCTCCGGCGAGCTACCGGGGAGGCCCTTCTATTGAGTCTCCTATTTATTTCTAGTTATTTTATCACTTTTGGTGTATTTTGATATTTTTATTTTTGGTATGGACATGGATTGTTATTTACCCAAACCTTTCTTTATTGTAAAGAGGTATTGGGTCTTTTCCTAAGAAATATGATTGATCATTATATCCCACTTGGTATCAGGCTACGATCCTAAATTGGGTTTTGGTATCCCCCCAAATAAAACCCTAACACTTTCACCCTCTCTTCTCTATCATAGCCACCAGTCAGCCTCTCTCCTCACCGACGAAGGGCACCACCAGGGCCTCCAATGCCGGTGAGGGGGGGCTCCTACGCGGCATTCTCTCCATCGAGCATTGCTGCAACTAGCAATGCTGCTCTAGGCGACGACTTCCTCCTTAGGCGACGTTGCCCTCCGCTCGGTCTAGGTGGCACTCCACCCGGCCCTCGTCCCTGCTAATCGGGAAAATTTTACTTCAGAAAATATCGAAAAATGATGATAATAAGATGTGTTGTAGTATATCACGTGGTGAAAAATTCCAAACAAAAATAATTTATCAGTGAAAACTAATCACGAAGAGTTAAGTCATATCCACAGGGAGACGTGAACTAATAAACTCACAAATATCTTTACTAAGAATGCTCACATAAAATGATAACACAATTGTTAATCGTAGGAGTATTCTTTAAGTCCCAATGAGGAGCCAAAGAGAAAAAAGAATACAAGGCATCAGAGCAAAAGCAACTCAATATAACAAATATTAAAATCAAAATAAATGCTTTGGCAATGTCATGGAGATGTCAAAGGAAATAGGTGAAGAAACAGGGAACTTGTTCCCCTTGCTCGCGTGAAGAGAACGATGCAAGGTCGGCACTGCGGAGCTTGGAGGTGCCGGTGGGGAGGGAATTCCAATGGTGGTGGCGGTATCAACGGAAGCGACAGGAGCTGGCCGGACGGCGACAAGGTCGCCGGCGATGGAGTTCCCACACTCGTGCGTGGGTTGCGGGAGGTGCGGTCGAAGCCGTGGTCGGGCAAGTGATCTCGAGGTGAGGTCGATAGCGTCGACGGAGAGGAGAACAAAGGCCGATGGTGGCTGCTACGTGGAGGGGATGTCGCACGGTGATAGGTTCCTTGGGTGGTGGTCACAGTGAAGAAAGAAGATGACAATCGTGGGAAGGAGCCGCACCGTCGTCACGTTGGAGTGCAGGCTGCTGTGGACGGCACACGGAGGTTCGGGTCCCTGCACTCCATGCTTGAGGTTGAGGGGCGAGGTGAGGTCGGTGATCATGGTGGTGGAAACGTGGACGCGTGCTCCCTGTTGGCGATGATCGTGGACGCGGTGGAGGTAAATAAGCAGGGACGGTGCACGGTGGTGGTCGCTGTAGGACGTCGTCGAGGTCGCGCGGTGGTGTGGCTCTTATCGCGAGGAGGTTGTTGCAGTTGCGGCAACCAGAGGAGGCACGGTTGTCGTGGTGGCACGGTGGGAGGTCAAGGACGTGGAGAGGTCGCGCGGTGTTGAGGACGGAGGCTCGCGGTAGTGGGAACATCAAAGAAAGATCCTCGAGGTGAACGCAGTCGATGACACGTCGTCGCTGTTGCGGATGTCGGTGTTGTCACCACCGACCACGGTGGTGGCTATTGGTGGTTGGTTGATATCGTGGACAGCTCGCGGTGGCATAGTCGTGGGCGCGGAGGCACGGCGGTGGTGTCTTTGTTGGGGGAAGGTAGCAGGAAGAAGATCGTGGAGGGGGGTCGTCCTTTCTAGGATGTGCGTTGGGTTTTATGAAATAAGAGGGCGGTGGTATTTTTTTGGTGAAAGAAGGAAGGGGATCCTTAATATCTTATTGAGAGGACTTTAAAGGAAAAGAGAAAAGATCATGAAAGGAAAAATAAGAGGTAACAAAGGTTCCAAAAAAATAGAGATTTGAGTCTTGCTTTCTGTTTCTGATAAAAATCCAAGATGTCAAAATTGATATTCCCAATTTATTCCTGCAAAAACATATGTTTGTAAATGTATTAGTACATGAATATAATGGGAGTACCTCCATTAAATAAAAATGTAAGAATGATCATTCACGAGTTTAAATAATTTATCAATGTAGTGTATGCTCTAAATTAACTTCTCATCCAAATAATAATATACTTAGGCTTAATTATAGTTCACTAAAGTAGACCTATCACCTGTCTTAGGGCTCTGCCCTGATCACCCACCCTCGGCAGTGCTACCCTAGGCGATGCTTCACCCAACCGCGACCTGCACCGCCTCCACCCACCCTAGGAGGCTTCGTCCAACTGCTTGCCTTCATCCTAAGGCGCTGTCAAGCTCCACCCTAGGCGGTCCTCTGCCCTACCCCGCCTCTGCCTACCCTAGGCGGTGCTCCGCCCAGTTGCGGCTACCACTGTTGGTGGCGGCTCAACCACCGCAATAAGGGCCTAACGCTCTATTGCCCCTTACAGCATGCGGGGGAGGGCCTTCTCCTTGTGTTGCGGGTGTACGGGGCTCTCCTTAGGTCCTGCGCACCCTGTTGTGTCACATAGGGAGTTCTCTATGCCTTTAGCGTGGAGTTCTAGACATTGGTGACCCTGTATCTTCACGCGTGAGGCACAATCTGTTTAAGACTCTCTGTTTCATGGTCTGAAATTTGTTTTAGATCTTTGTTTTGGATACTTCCTTGTCTTCAAGGTGTATCATGCCAAGTTCAAGCAGTTCTAAAGTGACGTTGGCCATTGTTCCCGAGTCCAGGGCCTACAAGAACCTGTTCTTTGGTCCCATCATCAAGTTGGATGAGACCAATTATTCGAGGTGGTCTCAAATGTTCCTTATGATGGTAGAGGGTCATGACAAGGAACACATTCTATTAGAGCCAGAGCCTACGGAGAAGATAGGGAAATATGCTACATGGAAGAAGGATAACACAATGGTCAAAGCATGGTTGATGAATTGCGTTATTCCGAGGATTGGAGATGAGATCATGTACTACCCAAGTGGTAAGGCGATGTGGGACAATATTCGTGACACCTATTCCCTTGAGAACTCCTCTAGGGTTTTTCAGTTCAGCCACGAATTGTCTTAGTGAAAGCAGGAGGGGAGATCTCTCCCTCAGTACTACTTTGCCTTGAAGAGGCTTCAGAAGAAGTACAATGCGTGTAGACCAGTATGCACATGAGCTACACAGAGGATTGTAGAGAGGTTGCGGTACATTAGTTTCTCTTAGGCCTTGGTCCTGAATATGCATCAGCCAAGTTACATATTCTTACTTTGTCAGAGCTTTCTGCCTTAGAGGAAGTCTACAGTCGGTTGAGCCGCATTGATGTACCAGCATCTCAGACAGGAGATACTACTCATGCGTCTACACTTGCTGTTGTGCTAGACGTGGTGGTAGAGGAGCCTCTTCTAGTCATGGGCATGGAAGAGGTCGTGGTCGTGCATCTAGGAGATCCCGTATTAGCACCACTTGCACCTTTTGTGGCAAGGTTGGTCATGTGGAGGCTTCATGTTGATCCAAGCATGGGAGACCTCCAATGGCCAACCAGGCATCTGTGACTACTGAGGAGACTACAAATGTGGTTTCTATGCCGAGAGCAGACTATGATGCATTACTATAGTGTATCTCTCAGCTGACCCAGGAGACTGCCACCTCCTTTTCTGAGATTGTCACCTTTCGCTCTTTGTCAGGTATTGATTTCTATGCACAGGGATCCACAGGTACTACATGGTTGGTAGATTTTGGTGCCTCCCACCATCTATCAGGAAATCAGGGGTGCTTTGGTAGACTTCAGCTTGTACCCCATGGCAGGACAGTATAGGTTGCAGATGGGAGATATACTGATATTGGTGGTCAAGGGGAGGTCGCATTGACTCCCTCTATGCACTTGCCTGATGCATTTTTTGTGCCCAATTTTACATTGAATCTATTATCTATTAGCAAGATTACCAAACAGCTTCACTGTCGTGCTATTTTTTATGAGTATGGTTGCATCTTTCAGGACAAGCTGACGGGGAGGACGATTGGTGGAGAACATGAAGAGGAGGGTGTGTATCGCCTAGTCCAGACACCATTTGCTACTGCTTGCCAGGGTTCCGATTCTGCTTCAGGGAGTGCCTTGCAATGGCACCGTCGTCTTGGTCATCCTTCTCTAGATAGGCTCAGACACATCATCCCACAGATATCTGCCACTATGGAGATTCTATGTGATGCATGCCAGCCAGGGAAGCACCACAGATCGTCTTTTCCTTCCAGTACAACACCAGGGACTACATCTACTTTTAAGATTTTGCATATGGATGTCTGGGGTCCGGACATAGATATTACTTGATCATTATAGATGATTTTTCTCGTTTATCTTGGTTGTTTTTATTGAAGAATAAGTTTGATGTTAGACATGTTATTGAGACCTTTATTGTGGAAATAAAGAATCAGTTTTCTATTGTGGCAAAAATTGTGTGATCCGATAATGCCTTGGAGTTTTGTACTGCTCGATTAGCATGGTTTTACAGATCTCATGGTATCATACACTAGACATCCTGCCCGCACACCTCACAGCAGAATGGTGTGGCAGAATGGAAGTATAGACATATCTTAGATGTGACACGTAGTCTTCTCATTCACCACTGTGTGCCACATTTATATTGAGGAGATGTCATACTCACTGCTTGTTACCTTATCAACAGGATGCCTTCTTTTGATTTACACGAGTGCACTCCTTGGCACATATTGTATCCAGACAAAGATTTGTTTCTCTTGCCTCCTTGTCTCTTTGGATGTGTTGCATTTGTACACTTGTTGGGGCCAGGGAGAGACAAGCTTGCACCCAGAGCAGTGAGTGTGTTTTTCTTTGACACTTCCGGACCCAAAAAGGGTATCGGTGTTTTGATCCTGTAGCAGGGAAGCATTTTGTGAGTGCAGATGTGACTTTTCATGAACCTATGTCGTATTTTTCTCTTGCAGCACGACAATTACAACCACAAGATGAGTTTGCCCCCATGCCTATTCCTCCGATTCAGATAGATGGTCCTACATGTGATAGTGATAGTCAGGCATCAAAGAGTGCGTCTGCACTTGACAGTACAACTGATGGTAGTATCCATGCACCTATTGTTGGAGAGAATATCAGATACCAGGATCCAATAGCTATCTTTTAGAAATCGGTTACTTATAGGAAACACAACCCCCTACTTCAGCTCGACCATCCTCCCAACCATAAGTATGTGTTGAGGCATTTAGCGCTTCTATTTCTAGTGATGATTATGCAGAATCAGGTGATATTATTGCCGATGATGACCTTCCTATAATTGTTAGGAAGGCACCTCGCTCTTGTGCTCACTAACATATTACTGGAGCCATGGCTGCAACCAATCTGGGGACGTCTTTTGGCCTCTTCACTACAGCTCTTGCTGCCACTGACATTCCTTCTACATATTAACAAGCTTACTCGATCCAAAATGGCCCCAAGTCTTGGAGGATGAGATAGCTGCACTTCAGAGCAGACAGACGTGGGAGATGCCACCTCTTCCTACTAGGGCTTGCCTGGTGGGGTCCCGATGGGTCTTTGCCTTGAAATACAACCCTGATGGGTCTATTTCAAGGTACAAGGCTCGGTTGGTGGCGAAGGGGTTCACTTAGACTTATGGGGTAAACATTTTCGATCCTCTCTCTCTCCAATGGCTCGCCTCTCTACTGTCAGGATACTAATCTCCGTGATTGCCCACAAAGACTGGATGCTTCAGTAGCTAGATATGAAGAACGCCTTCATTATGGCAACCTTCAGGAGGAGGTCTACATGCAGCAGCCCCCTTGGTTCAAGGTTCAAGGGGAGATTGTGCGCAGGTTGAGGAAGGTCATCTACGACCTTAAGCAGAGTCCAAGAGTGTGGTTCTAGAAGCTCTCAAAGGTGGTAGAGAAGATGGGCTTGCAGAGATCATCTGACCACTCTTTGTTTGTCAAGAGGATTGAAAAGGGATGTGTGGTACTTCTTGTTTATGTGGATGATCTCATTATTACTGGTGATGACAGAGTCGGAATAGTTGAGGTCAAGAGGTCCCTGGCTATGCAATTTGTCATGAAGGACCTTAGTCAACTCAGGTATTTTCTGGGCATAGAGGTGGCTAGAAGCAAGCAGGGTATTGTCCTTTCTCAGAAGAAGTATACTCTGGATGTGCTATAGGAGACAGGGATGTTGGGGTCCAAATCAACCAATATTCCTATGGACCCCAAAGTCCATCTTCATGATGAGCAAACAAATCTTGTTGATAGTAGAGCATATAGACAGCTTGTGGGTAAGTTGTTGTACCTAACTATTACTAGACCTGATATTGTAAACTTAGCCAGTTTATGGAGAGGTCGATGAGGTTGCACTGGCAGGCAACTATGCAGGTACTGAGATACTTGAAGAAAGCACTAGGTCATGGTATTCTCTTTCAGAGAGGCTCTCCTTTGACAATGGTAGGATATTTCGATGCCGATTATGAGGGATTTGTGGTTGACAGGAAATCTACCACTAGTTTTTATACCTTTGCGGCTGGTAATCTTGTTACCTAGAGGAGCAAGAAACATGGGGCAGTTTCTTGCTCCAGTGTCGAATCAAAGTATAGGGCGATGGCCTAAACTACTGCAGAGATGGTATGGATACGGTCTCTACTGCATGATCTACATGTCCAGATTAAGGAACCTATGGAGATGCAATGTGACAATCGAGTGGCTACATAAATAGGCAATAACCCGATGTTCCATGAGCGCACCAAACATATTGAGGTTGACTGTTACTACATTAGAAATCTCATACAACGTGACTTGCTGTGTACCACTTATGTTGCATCTGAGGATTGAACTGTTGATGTGTTCACAAAGCCTCTATCTCAATTGACGTTTGACTATTGCTATTCCAAGCTGAGCGTGATTGACGTTTATGCTCCAACTTGAGGGGGAGTGTTGACCTTCCTATTTATCTCTAGTTATTTTATAACTTTTGGTGTATTTTGATATTTTTATTTTTAGTCTAGACATGTACTATTATTTACCCAAACCTCTCTATATATAAAGAGGTATTGGGTCTTTTCCTAAGAAATAAGATTGATCATCATATCACACTCCTTCCTCTCCACATCAATCTCCTCTCTTTTCTTCCACTGATCTCCTCTCCTTTTCTCAACGTTGGAACCCATCAACAACAGTTGCAATGACAATTGAAGATCACCATCGCCAGCAATTGTTGCTTCGATCATAATCGATCTTTGCATCATCACATAGATCAGATGCACTCACGCACCTAGAGCATTTAAGCTGGCTCTTGACGCGTAAGAGCAATGGCAACGAGGTGACCTTATGCATGCTTGGAGAAACCAAGCATCGTACGCTAGTTTACGGGGTGTAAGATCAATGGTACTCGTGTGACCTTATGTGCATTCAAGAAGACCAAGCCACATCATCATCAGACTCTTGGTTGTGGTAGCAACGACACTCAAGTTATAGTCGTGATTTCTCACATATCCAGTCCATGCTGTCAAGGTGAGCACCTCAAGCGTTGAGGCGATGAGGCGAGGCACTACAGGGAGTTGACGCCTCGATGAAGACCCAGGCGATGGCCTTTGATCAGGCGACGTGCCTCCTCGCCTTGGGCAGCGCCTTATCACCTCGCCGCCTCATCGCCTGAAGCCTAGATCATTTGAAATGGTGGTGAGCTTCTTCGACCACCATCGCCCCAAGTTGCTGAGCATCACTTGCCATCTGCAGTGCCTCCTCAACCTCGATCGCCCATGTATGATCTCCTCGACCTACACTACCTGAGCGTCATCGGCCTGAGCTTCTGCGTTTCCGTGATGAAGCTGGGAACGAAAGGGTGCTGGGAATGAAACATTTTCTTCGTTTTCTTTCTTTTTATATATATATATATATATGTTTGTACCCTTATGTTATATATGTACTAGGTACATATATATAGTATGTTATAACATAAGGGTACTAAGTATGTACATATATTGTTATATATATGTGTAATAACATACTTATATATATATATATATATATATATATATATATATATATATATATATATATATATATATATATATATATATAAGTATGTATATACACTGTTATATTTGTATGTAACATTGTAACTATGTATATGTATAAGTATGTATATATAATGCTATATTTGTATGTAACATTGTAACTATTTATATGTATAAGTATGCATATATATATATTTTGATTTTTATGTTTTTCACTTCAATAACAATTTTGATTTTTATGTTCAAAACTTTTCTTTCTTTACCATTTGAAATAATGTGAAACAATTTTTGACCATACAATTCATATCATTTTCTTCTACTTAAAGTCTCTAACATTGTTATTAGACATATTTTTATAAACCTAGTGCTATTAAGTTGAGTTAATAAGACATATATATATGCAAATAAAAAACGATCGCCTCAATTCACTCAGGCTGTCGCCTTTTTGTCGCCTCTCGCCTCGGGCAATTTTGAGCCGTGTCGCCTTGGTATCGCCTTTCGCATTAACAGCATTGTATCCAGTACCTTACACAGGACGTACAAGTAGAAACACAAGTTGATGTGAATGTCGAAGCCGATTATTCTATCTTCTACCTTCGATTATGGTTGGTTTGCACCATCATGAACGTCTACAGGATCCAAGTGTTCTCCGTCTCTTTGTTAGGAAATAAATCAGAGATGACATTTAGTTATTTTTTCCATTTTTAGTCAGTTATTTTTAGTAATGTGTAATTGTGATTCTCTTATTTTCTCTTGCCCTCTATATATAAAAGAAGGCCAATGACTCTTTTTCATATTAGCCAAGTTCATTTTTTTCCTCAAATCTCCACACTATGCTTTCGCTTATTTATATTATTCAACTTAGTGTCAGAGCAATTTGATTTTTGGGTTCATGTCATTATCATGTTTATCATTATTTTGTTGAAGTTTCAATTTCTTTGATTCATTTGAAGGAGTCTAAGGTGTAAAGAAGTGGCGGCGATCAGATCAGAGAAGGTGACAACGGTGGTGAGAGCTACTTAATCCACCCTGGTGGTGCTCCTTGCAATGAGCAAAGGAGCTGATGGTCAATGATCAGGAGAGAAGGGGAGTCGGTGGCCTCCCTTGCTGGCGGCGATCAAGATTGAAGAAGGCGAGATTGTAGGTGCTGTTGACAGCATGCGAGTTGCATCAAAGAAGCCGAAGGTGCAACAAAGAGGTGGCGGCTCTTGGTGGCGCATGGTGACGAGGACCACTTGCATCACCTCAGATTTGGCGACAATGGTAGTTGAGATGGAGGTGCGCCAACGTCGAGCGAGGTGGTGGCGAGCTTCGAGGTGACATTGATCTCGCACGAGATTGGTTGTAGTAGTAAGATCAGTTAAAGAAGGATTGCGAGATTCAAGTTTACGTGACCTCACTGGCAACAGCGGTGATGGAGGTGATCGTCACCCTCGCGAGATCTTCACGTCCACAGTGAAGATGACGTAGATGACAAAGGATCGTCACCCTCGCGAGATCAGGTGTAATCTTGATCTCAACGATTGTGGCGAGGATCTTGCATGATCTCAAGGAGATGAGGTTGAGCCGGCAGAGGACTTAGCAGAGATCTCGTGCTTGATTGCAAGAGCAGTAGGCGATGGAGATCTCGTGCAGCGGAGGATGGCTAAGGTCTCAGCTGCAGTCCCGCATGAGATCGTGAATAAGGAGGATGAGATCGGGCATTTGTTGGAGAGCAGCAACGGGCATTAGCTGTGTGGATGGGTTCGTTTGAACCCTAAGAAGAAGAGGTTTATTTTGTTTATTTTACAGTCTTTACCCTTCAGTTTTAATTTATTTTTTATCTCATAGATAATAAAAGGTAGAAGAAGAAAAATTTTAAGAAAAAAAGGGGAGAGGAAAATATAAAAGGAAAAGAGGAGAAGAAAAATAAAAAAAATAAAAAAAGGGGCAAAAAAAGGGAAAAGAAAAAATGATAAAAAAAAATGATGATGAATTTTAAGAGAAGAGGGAGATAAGCTCTTTTATTCTTTTTGTCTTCTTTATGTTTGTTTCTTCTCTCATAGAGTATGGGAGAAAGGAGGAGTGTGGATCCTATTATAGTCATCCCTCGTTTGAGTCTCTTTGTTCAAGGTCATTACATGAGAAACCACAACTCTAGGAGGTTCAAAGTTTTGAGGTCTTCAAGAGGAAGATCCAGCCTTGAGGTCCTTAGAGGAAGGGTCCATGTCAAGTTTCTATGTGGGAGATCAAGTTTCTATCTAATCTAAGTAGAGTACACCTCCTGTGGCTAATCAAGCCACCACCTCTTCAGAGGAGCAGTCTGACATAGTCTCTCATGCCAAGTATGATGCGATTGTGTAGCATCATTCTCAGCATACATAGGAGTTCGCTACTTTTCATTAGATACTGTTGCTTTCGCTTCCTCTTAAGGTATAGATTCTACCTTGAGTACACATGGTAGATCTGGTGCTGGTACTATGTGGCTAGTGGATTTAGGTGCATCTAGGCACTTGAGTAGCGATCATAATTGCTTTCAGAGGATCTAGTTTGTGGCACCTAGTCGGACAATGTAGATGATTGATGGTCGACATTCTAGAATTGATAGACAGGGGGAGGTCGCAGCTACCCCCAGTTTGAGATTACCCGATGTTCTATTTGTTCATAATTTTCCTATTAGTCTGTTGTCAATTAGTAGAATAACGAAGGATCTAAATTGTTGTGCCATTTTTCATGATGTTGGATGCATTTTTCAGGACAAGCTCACGAGGAGGATGATTAGTGGTAGATATGAGGAGGTGTTTATCACCTAGTCCAGACAGTTTGTTGCTACGTGCCAGGGTGAGGTTGCCTTCAGTGCTGATACAACTCTAATGTGGCATTGTTGACTTGGGCATCTTTCTTTGAACAGGCTCATATGTGTCATACCACATCTCTCCAGCCATTGAGATACTCTGTATGCTTGTCAACTGGGGAAGTATCATCGCTCTAGCTACTTTGCCAGTACCAGTTTGAGTTCTATTGCATACTTTGATTTAGTTCATATAAATGTTTGAGGCCCTCGTCGTACTCCTAATTGATTAGGCCACCGGTACTATTTGCTTATAATAGATGTTTTTTCAGAATGTCATGGTTATTTTTGCTGAAAAATGTAAATCTTATGTTGGTGCCATGATTGAATTTTTTGTGATGTAAATAAAAACTCAATTTTACTTAGTGGTTAAGATTGTGCACTCAATAGTGCCCTTGAATTTTGTACTACCAGGTTGAATGCATTTTATAGATCTCATAGGATAATTCACTAGACCACTTGTCCCCATACATCACAGTACAATGGGGTGGCTGAGAGAAAGCATCATATTTTAGATGTGGCTAAAACATTATTGATTTATCACAACATGTCATCGTTGTACTAGAGTGATGTTGTGCTTATTGCTTATTATCTAATTAATCGGATGTCAAACTTTGCCATTCATGATCAGATTTCATGGCAGATTCTCCATCCTGAGGATTTATTTCATGTGCCACCACGTGTATTTGGCTGTGTAGCCTTTGTTTATCTTCTTAGACTAGGACGGGACAAGCTGGCTCCTCAGGCTGCTAAGTGTGTCTTTGTGGGTTATAGCATTACCCAATACCAATGTTATGATCCATTGGGAAGAAAGCATTATGATAGTGCGGATGTTACTTTTCATGAAGCAATTCGGTACTTTTCTACTAGTGGGCACCAATTCGTATTTGGAGACAAGTCTGCACTTATGCTTGTACCTCCTATTCCTTTAAAGCAAATTCCTATCAGTCGTAGTTCTATTAGGACATATTCAAATAGTCATAGGGTTTGGTACAATAAGCCTCCTGTGGTCTATAAATTGGTAGTCACTTGCAGGCAGCACCCCCCATCCCTCTCCCACACCACCATCCTTCCCGGTTCAGGTACATGTTGATGTTACTAACGCCTCTACTTTTAGAGATGTCCCTGCAGGTCTCTCTGATCTTGTCTCTATTGGAGAGGATGCTCCTACTTCTTTGAAGATCAGATGGATGGTGTGGATCTTCCAATTGCTATTTGGAAGGCTCCACATACTTGTGCTCATTACAAGGTTGCTAGAGCTGCCCCTAGTGCCAACATAGGGAGGTCATTTGGCCTCTTTACGTTTGCGTTGTCTGCTTCCATGGTTCCCTCTACGTACCAGTAGGCCATGCTTGATCCAAAATGACAACAGGTTGTGAAGGATGAGATGCGTGTCCTTTACTCTAGGGGGACGTGGGATCTTACCACCTTGCCACCAAGTGCTCATGTTGTTGGCTGCTACTAGGTCTTTACCCTAATGTACAATCCTAACGGATCTATTTCACGGCATAAGGCTCACCTTGTTGCAAAGGGATTCACCCAAACTTATGAGGTGGTTTTCTTTGACACCTTTCCAGTGGTATGCCTACTAACTGTGCGGATTTTGATATCTGTTGTCCACTTCGACTGGCCTCTCCTCCAGCTTGATGTGAAGAATGTCTTTCTATATGGTGATCTTTAGGAGAAGGTATATATGCAGTAGCCTCTGGGCTTTGAGACTTAGGGAGAGTGTGTGTGTAGACTTCAGAAGGCTATTTATGGCCTTAAGCAGAGCCTGCATGCATTGTTTCAGAAGCTATCCGATGTTGTACAGGTGATAGGCCTTAAGAGATCTTCTGCATATTACTCTTTGTATGTTTGGAAGAATGACAGGGGAGTCATGCTTCTGGTGTATGTTGATGACTTCATTATCATCGATGATTACGAGACTGGGATAATTGAGGTGAAGAAGACTTTGGTTGATAAATTTGTGATGAAAGGCTTAGGCCAGTTACAATATTTTCTAAGCATTGAGGTGATAAGAAGCAAAGAGGGCATTATTCTTTCTCAATGCAAGTATGCCCTCGACGTACTATAGGAGATTGGGATGTTAGGGGCTAAGCCTACTAACACATGTCGAGTTAGCACTTGTGGGCAACAGATCTTATATGCAACTAGTGGGCAAGCTTTTATACTTTACCATCACTAGACCAGATATTTCCCTAGCAATGGGAAAGTTGAGTATTTTATGGATAGGTCTACTAAATAGCATTGGGAGGCAGCGATGCAGGTGCCTAGATATCTAAAGAAAGCACTTGGTCATGGCATATTTTTCTCCAGAGGCACGTCCATGACAATGGTTGGCTACTCTGATGTAGATTATACAGGTCGTTTGGCTGATCGGAAGTCAACCACTGGATTTTGCACCTATGTTGCTAGAAATTTGGTCACGTGGCAAAGCAAAAATAAAGGAGTTGTTTCCAGAACTAGTGCCATGGCTCAAACAACCGTAGAGATGGTTTACGTGATTTACATGCCCAGGTGGAGTCCATGGAGATGCAGTGTGACTACCGTACTGCTAATTATATTACCAACAACCTGATATTTCATGAGTGCACTAAGCACATCGAGGTTGATTGTCACTACACCCGGGATCTAATTCAGCGTGGGTTCATCACACCACTCCTATTGTTTCTAAGGACCAAACAATAGACATTTTTACCAAGGTCATTCCTCGCTCTGCTGTTGATGTCTGTTGTTCTAAGCTGAGCATGGTTGACATCTATAGTCCAGCTTGAGGGGGGGTGTTGAGAAATGCTTTGGTCTATTTTATATTACGAGGGCATTTTGTATTTTTTTTTTCTTATGATTATGTACCGCAATTATTCCCTCATCTCTCTCTGTATAAAGAAGTAGGATTTCTTATTGGATTGCTCATTTTCTCCTACTAAACCTCTGGTCAATTATACAGGTTCTGGTGTCATAAGAACCTTGTTTGATCATGAAATCAAAATGTTCATCCTTAGGTTTAATCCAATTACAAGTGAACACCTATTTGCCTAAACCAGTTTTCAGGGTGTTTCTACAGGTATATGAACCAATAAGGTTATTTATATGATTATGACATGTGGGGCTGCAAGCTTGTAACATGTTCGAACCAAGATTGCTGCAAATAACCTATATTTTGTAGCTGGAAAATTGATTTTGGCAGATGTTAGTCTCCCTAAAATCTCATGTCAAGGTAAATTTTATGACATTTATAATGAAAATTATGTTGCGATAAGTTTGGCTACAACACTAACAGGTCCATCTTTTTTAGCTTTGTATTCTTTTGAAGATTCCGTTTTCTTACTTGGTACTTATGATGAGAACCTCGTAAGGGATTGAGGCAATTTGATTTCACAACTTACTACCTGAGTCCAACAATACAGGTCTGTACTTCAGGTTTCGAAACTGAGCACAAGTGGACGAGTGAAAGCTTGCCGTGTGCATGATCTCTTTCATGAGCTCTGCACTTCCTTATCTGAAAAGAAAGGTTTCATGAAGATTTACAGGGATCAGATTGCAAGTTTAGACAAGAACATCAGGATCTCAATACAGAATTCTGCATGGATCAAAGGAAGGTCCTGTCAGCTCAGATCTCTGTTTGTATTCAACACAATTGAAGCCCGTGACTTTAGTAATCAGCATTCAAAAAATTTTAATTTGTTACGAGTGTTGGATCTGAAAGATTCTGGCATAGTTGTACTGCCTAGTGAACTAGGAAGAGTGATGATCCACCTGAGGTACCTCAATGTTCAAGGGACCAGAATTCAAAGTCTTCCAGCATCCCTGGAAGGACTCATCAAACTTCAAACTTTGGATCTGAGAAGAACTAGTGTAAAAGAACTGTCATTTAGGATAAGGACTCTAAGGCAACTTAGGTATTTTGAAATGGGGCAGGTTGGAAGGAGCATCCAAGTAACACAAGGGCTCAGCTGCTTAGAGTGCCTTAAGGCTGTGACTGGACTACGAGCCACAGACTGTGTCATTCAAGAAGTATCTCATCTTACCCAATTGAGGAAGTTGAGTATTGAACTTCCCAAAGTCGCCGGAAGTGGTGGCTTGTGCTCCTCCATAAACGAGATGTCTGCTTTGTCTTCCCTGTCCATTGTCAGTGGGGAGGATGATAGACAGATCTTGGACCTTGAAGAGCTGAAGCCTCCATCGATTCTCCTGAAGCTACAGGTGGTGGGATCTATAGAAAAACTTCCGAGTTGGATCTTGGAGGTCCATAAGATCACTAAGCTAAGGTTGAGCTTTTCAAAGTTGAGTGATGATCCCATGCCCACATTAGGACTACTTCCGAATCTGGTTTTTCTTCAGCTTTATAAAGCATACAATGGTAAGCAGATGGTCGATTGAAGATAATGATATTGACAGAGTTAGAGAAGTTGGAGGGTTGGGTGATAGAGGAGGGGTCATTGCCTTGCATCCAGGACTTGTGGATCATGTCATGCTTCCTGCTCAGGACGATGCCTCTGGGCTTTGAGTGCCTTGCTACTGTACGAATGTTAAAGGTGGTTGACATGCCAGAGAGCTTCTTGCAAAGGTTGCATTGTCCGGTGGGGCTGGATTATCCGAAGGTCAGGCACGTGCCTACCATACAGATTCTTGATTAGAGATCATGGCAGAAAAACATGTTGTACTTGCTGAGAAATAGAGTATAACTTATATATATGTATCGGGACAAAGATTGATTCTTGAGCATTTATTTCTTTTGAGGTTGGAACCCTCTCAGATTTTTTTTCAAGTACTTGAAATCCAGCTAATTATGTCTTTGGCTATGCATACCCAAATATGGCAGCCCCCTTAATGGTTGCACAAACAAAATTGTGGCTTATATGCTACTATAAAATTCACTAGTGCAATTTAAAAATACACCCATATTATGTTCATCTTTGCATACATACCCTCGCTTTTCCATGCTACTTGGCGTGAATACCTTCATATTAACTTTCACTAGTCTATATGGAGAGGATAGACTAGTTACGCAGATGAAAAGGGCCAAAAGGAAATGTCAACAAGCAACCTTAAGGCTACATTCGGTAGCGGGATAAACCCTCGTACTTACCCCATGGCGTATGTGAAGGAATAGAGTTGGGTTCATGGTTTTCAATGCAATACCTTGTTTATTGTTTCCAATGCAGTAACACGTGTGTGCATCCATACACGCACACGCACACCCGTGCATGTAGGCACACATGCACACACAAACGCCACTTCCATTGCAATTATCATATCTAATTCATTACTTATTTCACCATACAACCGAACACACTAACTCTATTTATCCTACCTGCGAACTTATTCCAATTTTTACTTATATTGTTGTTAAATGTAGCCTAAAAGGAAAGAACAAATAAGATGAAGAAATGAATCAAGTACCCAACCCACTAACAATCAAGGATGAATTTGTGAGGGTACCTAAGAATAATGTCGATTGTAAACCTAGTTGCTCAAAACTTTGAACCCCTCCATTTCTTGCATCGAAACCTTAATTGCCATTATTAGTTTCTCTTCATGTTTCATAATCTAGGACTCCAGTTAGCTAGTAAGCATTGGCCAGAATCCCCTTTACTTCACCACTACTTTTCCTTCCACCCTTTCTGCTTGGTAGAGAAGTCTATTCATTCCCTCTTTCGTCATTTTTAGCTTCTACACCCTCCACCCCTCCCTCACCACACACACGCAATGTTTTACAACCTAGATCCCCACTCTAGTAGGGATCTGGATCAATTTTCCCAAGATTTGTAGTTGTCCAACACGTCACATGCACCACGAGTACCATCACACATCAAGAATAGGAATAAAGTTGAACTAGAAAAAATGGAAATCTAAGTACCATAAAATCACAAGACAATACATAGCCATTAATTGAAATTAACAAGGGCTACAAGTCCAAAAAGAATAATACTGAGAAAAAAATGGAAAGAACTAAATTAAATTAGATAGGAAGGTCTTACAAACCGACTACAATGTATAACTCAAACTAGCACTGTCTCCACCTGCAGCCATATAACTTGGTTATTACTCCCAAAAGCCTACGTACGAGGTCCAAAAGTAGAGTGTTAACAAATGTCGAGTAGAGTAATAAAACAATAACATGTAAACACTAAAGGAGAGTAAGAAAATAAGAAATGGGTACTTTTAATTATGTGATTATCTTAAATTAACCAATCACTATTCAATTATTTAAGTGTATATACTTTCATATGTTCCAATCATTACTAAATCAAAATCAATTCCTCGGTAGGTTGGAGGAGATATTGCTACAGTATCCCTTATAGTAAAATTGATACAAGACACTCTCTTGGTCAAGAAAATAGTCTACATCTATCCAACGGCTTGGTTAATCGCCTTAGGATCTTTGTTTAGGTGAAGTGGTGAGTATAAGTTTGTGTGTTACACATGCGAGAAATAATTTTACGCTAATACACAGTCAGTCCTTTCCATTATAGGGTATGGAAAGTGGTATTGAATTCTTCTTATAGCAAGCAACATGCATCCAAAACACTTAGCTACCAAGTTGGCAAAGTAGCCTAATAGGAGAGTTGCAGGGAGGCTGACTTACTCTCTAAATTAATCTCAAGGCATATGTAGCATATAATACAAGTCGAGACCATAATTTGCACGTATGAAACTATGTGTTCAAGTATCTGATCATTTTCAACTATGTCAACTATCTTGCAAGCATTAATGTTTTCTCGATCATTGAATATTATCATAACCCATTATGAACCACTATCACTAGGTTCATATTATGTTTCATGTCTCTCATCAAGTTTGATTGATTTAACTCATCCATTTCAATTGTAGTTATCAACTTAAGCTTATGATAAACCATTCATTTAAGATATAAGGTATTTAAGAAGTCAAATGTTTAGATCAAGGTTTCCTTCATGAATTTACATATTTAACAACAATTACATATATCTAGTTGACTATTAGGCATGTATACTAACATAATCTTATTCTTAAGAGGATTCAATTAGATTTAAGAAACAATGCTAATATTACAAGTACCTAATCATAAGCAATCAATAAAGAATTGGCTCCAAAACTTAGCAAAAGGTTAGGTTATTGTAATAACCGGTCATCAAGCGTCGTTTAAGACGTCTGGGAAGCGGTCCAGACGTCTGGTCAGATGTCTGGAAGCCTTCCCAGACGTCTAGAATTAAATTTTTTCGGCGTACGGATTCGCATCTGCGCGCAAGCGCGCATAGACTGAACCCGCCGCCCTCCTTCTCTTTCCTCTCCCTCCCTGCAGACGCAGCTTTTCTCTTTATCTCTTCCCGCTGCTGCCTTCAAATTCGCCTCTCCCTCTCCCTTACCCTCACTCCACCGCCTTCTTCTTCTTCTCCCTGTCAGCGAGAGAGCGAATGGGCAAGAGCGGCAGCCGCGACTGCTGCAAGTGTGTGGGGAGGAGCTGTTGTGAGAAGAAGAGGGTGCTTGACCGCAAGGTTGCGAGCTCGCCGAAGCAGCCGGAGCCGACCGGCGGGTGCACAGCAAGCGTGGAGTGCCGCGGAGAAGCTGCTGCAGCTCAGGCAGCAGGCGGGCGAGGCGCGGCACGGCCGTGCGCTGCAAGTGGAGGGCGAGGAGGTCCTGATTCTGGGAAAATTTCCCAGAATCAAACGTCTGGACTTACGTCCAGACGACGAAGGGGACGTCTGGAGGCAGGTCCAGACGTCTGAAAGGTACGTTATTTTTATCTTCTTATTTCGCGTGTACGGCCATGCAGCTGTTTCCGTCGAAGTCTTCTGCTTCCCTTGGTGTTGAGAGCGGGTGCGTGTGTGTGCAGGTTTTGTTCGGGAAGGCGCAAGGGCACGCTATCCCACATAGATCAGACGTCTGGGCACAGCACCAGACGACGGAGGGGGTCTCCAAACATCCGAAGTGACAGTCGGACGTCTGGAAACTAAGTCCAGACGGTTCAGTGGGCTTCTGGACATCTGAAAGACTGCGCAGATCGAGGTATGACCTAAGCGATCATTTAAGACGTCTGGAAGTTCCAGACGTCTGATTTTGGACAGACTCGTCGTTTTTGACCCGTTTAGGGTCCGTTCAGAGTACGTTTTCCGCGTTTCAAGTTTCATTCTTCTTAGATTTAGTTCCTCTACCTGTTTACAGTAACCGTATGTTGTTCTGAGTAGCTCCTTGTCTTTGATCCTTGTGTTAGGACCCCATTCCGTTGTGGCTCTGGGGGTTGCGGATGCGCGCGGGCTTGTCGATTACGCCTCCAATACTCCCGATTTTGTGGGTAGAGTGGCCCTTTCAATTATTTATCAAAAAATTATGCAATTGTGAAATGATTAATAGAGTTTAGGGTATTGCATGAACCTTAGGATTAAAAAACTAGATTGAATGATAGATCCTAGGGTATTGCATGAATCCTAGGACTGAAAAACTAGATTGAATGATAGATCCTAGGGTATGGCATGAATCCTAGGACTGGAAAACTGGATTGAATATCTATAGATTGCAGTCTTGGAAAAGTAGAAAGGAAACGATAACTGCCTGTAAAAATTGGTTAACAGCTTCCTGTTTATGAATGAATAATTACTGTTGAGAACATGGGTTATATGGATATAAAGCTGGAACGGTGAAACCTAAATTGGCTGAGTTAAAAGAGCATGAACCCTACGGGGAATTAGGAGTAGAACTCCTGGAAAGTGAATGGAATAGAATTGGGGAAGTGAGCTGGCCCTTGAGTACGGAGTACCAAGGAGAGCGACTGTCCCCCTGTTTAGTGCAGAGCGGAGCTAGCCGCCCCATGGACCCGGGGTTAGGTCTGGCCACTTTGTACTGACTTTTGGCCCTCGTGTACACAGTACCAAGGAGAGCTACTAGTGTAGGGAGAGCACTAGCTACCCCACGGGCCCCGGGGTTCTGCTAGCCCTCCTACACCGACTTGTTAGGCCCACTGGGCAAACCAGGGTAGTCAGGCGAGGGTGCGCGAACTGTGGAGGGGCTAGACCCCTGTTACTGAGAGGGCTCTGCCCTATACTGGTTTCGTGCTGTGCTTTTAGCGCACCCGTTAATGGAAACAACTGACCGCGTGCCAGTGCGGGGTAGCTACCCGTGCGTCTATTGCGCATGCCATAGTCACTGTTACGTCTGTCAGCGACCTTGGGGCGGTTGACTGAGGGTAGGACCACCACGGGGGACTCTCCCGGCCAGGAGAGCACCACGTGCTACTTCTACTTTTCGGAAAAGACTACAATCAAGATCGTTCCCACGAGGAACATTCAAGATCAAGAGAAGGATCTGAGAAATAATTCAAGAGTGAATAAATGGAAAAATATAAAGAAAGAAATTAAAAATACAACAGCTACTGTCCACCTTACTATTCTGAGCTTTTAGTTGCCACTCTACTCAGCGTTTCGCTGACGTGTCACCTTTGTTACCTTTTCAGGACCAGGTGTTGAGCAGCTAGAGTCGGCGGCTGCAGAGGGCGCTGGGCCTAGTAGAGCCCAGTAGTGTTACTTGTGTAGTACCCACTGTACTTTTGTTTCTGTTATTGTGAGTAGTTTCTGTTACCCCTGTACTCTTTTCATTGTAAGTTTCATGTTTATGTACATATTTGTTTCTTTACGGTTGTGGCGGTGTATATTGTAGTATTTCTTTTCTTTATTGCTGTATTTTGTTACTGCTAGTTATATACATGGTGAATGTGGTTTATTTTACTGCTCTTTTGGTTACTTTCTCGTTGGACGACTTGGTCTTGGATACAGTCGAGTCGGTCCGATTCTCGTGTCTCGTAGGGATTCGGGAACCGGGTCGTAACACTTATGCACGTTGATCAAGACAACACAACTTTTGGTTCAATCACACACACTAGACATGATATGATGACAATGGGTAGGCCACTCCACCTAGGGTCATCAAAGGGTCACAATAACTCCAAATGTTAGATTAGAGACTCTTAAACACCACTCACATCATATCGGTCCTTCTCCAAGCTCTAGGGTGTCAACCCTATGTCAAACATAATACCGAATAGATTGAATAAGTCTTAGAAAGTTTCATTAAATTTTAACAACAATTATAGGGGTTAAAAGTAATTTTAGACACTACTAGAGCATAGCTCGTAAAATAAGGATTCCAACGGTACCTTATTTGTCAGATTTCAAGGTCAAGAAGATCTTAAGCCAGTTAATAGAAGCTAAAGGTGCTCTAAACGATCCAATTCCACTCGGTTCACTTGAGTTAGTAGCCTAACTTTACTTATGACACATGTCGCATACCTATTTGACCAAGCCTACACATCTAGATTGTCATGCTAGGTGATCTATTGCCTAGCGTGCATATGTGTGTCACCACTTGTGCACATGGTCATGATGGTGTTGATCGCTCTCTCTTGTAGGTGCACCTCTCGCAACTGGGTCAACTGTTGTCAGTTTCACTCCTGTGATCCTTGCCACGTGGTTGCGTGACACTCGTTTGCCGTACCTCCACTACCTGTGGTGGGCCCCATGTAAAGAAACGAAGAGAGGGTACCACATCCATTTTCTCTCCCTATCTCTCTCTTTCCCTTCCCTTCTCTCTTTTCTTCCTTCTCTCTCTTTCCCTCGAAAATAACATCTCCAAGAAGAGCAAAATGGAGGCCCATTTCCCTAGGAACTCATTTATAGTCTCCCGAGACTCAAGTCAAGATTGGGGATTAGCCAAATATGGACAAAAATGCCCCTTGTTTGGTTCAAGCACGCTTGCATCCTCTTTAAATGTGTTTTGTACGTATCTTGAGCTATATAACTCAAATTTACGCAAAATAGGACTCATTGGTAAGCTTGTGATGAGATGAACCCAACAGTACCATATATGGCCTACTCTAAGCAAGTTTGGGCTAAGGGTTGACTAAGGTTGACCAAAGGACATGTTTTCTTATTTTTTGAGTTATGCTGATCAGATTTGCGTTCGACAAGTGTTTCGAGTTTGATTAGATGCTCTCAGTTTTGAAATGATCTAGAATTCAGATTTTGGGTCATTACACCCCATCTCTTAACCTTCATTAGGCATGCCTCCTTTTGATGCGTAAGGCTTGGTAAGATCTCAATGCTAGTGTGCTCTACATCGCTGATTAGACATCCCATTCATCACTCGACAAGCCAACTAAATGAGGTGTTCGCATGACAAATCGGTGTTTTAAGATTATCGTGTTGTAGTATAGCCAAAATAGTGCTTAAACAATTAAATTTTATTATTCAAAAATGTTCCGAAGTCGAACACAGGGAGCAATATGGAATCTAAAGCTCAAGATCACAATTTAAATCAAGTATAAAGATTACAATGAGAGTAATGTCAGGATAAATATGTAAAAAGAGTGGAGTAAAATGATGATTTAAATCACCAATTACTCCTCACAAATAACACTCAAATCAATGCTTAAATATATGCAATTAAAGTAGCAATATAGGGTGATTTTTGTTCTCTTCTTCTTCTTCTTCTTCTTTCTCTGCTGTGGCTCCCTCTTCTCTTCTTCTTCTTTCTCTTTCTTTCTTCCTCTTTTGTTCAGCTCTTCTTTCTTCCTCTGCTGCTGCGGGTCCTCTCCTTCTCTGTTCAGCCTCTTCACACAGGGGAGGGGCTTCTTGAATTGGTTAAGTGTTAGCCAATACTCTCTGTAGCAAAACCCTCCCCCTACCCCGCGCAATCTCTCCTTCCCTTTCTCTCTTGGGCTCTACCCTCCTAGGGCCTTTCTTAGGATATCGGGTTATCGGGCACATGTGCACCCGGGACCAAGGCTGCGGGTGTGGGTCGTAGCCGAGGAGTGCTTAGGTTAGGTGGGTTATCAGGCGCACCAGGTCCGCGGGGTCAGAGTCGCGGACGAGGTGCGTGAGGCATGCGTGCGGGGACCTCACCCCCTTTGCATGCTGAGGCGATAAGCTGATGGCAGAAATTCAATATATGTGTGCACCTTAGCTCTTCCACGAACGATGTGGGACTAAATGTCCCTCTTTCTTCGCATGCACCTATAGCTGTGAGGATCTTCCAATTGGCATCGCAACTCCCCTTGAAGTCCCCAATTGAGGACCTGGAGAGGGTCCTGGAGTGAAACTGTGTCTCCTGGAGCTAAGACCTGGACCTCGCGTAGCTAGAACACCACGAACACGGTCGGAGAAGACAACGCGGTGATGGTGCTCCAGCCTGGAACCTGAAATAGAGAACAAGGCCTTTCGTTTGCGTCAAAACACCTCAAAAGGTTCGTCAGACGTTGGCGAATGTAATGGCAGTGGTTTCGTGGAGGATGAAGGTGCGTGGTGGTCGAACGGACTCGAAGAAGGTGGTCGATGATGGGTTTGTTCCGGGGGTCGTTTGAGTGGAGGGAATGGGAAATAAAGTTGGGGGTTCGGTGCAGATGGATGAGGCAGAGCTCGTGGGAGTGTCGGCGAGGCATATGGAGCGGTGTAGCGATGGGAGCGCTTCACCGAAGGAGTGGTCGAACGCGGAAGGGACGACGGTGAACGGGCGGTAGCGTGGTCGAAATTGAGTGTGGTTGAGATGAAAAATGAAGTAGAGGAGGTAAAGGGCTTATCTAGGTAGTTGGTAGACGGAGGGGAGTCGAGGTGGCACCGATTGCGGTATGGTCGGCATCGGGGAGAAAACTGCTCCGATGAGTGGTGGACAGTGAGGATGAAGGAGATAGGGGCACCGGTAGGTGCTGCTCGACGAGGAAGAAGGCACAGAAGAAGAGTCTGCCGCTGGTATGGCAGTCAGACAACGAGGGGAGGCAAGGAGGGTCGTCGGAGCTTGAAGAGCAATTCGGCTGGAGGAGGAGGGAAGAAAATTGAGGGTTTCTCTGGTCGAATTCAAGCTTGAGGGATTCGGTATGAGCAGGGGGTGCTTTTATACACCTCTGGAGGATGGTTAGAGCTTGGGAAGCAAGCTTCCCAAGCATGGAAATCTTATCAGAGTTTAGGAATTCCTTGATACCCAAATCTCTCATGCATTCGCATGAGAGATTGGGTAGGTTCTAGGGCTTAGGATTAGGTTCAAAAGGAAGGGAATTTCTTAACGAACTTCCCTTTCAAATTTGAATGGAATTCGTCAAGAAATCAGGGAGTTCTTTCCTTTTTAAGGTTGCCGGAACAAGTAGGAATAGGTTTAATGGCGAAAGGGACCTTTTTGTGAGAATAACGACAAAGTTAGGGCCCTACTTGAAAATATTTTGAAAGTTAAGGGTAGAAATGCAATTAGACAGGACCAATTTGCAAAATAGGTCAAGACAAACTCATCTTGGGTCCAAATTCTGGTACAAACCTAATTTTGACCTAAGGAATCCAATGGTGAAGTTGGATTTTGGTTTTGAGCACGTTTGACTGGGTAATTTATGTAAAAACTCAAATTAGGGCAAATGTTTGTCTGTGATTTTATTTTAGGTCAAAACGGGTTCTGATAGTCAAATTGAAGGTTCCAAATCCTAGAGAATATTTTTATATGAATTTTAGAGGGTTTAGGTGAATTTTATTCTGATCAAAACCTCAGTTCATTAAGCAGGTCGATTTTTAGGATTTCAAAAGTCATTTAATTCTCAAAACACATGCAAACCCTTTTCTGTCTGTTCTAACCTACTTGTTACCTTTTTAAGATCAATTGACCTTCATTCAACCCCTTAGAAAATCCGTGGTTGTACTGTATTCATGATACTGGTAAAATTGCAGTTTTGACCTTAGTTTCTTGTTTTTCCCTTAGAATGATTATGTTGTGACTTGTGACTCACTGCAGTTATGTAGAAGGATTTATTGACTTAATTGGGTCAAAATGAGCTAGTTATGGCTCTTGATGGTGTTCCCATCATACCCCCATGCCTAACCTTTGCTAGTCCCTTAGTAAAATTTCAAGGTATTAACTTTGATTCTAGACCATAAAACCTTTCATGCTTAGAACTTTGATTTGTGCTTCCTTTTGTAGATTAGGTTAGAATACCGATAGTAGGCCTAGAGGTACTCAAGTACCAACCAAGATCCGGACTTGACTAGCTCTAGCCTCAGTTTGCTGCGAAGGTTTCTAAGGCCCACAAGAACTAACTCAAGGTTCATTGAAGTCCACGGTTAAAGCACCCGTACTTGTAACATGTTTTAGCCCAGGTTCAGTTTGCAATGCATTTTTGTCAAAGAGAGAGGAATTTTTCTTTGTTTTTGGAGAGTTCTCGCTCTTTTCTTTTTATTTCTAGCTTATGATTAGCTTTACAACACGGTCTGTATCGGATTCCTAGTCCCCACCATTAATCCTCGTAGGGTACCTAGCAATCGATGCTTCGAGATAGCATCACCCATGGCAATCCCCAGAACCCTGGCTATCAAGATTTCAAAATAATCCCGCCCATGGCATTCTGTAGCTAAATCCAGACCCTTGGAATCAACATTTCGAGATAATGCCGCCCATGGCATCTGAACTAGCATAAGGTGCTTACATGCCCCCAATAGGATATGTAGATATCCTAGGAGACAAGCATCGAGGAGACGATATGTTATTGCACATCTTCAAGGGAAATTTTCCGCCTCTCCGCGCTGGGAACTCATCCAAATCAACTTGTGTTGATCAACTACTCCTAATCTAGGTAACTCTTTTCAGAACAGTTTTGCGTGATTTTGATACTTAAGCACACTAAACCAGACTGTGTGTGGATTGGGGTGCTTAGGTTACCGAATCCCGCAAACTAGGAGTCAGTTAACGAGGTCAAATAATCCCTAAGCCTTAGACCTAATACTTAAGCTTCGCATTTTTCCCAACCACTTGAGGACTTTCCAGATCTTAGCGAGTACTTGAATTTTTAAGCCTAGGATTGCAGCCCAAGAAAACTAAAATTAATGTTCCTACTAATTTCTTTTTTGTTTCATTAGCACTTTTTTGCCTTTCATTTTCTTTCTTTTGATTTGGTCTCGAACTAAGTCAATCCTTAATATTTAACTAATGATTACCTTTTTTACTTTTCTTTTCAAATTGTGCTCCTTTTTTACATTTTTACCTCTTTCTTTTCTCAAAATCTGATATGCCATCAAAAATTTCCTCTCCTCTCATATTTCTATTCTTTTTCAAAAAAAAAATTTATTTTTTTGGTATTTTTGGAATATGTGATTTTTTTTATGAAACCCTTTTTTGTGAAGTGATTTTCACGGCGTTTTGCACTTTAATACACTCCCATGCCTACGATTTGCAATGTCGTCATTGTCAATTAGGTGGGTTCGAGTTTTGCTTAGATCATTCATTAGAATAAGTGTCGGGTGTGTGAATTGGTCGGGGTGACTGTTACGGACGATTTCAAGCTCAGGTATAGGTACCAGAGGTGAAGTCGGCTATTCTAACGGATGCACCCTAAAGTACAACATGAGCTCAGCATAAGATGTGTCAGGAAGGGTTTCGGGTTTTTCAAAATGACAGGTTGCCTCCCGTTAAGCGTTGAGTTTAACACCATCAGCCAGACGTAATGTGCTAAGAGAGAATGGAGGGTAAAACATACCTCAGCCTAATTTGTATCGGTAAGTTCAATGAACAGTTTGAGTCTCCGACCGTTTACAACAAAAGGTTCTGAATCGTGGCTGAGTTGACTGATTTCGATAGCTCCATTTCCAAAGATTTGTCGGACAAGGTAAGGTCCAATCCATTTTGATCTGAGTTTTCCTAGGGCAATTTGAGTTTGACGTCAAAGAGTAGGACTTTTTGACCAGGGAAAAAGATCTTTCTGGATATGTGCTTGCCGTGAAAGGCCCTAACCCGTTCTTTGTAAATTCGTGAGTTCTAATACGTATCATGGCGTAGTTCATCGATCTCGCTCATTTGAAGCTTTCTGTGGGTTCCTGCCTTGGAAAGAACGAGATTGCAGTTCCATAGTGCCCAATAAGCTTTGTACTCTAATTCGATAGGGAGGTGACATGCCTTCCCGCACACCAATCTGAAGGGAGACATGCCTAATTGGGTTTTCTGAGCGATCTTATAAGGCCACAAAGCTTCCAGAAGTCGGGATGACCAATCTTTCCTGTCAGGCTGAACAGTGATGATGAGAACCTCATCATGAATCCTAACTAGCACAATTTAATCCAAATAAATGTGAAGAAGCTCCTACAAAACCAAAAGAGAGGCTTAACTCAGAGAATTCTGAGTTAAAGAATAAGACAAATCATAAGGGGTAAAACTGTAATTTCACCAATGTAGTGCGCAAACAGGGAAATTAAGGGTTTTAATGAAGTTTAAATGAGCTTCATAAAGAGAGAAGTGGGATGATGTGATCTGAAAAGGGTTATAGCAACTTCTAGGAATTAAATGACATTCTATAATCCTAAAACAAACCCACTTTAATTCACGAGGTTAGAGGTAGGATAAAAATCAAATAAACCCTCTAAAATTCATGTAAAAATGTTCCCTAGGGTTTCGAACCTTAAATTTGGCCTTGCAACCTATTTTGACCTAAAATGAGAACCATGCCCAATTTATGACTTAAATTGGGTTTTTGCGCAAATTGACTGGTTAAACATGGTCCAACCTAAAATCAAATTTCACCATTAAAATCCTTAGGTTCAAATTAGGTTGGTATAGAAATTTGGGCTTAAGAAAAGACCATCTTGACCGACTTTACAAATTGATCCTCTTGAATTACTTTTTGACCCTTATCTTTTGAAACCCTTGCAAAAGGCCCCCTAACTTTTTCATCGTTCTTTGTAGAACGGTCCTCCCTGCCATTTCTGCACAGTGCCATACCTCCGGTGACCTTGCGCGAAGGATGGCACCGCGCTGGGCAAGGCACCCGTCCTCAGGAACGAGCGGGGGGTTCCCTGCATTGTCCTCTATCGCAGGGACCCTCCCCTGACCTCTGCAACCGACCATGCCTCTCATGCGAACGCACGAAAGGCATGGGTGTCCATTTCCGGCCACCTCCGGTTAGCACGGCACGTCGCTTCCTCGGTCCCCTCTCCTCGCCAGTGCCTTTATAAGGAGCGCCAGGGTCTGCCGTCTCCTTCAAGCTACTTCTGGCGGAGAAAAACCCTAAATTTCGTCTCTCCCCTCTCCGGTCAGAGAACCCTAGCTTCCGGCGATCCTCCCTCCTCCTCCTTGTCGCTCTGCTGCCATACCTGCAGCAGAGCCCACTCTGCCCCGTCGTCCCACGCCAGGCCGCACCAGTTGGCGTCCTCAGATCTCCTCCTCGTCGCCGATAACCCCCTCCTGGGCACCTTCATCCCCAGCTCCGGCAGGCACGATCCGGACGTCTTCCTCTCCCTCTTCGTCAACTAAGTAGGTAGGAATCTTCCTCTCTCTCTCCCTTATATTTTCCCTTCTTAATTTACCATTTTGACTCACCGACTGCCACTGTCCATCACCACCGTCCCCATCTCCGGTCACCATCTCTGGCGAGGTCGCTCCACCTCCATAGACCATTCCACCCCTCGCCGACAAGCCCAGAAGCTCCCCCTCACTCCACTCAAACATTTCCCCCACTCCATTCACCGCCCCTCACCGCCCGACCACCCCCCGAACACACCCATTTCCGCGCATACAATCTGCCCTAGGCACACCTCCACAGGCACACTCGCGCCTCGCCGACCCTCGCAATGCCTTCGCCACACTCCAGTGACGCTCCCTACGTTGTCTGATGTGGCCGTGAGGCTGTCCTTGTGATTTCAGGTCTCCACCTCCTCGTCACCATTGACGAGCTGCTGAAGCTTCTTCGCAAGCAGCTCCAGGAACCCTCCAGCCCAGGTGTGAGCTCCAGGCAACCCGGGCTGCTTCTGCGAGTACGCCCAGGTTCGCGATTGGGGTCCCGAGCCCTCGTTGCTGCCCCAATTGGCAGTGCCCTCTCGCCTGCGGGCGCTCAGAGCAGAGGTGGGACTTTAGTCCCACCTTATAAGTGTGTGGCCTCGCACCCACACTTAAATTGATTTTGTGAATTAAGCTGATCGCCTTCGATACACAGGGGTCAGGTCCCTCACCCACGCACGCAGCGCGCCACGCGTTCGCACCTGCCCTCACCTGCGCTCACACCCCGCGGGTCTGGGCCGAATCCAACTACCCGACCAAGCACTCCTCGCCCACCACCGCACGCCGGTGGGCCTGGTCTCTGGCACGCAACCCAAACCCGATTACCCGGCTCTGGGAGAGCTTTCCCAAAGAGAGATTCAGAGAGAGAGAGACGTGGGGAAGGGATAGGGGTAGGTTTTGCACTGATAGTCGTGTGTGTGAGCAGGGAAGAAAAAAAACACAAGAAGAAGAAGAAGGAAGAAACAGTCGAAGGAAGAAGAAGAGAGGAGGAGGAGCGGCTGAAGACTTAGCCTCACTGAGCAGCTGCTGAAGAAGAAAGGAAGGAGAAGAAAAGGAGCCGCACTGTAGCAAACGCACAGTTAAGCCGTCTGAGCACCGAGTCAAACGTCGGAAGGTCAACAGCCAGAGCAGAAAGAAGAAGAAAGAAAGAAGACTCAAAGAAGAAGAAGAAGAAGACAGGAAGGAGAAAGAAAAGAAAGAAGAGGAACGGCCCGAGCAGAAGAAAAAAAGAAGAAAAGAAGGAAGAAGAAAGGAAGACTCAGCAGCCGAAGGAAATCAAAGAGAAGGACGAAGCCTCTGCAGTTGCAAGGAAGAAGAGAAGAAAATTAGAGAGGAAGAAAGGAGAAAGAGAAAGGGTCACCACAACCGCAGCAGAGAAAAGAAGAAAGAAGAAGGCAGATTGAAGAACTAGCTGAAAGAGAAGAGGAAGAGAGAAGAAGAAGATGCCAAAAAAAAGAGAACTTTTGCTCCCTCTCTCTCTCTTCATTTTTGTAAAACCTTGTATATTGTGAAATTATATGCTTCTAGAATTAGAGTTGCTCCCTGAGTTGGACCTCGGGAAACTTGTCATTCCGAGTAAAAAATTTGTATTCAATTAGTAAGTATTTTGTCATATACCACAACGACTATAATAACCATAAAGACAGAACACAGTACACCAAGTGACCTGGAGGATTTTCTTGATCTCCCGATTTGATAACTCAGCTAGACCGTTGGTTTGGGGGTGATAAGGAGTAGATATTCGGTGTGGCACCCCGTATTTGATCATTAGTGATGTGAATTGAGTATTCGTGAAATGGGTCCCTCCATCAGAGATTATGGCACATGGAATCCCGAACCAAGAAAAGATGTTCTGATGAATGAATCTGATAACCACCTTATGATCGTTGGTTCGGATCAGAAAGGCCTCGATCCATTTGGACACGTAGTCAACAGCGAGAAAAATGTATTTGAAGCCGTCCAAACAAGAGAAGGGTCCTATAAAATCAATCCCCCAGATATCAAAGATTTTGCATACGAGAATCGGCTATAAGGGCATCATATTACGGCGGCTCATGTTGCCTAAGGTCTGGCAACGATTGCATGCCTTACAGTGATTGTATGCGTCTTTGAAAATCATGGGCTAATAGAAGCCGCACTGGAGGACTTTTGCTGCGATTTTATGACCAGAGAAGTGTCCACCGCAAGCCTAGTCATGGCAGAAGGACAGAATATCCTAAATTTCTGCTTCTGGAACACATCGTCGGATGATCTGATAAGCACCAATGAGAAAAGGATACGGGTCTTCCCAAAAGTAATACTTGGCATTGGAAAGTAATTTGTCTTTCTTGGCTTTTGGCCAATCGGACGGTATCTGATATGATGCTAAGTAGTTTACAAGATCGGCAAACCATGGAAGTCCTGTACTGATAGTCAAGAGGTGCTCATCGGGAAAATGTTTAGTAACGGGTCTAGAAGGGTTGATAATATCATAAGGAAGGCGAGATAAGTGATCAGCTACCACATTCTGTTTCCCCGCCTTGCCGCAAATCTTGAGATCAAATTCTTGCAACAGCAAAATCCAGCGGATTAGTCGAGGTTTCGCATCCTTGTTCGCAAGGAGATGCCTCACAGCGGTGTGATCTGAGTAAAGGATAACACGGTAACCCAAAAGATCCGATCTGAATTTCTCCAGGGCAAATACTACAGCTAACAGCTCTTTCTCAGTAACTGTATAGTTACGTTGAGCCTCGTCAAGTGTCTTGCTAGCGTAGTAATTGACCATGAGTTTCCCAACTCTTTTCTACCTAAGTACTGCCCCCACAGCGTAATCAAATGCATCACACATGATCTCAAAGGGTTGAGACCAATCAGGAGACCGCAGGATAGGTGCTTGAGTAACTCGATCACGTAGGATCTCAAATGCCTGAGTGCATTCCTTGGTGATTTCAATAGGGACATCCTTAGATAGAAGATTAGTAAGGGGATGTGCGATTTTCGAGAAATCGGGAATAAATCGACGATAAAAGTTGACATGCCCTAGGAAGGATCGGATGTCTTTGACCGAGCTAGGCAAAGGAAGTTTGGAAATCAAATTCACCTTGGCTCGATCAACCTGGATGCCCCTTTTAGAGATAAGATGTCCCAGGACAATTCCCTCAGGTACCATGAAGTGGCTCTTTTCCCAGGAAAGAACCAAGTTCTCGTCGATGCACTGCCTGAGGATTTGGACCAAGTGCAGGAGGCAATCGTCAAATGATTCACCAAATACCGAGAAGTCGTCCATGAAGACTTCAAGGTACTCACCTACCATATCGGAGAATATGGCAAGCATGCATCGCTGAAAAGTAGCGGGTGCATTGCAGAGACCGAACGGCATCCTTCGGAATGCGTAAGTTCTGAAGGGGCAGGTGAAGGTGGTCTTTCCTTGGTCCTCAAGATGGATTGGGACCTAGTTGTAACCGGAGTACCCCTACAAAAAGCAAAATAATCGATTTCCAGCTAGTTTTTCGAGAATCTGATCAATGAACAGTAGTGGAAAATGATCCTTTTTCATGGAGGAATTGAGTCTTCTGTAATAAATGCAGACTCTCCACGAGTTTGCTATACGGGTCAGTATGGTTTCTCCGGTTTCAGTGGTGACGATGGTGAGCCCTGCCTTTTTAGGCACAACTTGGATTGGACTCACCCACCGACTGTCGGAGAATGGGTAGATGATCCCTGCATCTAACCTGTTGAACGATTTACGAACCTACGCTAACGTGTTTGGTTTTGGAAAACCCGTCGTTGTAGTTCGAAAGCGAAGGATTCGAGTTCAACAAATAAAATTTATACCGAAATTAAAATTCCGGGTCGAACACAGGGAGGCGGACGTTTGATTTAAAAACTTCGCGTTTCTTTTTATTTTGTCACGAAGAAATTCAATTTAAACTATCTAAGTATCTACAACAAATAAAAGAGAGAGAGGGAGTAAGAGAGAGAGAAAGAATACTACACATGGAAATCAAAATGAGATGTAGAATAGACAAGGAATTTATCATAAAAGAGTTTGTTCGTTACAACTAGAAAATACAAAACAATTACTCTAGAAAGCATTAAAAGAATGGAGGGAGAAATGTCCTCCTCGACGATCGCTCGGAGGACGAATAGACTACTCTAGAAAGCAGTAAATCTATACTAGAAAGCAGTAAAAAGAACAGGGAGAGAGAATCCTCCTCGACGGTCGCTTGGAGGACGAGCCGGACGGGACGACGCCTGGACGAAGGAGAACGAAGCGGGACGAAGGAGGACGAAGCAGAAGAACGGGAACGAAGCAGCACGCCGTCGTCGTCGCGGGATCCACTTCCGAAGGGGGACGAAAATTTGGACTTTATCTCGCGAGAAGCATCCCGGGTGTGGGACAAGCTTCTCTTGAGCTTTGGAGAGGTAGAGAGGAGAAGGAAGGGATGAAAATTTCATATGGAGGGGGTCTCCTTTTATAGTTGCAAGGAGTGGGGGCAAAATGGACATTACATCTTCAAAATAATAAATAAGGGGTCTTTAGTGACGGATAAAACCGTCGCTAAAGCCCCGACGTCGCCGTCGCCGCCGCGCCCACTCGCGCCCGCTCGGCTGCCCGCGCGCGTAACGCCTACGCACGTCGCTTGATTTTCAGCCGTCCGATCGCGAGATCGGACGGCTTAGATCGCGTCCACGCCCGCTGCATAGCGCACCGCCCGCGTGTGATCGCGCGTTACGCCCGGCGTCCAATCGCGCGTCGTCCTGATTGAGCGCGCGCAGCCGTTGGATCTTCATCTGACGCTTGTCCGCGCCCGCTCGCCCGCGCCTTCCACCCCCTCACCGCGGCTCGAACCCGCGACCTCCGCTTCGCCCGCAGCTGCGTCGCCGCTGCGCTACGCGGGCGAAATGGTCGCGCGGACGCTTTTAAGCGCGAGCGACCGCAGCCGTTGGATCGAGATCCAACGGCGGAGAGGAGACGGTGCGCGGTCTTCACAAGATGCATGCGGCTGATTGGGCGGCTGAGATGGCACCACGTGGCGTCATCTTGGCCGTCCATCTTCTGGAAGTTGTAGATGGTGCCACGGATGTCGGATTGACTCGATTTTTGTGTCCTTGGGCTGCGATCGTCGATCCGAATTCATCCGTGTGGTCGGATTTGCCATCTGAAGTGCGGATTTACACCATCCTGGCCCTTGATCTTCTAGGGTTCCCCGGTCTCTATCTGATGCTACGGATGCCTGATTAGGGCGATCTTGGAGTCGTTGAACTCCAATCGTCGCCCTGATCATATCCATACGGTTGGATCTTTGATCCGAGGCCCCGATAAAATATTTGCCCTGTCCAAGCACATAAAAGGAGACAATTAACCTCCATTTTATTCAAACTACTCTAAATGCAAGATGATGCATGTAATGCAATATTTATATCATGAAATGCAATCCTATGCTTAAGAACATGCATAAATAGACATTTTAAGTAGTGTAAATGTGTTTACATCATAACCACTTGATTATCTTCTTTTTCACAACATCTTGCAGATTGGAATTCAGGCGTCTCTGCATTTCACGGGATGGTCATGAGCCCTCTTCAGTGTAGATGTGGTGTGTGCAGTATGAGGGGCTGATACCAGTGAGATCGTCGAAAGTCCATCCAATGGCTCTTCGATGTTGCTGAAGAATAGAAATCAGGCGTGTTTCCTGATCAGGTGTGAGTCGGGAGTTGATAATCACAAGAAACGTCTAATTGGAACCCAAAGAGACGTACTTGAGATGATCAGGAAGAGGCTTTAATTCCAAAACTGGGTTTTCAGCGGCAGCGAGTAGTACAAGATGGGTGTCAGGAGCAAAGGAAGGAGCTATGGGTGTGTCTAGGTTGAGTTCAAGCTCCTCTAATTGCGAGTTTTAATCCTCTTGTGGTTGATCAAAAATAGTTGGGTTCTTAATGAAGTAGTCAACCACTGCTTCAATATCGCAAATTTGTTTTATGACTCCGCAATTAATTCCTTGTTAGGCCTTAAAGATGTCGATCTTTAGTGTCATGCTCCTAAATTTTAATTCAATTTGGCCCTTCTCATAATTGATGTTAACCTTAGCAGTGGCCAGAAAGGGTCTTCCTAATATGATCGGTGTATTTGTTACATTCTCATGAGCATCCATGTCTAAAACGATGAAATCCACTGGAAAATAGAAATCATGCACCCTAACTATAACATCCTCGAGAATTCCTTTTGGTGACTTAATTGCTTGGTCAACTAGTTGTAAAGTCATTTCAGTCGGTTTAAGCTCAGATTCCTTGAAGTAGTCTAGTAGGGATGTGGGTATCAAATTTATGGAGGCTCTTAAGTCTAATAAAGCTCGGTCAAATCGTATATCACTGATTTCATAGGAGATCAAAGGGGTGCCTGGATCTTTTGCCTTAGGCAGGAGTTTGCTCAAAATGACAGAGCTGGCTTGCTCTGACAGTACAATCGGATTCCCGTCTTTGGTTCGCGGCTTACGCTTAGGTGTACATGTCTTTCAGAAATCGTGCGTAAGTCAGTACGTGATGTATCATATCCATCAAGGAGATGTTTATATGGACCTGCTAAAAGAGCTTAACCAGGTCCTCCGCAGGTGCCACGGTTTTGGTTATCCTTTTCCCCTTAGTCAAGGCCTCAGGAAATGGAACCTTAGATGGTTCCTCTAGAATGGGTCCAGGTTCTTCATCTGGGATAGAGGTGTCCTGGATGACTATCCTTGGGTTAGGGTTTGTATTACCAGGCTGGGTTTGGCTTGGATAAGGTGGGTCCTATGTTGTTTTGCCAGTGCGGGTAGTAACAGAATTTAATCCTGCCTAGTTTTGATTTGGTGTGGGTAGAAGAGGTGCTTGTTGCTGGTAACTCGTATATGTTGTCGAAGCCTCCATCTCGTCGAGTGATGGAGTAGAAGGGGCCTGATAAACAAAGTGAACTTGGCCCGAATTTGGGTTCATAACGCACCTCTGGTTCGGCACGTTATTTGGATTAGGCAGAGGTTGTAAAGGAAGTGCACCAAGTTGGCGAGGATTTGCCATCTAGGCAAGTTGATTACGAACCTCTGTGATCTCGTCTCTGTGCTGTTTTTACATAGCCGCATTCGTCTTCTGAATGTCAGCCAGAGTCTGAAAGATAAGAGTCATTTGATCTATCTGAGTCGGCCCAGATTGATAAGTTGGGTTAAGCCGAGGCTGAGGCGACTGATATGGACAGGTAGCTTGCGGTCGAGGCAGATATTAAGGTCTCTGATTTTGATTATTGCCTGACCACGTGAAGTTGGGATGATTACACTATCCAAGGTTGTAGGTGTTTGAGAATGAATCATTCTGAGTGGCGTTGAGGTCCTCACAGGTCTGAGGAACCTCGGGAAAATCAGAATATGAGGGTTCAAAGTTCCCCCAACTAGAGTAGGTGAATCCAAAGTTTCCTCCGTAGCCAAAATCAGACGGGGGTGGATATGGGTCCATCCCTTGAGAAGGTCAGTGATAAATGTTGTGCACGGCCTCCCTGCCAGAGGGTGGTTGTGTGAATGGGCTTTGCACAAAGGTGGCTCGCTGCAAATGTCGAGTTAGCTCATCCACCTTCTTCTCAATAATAGAGACATTGTCTAGATGATTGGCCATCAGTTCCAAGTCGATGGAAGAGGACAGGCCCTGCGTTTCATGTGCTTCCTTTGGATTCGTCAATGCACGGGCATTCGTCTGGTCGAACATGCCCATGGATTCATTATTGATGGAGTTCTCGCACATATTCTCGAGAATCTCCCACACGGTGTCTTCAAGTTGACCCATGATGTTTCCTCCGAAAGTCGCATTGATGAATAATCTAATATCCTCACGAAGTCCCTGGTAAAAAGACTGAACTTATTCTCATTTAGGAACTCCGTGATGGGGGCACTTTCACATGAGATCCAGAAAATGATCCCATGCTTCGTGAAGTGGTTCTCCTGCTTGTTGTGTGAAATGTGTGATCTGGTGCCGTAAAGCATTTGTCCGACCAACAGGGAAGAACTTTCTCAGAAACTCGGATTGAAGTTTCGCCTAGGTGTTGATTGGACGTGTTTGGGTTTGGTACTAGTGAGCAGCTTTATCCATGAGAGAGAAGGAGAACATTTTCATGAGTAGAACATCCTGATTTTGAGCTTCTGACTTGAAGGTCTGGGCCAGATGCTTGAGTTGTTTGATATGCTGGAAAGGATCTTCGGAATTACATCCATGGAATTTGGGAATGGCATAAATCATGTTGGGCTTGAGTTCAGTGTTAGGACCTCCAGCGAGGATTTGTACTCGAGGTTCAATTGTTATCGCAGCGGGATTGTAGTAATCTCGCATCATTGGACACTGCAGTGGGTTCACAAAGGTTTGGAATAGATCATTGAGGCGCTGAAGTTGATTTTCGAGATTATTTTCTTCTGCGGGTTGTGCCATGATGATGGATGAAGGAGAATTAGGTTCAGATGAATTGGAAGAGATATCAATAGGATTAGGTTGTTGCATAAACAAGGAGGTCAAGGCTTGGCCTCGATGTGACTGAGTGACTAAAGGAGGCCTCAAGGATGGTTTTAGAGACCTCCCGAACATGCACTGATGGAGTAGATGAGAGGTAGAATGTAATGGACCCAATCAAGACATCAAAAAATTTTGGATGACTATAGAGGTTCGGGGCGGATGATACCCCTTAGTCAGAAAGCCATCCACTTGAGAATTACCTGGGCAGCCAGAGAAGTGGACTCCGGCAAAGACCCCTACATGGTAGAGCACCCCCAAGGGTTACAGGGTTTCCCCCACCTGACCTCTCTTGTCACTGATGTTCCAGGTAGACCAGAATGGAGACTTGACCTCTTAAGTCTACCAGTTTTAATTAAGAGCAAGGGTGCTTTAGAATTTCACTTGAACTTTAAGATGTGTTGAGTGCAAAAGTGACGTAATTTAAAGATCGGTTGACCCAAACAAGGTGGGTCAACTTCACCTGTATTGTCCTTTTGAGAATCTTAGGTTCGTTTTTTAGTGTTCAAATGACTTTAAGAGCCTGATTTTAGGGTTTTGCTTGAATAGATCAATTCAATCATGGTCTAGGCACACATTGTTTGGAAAGATGATTTCTTGATTAAGCAAGTGTGTCTCTAAAAATCCTAAACTGGAATCCTTAATTGGCTCTAATTTGGTCCAATTTAATGTGTCCAAATGTGGTACCTAGGGCTCAAACAAGAATGTGATAGCTCTAGATACCTTAAGCTTTAAGTGGGTGCACAAATTAGGATTTGTTGTCCAAATAAAATGTATCAAATCAGGCAACTTGATGAATTATCTACGGATAGAATGCAAGTAGCCCTAATTGATTTTTTTCCTTTTATCCTTTTCAGAATGAGGGGCATAAGAGAGAGAGTGGTTAGAACTTACCTACCCTTGGTGTGTTTACTGTGTGGTCGATCTTCCTTGAATGTATCCCTCCTGAAACAAACACAGCAAAAGAGATATAGCAAGTTAGAATTTGAATCGGGAATTGTAATCAAGAGTTCTAAATTGCCCGTTGCTCTTCGGCAACGGCGCCAAAATGTTCGCACGCTAAATCGACGTTTTAAGATTGTCGCGTTGTAGTGTAGCCAAAATAGCGCTTAAACAAATAAATTTTATTACTCGAAATGGTTCCAAGGTCGAACACAGGGAACAATATGGAATTTAAAGCTCAAGATCACAATTTAAAATCAAGTATAAAGATTGCAATGAGAGTAATGTAAGGATAAATATGCAAAAAAAAGGAGTAAAACGGTGATTTGAGTCACCAATTACTCCTCGCAAATAACACTCAAATCAATGCTTAAATATATGCAATTAACGTAGCAATATAGGGTGATTTTTCTTTTCTTCTTCTTCTCGTCTTTCTTCTTTCTCTACTGCGGCTCCCTCTTCTCTTGTTTTCTTCTTCTTTCTCTTTCTTTCTTGCTCTTTTGTTCAGCCTCTTCTTTCTTCCTCTGCTGCAGTGGGTCCTCTCCTTCTTATTCTCTATTCAGCCTCTTCACCCAGGGGAGGGGCTTCTTGAACTGGCTAAGTGTTAGCCAATACTCTCTGTAGAAAAACCCACCCCCTACCCCGCACAATCTCTCCTTCCCTTTCTCTCTTGGGCTCCACCCTCCCAAGATCTTTCTTAGGATATCGGGTTATCGGGCACACACGCACCCGGGACCAGGGCTGCGAGCATGGGTCGTAGCAGAGGAGTGCTTAGGTTAGGCGGGTTATCGGGCGCACCAGGTCCACAGGGTCAGAGTCGCGGACTAGGCGTATGAGGCATGCGTGCGGGGACCTCACCCCTTGTGCGTGCTGAGGTGATAAGATGATGGCAGAAATTCAATATATGCGTGCGCCTTAGCTCTTCCACGAACGATGTGGAACTAAATGTCCCTCTTTCTTCGCGTGCGCCTTCAGCTGTGAGGATCTTCTAATTGGTGTCGCAACTCTCGTTGAAGTCCCTGATTGAGGACCTGGAGAGGGTCCTGGAGTGAAACCGTGTCTCCTAGAGATAAAACCTGGACCTCGCATAGCTAGAACACCACGAACACGGTCAGAGAAGACAACGCGGCGGCGGAGCTCCGGCCTGGAACCTGAAATAGAGAATAACGCCTTTCAGCCGCATCAAAACACCTCAGAAGGTTCGTCGGATGTTGGAAAATGTAATGGCAATGGTTTCATGGAGGATGAAGGTGCGTGGTGGTCGAACAGACTTGAAGAAGGTGGTCGGTGATGGGTTTGTTCGGGGGGTCGTTTGAGTGAAGGGAATGGGAAATAAAGATGAGGGTTCTGTGTAGATGGATGAGGCAGAGCTCGTGGGAGTGTCGGCAAGGCATATGGAGCAGTGTACCGATGGGAGCACTTCACTAGAGGAGTGGTCAGACATGGAAGGGACGACGGTGAATGGGTAGTAGCGTGGTCGAAATTGAGTGCGGTTGAGATGAAAAATGAAGTAGAGGAGGTAAGGGGCTTATCCAAGTAGTTGGTAGACAAAGAGGAGTCGAGGCGGCCCCGATTGCGGTATGGTCAGCATCGGGGAAGAAACTGCTCTGATGAGTGGTCGACGGCGAGGATTGAGATAGGGGCGCCGGTGGGTGCTGCTCAACGCGGAAGAAGGCACATAAGAAGAGTTTGCCTCTGGTATTGCGGTCAGACAGTGAGGGGAGGCAAGCAGGGTCGCCGGAGCTTGAAGCATAATTCGGCCGGAGGAGGAGGGAAGAAAATTGAGGGTTTCTCTGGTCAAATTCAAGCTTGAGGGATTTGGAATGAGCAAGGGGTGCTTTTATACACCTCAGGAGGACGGTTAGAGCTTGGGAAGCAAGCTTCCCAAGCTTAGAAAGCTCGTCGAAGTTTAGGAATTCCTTGATACCCAAATCTCTCATGTGTTCTCATGAGAGATTGGATAGGTTCTAGGGCTTAGGATTAGGTTCAAAAGGAAGGGAATTTCTTAACAAACTTCCATTTCAAATTTGAAAGGGATTCGTCAAGAAATCAGGGAGTTCCTTCCTTTTTAAGGTCACTAGAAGAAGTAGGAATATGTTTAATGGTAGAAGGGACCTTTTTGTGAGAGCGACGGCAAAGTTAGGGCCCTATTTGAAAAGATTTTGAAAGTTAAGGGTAGAAATGTAATTAGATAGGACTAATTTGCAAACTAGGTCAAGACAAACTCATCTTGGATCCAAATTTTGGTAAAAACCTAATTTGGACCTAAGGAATCTAATGGTGAAGTTGGATTTTGGTTTTGACCACATTTGACAAGGTAATTTATGCAAAAACCTAAATTAGGGCAAATGTCTATCTGTGATTCTGTTTTGGGTCAAAACAGGTTATGATGGTCAAATTGAAGGTTCCAAACCCTAGAGAATATTTTTATATAAATTTTAAAGGGTTTAGGTGAATTTTGTCCTAATCAGAACCTAAGTTCATTATGCGGGCCTATTTTTAGAGTTTCAAAAGTCATTTAATTCTCAAAACACGTGCAAACTCTTTTTTGATTGTTCTAACCCACTTGTTATCTTTTTAAGACCAATTGACCTTCATTCAACCCTTGAGAAAACCCGTGGTTGTGCTGTATTCATGATACTGGTAAAATTGCAGTTTTAACCCTAGTTTCTTATTTTTCCCTCAGAATGATTATGTTGTGACTTGTGACTCGCTAGCGGTTATGTAGGAGTATTTATTGACTTAATTGGGTCAAAATGAGCTAGTTATGGATGATGATGGTGTTCCCATCATGAGGTTTCAAGGTCACATGATGCAAATGGCTCTAATGGGGTTGATGCATCTTGTCAGAGTCACTTGGGACTATACTGAGCCTCTCATCCAATTAGCCTCTTGACTTCCTTTCTTGATCAACCATCCTTCAATGCTTAGATGTTTGAACGATTGAGGTTTACTGCTTACTTTATTTGGAGCTTTTCACAAAAAAGACAACCTTCATTGGGTTGCTTGGTTGAAGGCTAAGGAAGAAAAGCCTGCCCCTAGGGTCATTATTCCCAAGGATCATGATGGGTTGATCCAACCTTCCTTGTCCATGACAATATCCAAGCTTTGACTCCCCAACCTCTTTTTGGAGGGCGAGTTGAGTTATTTTTCATATAATCCCTATAATTTGGGGTTTTTTTTACATTTGATGTAATTTTATGGAATAAATGCATATGCATGTGATTGAATGCATGGGGATGCAATCTCAAACATGATACATTGGACAAGATTAAAATGTGATTCTAATTTTAGACTAGGTCGAGATTAGTAATTTAATGTGATTAAATTGACTCTTCTCAAATTGACCTAGTAAAATCAATAGGACTGAATACCTCAAGAGTCGAGTAGATCATCATGGTAATGATGAATCATCAACCTCCGCCAAGATGAGGTCGACGTAGCCACAAAGCTATGGCAGTGGGTACGTTCCTCAAATGGAGGACATTGGCAACAACATGCACATGGAGCGAACACCTCGTTTCTCGAAAGGGATAGGTCGTATGGGAACCAACCCATCTGTAGCTCCTAACCCAAAGGTTACATGCATTTGGGAGTTCACGTACTTAGTCACAAGCATGCTTAGTGGCGATTTGATACACATGGTGCGGTGACACCAAGGGGTTGAAACTATACGAATGCACAAGTTACATGTTTGAGCGAAAATTGTCGCAAACGGAAGTTGAGTTTTGAAAACCCGTCGTTGTAGTTTGATTTGTGAGAAAAATCGTCAACAGATAAATTTTGACCGAAACTCGAAATGAATTTTGGGTCGAACACAGGGAGGTGGACGTTTGATTAAAAACCACGTTTGTTTTATTTGTCACAAAGCAAATTAGCCGATCAAATTAAATCTAAACTAAACTAGCTATCTACTTAAAGAATAAATAATAGAAGAAAGAGAGAGAATATTACAAATAAAGAGAAAACAGAAATAGAATAAACATGGATTTTATTATCATAGAGCAATGTTCATTACAACTACTTGCTACACTAAAAAGCAGGAAATCTACATTAGAAAGCGGTAAAAGAAGGTGGAGAGAAGTTATCCTCCTCGACGGTTGCTTGGAGGACAAGCTGCAACAACGGAGCGCCCGGACGAAGGTGGTGAGATGAGGGACGAAGGAGAACGATGAGGGACAACGGAGAATGGGACAAGACGACGTCGTAGCAGGATCCGCTTCTCGAATGGCAGTGAGAGGGCCACCGCGGAATGCTCCACGAAGGGGATGAGAAGGTGGAAAATTTATGTTTTTAACTCTAATGGAGCATCCCGGGTTTGGGACAAGCTCTTAGAGCTTTGGAGGGGGTAAGAGAAGAGAGGAAGGGATGAAGAAAGTGTGGGGGTCATAGGGCCTTTTATAGATGAAGATTTGAGGGGTAATTAGGTCTTTTATCATCAAAACATTAATGTCAAGGTCTTTAGGCCTAAACGTGGGCGACGTGCAAGTGCGCCCGCCGTCTCCTCTCTCGCATGCCTAGCGCCTCACACACAATCTCAAATCTTCAGCCATTCGATCGCAAGATTGGACGGCTTACGGTGCGTGCGTTTGTGCCTTGATAGCGCCTCTCGCATGCGATCACACGTTTGCATGCGCGTCTGATCGCGTGTGCAGCACTCCTCGCATCCGGGCCTGCCACGTGGCCGCTCCATCGCTGTCCATCACGCATCGCACGGCTCAATTTAACCACACCCGCTTCTTGCTCTAATTTTGAGTGCGTGGGGTCTCGAACCCGCAACCTCCATGTCACCCACAGGCGCGTGACCGCTACGCTACCAGCCGTTCTTTGTCGCGCTTTTGATTTAACACTCAAGCGCTCACGATCATTGGATCAAGATCCAACGGTCCAGATCGGATGAGTGCATGAGGAGAGATAGAGGGAGCGGGTGCTTTTGGGAGGTGTGGGCTGCTGAGATGATGCCATGGACGGCCAAGATGGCGCCACGTGACACCATCTTGGCCGTCCATCTTCTATGTCTTGTAGATGGTGCCACGGATGTCAAATTGAATCGATTTTTGTGCCGTTGGACTACGATCGTCGATCCAAACCCATCTGTGCGGTCGGATTTGTCATCTGAAGTGCAGATTGACACCATATAGGCCCTTGACCTGTGATCTTTCTCGGACTGCATCTGATGCCACAGAAGTCCGATCAGGGCGATCTTGGAGTCGTTGAACTTCGATCGTCGCCCTAATCAGATCCGTACGGTTGGATCTTTAATCCGAGGCCCTGATTGAATATCATCCTGTTACCTAATCACAAAAAGGGAAAATTAACCTAAACTTTATACAACCTAACCTGAATGCAAGATGATGCATGTTATGCAATATTTATAATATATGATGCACCTCTATGTCTAAGAATATGCAAAAATAGATGGTTTTTGTGATATAAACGTGTTTACATCATTAAACTTGGGACGTGGAAAGAGTTCTCGTTTCTCTTGCTGAGATTGTGTAGACTGCCAAAACAGATGCATCTCAATGGAGAGGAGCGTTCATTCCTACTTGAGACTTAATGTTTGACGTGTCTCTTAATTTAAGAGTTGTAAAGGGAACAACATTCAGATTAGACAAAGTGGGAGACATTTATTTTAAAATTCTAAAACAAAGAAATTTTTTAAAATCTACCTGCGTTCATGTTGTTCACAAAAAATGGTAATTTTCAAAACTCCCTTTGACCTGAATAAGTAGACGAAACGCATTCACGACAAATGGTTACCAAAGGTTGCCAATAAACTAAAGGGAAATAATTTGGGCTATGTGTTGTGCTCCAGGCCATTCAAGAACCCGATAACTTAGGCCATGGAAAAATTTAATGAAGCTTGGCATGATGAAAATGTGTTTGTGAAACACTGCATCATCAAACATCTACCAATTAGATTGGCAGACCATATTGGTGAATACAAATATGTAAGTGACATTATATTTAGGCTTAATGCCTTGGGCACTCGAAACACCATCTGCTCTATACTTTGAAATTCTAAAATATTATCAACCCGCAAGACACTCTGAATAAAAAGTTATGTTGTCCATAACATTCCTTCGAAAGCGAATGAAACAACGATGAAAAGGTTATCTCAAAGATTTGAGATGCATTAATTTAGTCAATCTCAATAAGTTGAGATGCGACATCTACAATCTAATGTGTATGACTGATAAAGTTCTATTTATCATCAATCTTATTCACATTTCATGATTAGGTCTTAGGTATTTTGCATTCGCATCATAGTTTTACGCATGCATTAAGCATAGTTGCATGTTAGGTGCTCTGCATGAATAATTAAGTATTTGAGTCATTTTATCTTTGTGTATTTTTAGGTTTTTTTAGGGTATGCAGGACTCAGAAACATCATCTAAACTCTATCAGACTAATAAGTAAAGCAAACCCTAGAAGAAGAAGAAGAAGATTCCAGCTCAAGAAACTCATGGGAGCTCTCTAAGCTCATCTCTTAGCTTTCTATTAGCTCCAACAAGCTTACTCTAGCTCCATCTAGCTCCGCATCTCTACTCAGTCCACCTCCCAATCAACTTAGCCTACCACCCTATGTTACGACCCGATTCCCGAATCCCTACAGGACACGAGATCGGACTAACTCGACTGATCCCAAGACCCATTCGTCCAACAAGAAAGTAACAAAAAAGTAGGAAAGTAAACCACATTCACTATGCTAAGCAACTAGCAGTAAAAGGTACAGCAGTAAAGAAGTAAAACTGCTACAGTACATACCACCACAACAGTAGAAAAGTAACCAGGTATAGAATATAAAGTGCAGAATGTAAAAGTACAGAATATAAAGGTACAGAGTCTAACTCACCACTACAAAAGAGTACAACAAGAGAAACTATAGCTACTCGGCTCTACTAGGCCCAGCACGCTCCGCAGCCGTAGACTCTGGCTGCTCAACCCTAGACCTGAAAAGGGTTATGAGTACACAAAGTCAGCGAATGCTGAGTAGAGTGGCAACCAACTAACTAAAACAGTAAAAGTAGACAGGTAGCTGTTGTTTTCCAATTTCATTATTTCACAAGTTATTCCCTTTTTTACCCATTAGTTTATTTATCAAATCTCTTTTCTTGATCTTGAATGTTCCTCATGGGAACGATCTTGATTGTAGTCTTTTCCGAAGAGTAGAAGGCACACGTGGTGCTCTCCTGGACGGGAAAGTCCCCCGTGGTGATCCTATACCCAGTCAACCACCCCAAGGTCACAGACAGACATAACGGTGATTACGACAAGTGCAATAAGCGCATGGGTAACTACCCCGCATTAGCACGCGGTCAGTCGTTTCCGTTAGAGGGTGCACCCAAAGTACAGCACGGAACCAATATAGGGCCTAGCCCTCTCAGTAACAGGGGTCTAGCCCCTAAGAACCAAACAGGGGTCTTACCCCTCCATAGTCCACGCACCCTCGCCTGACTACCCTGGTTTGCCCAGTGGGCCTAACAAGTTGGTGTAAGGCGGCTAGCTGAACCCCGGGCCCTGTGGGGTGGCTAGCTCTCTCCCTACACTAGTAGCTCTCCCCGGTACTGTGTACGCGAGGGTCAAGAAGTCAGTACAGAGTGGCCAATCCTAACCCCGGGTCCCAACCCAAGGGCAGCTATCTCCGCTCTGCACTAAACAGGGGGACAGTTGCTCTCCTTGATACTCTGTACTCAAGGGCCAACTCACTTCTCCACTCACATTTTCAGATCCATTCCATTTATTTTCAGGAGCTCGACTCCTAATTCCCCGTAGGGTTCATACTCATATTCCTCAGGCCAAACCATACCATGTTTCATTATTTTTATTCCCATTCTCATGTTATACACATGCACTTGTATTTCCACCGTTCGCATTCCCGTACATAGGTTATACACAGGTAGCTCGTATTTCTATCATTCACGTTACCATATACATGCAGCTCATATTATGTCATTTAACGTATACAACAGGAATTTACATGCAACAGTTTGTTAGCACAAGTACTTGACACCTCACAGGCAGCTGTTATTTATTTACAGGAAATTGTTATCATTCTATCTACCCATTCAAAACTGCAATTCAATCATCCATTACAGATATTTCAAGTGTTTCTCGTCCTAGGATTCATGCCATATCCAAAGTTCTAATCATTCATTCCACACATGCATTTAGGATTTAATTAAATTAAGGGGAAGCCACTCTACCAATAAACCCAGGAGTAGTGGGGGCTTGAACGGCAGGCTCACGTGCCTCAGCAAGTCCCGAACTCGCAACGGAACGAAGTCCTATCACAAGGATCAATCATAAGAGAATATTTAGAATAGTATAGAAAGTCTTCTAACAAGTAGAAGAATTCAAACGGGAAACATCGGTATCTTATTTGCGGAAAATGGACCTCAAACGGACCCTAAACGGGTCAAAAGTAGCATTTCTGACTCAAATCAGACATCTGGAACAACTTCTAGACGTCTTAAAAGTGTCCAATGTCATACCTTAAGCCCTGCGCCAATCCTCAGACATCTAGGAACTCTTCTGAATCGTCTGGACCCAGCTCCAGACGTCGACCACCTCTCCGAACGTCTGGAACAGTCGTCTGGTAAGCTTCCCAGACATCTGAAAAGCGTGTCCCACGCCTTCCCAAAGCGAATCCTACACGTAGACATTTGATCTTCTCAAAACGGCATGGAAAAGGGGTATCGGCGGAGCGGCCTACATGGCTGTATCCGCAAAGAGATATACCTCCGCGAGACCTTCTCCTCAGACGTCTGGCACCACCTCCAGACGTTCACACCGTCATCTGGAGGTCACTCTAGACGTCTGATTCTGGGAAAAACCCAGAACCAGAACCTGCCTCCACCCTCTCGTGCCGCACGTGGCCGCGCCGCGCCCTCTCGTCTGCAGCTCCGACTGCAGCAGTGTCGAGGAGGACCTCCTTGACGAACTCCTCCGCCTCGCGCATGTGCCGCTCCGATCGTGCTCTCACCGGTGAGCTCCCACGCAAGCTCAACTTCTCTCCTTCTCACGCTGCTCCTCCTCCACGCCGCTCTCGCGCTCTCGCTTGCGCTGCCTCTCTCGCTGGAGGGAAGAAGGAAGGTAGCTGGTGGCTGAGAAGTGGGGGAAACGAGAGAGGAAGGGGTTATATAAGGTTGGTGTTAGGGTTTTGCTGGGAACGAAAGAGAGAGGAGGAGGAAAAACAAGGGGTACTGTCTGCAAGCAGAACGAGCGCAGACGGGAGTTCGTACCCAAGATTTTCGATTTTCAGACGTCTGGGAATGTGTCTAGACGTCTGACCAAACGTCTGACCCACAGTCCAGACGTCTAACCTAAATTCCAAACGTCTTAAAAGGCTCAAACAGCACGGGTCTTAACACCCTATAACCACCAAATTGGTGCCAACTCTCCCTTAACCACCACCTCCATTTTGGCACCAAAAGCACCATGCACCCCTTCACAAGTGGCACCAACACCCCTTTTAACCAACCTCTCCACCAACCACCACTCCTCCCATGCCAAAATCTCTGCATCCCTTCAACCTCCATGCCACCTTGCACCACTTCAAATTGGTGCCAACCCTACAACCACTAGCACCTCTTGCAACCACCATAGTTAGCGCCAACTTTGGGTGGTTACCAACCCTATTCGCGTCCCTTCAAGTTGGCACCAACCAACCCATAGTTGGCGTCAACTATAGACACCTTTCCACCATGTAACAACCAACCCTTCCCTCTTTATTTAAACCCACTCACCACCACTAAGAAAGGTACCCTTGGCTACCATAATTCCTACACTTCTAGTTCCAAGGAGAAGGTGGACGTTGGTGTTAGGAGGGATCTTCTACCAACTCCCTCTAACCTCCAACTTCCATACTATCTTCCAAGGAGTCATGCCAAAGAGGTCAATTGTGGAGGATGGCTGGGAGAAGAAAGAGGGTGGGCGACTACCCTTAATTTATCTTAAGGTACTACAATACTAGTCGAGAACGCAAGGGGCATCTTTTTCAAGCATGGAGTACACTAGGCTTGGAGCGTAGACCATCTCCTGTACTACTTATTGGAGAATATTACCTTAATCTCTACCTTTTTGTATCTCCATTTTTATAGTAGCTGATTTTTACTTTTCTCCTCGAAAATTAGTTGTGTGAAACTCTTCCACACAAGTGAGTTTTTCAAGTGCTACTGTCATTGCGAATTCTTCTTTTTCAAATTAAAGGAATTTGCTTTTCAATTTGTGCTTGTTTGAGTTGCCATAGTTTTCTAAATCTCCTTCCAAATTACCCTAGGCTACACGTGCCTAGGGTGACCTTAGGAAGGAAGGGTGCTCTCTTCACATTTCTTAATTTTCCTTTACGTGTATCATCATGTTAATCGCCTTGATTTCAAAACCCTAAAAAATATAAAATATAAAAAGCCAAAAAAAAGCAAGTTTTCAAGCAAGCAAGAGAGAGTTAAATCTTTTCTACATCAACTTGCCTCCCTTGGACAACCCGAATACTCATCACGATACTCGATTTATAAATTTAAAATTTGATCGAAAATGCTTGTTACAACAACTTAATTCACATTAGCAAATCACATGTTTTTCAACAACAATGGTCCACATAGGAGTCACTTACATCTAGAGTGGTGAAGTATTTTCTTTGAAAACATATACACCATCATACGAATGCTGAAGGAAATATGTTGTAGCTTATGAAGTTGCTGCGTGAATGATGTGGATAAGTAAGGCCTTTGGAGGAACTTGAAGTAGCTTCCTCTACTAAAAATCCCATTATTGTAATAACAACAAGAACATTGCTATTGTTGAAAATTTGTCTCTCATAACAAAAGCGTGTCTACAGAGAGAGAAGTCTCCATCAAAGAATTGATGCCACATACAATAAAATAGTTATCATATGCAATGCTTTAGTTTATATCTTGACACTTTGGTCCATCAAGGCTTTATGGTGAAGCTCTTGAGTGTTGAGTTGACATCATGGGTCAAAGAGATAGTTTAGGATTAGCTCTTGGGGTAAGTAGGAGTTATTGGATTTTTATTCCTTGAGCGAACCAACTTAAGTCGAATCACTAAATCGATGATTCAGACTTGAGTGTCAAATCATGTGAACATAGTAATACAATTAAATGGGTCCCTCAGTACAATTAGGAGAATGTACTGTGCTATGTTGGATATACCAGTGAGAAGTATTAAAGGATTCAAATGTTTTGGATTGAGTAATTCAATAAGTCATCAATAACCATCATGATGTCCAACTATTATCTCCAGCTTGAGAACATGGCAATTTTCTTTAGAGATTGTTGCCTGATTGATGCCCTTGATATACATCCTCTGCATAGGAATAGAGATTCAGGGTTTTCACACAAGTTAAGGAATTGACTCAACAAGATGGAGATGTGGAAGTCCTTCTCTTACCACTATCATGGAGAAGGCATATCCTTTAAACTGAGACAAACGTGTATCTCTGCATTTCAATTTGCACATTTGGTAGATCAATAATTGATATACCCACCTTGGTAGGAGACACATGGTCTCTCAAAGGAATCACACAGATTTATTGTCATAGGTGTACATAACAGATTAGGAGATTTGGGCTCCCTTCACGTATATTGGGAAGTACAAAATCTTCTACGTGGTCATACGGGTCCTGATCAAACCCATACTTGAAAGAGAAAAAGACACTCCTTTGGGAAAAGATCTTATCTTTATTCCCATCCCAATGATACAATGAGAACATGAAATATGTATAAACCATGATAGAATGGACAATGAATCTGGGATTTAATTTGAGGGGTTACATATGTCTTTCAATGTAAAGGATTTATGGGTATTCGGAATACCTAAGGGAGGTGTAATACTATAATTCTAATAATCCTAAACTCTTTATTCTTAGCATGATGAAATCAATAATGATTTTGGTGGGTTCCTACTTGTGGGATTAATTATAAGTGATTTAAGGGGTTATATTGTATTTAATTTGGTGATTAATTGCACCTAATTTGATTTGATACGAAACCCAATGGTTGGATTGCAATAAATTAATATTTAGATACTAGATATAAACATCCCATAAGCTTTTATGGGCCAATGTTATAAAAATCAAGTAGGATTATATCCTAACTCTTAGATGGAGATCTAAGGGTTCACACTATATTAGGATTAGGTTTAAAAATCCCTATAAATATCTCTCCTTAGCAAACCCTAAACCTAATCGATCTCTCCACAAAATAATTCCCATGCAAACCACAACTACCAGGAAGGGAAAGAGCAAGAAGATGATCCCTTCTCTAGGGTGTCATCCAACAGAGCTATTGGACAATCGGCTACATAAGGGCCCTCTTTTTTAGGGTTTTCTTTTGTTGTGGCTGGATGGCCAACAAGTGTTGTTGGTCATGTAGCCACTAATGGGTCAAGCTTTCTTGGCCTTGTTAGTGGTGTTGTGGTCGTGCACAAAAAGTTTTGAGGCAAGGGTTGCCTCAAGGATTACGAAGAAGTTCACGAGGCACGAAAGGTTCATGCACACACGAGGATTGAGTGTTCTTAGTATTCAAGGTCTCATCTGCCTACTGAGAAGAAGGTCCTAGGGTGTGTTGGGACTTATTGTAGAAGGTACAACACATGGGGTGTTATGCTATACCACCTACGGGTATATCTTGTTACTCATGGGGATCTCAAAATATGATGAAAGTTCTTCCCATGTGGTTTCAGTTATTTAGGTTATTGTTGTTCTTCGATTTCATTTTCGAATTTTGGACATCGACCTACGTTTCAATTCGAAGAAAATTAAATGATTGCTTTGAGGCATTTATGATGCCATAAGAAATTCGAGTTTGAATCGTTCGATTAACCAACTCCTTTCAATTTTTGAGCGGGGTCCAAGGTTTTCCCCAACACTTGTGTAGTAATTGAACTGCTACACTCTTTATTTATTTATTTTCTACCACATTCATATGTCAATGCAAATTACTAGGGATTAGATTGTTTCTGAAGCCTAACTACCCATTAACTGGGGTGTTAATTGAATTACATTTATCAACCTAGTTGATATATACATATTTAATAAGGATAATTTACCTATTTGATGTTAACAACTTAGCTAGCTCAATGCATATGATTGCATATGTTGTATTCTAATCATGCATGTATAATTAGGTCAATTAGGTGTTTTGTGTTTAATTGGTATCTAATTAGGGTGTATTGAATAATCCAAGACCAAGGGGTGTAGCAAAGTATCTCAAAATAAAGTTGTGATGCTAACAAAGCTTGAAGTGTAGTAAAGCTCAAGAGAAATAAAGACAAGGAAGAAAGAAGAAAGGACAGAAGACACATGTCAACACCTAAAACCTTCCTATTATTAGCATCCTAAGACAAATAAACCTTGTCCTAGATCTACTTATTTTTAGAAAACCATATCCTAAACCTACATCCTAAATCCAATGGTCAACACCACTTTTACCAAAGAACATATCCACCAAATAAAAGATCCTATCCATTCTACATGGCAAGCCATGCTTGCTTAGTGGCTAAGCATATGACCAGCCACCTTTAGTCTCTCCATCCACCCTTGAATCACCATCCTATGGCCTCCCTTAATCCCCCATAGCCAACCACTTTAAAGCTTCCTAGAGACTCCACTTACAAAAACCATATCCCTTCCTAATGACCTAAATTAGAACATATCTCTTAAGCTTTAATCCCAACCCTCTAACCTAGATCCTAAGGTCCTAATACCATACCTACAGCCGGCCATATGAAGCTTCTCAAGGAAGCAATATTTGGCCTAACCTACCTTCCTCTACCTCTAGTCCCCTTTCGGATCTCCGTATCCACTTTGCTCCGAGGTTAACAGAATCCTCCACCTCCATGACTCCGCTTTAGATCATCTCCTCCTATTTTTTACTTTCTTTTTGTTCTAGTTCAATTCTATTAACTATTATTTATATTTTCTCGCAAGAACTTATTTGGAAGCTTTCTTCTAGTGAAATAAAAAAATATATTTACCTCTCTATCTCTTGCATTTTACATCTCTCTCTATTTTTATTCTTGCAAGTAGTTAGACATATTTACTCTTGCTTATTAAAAAATACAAAAAAAACATGCATATTCGGAAAAAAATGAAAGAAAATTGCAAGTAAATTCCTCTTATTATTTACCTCCCCGTGTTCGATCCAAACTCCTAATTTGATTGTTATTTAATTCTTAGTGATTTTTATGCACTATAATGAATGATTTTTAAACAATGCATAGAACCGACTACCACTAATTTTTCATTGGTTGGAAGATCTGGGGACGTGACACGTGCAAGGCATGAATGCCATTCCTTATTAGTGCACAAACAAATTAACCGATAGCATTAAGGATGATATATTGTTAGGAAATAATGGTAGTGCTGTCAATCCAAAGATGCTCCTTGCATTGGTATCGTTGCAACCTTCTATTTAGCTGTTGGTTCTCATCTCCGGGCATCACTTCCTAGCCTAGGTTAGACAAGAGGCAACTATAGGATTCAAACAACAGCTTCCAGGACTATACAGGGGTCTAAATCCAATCATTTGAACCCTTCCTAGCCTAGATCCCTTTCGAAAGCATCTAAACCCCTTGGGTATGTTTATTTTACGGGATAAAATTTTGAAGGATAAATTTTGTAGGTAGTGGGATTAAGAGACATGCAGATTTTTATGTTTGAGAGAGATATGGGTCAAATTATAGGATAAGTGGGGATGCTTGAAGGGATAAGTGAGAAACTTGTCTCACAAGAGAGGGGATAAATCTCTCCCACCCCCACCCTAGAATACATTATCCCACATGATTTCTCTCTTATGATTAAGATAACTTTATCCTGAGATAAAGTCTAGAAAACAAGCATTATGTGGCTATATACCTTGAAACAAACATGCACTTCGAAAGATTTTAGGGACTCTACCTAGCTTGTTCTTGGACTCAACCGAGGGAGTGGGTCGAAGCACAATCCCCATCGCTGATAACATTCAAGTGGCGATATCTATTTCTTTATCTAGGTGCTCCTCTAGCATAAATACACTTTATAGCCTCCAATCTTTTAATCTTTACGAAAAAAGCCTCTACTTTTGAAATGATTCTAAATAGTTATCAAGCATATTATAGAACCAAAAACTAATACTTTCCCCGCATGTGGGACTTTTTAACTAAAATCTATTATCTTATGTTTGCATACCTTATACTTAATGAAACTTGTGATCAAGTTGATAAAATTCTTGGATGTTCTTGGTGGGTGAAACTTTAGGAAAAAATAAGGTTTATACTATTATTCCGGAAACAATTATTATGCCAAACATCATGGTGGCCTTGGAATCAAAATATTTAATCTAAATTACGTGGCTTTTCGATAATTGGTTGGAGACTCAATCTAGGGGACAATAAATTCCTGCACAAGATATTAAAGGGCTTATATTTTCAAAGTTTGGATATATGGAAGGCTAGATTATCCCCTTTGCACTCTAGATTCTGAAAGGATATCTACATGGTAAGAGGCCTTTGTCTATAGACTTGCTGTGGAAAATTTATAATGGTCTATGAATTAGAGATAAATTAGATCTAGGCTTTAAAGTTTCATTTTATTTCCAAAAGGCAATTATTCTGTTCATCCTTCCAGAGATAACGACTCAATAGATCCAAGTACCAAAATCTTATGTTTGAAGGTCACTAATCTTAATTGTATTTTTAAGGTTGTTACTATTGTTATGTACATTTCTATTCCTTTAGGGTTCTAAGTGGACAATGGAAAAAAGAAGATAGATGCAATTTGGAATTAAAAAAAAAGAAAAAGTAGATAAATGTACTTTGAAATATAATTTGTAATGTATGGATGAGAGTGATCGTTTCAACTAGTGTATTTTAATTTTTTATTGATGAAAATCACTTTTTATCAATGAAAAATCATATTCTAAGTGAAAATTCATTTTCTACCATTGAAAGATAAAAACATATCGGTGTATTTTGATTTTCAATCGGTGTGTTTTGATTTTCAATCGGTATATTTTGATTTTCAACTGATGTATTTTAATCTGCTTAATTTTCAACTAATTAATTTTCATTTTTAACCTGTTAATTTTTAACTACACATTACAAAATACGTTGTAATGTACATTTTCATACTCACGTCTTAAAAAAAAAATTCATATTTTATATTTAGATGAAAGGATATGTCATATCATATAATAAAGTTGCCACATCATAAAATTTGAATTTGTATTTAACTTAATATGGTAAAGAGAGAAACGTTAAATCTTACCGAAATGTGGGTCATGTTAAATCGAGGAAAATGTTGAACAAGCGTATTCCAAGGAGGAGAGTGGAATGAGCTATTCCTAGTTTCTTTCCTGCCCAAAAATTCACGTCACGTCAAGAAAGATTTCACATTAACTTGGAATAACTACTCTTAGGTGGAAAATCCCTCCGAAACATAGTAGAAACCATGTTCTTCCCTATCCAAGCAAGGCCTTGACCAATGGCGCCTGTAATAAGATTATATGGGCTCCTCATGGAAAAGGAATATTTTGGACTATATCTGGTTATTCTCGTTTGAGCTATTCTAGCTGTGAGAATATTAACGATGGGAACTCTCTAAAAATGGTAAAGAAGGAAGAATGCAGAGTTTCTTCCCAGAATTCAATTTTTCTCATAGAAATTAACTTTCAATTCTTTACCTAATGAGAAGTGCACAAAATTTCTTCCTTCTGAAAACGTTAAATGTTCTTTCCTGAATCTATGGAGTCATACCAACGCCTATTCTAAAATGTTCTTTAGCAAGAGCAATTTGGTTTTCTATTGGATGGAACTTATAGCTCCATTTCACATCTTTTTTTTTAATGCTTGGCCTTGATACTCATCTAAGAATGCTTTATGGCCTCCTCTTACGTCTATGCTATGCAAAAATGTAAAAATATACATTTTGTAACACATTTTGCAATGTGTTTCAAAAAACATATGTTGCAACCCACTCTCCCTAAATCATGGGTTTAGTCAACCCCATATTTCCACTCACCCTCTAAATCAAATATCACCATATACCACCTGTAAATTTTATATTTAAATCAAACATCACCAATAATTATTTAATATTATCACTATTTTTTAATTCCAAAAAAAATAATACTGAATTTTTATATCTAAATTAAATATCACTAATAATTTTTATATTTAAATTAAATATTATCAATAATTTTCAATTATACGCAAAAATCATCAGTAATATTAAAATGCATCAATAATGGTAGATCCCACCCAGGTGGGACATATGTGAGAGGCATAATGTAATCCTTACTTCTGTGTCGCATAAATGCATCTCCCTACCGACGGCCAGATGATACAGCTAGATGTAAGCTTCACTTTGGCTTGTGAGTTCCAATAACGCTTCCGTTCATTCCTTGGCTATTCCATCCGATGACTTGGGAAAAAATCTTTCCGTACTTCGTTGAAGCTGCTTGCATTTTTGACCCTTCTAGGAGCTTCTCATTGTATTAGTAAATTAAATAAGCTTTTGTCGGTGCCAACAAAGTTTGACATCCGATGTGGTTGAACCATCAACCCTCGTTTGCGAAACCAGGTCTACAGAGGACTAGTTCTAGCATGATGGCGTGATGTTGCTTCTCCGGTACATGCAGTCCCCTTGATCCTCCTAGTTATTTTCCGGGAACTCGGTACATAAGGATCGCATGATCAGGGGCTTCAAGTATTTTATGGGTGCACATTCATGCCTAGAACAATCAGCCATGTCTTACATAACTTAATTTCATACTAAACTCTTAGCGGGATGTGAGAATGTTACAGCATCACCAATGCTAATCCCAGGAATATCTAGCAGTTTCTTGAGGAACGTAGGAATGTTGCAGCATCTCCTATGTTAATCCCAGGAATATCTCAAAGTTTCTTTTAGAATGAAATAACAGTAGCGATGCCTGCTTTCCAAAACATAAAATTCCAAGACACGAGCAGTTTGTGGGAGAGCAATGATTAGCAATTACCTGAAGACCAACCTGAACTGCCAATCAAAAGTTCCTAGTGACGAACTGATATTCAATTACATCAACTTTCCACAACATTCCATGGACTGAGGCACGGGACCTGTACGAGCACTTCAATAAGCTTCACAATGTTTTTTCGACGATCAAGATTCACCATGACACCATTTGTGATTCACAAGATTAATCCACTCAGTTCATTGCTCAAAGACGTAGATTTCCCGAACATCATGCTAGTTAACAAGATGGTGTTACTCAGAATACGTAATAGCACCTATGTTTCGGAATATGAATGCTAATGTTATGACCTTACCAATTGACTGGAGGTGATTACAGAGTCAAATGCTTCTCACGAGTTAACGAGATCAAAAGCGGGTAACCGCAATAACGCAAGACCTGTGCCTACCTTTCTCCTGAAGGAGAACCTGACAGATAAGAAATGGGGACCCCAAAGGCATACTGCAAGAACCAGTGCATATTTTTTTAAAAAGAACTAGCACATTTATTGCAATGAAAAAACAAAATATTTTTCAACAAGCTGAATGACAAATAAAAGAACTGTACCAGCAAATCCTCAAAAGCACATAATCAGTTCTATGGCTGACATGCTAATAAATGCTCGATTAGTTGAGTGCACCCACGAGTTGTTTTGGGGCCGGTAGCACTATTTTCATCGGCTGCACATTGTCAAGTGCAAGTTAGCGATTCTTGACAAACAAAACTATGAAAGAATAAAAGCAAGATATAAATAATGAGTTGTAACTTCATGGCAATAACCAAGGACAGTAGCAAGGTTCAATAGGTGCAGGCAGCACTCTGATGAGAAAAACAATAACACATGCAACTGCTGCCTATTTCTCTATTCTTCCCATTTTTAGCAGGGTTCATAACCCTAGTCTAGAACATCGTACAGGGAATATGTATATATGTAAGAGAAAATACAGGTTTAACTATTTTAGAATCAATGTTGGAAAAGATGATCAGGTTAATCCAATCCACAGTGCATTGCTAGCATCATAACCAATGAAGAGATAAACAATTTTCTCAATCTTTAGCTTTTGGAAACCGGTGGGTTTGCAGAAATCAAAATTCTCAGCCACAATTTTGCTAACAAATTGGTTGAGTGGAAACATGTGTAATGGGTGGGCCACAGGGTTGGTAAGTTTGCCAGTTTCAAGTACTGTTAGTGTTAGCCTAGATGCTAAGACATCTAAAGAAACAATCAGACATATCTATTGTTTCTGAACAAGCATTCTTACCTCAGACAACTCCTCTTCGTGCTTCTGAATGAACGCTGTATCAACTATGCCTTTTTTGAAGTCCTGTAAGTTGAACATAGGATAGCAAAATCAAAATTCGTCAGCACTGTCAATCATGGGAAAATTATTTCATGTCCCGTCACACATACTAGAGATATAGGTTACTAAGAACAGCACCTCAATCTCAAGGATAAGCTTGTGGTAGTCGATAGTAGTTGGAATTCCTGCCAAAGGAAGACATGCATTAGCTGCAAAAAAAAAGATCACCGAATGTGCTATAATTAGGCATAACATCGACAGCTCAGTTCCAAACTGCCTTGTCAAGCGTGTGTTGGCTCAGATGGAAGTTTGAACCAACTCTCAGGGCATTTGCAGACATCTATCTACAGGGTATTGCTTTATTTGAACTTTATGCATCTTTTTCTGGATGCTTCTATAAGAGCACTTTATCTGAAAACTTCTCCGAAAAGAGTGCTCACAACAGCTATTTTACCTTTTTAATTAAATCTGATTTTTGCATGGAACAACACCACCACGTATAAGCATTTCTGTTATAAGCCTTATCATGTTTACAACACAATGTCACATGTTTGAGATGTAGACAGAACACTATTCTGCTCAAGAACATTTTACAATCTTCCTACTTAGAAACATTGAACCATTTTGTGGGCATGGACGTGGAAACCGATAATAAAGACTTGGACTTGGGATGCTGCAACTTGTTTCACTACGTCCCATGTAGAACAAGGACAACCATATCAGTGGGAAAGCATCAATCGCTTGTTCTCTATCAAATTTCATCAGATAAAGTACCATGGTACTTCTCATGAGTCACAGTTGACATGTCTTGAGAGAGCATTATTCATGGCTCCATTTATGAGGTTGACTAGCCTCTCTAAAGTTTAGGCTTCTATTTTCAAGAACTAGTGAACATTGTGACACTACAAGAAAAAGCAACTTTTCTCCACTGGTTACGGGCAAGAAATGCATGTCCAAGCCAATTTAGCAGCACAGGTGTTCTTCCACAATGCAACAAGTTTGCAATCAACAAAGGTTGTTTCTTATCTATCTATAAGATGTTTTCAGGCCTAAGTTCAAGTATATTCTAATAGTTCTAAAGTAATCGAAGTCATATGTCAGCATATTGACAAAATTATAAACCAAAGACTGAAGTTGCATTCAAAGGATAAAAAAAATAAAAGCATGGTTACTAACCAGCAATAATGGTATCGTTTAGAGCTCTTTTCATGCGTTCTATTGCCTTTTCTCTTGTTGGAGCCCAAACAATAAGCTAGGAGACAACAAATATAAGAACAACAAGTCATATCAACTAACCAGCTTACCTTTCTTTTTGCCACAAAATCTAAAACTTTTGAAAGCCACTGCAGAAATCTAAACAAGACTGCTTGGCATCAAAATGGATCCACTAAAACTTAGATAATTGTTAAGAGAAAATCTCAAAAAGAAAAGAGATATTAGATTAGAAATGAATTAGAAGGTCATTGTCTACCTTTCCAAGCAAGGAGTCATAATTTGGAGGAACAACATAGCCCTGATAAACATGACTGTCCATTCTCACAAAGGGGCCCCCAGATGGCAAGTATGTTGTTACTCTTCCTGTATTAGAGTTTGACAAAACCAAATTGATGAATAACAGAACAGAAAAAAAAGAGAACATGCAGATGTCAATGTCATGTACTCCTTGCAAAATTGAATCTACTAAAAATACCATTTATAAGATAAAATTGATATCAAAGCAATCTAGGTCAGGAGCAAATGCAAAATACAGTTGATTGAGACAGACACTACCAACGATATGCAATATACATACACAAAAAGGCAGTTCTTGTTTGCAATGCAATTTCTATATGTATTTGTGAGGGAAAATCACCCTCAAGCAGGGACCTGTTAACTAATACCTTACCATACAAGTACCTAAGCTTGCCCAAGGACACTGCATAGGCAATCCTTCACCTTCCAAAGGGAACCTGTCAATCAGAAACAATGTCTCCCAGAGAGAACTCTAAGAAAATTTCCCAAGAACTGCTGAATGTGATCTTCAGCCTCCATAAGGGATATTTGGCATCCTCAGGTATGCCAAAAGCCAGAAGATGAGAGGTAGAGGTACCTATGAATAGGGAAGGACTCCTTCCTGGGGCATCCCATTTCAGGGCATGTTTGTTTGGAAGTAATCAAAGGGGAAATGCAATGGGGGTATCCCATCCCAATTCCTTTCCATTGTTTTGGACGGTGAAAATATGAGGGTAATCACCAATCCCACCCATCTTTGATTTCCATGGTGGCAACCTTCCCCATTCCCAACAACCCCCCTAAGATTTCAGTTTCCAACCCCTCAGAAATCAGCCCATGACCCACCGCTTCCAGATTTCTCCCTATAACTCCACCACCCCATGACCCCTTCTGAATTTTTCTTCCTATTCTGTCATTGTTTGTTGTTGCATTATCTAAAGTCTCGTTATTTCCATCTTTTATGTGACTACAAGATATTCTCTTTTTGAAATTGCCAACATTTTTTTAGTTAGTTTTTTCAAACCCATATGATATTGGTATTCATTTTACACATAATTGTTTAAAGATTTCAACGTTAAAAATTTGTAGATTTGTCAATCAATAATCCAAATATTCAAATTATTTGATATCTAAATGGGGTCAAATGATATTCCGTGGAATTGGATTAAACATAGCCAAATGAATTGAGGAATTTGTGAAAGATAAATTATTGACATTGTAGAGTTACATGCAAAAATGACAAAAAGTCAAGGGCATTTGTGTAATATTGTTACTATTAAGGGGCACATAAGCAAAAGTTCCTTTATGATTTTGCATAACATCCAAATGCTTGATAATTTTTTAAAATAATGGGTCAGATTTGCAAAAACTCCAACACTATTCCTATGAAGAGATAACTAGTACCAAACACTAGAATGGAATTGATTCCCATCTTGATGATTCCATTCCTAAATTGAACCCAGTGTTCAATATGCCATCGGCATGCCATCGATATGGTCAATTTTGGGCAAAAGGCATATCAACACGGAAAAGTTGTCAATATGCATGTGCTTCACCAGCATGTTGCCAATAAGGTCTACCGTGCTACTACTGCTAGCACACACTCCTGCTGCTGCTGCTACTACTCCACTTTACTATGTTGTTGCCGACCAGCCTGGTGGATTAGATGTTCAACATGGAAAATATTAATATGGATAATTTTAGGTCATAAATAACATCGATGACCTAACGTCGATACATAGAGCATTTCCATGGCATGCCCTCGACGTGCCCACGATATTGATACTTGGAAATTTATCGACACGACATTGATATCGGCACTTCGAAACTTGATTGAACCAAACAATGGAATAAAAAAATCCATTTCTTAATTCCATCATTGGTTGATTCCATTCCTTTGCAATTCCGTTATCACGAAACAACCAGGGCCTCAAGAGAATCCATTGTTGCTTTTTTGAGAAGGGGAAAGGATGGCTATTGGAGGTCGATAGCCAGGAATCCATTGTAATAGCAAGAAATAGCACTCTGTAATCATCTTCCTATTAGTGGTGATTTAGAAGTCATCACCCCCAAGGACAAACCCACCCTCACATTTATGAACCTTGTAATTCTTTTGTGTGATTTGACTTACCCTTCATCTTGTTGCAAATCAATTCACACTACGTCCATTGTTTGGAGCTATCCACGCCCTTCACATATATCTGTGTATGATGAAACTCCACATAAACATATTTCAAATCTATCGCAAAGTTTAGGTCGTCCTACTTCATTTCCCCTACGACAGATCTAACATGCACACTTAAACACAAATATAAGGTCCCCACCGGTGACAAAGCATGCTAAGCATTTAGAATAGTCATTCAGTTGACAAGTATTGGTGCATGCTTTAGTTTTAAGGATAAGTGACTTAGTTCAAAGAAAATATCAATTTCGTTGAAAAATCTCAATTCTCAACATGTAGAGGATGCAAAAATTAGAAGTGGCCCATCCTAAAATAAGAAAAAAAGAAAAAGAATGAGAAAACATTTAAAGAGCTAACTCGCAACACTCCCTCTCAAGTTTGGGTATAGATATCCATCGTGTTTAACTTGGAACATCTATCAAATAAAAGCCTAGGAAGTTCTTTGGTAAAGAAATATGTTGTCTGATCTTGAGAAGAGACATACATGGTTCAAATGAGTCTTTTCTAAATAAGATCTCTTATGTAATGGCAATCTATCTCAACGTGCTTAATCCTTTCATGGAACATACAATTATTCGCAATATAGGTAATAGTCTTGTTGTCACATCTCATCTCAATGAAAGAACAGCAAGAAAGAATGAGCAAGTAATCTTATTCCGTTGTCCGACCTCTCAATATATAGAGGTGGAGTACGGTGCTCCACAAGATAAAGGGAGGCAAATAAAGCAATTGCTATAAAGGCAATTGTCATACAAGGGATCACAACTAAGGTAACCATCATACAAGTAAACAATAAAAAAAAGGAAATAACAAATAAGGAAGACCATAGGGGTTAACATAGTGGAGATACGTCAACACTCCTCAAGCAAGAGCATAAATGTTAATATGCTCAGCTTGGAACATGTATCAAATGCTTCATGTGGCAAGGGCTTCGTGAAGATGTCAGTCGTCTGGTCCTCTGAAGCAACATATGTTGTGCGCAACACCCTACGCTAGATCAAATCTCTAGTATAGTGGCAGTCAACTTCCACATGCTTGGTGCGCTCATAGAACATGGGACTGTTGGCAACATACGTGACAACCCTATTGTCACATCTCATTTTCATGGGCTCCGTAATATGAACATGCAGATCCCGCAACAAAGATCTAATACAAACCATCTCAGTAGCAGTTTGAACCATGACCCTGTATTTTGACTCAGCACTAGAACGAGAGACCGCAACTTGCTTTTTACTCATACAAGTAACTAAGTTATTTGCAACAAAAGTACAGAAGCCCGTAGTAGACTTCCTATCTGCAACGTACCCTGCATAATCTGCATCTGAGTATCCTACCACAGTCATAGGAGCCCCATCTTGAAAGAAAATACCATGTCCAGGTGCTTTCTTCAGGTACCTAAACACCTGCATTGCAACCTGCCAATGTTGCTTGGCTGGCCTATCCATGGACACTGAATTTGCCTACAACAAGTGCAATATTGAGCCATGTAATGGTTAAATAGAGTAGCTTGTCAACTGTCTGTATGATCTGCTATCAGCAGTCTCTACCTCCTCATCATGAAGATGTGCCTTGAGGTCCATAGGAATGTTAGTTGGCTTGAACCCCAGCATACTTGTCTCCTGAAGAACATCCAACGATACTTATGCTGAGAGATAACAATCCCATCTCTGCTCCGAGCCATCTCGATCCCCAAGAAGTATCTAAGCTAGCCCAAATCCTTCATAACAAATTGTCGTGCAAGAAATTCCTTGACCTGACTTATCCTTGCCTCATCATCACCAGTGATAATCATATCATCCACAAACTAGGAGCGCCATCACGCCATTTTTTGTTTTCTTGACAAATGGAGAATGATCTGAGGAAGATCTCTACATCCCCATTTTCTGCAACACATCTGAGAGCTTCTAAAACCATGCGCTCGGGCTCTACTTTAGACTATAGATGACCTTCCTGAGTCTGCACACACTCCTCCTGAACCTCAAAACCAGGGGGCTGCTGCACGTCAACTTCCTCCTGAAGATCGCCACATTGAAAGGCGTTCTTCATATCAAGCTGGTGCAACCGCCAATCTCTGTGAACTGCAACAGAGATGAGTACATGAACAGTGGTAAGCCGTGCAACAAGGAATAATGTATCAAATAAGTCCACCCTATAAGTATGGGTGAACCATTTCGCCACCAACCTAACCTTATACCTTGAAATAGATCCATTGAGGTTATATTTCAAGATAAAGACCCATCTAGAACCAATAAATCGTACGCTTGTAGGAAGTAAGGTGAGCTCCCAAGTCTATCTACTCTGGAGTACCACCAATTCTTCATGGCTTGACACCACTTTGAATCAAGCATAGCCTGTTGGTATTTAAATGGAATGTATGAGACTGTAAATGCGCAGAATCTACCAAACTCAAAACCAAGGCCATCGGTAGCCAAATTGCTTGCAACACGATATTTGGACTCACATGTTCGTTGTGCCTTCCTAATGGCAATAGGAAGGTTAGAATCATCTAGCACCTCTGTCTAAACGCCTCTAGAAGGAACGTCAATACAGCTGTCATCAACACTATTAGGAGGATCAAGTTTGACCAAACAGTCACTGTCACTAGATACCATCTCAACAACCTGTGGAGAATCATCTGCTGGTGGGGAAGGTGGCCTCTGGAGTATTGTATGAGGTCTACTATACGTGCGCATCGGACCATGCGATCTTTGGAAATCATCCAAGGAGGTTGTGAAACTTGAAGGAGCAGACTAAGAAGTGGAGACCGAAATTTCCTACAGAGAAACAGGAGGAATAGGCATAGGAGCCACATCATCATGAGAACTCATCTGTCTAACAACTGAAAAGAACGGTGCAGTCTCATGGAATGTTACATTAGCGCTAACATAGTGTCTACTATGAATGGAATCATAACATCGGTACCCCTTCTGACTCTTAGAGTACCCTAAGAATATGCACTTGACAGCGTAAGGAGCAGACTTGTCACAACTTGGTGATGGCACATGAACGAAAGCAACACACCCAAAGGTCCAGGAAGATGCATGGAAAAGCTCACCATCTTGATCTAGCAAGGCAATCGGTATCTGCTCGTGGAAAACTGAGCTCGACATTCTGTTAATGAGATAGCACAGAGTCAAGACTGCATCCCTTCAACATCTCTAGAAAACGCTGTGGTTGATAAGGAGAGTATAGGCAACCTCTAACAGATGTATGTGCTTCCGCTCTGCAACCCTATTCTATTGTGAGGTATGGGGACAAGTAGTCTGGTGAATGATCCCACAAGCTCTGTAGAACTCTATAAGTCTTGCAGTACAAAACTCGAGGATATTATCTGTTCGTACAATTTTCATAGTGGCAAAATACTACGTCCTGATCTCCAAGAAGAGTCTCTATAACACCTCCAACATATGCTTTGTTCTTCAGTAGGAACACCAAAGACACTCTAAAGTAATCATCAACTCCAAGATAATAGCGATGTCACAACTTATTTGGAACTCTACTTAATTCCCAAAAATCCATATGAGAAGTACTGGCAGGAAAAGATCGATGATGCTTACCCAACTGGCAGGCGTCACAACGAATAGTAGTGGCAAGAGAGATATATGGAATCACCCTCCTGAGGTGATCCAGAGGTAAGTGACCAAGACAAACATACCATTATAAGGCACTCCTACCATCATACATGCTGGCTCCTACAAATGGCTCCTGCCCAAGATGATAAACACCATTCTTCTCTATGCCTCTGGCAATAGTCTTCCTTGTGAACTTATCATGGACGATACATCCAACATCATCGAAGATAACCCTACAATTAAGGTCCATCATAATCCTGCTCATGGACAACATGCTCATGGGAAACTCCGACACATGTAATGCTCTTAGAAGCCGCAAAGTGAGGTCCTACAAACACCTCCCCCTTATCAACAATAGGAGCATGTCTGCTGTCAGCTACTTGTACTGTTCTCCATGGTGCAACAGAACCGAGTGACCAAAAATAACTCTGATCGCCATAAAGATGTGAAGCACCAAAGTCAACCAACCATCTTGCACCATGGTTACTCCTATCATACTCCTAATGCATCAAGCTTGCATACTCCACTGTCCCTGTCGTAATAGCGGTACGCAAATGCATCTCTACTCTTGAGACTGGCGTGCCTAACAAGGACCAAGGGATCAACCAACCAAAGAGAACTCTCCAAAATCATATCTGAAATCAATTTTTCAAATTTGCAAAGTCATCATAACTCATAAGAAAGAATAATCTAACATAAAATCCAAATAATCTCTTCCTTGGAAATCAAGTTAGAATCACATAGCAGTCCCTCCAAGGATAAGGAGGCACACGCACAAAGGCCAGGAGAGACCCCTAACGGTCCTCAAAAGAACTGTTGCTACTCCCCTTGCCGACGCAAGGGCAGCACAGGCCCACCAGTGACGATACTACTGATAGATGAGACCCCTGCTGCTGCTGCTACAGATTACCACCGCCACCACCACTCCTACTAGAGTTGCTACTCCAAATTAAGGCGATGGTGGCATGAAAAGGCGAGAGGAGGATTTGGTGGATTTGATTGAAGAACTATTTTGGTCGGATTCCCGAGCGCCAATCCAAGATCACTACTTTGATACAAAGTAGGAAAGAATGAGCATGTTATCTTATTCCATTGTCCAACCTCTCAATATATAAAGGTAGAGTAGAGTGCTCTACAAGACAAAGGGAGGCAAATAAGGCAATTGCTATAAAGGCAATTGCTATACAAGGAACCACAACTAAGGTAACCATCATACAAGGAAACGATAAAAAAAAGGAAATAACAAATAAGGAAGACTGTAGGAGTTAACATGGTGGGGATATGTCAACAACTAATGGAAATATGCAAATCACGTGGTACATATTGCATCAACATCATCTTTGCAACAGTCTAAGCCATGTCAAAATAGTCAAACTCAACACACTACCTGGACACAACTCACCGCTTCTTACTCCATGTCATTGGATTCCCAAAGACATGCATGCAAAAACCTATCATCGATTTTCTGTCCACCAAACATCTCACATAGTCTACATCTGTGCAAGCAACAATGTCAAGTAAGGTGCCATTTGTGAATAAAAGTTTCTTTCCTGGTCACAACTTCAAGTACCTAAGTACCATTATAGCTGCATCCCAAGGTATCTTAGTTGGCTTACGCATGAATTGACTCAACTTCCCAACTATGAATGTAATGTCAAGGCGTGTTATGGTTAAATATAGAAGCTTCTCCCCACTAAAGTTCTAAACTAGAGAGCATCAACAACTTGTCACATTCCCATCATAAACATGAACTTTTAGATCCATATGAATGCACTGGTTTCGCCCCCAACATATCAATCTCCCTAAACCTACATGGAAGCCCTAATTGATTTCATAAGTTGTGTACAACCACCAAAAAGAGATAAGGAAGAAGGGTCATGCATGGTCTTCTATTCTTCTTCCTAATGGCATGAAGAATGAGGAGGACAGCTTGGAGCCAGATCAAACGCCTCTGATAGCTTACTACTCCAATAGCCGATGCCCTCCACTCCAAGCATCTAGCACCTTCCTCCTTGAGAAGAGAGTCGTTCAAGGACCACCCCAACCAACACCCCTTAGGATCCATGTATAAGCAGGACATCCAGGACTCTTCCTAGACGACCTGCTACTACTAGGATCAAGGGATTTGATCCTTAAGGTCAAGGTTTGCTCCTGGTCTTCAATCCCAAGCATTAAGCCTCAACCAAGGGCATCTTTTGGTCAACCTTCTACTTCTTGGCCATGAGGATTTGATCCCCTAGGCCAAGTTTTGGTGGATTTCAAGGTGAAGGTCTCCTCTCGATTTGCGAAGGAGTTCACCGGGCCCAAAGGGTTCGCACCGGACACAAGGGAATCAACTCTTCTCGATGTGAAGGGTCTCATCTACCTGCCAAGGAGGGAGTCCCTATAGGCAAGTCTTATAGTAAGACACAACACATGAGGTATTACCCCTTACCTCTACAGGTATAACCCCTGTAGAGGTACGCCACCTACAGGTATAACCCCTTACTCATGAGGATCCTAGAATGGGGAGATATTAGATCTCCCCATGTGGTTCCGATTACATAGGCCATTACAGTTTCTCGATCTTTATTATTCAGATTTTTAGGCATCAACCCGAGTATTTAATTCGTAGAAAAATTTTAAATGTTTTTGTTTTCACGCTTCTACAATGCCATGAAAATCAGGATCAAATTGTTTGAGCCTCTACAACCTCTTCGATTGTCAAGCAAGTTCAACCATATTTCCCAACACTTCCCTCCAAGTCCGATGATCACAACCCTCCAACTTAGTCTCTTGCAACAACACCACAACTAGTCCCCACAATCTGAGATATCCTGCCAATGCAAATCTCCTAGAGGGGTTGTTGAGTCCCCTCATGCTCTAAGAAAGGTTGGAACTCATTAAGAAACTCCAAAAGCCCCCCCCCCCCCCCCCCCCCAATTGACGCGATGAAAGCCTGAAGCAGCCACCACTACTTCATTCTTAAACACCTCACCTGCACCTACTCTCAAATCCCCAACACTTAACTCCCCTTCCTCAAGTTCCACTTGTACCCCCTCCACCCCAACCACAACCCTAGACCGCAGCACAGGCTCTCCATTATCGACAGCGCTTCCATCCCCCACCACCAATGTTGTCGGCCAAGCCTCCACCACCATCGATCACACCTCAGAAGCCGAAAGAAGCCCCCTTCCTCGAAAGGTCCAACTGGGCCCGTAGAGAAGCTCCAGCTTCCTTTCCTTCATTGGTTGCCACCTCTAGATACAAATGCTAGGTGGTGCAAGCACCCCGCTCCGACGATATCCAACGAATTCCTCCCTCGAAGCTGCGAGTGCTCCGGTGAGGTCCTCACCTCAGCTTCACCGCTTGTAAAAGTTCTTGGAGCTCAACAGTGTGGGGGTCTTCATCGCAAGACAAAGGTGCAGGCAAACGCATCGCCTCGCCTACCTACAAACCCAATCTGGGTCCAACTTCACCTTTAAGTGGATCAGCAACAAGGCACATGACACGAATCACCTCCACATTCACGCTAAAAGGCTCCCTACAAGGAGTACATGACCTTTAAAACCCACTTGAAAAAGTCACCTCCTCTCCTGCTTTGACACCCTCTACACCATCTTCAGTGACGATTTGGCTCCCCAATAAACATCGATCCACCTTCTCCACAATCAACGCAAGGGAGGGCATTGCTCCGAGAACGAGTGCGCGATCTTTGGCCTTCCAAACCCAACCCACCACCATCACTAATCTCCCCCCATAGGCAATGCTACCACACGAAGCCCTAGATTCGATGGCCACCACCTTGGCATACCACCTCAGCCACTGGCCTAATAGAGATGACCCACAACAATCCGCCATGTTGTAGAACCACCTTCTCAAATACCGTCATGCCGAGGGTAAGTTCCATAACGGAATGTACCATCGACAAGTCACCCTCCATCAACCCAAGCCCAACGTAGGACTTCAACCTAGCAAAAGGCACAACCACCGCTTCCACAACCTCCACCGTACGCAATCTAAGAGGAATACCTTCGATCACCACCGCGATCTCCATTGGCGACCTCTCCCTCATTGCACCATTGTGACCAATCAACCATCGCCATCTCACCTTGCCCCCTCCACATCTCATCTCCCCAAAGACGAAGGCTTCAAGCACCTCCAAGCAAAGGCCAAATAGAGGGAACTTGCCCAGAGTAAAGGTAGCAACCTTCGCTCCCACCCTTAACCACAGAGCACTAAGTACCCCTCTCCACACCTCTTCCAATCCTACCCAACCTTCCAACACGTCAGCCACCAAAGTTGAAGTGAGAATCACCTCTAACGACTCCACCTAAGATGACCACAGGGCTATCACCTCCACCAAAGGCACTCCCTTCGAGGGAGGAGGCAATGCCACAGAAGCCTAACCACTCCTCCTGCACAGCGCCCTCCGATGCCCAAACCACCACAAGTCCACAACCAAGGCATTTCACCATCTCCCTACAATCCGTTGCACGGTGCCGTCCGATGCTTAAAGTAGAGAACCTCATCACCATGCCTACTCCACCCTCCTCGAGAAGAAATGAGCATCCATTCTCGGGACACCCCTCCCTTCTCTCATTTTCTCAGTCCCTTCTCACTACCTCCTAATCTTCCTAACAAAATGGGATATCGCTACTATCTGGTGATTGTTGACAATTATTCTCGCTTAAGCTAGGCATTTCTATTGAAGAAGAAATTGGATGTAAGGATGATCATTCAGAGTTTCAGTTTAGAGATTAAGATCCAATTTAAGGCCACTATTAAGGCCATTCATTCTGACAATGCCTTGGAGTTCTGCATTGTGTTTCTTCATTACTTCATGACTTCTACAAGTCACAAGGAATCATACATAAGGCAACTTATCTACATGCTTCTCAACAAAATGGTGTTGTCAAGCACTAAGACCGCCACTAAATATTTAAATATCACCGATGATATTTGGTTCAGAAATAAATTATATTTTATGAATATATATATATTTAATAAATGTTCGACCAACTACAAACGGACTACACCCTCGCATACCATATACTCCTTAGTCAATGACTTTGCCAACTAAATACCAACTACTGACTTTTACAACACTAACTCTTCTATGGAAATACAATGTGACAACAAGGCCACTACCTACATTGCTAATAATCCTATGTTCAATGAAAGGATTAAGCACGTTAAGGTGTATTACCATTACACAAGAGACCTTATTCAAAAGGAGCTTATTCATATCACTCATGTCTCTTCCCAAGATCAGACGGTGGATATCTTTACCAAAGCATTTCCCAGGACTTTATTTGATAGATGTTCTAAGCTAAACATGATAGACATCTATGCTATAACTTAAGAGAGAGTGTTCAATTTAGACTTATTTTGTTTATATGTTAGCATATGCATCTATTTTGTATGAGGGGACTTGCATTCTTATATTCTTTTCGATACTTTATTTCTTGTGTTGATGTTGTACCGCAACCTTTCCAGTGCCTCTCTATTATATAAGGAGAGGCAGGGCTCAATAATAGAATTATCCCATTTCCTCCAATTTAGTATCAGAGTACCGACCCTAGATCGAGACTCTAGAAATCCCACCCCCATGGCCTCCAAACCCTAACCACCAAACCCCTCTCTTTCTCTCTCCCTTTATGCCGGTGCCACCACCTCCAACAAGTCTCTCTGCGGCCCAACGGCTAAGGCATCTCTCGTGCAGTCCAGCAGTGGCAACGGCGAGGGTGGCATCGAAGCCTAGGCAAAGGCTACGCAAGCTTGAAGGTCGGCGGCGCAACCTGAGCACATCCTCATGACCCAGTGAGGGTGATCTGCTGCCCTTGCACCCTAGTAGAGGTGACGATATTGCTGTAGGCGACTCTTCGCCACCTGCAGCGTCGACTTTCAAGTGGCAACGCGGGGGTCTGTCACCCTGCTCTAAGGCTGCTCCCCTTATAGTCGAATGGAGAGAACTCTAGGTTCCCTTAGGGCCGTCTCGGGTGGTTTTCCCCGCACCTAGGTAGGCCAACGCCTGTCCAAGGGGCTTTCTGATGAAGATGCAGATCTGAAACCAGATGATTTTAGATCTATCATTGTTTCTTTGACGTTGGAAGATTGACTGAGGCTCACAGATTATGAAGATGGCTTCTTGAGATCAGTCTGAGGTGACATCATGCTGCCTTTCAGACACCGGTACTCAAAAACCCATTTTTCGGTCCCATCATCAAACTAGATGAGACAAGCTACCCGTGGTGGTCCCAGACCTTTTTTATGACTGTCAAAGGTCATGGGAAAAATCACATTCTTACAAATCTAGACCCTACATAAAAGACTGGTACACATGCCAAATGGAATAAAGATAACGTCATGATTTGTGCATGGCTTATGCAGACTGTCATTCCCCAGACAAGGTATGAGATCATGTATCATTCGACAACAAAGGAGATGCAGGAGTCTTTACGTGAGTCGTACTCACATGCCAAGAACTCCGTATGTGTTTTTCATGTCTTTTACGACCTCTATCACTTGCATCAGGAGGGACGCATGCTATCGTAGTATTATTCCCTCATGAAGGGAATGTTGGAGAGGCATCACTCCAACCTACCGGGGTGTGCCTGTGACTCTTAGAGGAGCTTTCGGAGATAGCTGGCAGTCTTCATCTTCCTGTTAGGCATTGGACCTGAGTACATGGCAACCAGAGATCATATCCTCACTGCTCTTGAGCTTCCTACTCTAGAGAAAGTCTACAACAGACTTAGCCAAGTAGCAATGCACACTTCTGCTCCTGACTCTGGTGCTCAAACATCTGCACTGGTCGCGACCCCTGGACGTGGCAGGGGTACTCCCCTCCCTGCACGTGGTAGTGGTCGTGGACGTTCTTTTGATGCATTTCTTCGGCCTCCGTGCATCGACTATAGCAGGATGGGCTACTCTGAGGCTACATGCTGGCAGAAGCATGTTAGGCCACCTGTAACCAACCAGGCAACTGAGGTCACTGATGAAGCCTCTTCGAGTCCAAACATCAGATCCCTCAGTAAAGAGATTGAGACACTACAGCAGTAGATCACCCAGTTAGCTCGGACATCATCTTCTCAGCCTTCTGACACTGCAGCTATTGCTTCCTCTTCAGAAGCACCTGCAACTGGTATGTCATCTCTTTTATCTCCTAGCGATTGGTTGATCGACTCTGGTGCGTCCAGGCACCTATGTGACGACAGGAGATCTTTTCCTCAGTTAGCACCAATTACCCCAGCCAGGACTATACAAGTGGCAGATGGGAGATGCTAGCCGGTTGTTGGCCAGGGAGGTGCTTTATCTCCGACCTTGCGACTGACATGTTTTCTATGTTCCTGATTTTCCATTGAGCTTGTTATCTGTTAGCAGTATTACTAGAGATCTGAACTGCTAAGCTATAGTTGATGCATCTTCTTGTGTCTTGCAGGACAAGCACACTAGGAAGATGATTGGTGGAGGGCAGGGGTATACCATCTGAGTCGTATTGTTGTTGCTGCTTCTACTACCTAGGCCTTGGTTCTACTAGGTCCCCTCTCTAATGGCATCACTGCCTTAGTCACCTACCCATTGATCGTCTCAGACGAGTTCTGCCGCACATACCCTCCACTATTACTCTCACCTGTGATGCATGTCAGTTGGGCAAGCACCACAGGGCTAGTTTTTCCACATCCATTTTTGTTGCCTCTGTTGCTATGTTTGATCTAGTTCACATAGATATTTGGAGTCCTAGTTGTATTCCTAATCTGCTTGAGAACATATATTACTTGGTGTTAGTGGATGATTTTTCTCATCTTTCTTGGTTGTTTCCTCTGTAAAATAAGTCTGATGTAAGACATATTGTTGAAAATTTTATCAAAGAAATAAAAACTCAGTATTCATGTTTTGTGAAACGTTTTCGATCCAATAATACCTTAGAATTTTGTACCACTCGATTGCGTACTTTTCTAGTTATGGCATTATTCATGAAACCACTTGCCCTCACACATCTCTGCAGAATGGTGTTGCTGAGAGAAAGCACTGCTACTTGATGTTGCTCATACCTTGTTAATTCACCACTCGATCCCTTCTCTTTACTGGGGTGACGCTATTTTGGTAGTTTGTTTTCTTATCAATCGGATACCTAACGTTGCTTTACACGAAAAGATTCATTTACAAGTTATGTATCCCAATAGACCCTTGTTTCACGTCGCCCCTTGGACTTTTGGTTGTGTTACTTTTGTCCATTTGTTAGGACCAGGCTGGGATAAATTAGCACTGAGAGCAGTTAAATGTTTTTCTTGGGTATACTCAGACTCAAAAGAGTATCACTGTTTTGATTCGACTACTTCTCGGCACTTTGTTTCGACAGATGTTACCTTTCATAAGGTAATACCCTTCTTTTCCACGTCTAAAGCTGAGCTACCTTTTAAGGGTGATTTGACACCCATGCCATTTACACCTATTCGCTTTGGAAGTTTTCCGGAGACTCCCGTCACTACTATCTCACCACCACCACCACCTGCTATGCTACCCTTTCCACGTCTGACTAAGCGGCTTCAGACATATATCAGTCCTCACACTACCTTTCGAGGGCCCCCTTCCTCACCTCCACCATCAGGTTCTCAGGTGAGTCCCTTAGACACTGACACTTGTTTACCACGTGTTGATTACAAGGACAGAACAGATAATATAACAGGTGATGATTTGGATCTTCCGATAGTTGTTCAAAAGAGGCCACAGACTTGTGCTACTTACCCGACGATTACGACACTTGCTACTGACAACCTAAGCCCCAGGTTTGCAGGCTTCACCTAGGCATTGCCTGCTACTCACATCCCAGCGACTCACCACAAGGCCATGCTTGATCCGAGATGGCGGGCAGCCATGAAGGACGAGATGGCTACTCTTAGGGGTCGTGGGACCTGGGAGCTCACTCCACTTTCAGACAAAGCTACGATTGTTGGTTGTTGATGGGTGTTCACGGTGAAGTTCGACCCAGATGGAGGCATCGCCAAATACAAAGCACGCCTCGTGGCAAAGGGGTTCACCCAAACCTATGGGGTGGACTTCTTTGACACCTCATCAATTGCCAGACTTCCTACAGTACGAGTGTTGATAACAATGGCAATCCAGCTTGATTGGCTCTACATCAACTGGACGTGAAGAATGCATTCCTCTACGATGATCTCCAAGAGGACGACTACATTAGCAGCCATCAGGCTTTGAGATTTAAGGGGAGCGTGTATGCAGACTGCGAAAGGCCATCTACGGCCTCAAGCAAATTCCTAGAGCATGGTTCCAGAGGCTGTCTCAAGTTATGGAGGCAGCTAGATTCAAAAGATCGATAGTTGATTTCTCTCTTTTTGTTAGGACTGGACGAGATACTGTGGTACTTCTTATATACATTGATGACTTGATTGTTATAGGGGACGATGAGCAGGGTATCACTGAGACCAAACACATTCTAGCGGAGAAGTTTGTCATAAAAGATTTGGGGGCTCTACGATATTTTCTTGGTATTGAAGTTGCCCGGAGCAGGAAGTGCGTAGTCCTATCCTAGAGGAGGTATGTGATGAATATTCTACAGGAGGTGGGCGTGCTTGGGGCCAAGGCAACCAACATTCCTATGGACCCTAAGATGCCACTTTATGATGAGAAAACACCGTCGGTGGACAGCAAGCAGTACAAGCAGCTTGTAGGAAAGATGATATACCTGACTATCACAAGGCCTAATATCTCCTTTGTGGTGGAGAGATTAAGTCAGTTCATGGCCAAGCCAACATGACAGCACTGGAACGCAGCATTGATGGTGCTCAGATACATCAAGAAGGCTTCTGGAAAAGGACTTCTCTTCTCCAAGAGGTCTTCTATGACTTTGGTTGGCTACTCTAATACAGACTACGTTGGATGTCACATGAATCGAAAATCCACTACAGGATTCTACACCTTTTTGGCAGGAAATCTGATCACATGGAGGAGCAAGAAACAAGGCACAGTTGCTAGGTTGAGTACAGAGTATGAGTACAAGACCATGACTCAGACGACTGTAAAGATGATATGGATCAGGTCTCTACACACTGATTTGGAGGTACAATTTTCTAGCCTAATGGAGATGCAGTGTGATAACAAAGCAGCTACCTTCATTGCCAACAACCCAGCATTTCATGAGAGAACGAAGTATGTTGAGGTTGATTGCCATTATACTAGAGATATCATTCAGAAGGGGCTGTTATATACAACACCAGTCACGTCTGAGAAGATTGCAGATATTTTTACCAAGCCATTAACCAAATCTTTATTTGATTTGTGTGTATCTAAGCTAAGCATGATAGATATCTATGCTCTAGCTTAAGGGAGAGTGTCAACATATGCATCTATTTTGTATGAGGGGGCTTGTATTCTTGTATTCTTTTCGTTGATTTATTTCTTGTGCTGGTGTTGTACCGTAACTTTTCCAGTGCCTCTCCATTATATAAGGAGAGGTAGGGCTCAATAATAGAATTATCTCATTTCCTCCAATTTTTATATACTATTTTCTTATTCTATGTAGGTCTGCTTGTAATGTTTCCCATCCTTTGTATATTAAGGATTAGAATTTTTCAATAAGATTAATCTTCTCATTTCTTCCAACTACCTCGGTAGGTTTTTTCCATAAATTTGCTAATTTCTCCCATTGCTAAAGAGATGTTTGAGTTGTGATAGTAAAATGTAGGACCTTTCCCACTGAAACCTTGAACCACCTACCAAACACAGATGCCTTCTCATTATATAAACAAACCTTAGGGTCCATAAAGATATTTGCAGGCTTTGCACCTAAGCGTATTTGTCTCCTAAAGTAAATCAATAGTATATTTCCTCTAAGATAAGACAATGTCTCGCTTGTTATGAGCAACTTCAATCCCAAGGAATTACTAGAGTGGGACAAGGTCCTTTATGACAGTTTTCAGCTAGGCATTTCTTCAGATTTCATGGAACTTGGGCACCATCTCTTATGACGATGATATCATTAACACAAACAAACATAACCACAATCCCATTTGAAGTATGCTGCACAAAGAGTGATCTATCTACAAAAGATCTAGGAAACCAATCATCTCAAGTACCTTAGCTTTTGGAACACTCCTATAAGACTCAACCAATTGCATGTATATTATATGTTGAGTTATGTTTATGTGTGTAAGGGGTGCTGTGTTATTTTATTTTAAGTAGCGGATTATGATGTACTTTTTCCCACACCTATATAGAGGTGCATGTACATCTTGGTAATGGTAGAAAAGATTATTCTCTTCAACTTGGTATCAGAGCACCAGGTTGAGGACTCCACCAAACAACAAACCCTAACCCTACCTCAAGCCTCCTACCATCGGCCTCCCTCGCCACTCACGATGGCAGGCTGGCTCCCCGACACCGCTGCAGCATCAACCTCATCGATCGCCACTATTGCAGCCACAACCGGCCACAGATCTACAGCCAACCACTGCTACTGCTGCTGTGGAGCACACTGCAGCCCATCGCTGCTGCTGCACCAGCAGATCTGCAGCCTACCACCGCTGCTGCTGCTATGTAGCGCGCCGCCGCAAATCTGCAGGGCAGCACATCGCCGCCGCCACTGCTGTGTAGACATCGCAACAGATCTGCAGGGCAGCACATTGCCGCTGCCGCCGCATCCGACGCTGCAGTAGAGCAACTCGCCAGTTACCGCCTCCTGCCAGCCGTCTTCTCTTCGAGTCGCCGCACAGGCCACCGGAGAGCGGGTTGCTGACCATCAATTCGTTGTAGGGAGGTTCTTGAATGTTGTGGAGATGGGGTTTTGAATCAACAACCTTCCTACGCTCGGTATGATTCTCTGTGATCTAGTGGTTTGAGTTTGGGGGTGTGTATTCCTCGTTGATGCATGTTTTGGGGTGTGTAGTCCCCTTGAGTACTAACTGCGTGTGAGCGGAGATTTTTAGGGTGTGTATTCCCCGGTTGGTATATTCCTTGGGGTGTATAGTCCCCATTTTCTGTCAATTTTCAGATCTGAAGTGTGAAGAAGTTCAGGGGTGTGTACCCTTCTCGGTGGCACGTCGAACTTTGTTTGTGGTAGTGTGGTTCAATAAACATGGCAGTATCTCAGTCAGAGATTGCACTAGGAACTTCCGTGGGTGATACTCAAACCACTGGTGTGACATGGTTGATTGATTTAGGTGCGTCCAATCATTTATCCGGGAATCTACAGTATTTTGCACAGATTCAACCTGTCTCTCGTGGTCGTACAGTACAGGTGGCTGATGGGCGACTTGCTCCTATTAGTGGTCAAGGGGAAATTAATGTTACCCCTTCTATGCAGCTTAATCATGTTCAGTTTGTTCCAGATTTATCCATGAACTTACTCTCTGTCAATGAGATCATTAAGCAGATGAATTGTCGGGTCATCTTTGCTGAGTGTGGATGTATTTTCCAAGATAGAATGATAGGGAAGACTATTGGTAGTGGATATGAAGGAGTTTACCGACTTCAACCAGGTCCTATGGCTGCAGCATGTCAAGTTGGTACCACATCTGGGAGTGTTTTACAGTGGCATAAACGATTGAACCATCCTTCTTTGAAAAAGTTACGCAGGCTTATTCCTCATGTGTCCCCAACTACACAACTTTCCTGCGATGCATGTCAACTTGGGAAGCACCATAGATCTTCCTTTCCAACTGCTACAGGACCACGTTCAACTTCATGTTTTCAGTTCGTGCATCTTGATGTTTGGGGTCCTAGTAGGACTCCTGATAGAGCAGAACATCGGTACTATTTGATTGTGGTTGATGATTTTTCCAAATTATCCTGGTTATTTCTCATGAAGAATAAGTCTGAAGTGGGTCTACTAATTAAGAAGTTTGTGTTGATAAATAATCAATTTGATGTTTACATCAAGACTCTGGAGTTTTGTACTCGTCAGTTGATAGAATTCTATGGCATTCATGGTGTAATTCATCAGACCTCATGTCCTCACACTTCTCAGCAAAATGGAGTTGCAGAAAGGAAGCACAGACATATCCTTGATATGGCCAGAGCTCTTTTTATTCATAACAGTGTGCTACAGAACTATTGGGGAGATGCAGTTCTCACAGCTTGCCACCTTATTAATAGATTGCCCTCCTCGGTGATTCACGAGCAGATACCATGGCAGGTGCTTTATCCAAATGATGAGTTGTTTGATCTTCCACCCAAGACATTTAGGTGTGTAGCTTTTGTACATCTCCTTGGATCTGGGTGTGATAAATTAACACCTAGAGCAGTCAAGTATGTTTCTTGGCTATTCTCATACTCAGAAGAGGTATCGGTGTTTTGATCCCCTACACTAGAGACATTATACCAGTGCAGATGTCACCTTTCATGAAGCTGTACCTTATTTTTCAGTTGCTGCCAGGCAGGTGAAGAGTGTGCTAGAGAGTGCGCCTGTACCAGTTTCTCATATACCATTTGGTATATTCACAAACTAGTAGCCCTTCACAGGTTGATGAGCCATCTACCAGCACATTCAGACCAGCACCAGCAGATGAAGGGACCTTCAAGGGTTATCAGTTGCCAGTTGTATATAGGACAAAGCCTCCTCCATCTATTCCACAAACTCGTCAGGTTCGTGTTGATAACCTAGAGGTGATTTCTACTCATGAGACTTTTTCAAGCATAGTGTCAGCAGATGAAACAGGTGGGAGTCTGCCAACTGAGGATAGTTCTCCAGGTCCTGATTCCATGAGTACTGATGAGGATATTCCTATTGCTATTAGGAAGGCTCCACGATCTTGTGCCCAATATCGTGTTGCTGGGAGTGGTGTTACTACTGATTCTCTAAGTTTGGAGTTTCATGCATTCACAGCTGTTGTATCCAATGCTAAATTATCTACCTCGTACTAGCAGGCTCTACTACATCCACACTGGAAGGCAGTTATGAAGGAGATGTCTGCACTTACTACCAGAGGTACTTGGGAGTTGTCACCTTTATCGTCTGGCGCACGTCTTGTTGGAGCCAGATGGGTCTTTGCCTTGAAATACAACCTAGATGGGTCCATTTCAAGGTGTAAGGCCCGCTTAGTGGCCAAAGGATTCACCCAGACATATGGGGTGGATTTCTTTAACACGTTCTCCCCTGCTGCACGACTCTACTGTTCAAATTCATGTATCTGTTGCGACTCATTATGGATGGCAATTACATCAGTTAGATGTTAAAAATGCATTTTTGTACGGAGACTTGGAGGAAGAAATATATATGCAGTAGCCACCTGGCTTTAAGATTCAGGGGGAGCATATATGTAGGCTCCGTAAGGCCATTTATAGTCTTAAGTAGAGCCCCTGAGCCTGGTTTCAGCGCCTGTCTGAGGCATTGTCTGTTGGGATGCAAAGATCTTCATCGAATCATTCACCATTTTTAAGGAAGACCAGTAGGGTACAGTGGCTTTACTTGTGTATGTGGATGATCTTATTCTTACCGGTGATGATGCAGAAGGTATATCTCAGATAGAGGAATACTTGGCACACCAGTTTGTCATGAAAGAGCTTGGAAAGTTGAGATATTTTTTAGGCATTAAGTTCGCCACAAGTAAACAAGGGACAATTATGTCGCAGAGGAAATATACCCTTGATATTCTTCAAGAGACAGGCATGCTAGGATCCAAAGATGCAAATATTCCTATGGATCCTAAAATTCATATGTTTAAGCATAATGTAAAGCTAAAAGATAAGAATGCATATCGACAGCTGGTGGGGAAGCTATTATATCTATCACTAAGCCAGATATTAGCCTTGTCGTAGGGAAGCTGAGTCAGTTCTTAGATAAGCCCACTGAGGTTCATTGACAGGCTGTGATGCAGATGTTGAGGTACATCAAGGAGTGTCTAGGTAAAGGCATTCTTTTCCAAAGAAAGGCACCTATGGCTGTTGTTGCATACTCAGATGCAGATTATGCAAGTGATGTCAGGGATAGGTAGTCTACTGCTGGTTTCTGTACCTTTATTGCTGGGAACTTGGTAACCTGGAGGAGCGAGAAACAAAGTGTCGTTTCATGCTCTAGTGCTGAGTCTGAGTACAGGGCCATGGCACATACTGCTGCTGAGATAATATGGATCAGATCTCTGTTACGAGATCTTCATGTTGATGTTCATGAACCTATGGAGATACATTGTGACAACCGAACTGCCACCTACATTGCAAACAATCCTATGTTCCATGAGAGAACAAAGCATGTGGAAGTGGATTGTCATTACACCAGGAGTTTGATTCAACAGGGTCTGCTTCGTACTACTTGTCTTGCCTCCTCAGACAAGACTACTGATATGTTTACCAAGCCGTTGCCACGTCCCCAGTTTGAAAAGTGTAGAAACAAGCTGAGCATGATGGATATATACGCTCCAACTTGAGGGGAAGTGTTGAGTTGTGTTTATGTGTGTAAGGGGTACTGTGTTATTTTATTTTGAGAAGCGGGTTTATGATGTACGTTTTCCCACACCTATATAGAGGTGTAGGGACTTCTTGGTAATGGCAGAAAAGATTATTCTTTTCAACTCTATATTTAGATCATCATAGAGAAATGCATTTTTCATATGAAACTAATGTAAAGGTCAATCCTACTATACTCTTGCAGAGATCAAAATCTGAACCTTCAGAAAATGTCGTGAAAAAAGAAATCCATGCCATTTGTTTAAGTGAAAACCGTCTTGCCTTGCCTATTGCAATAGACTCGATAGAATTGCATTTTAATGTAGCACCCACTTCGAACCAACCATAGTGGCACCAATGGTAGATTTGCGAGCTCCCAAGCACCACAAGATGTAAGGGTGGGCATCTCTTCCATGGCTTACTCACATTGCAAGTGTAATAGAGTCTCTTGATAGAGATTGTAAAGAGTGCCATAGTACACTCCCTAAACGAAGATTGAAGGCAGGCGATAGAGGCATGCATGGAGATTAGGTGTGCCATGGATGCACCATATCAAGTAGGAAGAATCCTGTGAGGAGCCCCGTCTAAGGGTAATGGGCATATCAAAGACACTGATCAAGCCATCACTAGTCACATCACCATCATCAGTTGGGAGGAGTTCCCTTGGTAGAAGCCTAATGCAAGGGATAACCAATACAATCATTACTTAAACTATTATCAGCAGATAAGACTTCTCTATTCACTTGTAAGGCAGAAAAGTTGGCTCAAAGGATGAAGCCCAACACTAAAATATCAAGGGAGGATCCTGATACCTATGAGGCTCAGAAGAAGAAGGGTCTGTAATGGGTGTATCCTCCAAAGGAGTATGAGGTGTAGGCATAAGGAGAGCATCAGACATCAAAGGCACACTTGAATGCCAATGGAAACGAATGGTAAAGACTTAAAGGATAACATCAACACTAACATAGTGATGATGATAGACTATCCCAGAAATATAAATTTGATTGCCCATGGTACCAATTTATCTCCACTAGTCAAACAAAATGAACAAAAGCAACACATCTAAAAACTTTGGGATGTTGTAAGAAAAGATCTCCATCAGGATAGAGGAATTGGATAGGAGTTTGTTCCTATAGAACCAAAGCGGGCATATGGTTTGTGAGAAGACACATGGTTAAAACGGTATCACCCCAATAAAGAGATGGGTGAACTGGGTAGCACAGATCATGGTTACTAAAAGGAACCTCCTATGTCTATTCTTGATGAGTTGTTATGCCGAAAGGATGGCATGGGAAGACAGAATGCTTCCTTTTTAGGAAGCATCCTATTTTTGGAGGGGTCTGTTATAGGTATGAAGTTAGTAATGCAGTCTTCAATGCAAAACTAGGGAATGGAGAGGAGTTCTATTTTTGCTTGATCATTGAATGAGGAGTATGCTCCTTCAGAGTGATATAAAACATGGGCAATAGACTCCACATCAATGACAACTTATCAAGATGTGGTTTATGGACACCATCTCTTCAGGCAGTGCATGGAGGAGTTTTTACAACTGCAAAAAAAATTGGATGACATTCAGGCTAGGCAGGAGAGAGATGGGTGGGCGTGGAAAGATGATGAACTCTCTGTCAAGTCCATGTACATACCCTAGGCTGCAAAAAGACGCCAGATTCCTTACAGAGTGCAGGCTAATAAGGAAGACAAAAGCTCCTTTAACGTTGAAATTTTCACAGGGTTCCTAAGGAGGAAGAGGCTATTCAGGAAGGTCTATCTTAACAAGTCCGTTCCAAATTCAAATGGTACAAATCCAATGTGCAAGGATGATTGGGACGATTGCTTACATTTTTTCTTTCAGCATCCCTTAGCTAAAGAAGTTTGGGAGCGCTAACACAAACTAGATCACTTAGTCTTCTCCAACTGATTTTTGGAGATCTTTTCACAGTGGTACTCTCAGATCTAAAAAGGAGAGTGCTTATCCTCAGGAGGTTCTATGGCTATGTCGTTACAGAGGAATGAAATCATTTTTAGGGGGAATATTTCTATGTTGATATCATCTTGTTTGAAGCAATTCCTTTTAGGGAGGTGTGATCATCCTCTTAAAGGCTATGCCTTTTTGGAGTCGTAAATGAAAATGATCACTAACCTAGAGTGATCGAGTGATCCTCCTCTTACATCTCAAAAAAATTATTAACAATGATTCAGTGATGTCAAGCATATGCCTATGCATTCTACAATGCCATTTTGCTAGGAGATGTATGAATAAGAAGTCTAATATAAGATCCCCTAGGAAGCATAGAAGTTTCATAACATCTAGGAGAAAAATTTCAAGGCATTATAAGTCATGGTAGTTTTAAAAATGACACCAAATTGAGTCTTTATTTCTTTAAGGAAATTTTGATGACACCTCCCACAACTCGAACTTCAATAAAAACACCCAATATAAACAAGAATGATTGTCTATAGTGAACAAGAAATAACAATAACCAAGTCTCTCTGTCTGGGATAAGATTGGGCCCCTAGACATCCAAATGAATTCAGAAAGTGACAGGTCATTGATTTTGACTTGGTGGATAGGAAATTCAATGATGTTTCCCTGGCTGACATGCTTCACATTGAAATTTTGCTATAGGAGAGAGCTAGGCAATAGCACCTTGAAGTTTAGATAGAGGAAGGTGACCAAAGGAGAGGTGCCACCAGAGACTAGAACCAGTCAGAGTAGGAATGTTGCTAGTAGCTGCATAAGGTGATCAAAGTAACCAGTATAATCCCTCTCCTTCCTCACAGCAGCCACCAATTGGCCTCATTGTCAAACATGTCTTGAGTAGAGGAAAGTGTGGCTAATAGATCAAAGGCTAGTAGGAAAGCCAAGCAAAAGAAGCACATCAGTCAAGTAGGGTTACTTGTAACCGACTAGTAAACGAGGAATGTTGTCTATCGACAACATACTCTATCCTCCCTGAAGGGACCAATCTTAATTTTGTAATGGAATTACTGTCTCTACATAGGTGTTGTGATGCTCTAGAGTCCACGAGCTAACAAGAGTCACAAGCACTAGGAGATTGTACTGAGGACCAAGGCAGTACCTAACAAACTGGCAAAAGCAGCAGTGCTTGTAGGTGGCAGAAGTACTAGGCAAGCTAGAGAACAAGGCCAACCTTTTATGAAGCCCACCATAATCTGATTGGGGAATAGAAATTGGATTGAGAGCTTCAGTAGGAGTCACTGCTTTCTGGGCAAAAGCACGGCCATGCTTAGCCCAACAGGAATCCACCATTAACCTATCTTGCCACAATAGATACAGAAAAGATGCCCTCTATTGTTCACGCCTACAATCACATCCTTGTATAGAAGATGAGCTGCAACCTCTACCATGAGTTGTTGCCATGGTTGAGGTCTGAAAGTCACTTGTGTCTGGTGAGGGATTAACTGAAATACACAGCTCATCCAACAACAGGCCTCTTCTATAGTGGGCAGATCTAGCATCATTGGCATCTGTTTTGCAGTATAATAATCAAACTGACTGTGAAAAATAGGTCCAAAGGAAAAAAACTGAGATTGAATTACCAATCTTAATTCTTAAATCCGCACATTTACATGATTGTGGAACTTGATGATAACCCTCATCTTAAGGGGAAGAAGTGAGGTGCCTGATTCCCCCTACTTCACTAAGTAATGTCTGAGGACTCAAACTTGCACCTCCCACTAAGGTGATTTTGACGTCTTACCAACAGAGATAACTCAAGCGGTTGAATAAAATGAACAGAATATATAAAAGGCCAAATTTGTTTTTGAGTGCAAAGATGTATTTTAGTAGAAAAAAAGATTTGATCACAAAAGAGCATTAGAAATAGAGATTACACTTGAATGATTGCAAGAAAGCTTCAAATTAGGCTAGACGAGATCTACATCAGCAACTCTAAGAATCCACGGTCAAACAATTCAAATACTACCTCTGACCATCTTAGGTTAAACTATGTTTAGGTTACCAATCCTTCCATTTGCACCGCTGCTTGCAGAAATCCCGCTCTCTACACCCCCATCTCTCACCCCATCCAAAACCTCCCTACAACCTGCAAGTCCTCTCCCACCCTCTTTAGCCATCAAGCTTTCTCTTCCTCTCTCACCATGTCCAGAGAACATGTTTTTGTCTACCTTCTTTGCACCATCATTGATAACTGAACAAGGCCTCTTTGTGCATCATGGACAGCTTGAAACCGGATGCAGAATTGAGTGACTTAAATTGGATCTACTCAGAAGGAGTTGCTTGATACTAATCTTTCTCCACCTACAATTGTCACAATTCTCTCACCATCAAGCAAAAAGGAAAAGGCTTGAAGTAGACTTCAACTACATCTATAACAAAGTTCAAAGAGAACAAATTTATGTCTACATATTTGGCTATGAAGAATGTGTTGCTAACCGTCAATTCTAGTTTATCAATGACTCTGCCCAAAGCTTTCCAAATACTTAATTCTCCAATCATAAAGTTAGCATGATAGGCATCTTGCTCCAACTTGATGAGAGTGCTGGGACTATAAATATCTCAGTATAGGTGCTTGGTGTTAAACTTCTTTTATTTTTTAAACTCTTCATGAGTTCATTTTCCATCCTGGCTCTGTTTAAGGATTGTCGGGAAATGACGGTACAATCCAATCATAAGATTATGCAATTTACTTCAAAATATTAAATAACAAAAGGAAACAGCAGTAGATTGCAGAATGCTGCAAGTGGTGACCATTTAAGTTAATGTTCCATTAGGCTAACTAAAAACTATCATGAAAGCACCACCGATCTCTCCCCCTCACTCTCACGACACAAGCACACAGCGAAAGTACATACATGAAGATATAAAAAGCCATCTTAAGATTGGAAATAAAAGTTGTTCATGATTTATGAGAAAGAATCTATAGAAAACATTTCCCTTTTCACAAAGTAGTACAAAGTAGACTGTAATGCTCTTGAAGTAATAAGAAGGAAAAGGACACCTGGTCCTGGTCGAAACCCTTTAAAAGCATCTTCTGCATTGATACGGCACTCTATTGAATGCCCTCTAAGGGCAATATCCTCCTGTAGTAGCAAAAGTAATTGCAAAGTTTGACACATCCAGATTTGTAAAGATCATAAAGAATTGCTGTAATATCATTGGAAAATCTTGCTTGCCTGCTTATGTCTTAGATGCTCACCAAGAGCAACACAAATTTGTTCCTCAATTAAGTCCGTTGATGATATCATTTCAGTTACAGGATGTTCCACCTGAATTGATTAGAAACAAGGAACATAACATCTTTCAGAAGAATGGTCATCACAAGAAAAGCATCATGGTGCAACATAACAAATTATGAGACCTGAATTCTGGTGTTCATCTCCATAAAATAGAAAGAACCTCTTTCATCAAGAAGAAATTCAATGGTACCAACACCAATATAACCTATAGATGCAGCAGCAGCAACTGCAGCATCACCCATTGCATTCCTAAGTTCAGGTGTCAGGACGGGAGACGGGGCTTCTTCTAGAAGTTTCTGATTCCTTCGCTGTCACAACAAGAATAGGAAGCAACTCAGCAACCTTATCCACATTCAATACAAAGAGCTTATCATCCAATTCTCATAGTTTTCTTCTTCTTTAGAGAAGCTGTGTGTTTGCAGTATTGTTTGCATTCCTCATGAGTTCATTTGGGATGCTTTACAAGAGAGATTTCAAATACATTTCCACAAACAAACACACACACACAAAAAAGGGCAAAACATCATATAATACCTAATGCAAAAGCAGCAAAATAACCTGAGAGTAGCTCACATTTGTAGTAGCTAAAACTTGGACAGACATTTGAAAAGAAGTACAAAGAGATAGTATAGTTGAAGTTCACTGTGGATCAGCAAACACCCAAGAGAACCATAACTTAATTATAAAGTCATTACAAAGTGAATGTTACAGGCACTGGACCTTAGAAGAAACCTGTCTAGCAGAATCTTCTGATTTAGGAAGCATCTAGATTAGTTAAAGAAAACAGTTTACTTTGGAAAGCTCCCATGCAATGTTGTAAGTTCCCAAGCAAGTAAGAGTAAGTTTTTTCTTAAAGTTTCAAGACGGAGTAGTTAATGAAACAAATGCTTGCAAGATTGCTATTCCCTTCTGATTTCTTTTACAAGTCTTCTTTAAAAGTTAACCAGAAAAACTCTACCAAATGCCATCCAACTGCACATAATATGGGAATCAATTATACCAGATGACAACGGTTGCTAATGAGTTTTATTTTAAAAGCATTTCAAAGAGAAGCGACAAAAAACAAAAAAAAAAAAATCCATGTCTAGTCATGTGTTTCCGAACATCCCTTTATTTGTGTCCTTTTTTAAAAAGTGAAGACGAAGACATCTTGAGAGATGTATTCAGACAAGTAGTCACCCAAAATGTAATAATATAGAAAAGGTGCAATTTCTAGTTCGTGGAACAACACTCCATCTAAAAATTATACAACTTTTTCTGTTCTCATAAAGGGTCTAAATCAAATGATATATGCCTAAATAGCATATAAATGTATTGCCGTGGAAATTATGCCTCAATATACATTCGCATCAATTTCTATCTGGTACATTGGCTACAGGATAGAAAAATAATAATCAACCAACCAAGAAGAAAAAGGATGTTACAAAATGGTGAACAAACCTGAATGCTACAATCTCGTTCACCAAAATGAACGACATTTCCATACTTATCTGCAAGAACCTGCAGTGCAGAGATTGGATGTTGCATGAAATTTGTGAGAGCTAAATGACAATAGGCACTCATAATGGAAGGAATCTGCAAGCTAACATGCCTTTGACTATAGTTATGATCAAAATATACTTTCAGCTATTACTTATTGCAAAGTAGGCAAAAATCACACGGCAGTCACAACAGGTAAGATAAACTTCAAGATTCATTTAACAAGCTTTAACTCATAGATGACTTCAACTTATTCCATCAAAGCATAAGTTTAAAGTGTTGATAAAACTTAGGATACTTTCTCGCCTTCTACTGACTAGTGCAACTTCTGACCGAATGTAGAAATGACTTCAGGTAGCGAGGAAAACTTTTAAGTCTGATGGTGGTGTCAAACAAGTAATTAAGGAGACATATAATTCATATATAAATAAAGTTCTTGAAGATTCCATTTAGTTTTTTTTTTTTTAGAAAAGTAAAAGGATGACTACCGGACATCAGTAGGCATCCACTTCAATTCATTAAAAAATTGGAACACACTTCCAGAGATAGCATCCAAGAATCAGATAAGAAACCCATATCCCTTATAATATTTTCCACCCACACCCCGTTGCTTCTAAAGATTGCAGAGTTGCACTCAAGCCAAAGAGACAAAAAATCTGCTGCAGCCTTTATCCACTCATGGGTGTTTGTTTGGATGCCGTTTCTGAGGGAGCTCCACAACCTATCAAAGAAGGAAACAACGATACTCTGGAGCTGCAAGGTTGACAACACCGCAATAAAAAAGGTGCAAGAGCAAAAGAGATGGTGAGCATCCTCATCATCCTAACCACATAATGGGCAAGACACATCTGGGTTGTCAGACCAACACCTTCTGAACACATTTGTGTCCACCTTCTCCCTTCCCAAGAACCAAAGGAACAGCTTGACCTTTAAAGGGACCTTCATCCTCCAAAGAAGGTAACTGTCAATCACCAAGTCATCAACCCCAATCATTGGACCCCACAATAATCTCTAAGCCTTGGCCACTAAAAAATGACCCTCAGTCCACACTAACTGATCAAGTGTCATAGCATTCAATCGCACCACATTAGGCAACGACATGAGCAGCTGAAAGGCCTGGACTCTAGCCTCAAACAAACCTCCCCGAAGGATAGGTGCCCAAGACAAGGAGGTTGAATCCCAAACCTCACTGACAGAGATGTGCTTATTAACAAGAAGCTGTAGAAGCGAGCCAGTAGATAGGTTCCATTTAGTTTGTTTTTTTTTTGTGAAAAAGAAAAAGGATCTCTGATGGAGATCAGTAGACATCCAAATCACTCAATATAGGCACAAGGTCAAAAAATTACAAGTTCTAGGACTAAAAAGAGAATAGTGCAAGAATATGAATTAGTGGAAGGATATGAATACAATAGACCGAGTAGACAGCATATGAGCGCGCTATATCTATGCGTCCAGTCCTCTATTTCACTCTATTTTCTATTAACTCATCTAACATAATACATAACTTTGTAAAAATAATTAAAAAATTCCAACTAAGCTTTGAATTTGGTATAAAACAATGTCCAATTTACAAACTTTGTTTTTTTTGAAAGAGGGAAGAGTGGTTATCCGATTAATAACCACCTAAATTCATTCATTCACCGGTAAGAAAGTTACAAGGCGTGCTCGTTACAGCGAGGATTCCCAAAACACCACCTAGGAAGAAATAAAAGAAACAAAATTCTCAACATAAGGTGTGTGACCCTTAAAAATCACCCCATTCCTCCCCAACTAGATACCCCATAGAGCCACTAGCACCCTGGCTCTCTCTTCCTTAGATCTGAACACATTCCGGTTCCCTGTAACCCACCACTCCTGAAAGACCAAAAAGCACCCTCGTTGTCATGATTGATCCAATCTATCCCCACTACTCTCCAAACCTGCTTGCCGAAAGCACACTTGAAGAACAAGTGTTCAACATCCTCCTCCTCCCCAGCACATAGCCGCCTGCACAAACCCCTACAATCTAGTGTATCCCTTCTTCACCAAAAAGTCTCCCTCCTCCCAGTGGAGGTCATCCACCCCATCTTCTAGCTCCTATCCCTATAAGCACTGCAGGAAGGCCTACAGCTCCTCCAACCTCTGATCGAAAAACACCCCCCGAAATCCAGGACACCAAGCACCAGACCAGCAACTTCTCACTGTCGCCTCTCTATGAATAGCTCTAGAGAAAAGGCTAGGGAACCTATCACTCAACGAGCCTTCACCCATCCAATCGTCCAACCAAAACCTAGAGTCATCACCCATTCCCAGCAAAGGGGTAAAGAAACCTCGCACCTTTGGAACCACTGAGGCCCCAACCCCAGGCGACTGCACAGTTTGCCAAGACACAAAGGATCCATAGCACTTCGGCATGACATCACCAAGAAGGTCCCAATCCCTCCTCACCAGCCTGGCAACCCACTCCATCAACAGACTCATGTTCATGCACCCCACATCCAAGACCCCAAGACCACCCTCCAACACTGGGCAACAACCCTCCTCCCATGCCACCAACCTGGCACCTTTCCCCGTTGCTCCATAGTTCGTCCAAAAGAAGTCCCGCATCAAGTAACCCGATGTATAGTTGTAATCTTCTTTCCAATCTACTTTGGTAGCCTGAAGATAGAAAGGAAATAACCCGACATCAAAGAAAGCACAACTTTGACCAGTGTCAATCTGCCACCTCTGGATAGCAATTTAGATGTCCACCCCGCCAACCTCTTCTCCATCTTCAACAACAACAGCCAGTCCTGCACTCTAAGACGCCTAGCTGACAAGGGCAAGCCTAAGTATGACAACGACCTAGCTCCAACAGTCGTACAAAGCAACCTGCTACACTCATCCACCTCCGACTCCAACAAATGAAAAGGCAAGAAGCTGAATTTACCACAGTTAATCTATAATCCTGATGCCTCCCCACACATCACCAAAAGAGCATGTAACAGAGATGCCTCCGCGATGGAGCCTTCAACCAAAGAAAGCGTGTCATTTGCATATTGTAGTATCAGAATCTGAAGATCATCTCCTAGCACAAAGCCCCTAAAAAGATTTCTTGAACATGCCAAACCCACAGCGCTTGCCAGGGCATCAGCAGCCAAGACAAACATAGGGGCAAGTGGACACCCCTGCTGAACACCTCTCTTGGGTTGTACCCAACCCGCAACAGGATTCCATTCAGCAAGACTAAGAACGAAGTCATCGTGACACACCTCTTAACCCAGTCGATCGTCCTCTGCGAGAAGCCTCTCCTGGTTAGGCTAGCCCATAAGAAATGCCACTGCATCGAATCATAGGGCTTGCTAAAATCCATCTTCCACAAGAAAGTCCTCATCTTCCTCCTTTTCCATGCTATTAGGGCCTCCGAGCCCATTACAAAACCATCCAGGATGCCTCTCTCAAGCACAAACATCAACTGCACCTCAAAAACCATCTCCTGTAGCACCCTACGCAGTCTATTCGCCAAGACCTTAGTAATAATCAAGTATATTGCATTAGAAAGGGCAATCGGCCTGAAGTTCTCAATCGCCTCTGTTCCCTCAATCTTCGGTAGCAAGAACAGATAAAATTTATTGAGCCTCTCAAAACTCTTATTCCCTTCCGCGAACTCCTCAATGACCTGCATCACCTCCTCCTTAACAAGCAGCCAAAACTCCTTGTAGAAGAGGATGAGGAAGCCATCTGGGCCTGAGCATCCGCCCTTATTGAGTCCCCACACTGCTACCATAACCTCCTTTGAGAAACTCGCCGTGAGGGCCGTTGCTTGGCCATTGGAAATACCTCGTGCACTCTCCCCCGACCATCTCCACCTTCCTCGACCGCGTCTCCCCGTAAACTCTCTAAAATACCCACCCACTGCCCTCCCCACCTCCTCCCTACCTGAGTGGCAAACCCCGCCCACCTGTAGCTTCTCACAATCCAATTCCTCCTCCTCCTGGCCGACGCCATTTGGTGGAAAAATCCGGTGTTGGAGTCCCCCTCTTGTAGCCATCTCTGCTTGAGCTTTGTTTTCCACTCAACCTCTTCCTTCTTGGCCTCCTCCTGTAGCACCTGGAGCTGCCTCGCCCTACGAGCACTCTCCTCTGCGAACAAAGCATCAACATCTTCCTACCTGTATAAGTCATTGATCTCTACCAAAGCCTCTCGCTTCCTCCTACCCCTTGCCACTCTTACCTCCCTAAACACTTTCAAATGCCCCCTCAACATCGTCAACTTGGCCGCCAGCCGAGCTGCCACCGATGCCTCCACCTACAAGGACCTCCACTTCTCCTCGACCATCTCCCTAAAGCTGGCCTCCATCAGCTAAGATCTATCAAACTTGAAGTATGTGCCAGAAGATGACCCTTTGTTGGACCTCCATAAGAGCAAGGTATGATTTGAAAACAATCTATCCATCGAAGTGACAGAGGCCAAAGGGAAGGCCTCTGCCAATTCCACACTGGAAAGGAAGCGATCAATTTTGGACTTCTAGCCATCGGAGTTCCTCCAAGTGTAGGAGCAAGAAGCAGGAGCCAGGTCAAGCAAGCCTCGTACCGCTCTAACTCTACAAAATGATCCAACCCAGGATCCTACTGTCCTCCCCCATCAAGTCTGTCATCAACCCGCAACGTTGCATTGAAATCCCCACCAAGCAGCCAAGGAATTCCTTAGCAGTTCTCTACCACCATGGAAAGCTTGTCCCACAAGGTCACCCTCGCCTGTGCATCTATTGGGCCATAGACCCCTAAAACCATCATTATCATCCCATCTCCCCTCCTCTTGAGTGTAACTAAGATCACATGCGTCCCGACAAACAAGTCAACCATCTCAACAATATCCTCCCGTCAACTATCCACCCGACCGACCAACCGCATTCAGGACCAAGAATCCCTATAATGACAACCCACCAATCTCTCTCCAAATGGTCCTGTCACACGCTGCTAGCTTCGTTTCTTGCAAAAGAACATCTGCCCTCCACTGCCTGATGTAGCCTCCCAATGCTGCCCACTTCCTAGGGTCATTCAGACCCCTGACATTTCACGAAAGGATCCCTGTCATTGAGCAACAACCTGTGCCTCCCCTCTCGTAGGCTTGAAGCCCTCCACCTCTGCCACCTACCGTATCACCTCCACTTTAGCCCCAACCACCATTGCCTCCTACTACGACCATAATCAGCCTCCACTAGCCTGCATCCCCTGCCCCATCGCCACCACCATTTGCCTTTGTGATGATGCCCCGGTGCTTCGTGCATCAACCACAATTCGCCTCCATGGACCTCCATCCCTTGCCCCAGCACCATTGCCACTTGCCTTCGCACAGAACGACCACCTCTTCCTATAGCAGATACGGCCACCGCCTCTCCACCTTAGCCGCGGCCTCCAAATCGACAAAGGTAGGTGGAAAGACCCTCGACCTCCCCCACCTCCTCCACTCCCACACTCCAGAGACCCTCAGTCACCGCAGGAGACCCAACCCTGCACGCCACATCACCATGCGCCACCTCTAGCTCCGTACTCACGGTCACAAGCCTGGCCGCCATTGAGGAGCCATTGCAGGTCTATGCACCCCTGAGCTGGGCCTCCTTGCATTATGGTCAGCAAGTCGCTCAAACTTGACTTCTAAATACTGCATGATCCATGGTGATGGGGGAAAAATCCCCACCAAAGACAAAAGGCTTGATTCCCAATCCAAAGTCCAATTAACCGTGACAGGGGCAACCATAATTGTAACTCCACCCACCATCTATATCCAATTACTCCCCATTCTATTATATTATGTTACATCTGTTTTCCATCTTATGGCACACTGTTCTTTCCCATTCCATCTCCACCTCATGTAACAGCACCCGCTCCACTCCAATGGACATGGCCACGTACCACTTCACTCATAATGCATCTCTTCTGGGGTGCCAGACCCCATCACCAACAGAAGATTAGTCACACAATTGCAAGGATGCCTTGTTAAATGGCATGTATTATGTGCGGATTGTTATGGATTTGAGCATGGTTTCAAATGGATCAAATCAGGCTTTCGTTTTCGCATCATGTTCTCAAATCTACAAATTTTTTGATGGACATTAAGGCCTAGACAGCAGCTTTGACACCCATCACTTGGTGCCGTCCATGTGAAATGCCGACGAGAAGCCAAGCACTAACCTCATCAAGACCATTGCTATTAGTCCCACTTCTCTAATTCCGAATGAGATCCATGATCGAGCACAGATCTTGAATCTCCTATCGAAAAGATAAGTTGAAACCCTCTCAATCACTATTTTGTTGATATGCTTCACTAAATGTCATATTGTGATCATCTCCATGAATAGTTCCTGCTGGATGTCGCCATATCTAAAGGGCAATCTGTCTTTATACTGGATATTATTAACAGCTCATTGAAAGTCATGGAGGCTTTTGAAGTTTGTGATTTTCCCATGTTTTAGCTCATCATTTTTTGGATTTTTCTGATTATTCTCACACAGTGGAAGCCATAACCGTCTGATGTGATCAGTTATTTGACAACAGTCATTATCCCAACCAAAGGTGTGTTGTGCATAATGCTCTCTACCTTCTGGTCTTGAATATGGTTTCAGATATCCAGCATTTTGATCGGATCTCAAATCTGGCTCCAGAAATAATATAATTCCCTTTCTGGATCATCCACTTAAAAAATTTGTGGTAGTTAATTATTTACACATTTTGGGTAATTCGTGCTGATGTTACACTCAGGAAACACTGCTTTTTTATTTCCTGAAATGTGCAGATCAGGTCTGGTTATATATAACCCCAAAATGATGATCAGTTTATGCATCAGCAATTCTACCTTTTAATGCATTAAAACATGCAAAGATAATTGTGGAAGAATGTCTGTGTTTTATTGTGAGATCTATACACACATGGTTTGCACGCCATTGCAGATGGCTATTTCCTGCTGTCATCAATGGAAGGGGATGAAACATCAATGCATTTCCTTTGTACATTTCCAAGACGAAACCCGCAATACCAAGGAGTTCTCATCTCTCCTACCTCCAGCTTCTGGTCTCTTACTCCTGGTCTAAGCTCCTGTGAGCTCCCTTGATAAGCAAAGAGCATCACCCTTCTTGGGCTGCTCCAATATCGACCACAATCAGACCTGATTGAAGGGCCTCTCACAAGTCCCAACTCCCCACCTTCAACATGATGGCATCACATCAAGCACGCCTCTTCATACTTCATTATGGCGGTTAAATCCTTTAGGCAGCCACCTGGAGGCCCCTACATAATCAACAGAGGTATACAAGTTTGGTCAGCAGCCAGATATGAGCCACCTCAGTCTTGCCCACTTCGGCCTAGCTTGGACGAACCCGTCCCGATGTCACTGTTCCATCTTGATCTGGTCAGCTATCCCAGATACAAACCAATTTGGCAAGACATTCGCTCTGACCTGATTTACCCCTCACTGACTCCACCCAAACTAGTCCGAACCAACTAACCATTCCAAATCCAGCCTGATGTTACACATCTGAACCAATTTCTCCATCCAGCTTAATTGGAGAAGACCTTTTATCCTCATGAATAAAGAAGAGGACAAGCGACGTCCAATACATAGATAAGCTCCCATTAAGTGCATTTCAAACTATTCAAAATTCAAATGCCTTTTGCAGATAATGTGTTATCTAAATGGCTTTATTGTAATGGCTTTAAACCTTTATATCATGCCTTAAACGGCATCATTTGTAACGATTCTTGATAAGCTACATTTTTAATGATTCTTGATAAGCTAAACGTATAAGTTATTAGCTGTGCATTAATTTACATAAACGAACTAAGCCTAATTTATTTTGGATTTTAATTGGATCTATGACCATTCTCACTTATTTAATGGAATTACAAGTATAGCTCCACCTATTCTAACTTACAATCCCCCGGGACATGGATGCAATCCTAGCCCAAGAGAAAGACACAAATGCTCCCATTTCATATACCCCCTTGGGTCAGGGGAAACAATACGACTCCATCGAGCCATACATGATGCTTATTAAGGACCAACAATGCCCATCTTTTGTGGGTCTCTACTCCAACTCTAGGATGGTATTCTCATGGTCAAGCCCCCAACCGACTCAAAGTTTTGGATATACAGCAACCTGAGACAAGCTTGAGTTGAGTTGGGCGGAATGCGTATAATTACTTGGTCTTCCACAAGTTTCATAAGATGGAATATTAATTGACTGATTGGTACCTTTTGTACATGGTTCCTAACCCTCTCCTTTTTTAGGAACATCATACTCAACCGCATTCATGTTGATTGCTTCACCTACCCTAAGACAAAGGATACTTCAAGAACCCACTCTCCTTCCGCTCCTGGTGTGGATTAAGAGAGTGGGAGCACAAGAAGAATCGCTATTCTTGCCAAGTCATTCCACCAAGGAAAGTGGGGGCAGGTAACATGCAGCAAACAAGGATAGCTCTCCTTGCCAGATGACTCTGATAAGAAGAGTGGGGGTAAGTGACGGGGGGAAAAACCCCATCACGCATTACTTGCCATGAACCAAAGACTTAAGGCTTGAGCAAGGCCCGATTGCTATTCCAAAGCCCACATGAACCCGTAACTACACCCCCCCTCCTCCATATAAAGAGAGGTGGAGCCTCCCATTCATCCCCATTCTGATGCATTTTGTTACATCTATTCTCCATCTTATTGCATTTCATTCTTTCCCATTCCATCTCCACCTCATGCAACACCACTTCCTCCTCTCCAATGGAGGTGGCCATGTACCACCTTACTCATAGTGCATCCCTTTTGGGGCACCAGACCCCCATCAGCAGCTAAGGATGAACCCTACAAGTGGAGGATACCTAGTTTATTGATGTGTATTATGTGTGGATTGTTGCGAATTTTAACGTGGTTTTGGATGGTTCAAATTGGGTTTTTGTTTTCTCGTCGCGTTCTTGTATTTGCAAATTTTTTTATGCACATTAAGGCTAAGACGGCAAGCTTTCGACACTCCATCATATGGTCTATGGATTTAAAATCCCAAAATCAGAAAACATTATCATGGTTACTTTTTCCCCTTCATTACACCCTAGCTTCCATCCAGTAGATTTTATTTCAGAAATCACAACTATAAAGAGCACAAGGTTCATGTAAGGCACGTAGTTGAACAAGTAATGCTCAAAGTAACGATATATCAACATTTTTTCTGCCTCTACACTTGAGCGAGTTTGCATTTGGATGAGGTTTGGTATACATGTTCAAGAGGGCAAGTGGGTTAAGAAGAAAAGTGGGGAGTGGATGGCAGGGTTAACGCGGGGCACCACTTTCACATCCCTCATACAACATATTAACTCACCGATTACATCTAACTACTATTTACTCCACTTTCCAACAAAATAGCAACAAAAAAAGAACTCAACATCAAATATAAAACAAATAAACTTACAACCATCTTCTACTTAATCACATACATGGTTTTAAAAATCATGCCTCGAGGCGTGTGAGGCGTGCACCTCGAGGCGGGGTGAACCAATTTCGCCTCGAGGCTATAGCCTCAGTTGTTGTCTGCGAGGCACGTGCCTCATCTTGCCGAGGCGTTGCTGAGGCACTGAGGCGATGGAGAGGCACCACCTCGGCTGGATGAGCTTCTAAAATGGTCATGTGCTAGTCACATGACCATTTTTTTGACCCAAACCTAAAATCTAGATACCCTAAACCCAAAATCCAAACCCCACAAAGTCCTACCATCACCAGCAATAGCTCCTGCTCCATCGCCAACTCCTCCACCGCAACGCAGCCTCCACCGACGAGCAGCGCAAGCATCGCCAGCAGCACCAGCAGCGCTCCAGTGCAAGCTCCAACGCAAGCAGTGCCAGCATTGCTCCAGCGCCAACAACGCGAGCAGCGCGCCAGCACAAGCAATGCCAGCAGCGTGAGCAGTGCAAGCAAGCCAAGCAGGCTCCAGCACCCTCTAGTGCAAGCTCCAGCGCCCTCCAGCAGGTTGCTCCACTCTCCAGCAAGATGCATTTAAGAGGTAATGGATTTTATTTAAGGTTTAGGGTGGTAATGTGCACACTGTTTTCATTTGAGAGGTCATGTTTGAGTTTGTGAAATTCTTATTTCAATCACTGAAATTGGAATTTTTGGTCAAAAGGGGAGGCTTGATCGATTTTTGGTTGATTTTCTGTACTTTCAGACATGGCACCAAGAGCAAAAAGGGAAGGAAGAGATGGATCTAGTGGTAGGTCTAATTCTAAATGGAAGTATTGTTCAGAAATTGAGCTAGAAGGAGCTCAAAAGGGGGAAAGGATATATCACAGGTGGAATTGCACGATTGAAGGAGAACTTGGCCAAGACACACAAAAATGTGGGACCCTATGCCAAGGTCCCACTTGAAGTTGAAATTGAGATTAAGGAATACTTTGTCAAGAAGGATGTTAATAGGAGAAGAGTGTCGGAAGAAATGGAAGAAATTCATCGCATAGGTGGATATACAGTGCAGGGGCCATCTGGTCATGGAGAAAATGCACCCACAAGATCAAGTGGTGCAAAAGTGGTGGTAAGTCCAAAGGATTTATTTGTTGGGGTTGGACAGAAACCTGTTTCTGGAACTTGAAGTGATGAACCTGATAGCATTCCACATGCTCATCCAAAGCATGTTACTTTGAATTCCTCTTGGAAGAAAGAACTTAGAGAGAAAACATGTCTTAGTATTGGAAGATTCTTCATTGAAAATGGATTGCCTTTCAATTTGGCCACCAGTCCATCTTATTGGCAGATGTTGCAGGATGTAACTTTGGAAGGGGATTTAGAGGTCCTACGATGCATGAATTACAGACCTGGATTTTGAAGGAAGAAGTAAAGACAATAGACAAAATAGTTAAGCAAGCAAAGGCATCTTGGGTTGAAATAGGATGTAGCATATTGTCTGATGGTTGGACAGATACAAAAGGTCGTACCTTGATTAATTTTTTGGTCAACAACACCAAAGGTACATGATTTTTGAAATCTATTGATGCTTCAGAAGAGATCAGGAATACTGATTACCTCTTTAAATTGATGGATGAAGTTATTGAAGAGGTGGGGAAAAGCAATGTCATCCAAGTGATAACAAATAATGCATCTGCTTATAAAAAAGCTGAGGAAAAATTGGAGAAGAGACCACATTTGTACTGGACTCCATGTGCTGCTCATTGCATTGACCTTATGTTGGAAGATATCATGAAGTTGCCTCTTCATGACTCTATCTTCAAGAAGGCCAAACAAATCAACTACATATATGCACATACTTGGGTGGTGGCCATGGTAAGGAAGCATGCGGGAGGAGATTTAGTGAGACCTGTCGTGACACGATTTGCTACTGCTTTCCTTACTTTACAGAGATTGCTATGTGTCAAAGATGCTCTTGAGTCTTCTTTCACCTCAAAAAGGTGGAAGTCCAACAACTATGCATTGAAGGTTCCAAGGCAAGCTGTGCAAAATATTGTGCTAAAAAGTAGAACATTTTGGCATGGTGTAGCCTATGTCATAAGGACAATCAAACCATTGGTTGTGGTTTTAAGGATGGTAGACTCAAAACAATATCCACCGATGGGATTTATCCACGAGGCTATGGATAGAGCCAAGGAAGAGATTGCTAAAAATTTAGGCAATATTGAAAATAAATACAAGATAATCCGGGACATCGTTGACTCAAGATGGGACAAACAACTACATATTCACTTGCATGCTGCTGCATATTTTTTGAATCCCCAATGCCAATATGAACCAACATTCATTGATTCCGAGCAAGGGTCGTGCCGACATGAATAAAATGTCGATTTACAGGGATATCGTCGGCATGTCGTCGGCATTGTCGGCATGCCGTCAGCATGCCCTCGGCACGGTCAGCATGCTGTCGGCATGCTTGCAAAATTGGTGCCCATGCCAAAGTTGCTGTTGATTTTTTTAATTACTTTTGCTATTTTTGTCGATATGCATCGGCATGCCCTCGGCATGCTCATCGACATGCCCATTGAAAAACGAGCATTTCCACAGCATGCCCTCGGTATGCCCACGAAATGCACACTTGGAATTTCATCGGCACGGCATCGAAATGCCAACATTTTCAGTTGATTCAGAAGTTAAGATGTGGTTGTATTCATGCTTTCAGAGGTTAGTTCCTGACAGGGATGAGAGATTGAAGGTAGATCTCCAAACAGATGCATTTGTCAATGGAAGAGGGCTATTTGGATGGTTGAATGCATTAGATACTCGAAGGCAGAGGAGTCCTGGTATGAATATGATCATTTACTCCTTTCTATCAATTAGAATAATGTGTAGTGTAATTTTTTTCCTATACTGAAAACATAGTTTCCATTATAGCGGATTGGTGGAGAGCATTTGGTGATGAAACACCTGAGTTGAAGAAGTTCGCCATGCGGATTTTAAGTTTAACTTGTAGTGCATTTGCATGTGAGCGAAATTGGAGTTCTTTGAATTTAGTAAAAGGATTTCATTTGTATTTTAAGTAATATTTATAAAGAATTTCATGACCATCTTTTCATTGACTAGGTCCATACTAAAAGGAGGAATAGATTGAAACAAGACAAACTCAATGACTTGGTTTATTACATGTTCAACCTAAAATTGAAACACAAGGAGGTGAAGAAGACAATGGAGGATCCTCTATGCTTAGAGGAAGTCAACTCTGATGATAATTGGATTGCTGAGCTACAACTCTGTGAAGATGAGGTTGATGCTTATCAAGAACTAGATGCAACTGTAACTCTACAACAAGATCCCATTGACCTTGAGCAGTTAGTAGACGCAACAGGAGGATTAGGAATACAAGTGAGAGGTAACAGAAGAAAGAGACAAAAGAAAAACAATAAGGGTAGAGACAAAGGTAACAAGATGGGTCAGTTTATATTTTGAAGAATTTTAAATTTATAAACTAAGGTTTTAAGTTTTAACAAATGTTATTCAAAATTATTTATTTTTTAGGCAAAGCAATTATTGATGTTGAGGAGAAAGAATTTCAAGAAAGTGACGAAGAGACTAAAGATATAGAAGCTGAGGCTAGGATGAAGTACATAGATGACTCCTGGGATGATGCAACTAGCCCTAGCGATAATAACATTGATGAGCTTGACTTTGAGTGACTTTGACGATGCTGAAGGAGGAGGAGAATAGAATATCTTTTAATTCTTCTTTGGGATTTTTTTGATGTTGATGTAATTTCATTTTAAATCTTCAAATGTTTACATAAACTGAGCTTCTAGTTTTTTATGTTGTTCACTTGTTTGGTTGTTCATCTTCTTATTGAAATGTCATTTTAAGTCTTTCAATGTTTGTTGTAGAATAAAAATGGCATAGATGTATATTTTTTACCTTTTTTTTCATTATTAGTACTTAATAACTATATATTAATGTCATTTTCTTTTATTTGTCATTCAAAAACTGAGGCTTACACTTCGCCTCAATGAAGGTAAACCGCCTCAGACCGCCTCATGTTTTTTAAAACCTTGATCACATATGATAGAAAACATTATTGGAGTTGTATTTATTATTGATTTTTGCCTATTGTCATTTAATTCAGATCATAATTTTTTCCCCAGTGTGCCTTTATATAAAGACACATAAGACTTCGTGCACCTAATTAGATTCATCTTTTTTTCTCAACATGGAATCAAAGTGGCAACATAGGTTGGCAATCAATTATTGCAACCAAAATATACTTTCTAAGGTTCCTTTTTGGCCTTCCACCCAAGATACAAAAGTCGTTTGATCTCTGATCATCCTTCAGCATGTGTTGTCAATCTCCGGCAACCTTCACTAATGTTGTGTAGATCCCAATGACCTACCAACGGGCACCACTACGATTCTGGCAAACCCCTGTCCACACTAACAGGCTTAGAAAGGCCTCATATAGGCCTTAAGCAAGGACAACCCACCTCTGCTATACTCAACGAGGGTTAACAACCCCCCACAGCTGTCCTCCCTCAGGCAATGCCCCATTTGGCAATTGCAAGTTGTCCCTGTTGATTTGTCACCCGGCCTAGGCTAAGTAGCCAACAGAGGGGTCACTCAGTACCTATCTTACCATCTACAAGGTCGGTTCCAACCAAGGAGTCTCCATAAAGGATTGCTTGGCCACCCACCCATCTCTTGTGTTGTTGTTGGGCTACCAAAGTACAATTTCTAACTAGTGTCCCATTGTTATTTGCACTGCAAGCCAACAGAGGCATCACTCGATACCTGTCTTACCATCAACAAGGTTGGGTCCAACCAAGGAGTCTCCTTAGGGGATTGCTTGGCCACCCACCCATCTCTTGTGTTCTTGTTGGGCTCCCAGAGTACAATTTCTAACTAGTATGCCATTGTTATTTGAGCTGCAAGTCTTCCATAGTAACCACTTCCGTGATTTGAGTTTGAATCTCCATGCTACTCTTATATTTTATGATCCTATGAAACCATTGGTGTCATGACTGAAGTCAAGGATGTCTCTAGCGACTCATTAGAAAGGGGATCTACCACAAATGCTTCCTCCCATATGCATGGTACCCCAATCAAGATGGATGGCATCAACTTTTTCTACAGACGACTTCTTTCTCTCGATTTATAGGATTACACAAGAAATAAATTCTCCTTAACGATAAAGCAGCAATAAAGGATAAAGGTAAAAACTAAGAAGCAAACAATGATCGGGTAGACACCTGTATGTTGATCCGTATGGATTCCATTTCCAAGAAAATCATGTCTTTTTCATCAACCAAGAAGATGTAGGAAGTGTTGCATGAGCTCCATTCCTCCAAGAGCAATATAGCATGCTTATACAAAATTATTGAAGATATACATGCCTTTAAAGGGGATCCCGGTCACTAACCAAATGCTATGGGTCGCTAAAGAGCTTAGCAGGATACCTACCAACCTATTTCGATAGATATATTGCAATGATGACTAAGCAAAAGAGCTACTCATTCAGTTCAATTCATGGCTTCCCTTGGTCCAGAATATTGTGCAGTGAAAGATTGGTTGATGACCCTCCAGGAATACCCCACACCTGCATAAGTTTATGCACAACTGTCCAAATTGGAGACATCTAATCCTACTACTCAATCTAACTAAACGGTAATAGTGTCGGTAGGTGGCCAAGGCCGTGTGGGTCCTCAGGCAAGGGAAAAGGATGTCAACCTGCTGGTCATGGACATGGACATGGGTGTCCAATTTTGTAAGCATTGTCACCGAAGGAATCACACTCAGACAGATGTTGGATTAAACACGACCATCCACCGAGCTCCCATCCCCCCAAGGGTAAATCAAGTTTAGTCATGTTCAAATGATCCACAACTTACATCTTCTACCTACATTACCATCTCTATATGAATATGACAAATTGCTTCTGCACTCTCACGAGAATACATCTAGCATCTCTTATTCTACATCCTTTACGAAAGCTTCCGTAGTGAGATCAACAAGTAATCATGCTCCTTCCACTAAGCCTTGAGAATTGTGATTCTAAATGGATAGGAGACTCAGGTGCTTCCTCTCATATCACTAGCAATGCCTCCTTATTTCAGTTTTCATGGTTCTCTTCTAAATCCGATTGATGTCCAGGTTACAGATGGTTCACTTTCTCCTAGCACTAGTCTATGGACTATCATACTCATGGGCGCACTTTTCCTTACCGATGTCTCACATATACCCAAGTTTGGCTTGAATTTGGTATCCATGGTCAAATAACTAACACCCTTAATTGTAGACAAATCTTTTATAAGTCTTTTTTTTTTCTTTAGGATCTCCACGCGATGAGGTAAATTGGTGGAGAATTTGAAAGAAATGAGCTTTAATACCTCAGTCTACCATCACAAAACCTATCTACCTTCGCAACTCACCATACTACAAGAAGGGAGACGCAATAGGTAAATTGGTGGGGAGGAATTTTTAAGAAGGGAGGAGGTGGGTAGAGCTGCGGCAGACTACTTCAGAGAGTTCACACACAGACGCAACAGAGGTTGTTGGTGATGGAGGGGGGAGGATATACAATGTGTTACTGATGCCCGAGCAGAGAGGCTTACGACCAGTTTCTCAGAAGATGAGGTGAGGCGGGCGGTTTGGAGGTTGAATGCGGAGGGATGCCCTAGGTCGGACAGTTTCTCTATCTTCTTCTTTAGGGAATTTTGGTCTTTGGTGGGGACGGATGTGATGGAGATGTTGGAGGAGTTTGCGGCAGGAAATAGGGGGTTTGACAAGTTGAATAGATTTTATATGTTCTTGTTGCCTAAAAAAGAAGGTGCAAAAAAGATTCAGGATTTTTGTCCGATTGCGCTTTCCAATGCTGTCTACCTTATTGTTGCCAAGGTCCTAGCGAACAAACTCAGAGATGTCCTCGGAGACTTGATATCCCCTGTGCAAATGACCTTCGTGCTGGAAAGGAGAATATTGGACGGGTTTGTCATCGCTATGGAGGTTTTGGCTGCTTGGAAGAGGGAGAAGAAATAAGCATTTCTGTGGAAGGTAGACTTCTGCAAGGCGTACGACTCAGTGCAGTGGGAGTTCTTATGGGCATCCTTACTGAGAAGAGGCTTCCCTACAATGTGGATTGGCTGGATGAAGAAATGCATGACGACATCTTTCTCGATCTTGATTAATGGGAACGCGGCAGGAGGTTGGGTGCAGCCTAGGAGAGGGGTCAAACAAAGGTGCCCTCTAGCTCCTATGTTGTTTGTACTGGCAGCGGATGCCTTGGCGAGGGTGACTCGTAGGGCATGTGATAGAGGTCTGATCAGTGGCTTCAAGACTGAAGAGAGTGATCAAACGGCAATTCTGCAGTATGCTGATGATACCCTCTTTTTGGTTGAAGGAGAGAGACTAGAGGCTAAGAGGATGAGAATCATCCTGGAACTCTTTGACGCAGCGTCTGGACTGCAAATAAACTACCAGAAATCGACGTTTGACCCGATGAACATGGTGGCCAAAGAGGCGGAGTCAGTGGGTGGAGCACTTGCGACGGAGGTGGGATTTTTGCCACTGGTTTATCTGGGCCTTCCTTTGTCGGATATGAGGCTTAGACTGCGAGATTGGCTTCCTTTGCTAAAGAGAATAGAGAAGAGATTAGCATGGTGGTCAGCTAGGTTGTTGTCTAGAGGTAGGAGGCTTGTTCTGGTGAAGGTTGTGTTGGCATCCACTCCATATTTCCTATCTGTTTTTAGGATACCAAGATAGGTAGAGAAGATTTCCGAGCTGATGCGCGACTTTTTCCGGTCTAATGTGGGGGCGGCAGGAAGAGGGGCAAGGCTGGTGGCCTGAGAGGAGGTTTGTAGACCAGTACAAGAGGGGGGGCCTGGGAGTTAGGGAGGTGGAAAAAGTGAATGTTAGCCTCCTCACGAAGTGGATTGCCAGGCTCGTGAGCCATGAACAGGGGCTGTTTGGTGATCTCATGATGAGTTGTTACGGGTCCTTTATCTCTTGGGAGCCTTTGGAGTCACCTCCTTCAAGGGTATCTTTCTTTTTCAGGAGGTTGGCAATGGTGGCAAGGAAGGTACAAGCATTCTTTTCTCCCACACTGGGTGAGGGAGATGTTTTCCGGTTCTGGCTGGATGATTGGCAGGGGGTTGGCCTTTCCCTCAGCGACAGATATCCTCGTCTCTTTGGGAGTGTAGTTGACCTATCGGCCTCGATGAGAGATTGCTAGTCTGGGGCTTGGTGTCCAATCTTCCGAGGGGGCCTATCTAATCAGAGATGTGAGGATTTCCAGAGGTTGTTGTAGGAGCTGGAAGGATGGCAACCAAAAGAGGGTGGTGACACATACTCCTGGGAAGAAAGTGATTTCTCAGTGGCAAAGGACTTCCGCAGATTGAGTGGCGGCGTAGACAACACAAACGTAGATCTTTTGAGAGACCGCAAACTCCTCTGGGAGGCGGAGTGTCCGCTGAAGGTGAAGATTTTCAAGTGATTGATGAGGAGGGGGACGATCATGACGAAGAGGTGGAGAGCAAGGTAGGCCCAAATGGATGACCGGAGTTGTCCCCTTTGTGGAAGAGTGGAAGAGGGCATCCAACACCTCTTCTTCCAGTACCCTCTTGTAGAGCAGATGTGGTAGAGGATGGGGATCAACTGGATTGTACATCAGGATACGGTTAGCTTTTGGTCATCTTTCCGCAGGGGAAATGCTCAAGAGGGACATATCTCCTTTAGATCCAAGAAGGATCGAGCTAAGATTTTGGTTGTGCTGTGGGGTGTATGGCTGAGCAAGAATGGGGTGCTTTTTAGAGGGGAGAGACCCTATGTTGAAATTTTTTCTTATTCCATTTTATCCTAGATGGAGTTCTGAAGATCCCAATTGTAATTTTGATGTAATTCTTTCTAGTGAAATGAAATGATCATGGGTAGTTATCAATTCGATAACTACCCTCTAACTTTTCAAAAAAAAAAACTCACCATACTACAATGTAGTTATGTCTCCAATTGGATAATTTGAGCATCTGATTTCATTGTCACTAGTTTCACAAGGTAGACTTTCCAAAGTCATCTTAATGTGATGCGCATCAAGTTGACAAGCATCAAAGGGTGCCTGAGGATGAATAAAAGGAAAGCATTTCGATGCAGCCCAAATTTGAAATTAACACGAAGTTCAAGTGTGTAGTTGCAAATTTTTCATTTATTTTATTTTATTTTCATTCGTTGTAATTTCAACCAAGAGGTGTCTTGGTCAAGGTTGTAATCCCAGAGCCATACCTTTTGGGGTTTGTAACCTCTTCATAAAGTACGGAGGGTTGTATGAAAATTTTTCACTCTCCACTCACCTTACTTCCATCACCCTATGACCTCACTATTCTGCCCTCTCATCTTTCTCTTTCTCCCATCACCACCTCCAATGTCAACTTCCATTCCCCCCTTAATACTCCACCCGACACCAACACCTTCCTTTCCCATCTCCCTTCTCTTCATCAAACCCACCAACACCATCACCCTCATAGGTCACCCCGCTTGACCTCATCTCCTCTGGCCACTCCTACCACTCACCATCATTGACAACCACCACCTCACCTCCACCTACACTACCTCACCTCATCACCTAACCCTACCCGCAACATCCAACTACTGTTGCGAAACCCTCGCCACCCATGCACACAACCAAGCACACACACTCCACCCCTCGCCATCCACCTACAAGCGACAACTACCTCCCACTATCAAGTCCATTGCCGCCATCTGGTCTCACCTTGGCCAACCATCGCACGGCTCCACCCAGCACAATGTCTCCTCCGCTCGCATTGCCCCGTCCACAACAAGGTTCGATGACCCTCTCCACTACAGCTCTTTCCTTCCCCATCTATTGAGTCAGCCACACTATATCTGCCATAATATCAAGATTATACCCCTTTTTTTCCCTTTAAAAGATGCACTGTATCAAGTAATATCATAGCATGACATTGGATCATTCCTATGGCACAAACTAGAAATATGCACTGTATGCACTATATCGTTCCCACAAACTAAAAGTCTTCAATATAAGATGATAAAATAGGGAGAAAGTTTTACCAGGAGCTTTTGAAAATACAAGAGATCATGAACTTTGTGCAGGAAGAGATTAAAGCTTGGAAGGAGGAAATAGCATCGCAAAAAGCTATACCTTATACGTCATCTCCACCTAATCAACAAGAAGGTGGAATTAAAGATGAGTTGGTAGTCATCAAGGAAGCCAATGAACTTAGGAGTGTGCCCAAAGTCACTAAGGAATGTTTATTTTTCAACCCTTTGCCTACACATATTCAATTCAAGGAGATCCTTTGCCTAATCTTTTGTGTAATGACATCATCAATTCAAACCGACCAGAAATTATTTGTCAGTTGGGATTTCCTTCACCACAAACAACTTTTACCACAGTTGCTCTTGAAGTTTTATGAGCACTTGGTAAGCCTTCTTGGCCCATAATGCGAATGTCAAATGATTTCTCTTTACAATGGGGAGACCGACATACAAGACCAGGAATCCAAACATGCCCTTCGTCGTTGTCGAGAAAGATGTTCTTTATAGCCTATTCTAGTTTCTTTTACCTTGGTTGTTCTATTTTACTTTTCGTTAAGGACAATTGTGATTTGTCCCCTAAACTCTCTTTATATGTAGAGGTTTAGGGTTTCTTTTAAGAAATAAAGAACTTATTTTTTTATCCACATGGTACCAACACAACGGTCCTAAGTCGAAGCATTGTACCTTCTTAACCTCCCTCTTTCTTTCTCCATCAAATAATTCAAGTCCTCTTCCACTTCTTGGGATTCGTAATCTCAAAGTAGAAGAAAGGAGGCTTCAAAATTGTGCTCAAGGGCCTTGTGCCCCAAGGGCACTATTTGGCATTATTAACTGCAAAACAAAGAACTTGTCACTACCACCAACTTCCTCGTCTGATCTCCTTGATGAGTTGTAGGGGGTGTTGCCTAACCCTACTTAATCGATAAGAGTTGCCAACCACCATCTGATCACCGGCAAGCTGTCGGGAAGCCTCTCTTTCCTAGCACCACCGGTGGTGTGTAGGGGAGAAGAGGCCCCCATCGGTGCCCTTAATCGAGTGACCTAGGGCCTGAAGGGAGTTAGGGGGTTTGCTCGATTACCGACGATGCCCTAGGTGGCCGTCAGAGCATCGCCACACTAGATCTTGCGCAAACAACTACTGCTCTTGCTATTTTTTTTCTCCATGTTGGTTCCCTATCTTCTATATAGCTATGAAATAAATTTATCATAATTCTAATGCGTTAAGATTCAATGCTACTCACTAATTTGAGAATGTAGGACTCCAACAGTGTGAGCAATGGTCTCCAAAGTGATTGATTCTCCTATGCAAGGAGATGGAAGTCAAGGGGATTTCCAAAACCCCTTGTCTAACCAAATTGAGAAGTTCAATGGATCCATCCATGTGCCACAGGCAAAGCTAACCCTCACCAATGTTGAGGGGCATGTAATGAACAACACCAGAGATCGAAGTCCAGTAGGAGCTTTGAAGGAGATTGAGGCATTTCTAATTTTGAGAGATTGTATGCTGAGAATCAGACTTTTGCGATACCGGAGTTGATGAATGAGAGTGTTACCATTCCTCAGATCGAGTATGATATAATGACCCAAAAACTCAGGTAGTATAGTACAACCTAAACTGACATTGCATGTTAATCTCAAACAAAGGGCGCAAACTGGCTTGTTGATTCAAGTGCATCCTAACATATATGTGGTGACTCAAGACAGTTCTCCAGACTTAGATCGATCTCATTAGGCAAAACCATATTGGTTGCTGATGGATGACATTCTCCTATCACATGTCAAAGGGAGGTATAGGTTGCATCCCATATATGGGTGGAGAACATTCTTCTTGCTCCTGACTTTTCCTTAAGCCTACTAGATGTCAGCAGGATTACAAAAGAATTGAACTACATAGCAGTGTTCAATGCTATATCACTTACTTTCCAGGACATACTTACCGGACGAGTCATTGGATGTGGATGTGAGGAAGGTGGCGTGTATCGCCTTATATAGTCATCATATGTTGGTCACACATCTCTATCATCTAGAGGGTCTTCTAGTTATCAGTGGCACATTTGATTTGGCCATCTCCATTTAGCCTAAATTTGACGTGTGATATCGCAAATTCCACCAACTACCACCTTCAATGCGAATCTTGTCAACTTAGTAAGCATCATAGAAGCTCTTTTCCAAGGACACAACGTAAAAGTTCTTAGGAGATGTTCCAACTAATTCATCTGGATATCTACGGACCCAATCACCATCCTAATCATTTGGGTAACAAGTTTTACCTTATTGCTGTGGATGACTTCTCTCCCTTGGCATGAGTGTTCCTACTGAAAACAAAGTCTGAAGCAAGTGATATGATCAAGACCTTTCTAGTGGAGATCAGAAATCAATTCAGAGCCAATGTGAAAGTAATTTGATTAGACAATGCCTTGAAATTTTGCAAGTATTCTCTTTGTGCCTTCTGCAGGAGCCTTGGCACAATCGTAAAGTTATCGCCATGTGACTTGAAGGTTACAAGTTCGAGTAGTGGAAACAGCCTTCAATGAAAAAAGTAGGGAAAGGCTACGTACAATAGACCCAAAATGGTCCAACCCTTCCCCAAAGCCTATGCATAGCAGGAGCTTTGTACACCAGGCTGCCCTTTTCTTCGTGCCTTCTATAGGAAACGTGGCATCATCCACCAAACCAATTGCTCCTACATATCACAAGAAAATGGTGTGGCAGAGAGAGCATTGACATATTCTAAATGTAGCGCAAACACTTCTTATTTAGAATAGTCTACCTATGTCATATTGGGGAAATGCAGTACTAACTACATGCTACCCAATTAATCGGATTGATGAGCAATGTTCTTATTCAGTTCTTTTTCTTAATCAAGAACTTTTTGGAGTTCAACACAAGGTTTTTGGGTGCGTGGGTTTTGTACATCTTCATGGCCCCCACAGGGACAAACTTGCACCACAAGCTATCAAGTTTATATTTGTTGACTACTCTAGGACACAAAAAGGTTACTAATGCTATGATCATGTCGATCAACATTATTATGTAAGTGCTTATGTCACTTTCATAGAGTTTATTTTCTATTATTCTACATTTGTCTCTTGTATTACCTCTCCTGCACCTGAAAGTGAAGTCGTCATCCCGCTTCCTTTACCCTCAAACGCACCACAATAGTAGTCACCTGAGGATCCACAGACAACAACATCTGGTTCACCTCGTCTTAATAATCGCCTAGACAGTATGTTCAAGAGGATCTACTCTCGTCGCCCAATTCAGCAGGAAGAGCCAGTACATCTTACATCTAACGAGACTCCTATACTTGATGATACAAAGATCACCATTCTTGCTCCTTGAGGAAACTCTAATATACCTCAGCAGCCCGAAAGCACAGCGACTGAAGATACTGAGCCCAAGTCTGATGAGATAGATGATTTAGTGAATGACAACTTTGATCTACTCATTGCCTTGCGAAAAGGCACTAGGTCATGTATTCAGCATCTTACGTCTAAGTACATGTCTATGGCAAGTCTCAGTACCGAAGTTTACTATTGCCCTCTGTACTATTCGAACACCTACCACCCATCAAGAGGCACACCGTAATCTGAAGTGGCGGTAGGCCATGGAGGAAGAGATGGCGACATTAGTCTTTAGGGGAACTTAGAGCCTCGTTTAGCCACCACCTGATGTTGTAATGGTTGCAAATGGGTGTTTATTGTTAAACGTCGCCTAGATGGATCCGTTCAAAGGTAAAAGGCTTGCTTGATAACAAAGGGTTACACTTAGACGTATGGGGTCGACTACTTCGACACCTTCTCTTTGGTTGCTCGACTTGCCACTATTCATATACTTGTTTTGGTTGTTGTTCACCGTAACTAGCTCTTTCACCAACTTGATGTCAAGAATACATTCCTCTATGGAGAACTCAAAAAGAAGGTCTACATGCAGCAACCTTTAGGATTTGAAGCTAAGGGGGAGTGTTCCAAGGTCTGTAAATTGAATAAGGTAATTTATGGACTCAAGCAGAGTCCAAGAGCATGGGTTTAGAAGCTCTCGGATGTGATTGACAGGTTGGTGTCAAGAAATCATCTGTTGACCACTTGTTCATAAAGAAGACAACTAAAGGTGTAATTGTGATGGTCGTGTATGTAGACGACATTATACTCACAGGGGATGATATAGATGGCATTACAATTACCAAGGAATTTCTACCCAAGCACTTTGTTACAAAAGACTTCGGCCCACTCTAGTACTTCATTGGAATTGAGGTGGTTTAAAATGCGCATGGAGTAGTTCTTTCCCAGAAAAAGCATGTAGTAAATCTACTTTGAGAGGCAGGCGCACTGGAAGCAAAGACTACTTCTATTCCTATGAACTCCAATGTGCATTTATATGAAGATAACTCAAAATAGGTTGACGCAAGGTAGTTCAGAGGCTTAATAGGGAAGCTACTATATGTCAATTGGACAAGGCCTGATATTGCACTTGCGGTAAACAAAGTAAGTCAACTTATGGGCAAGCCAAAGAAGGTACAATGGGATGCGACTATGATGATCCTTAGGTATCTAAAGTTGGCTCCGAGAAAGGGACTATTGTTCCCTCATGGGAGATATGCAAATGTGATAGCTTACATAGGTGCAAACTATGCTGGATGTCCAAGAGACAAAGTCTACCACTAGGGTCAACACTTTTGTTAGAAGCAACCTAATTATATGGCGAAGCAAGAAATAGACTATGATAGCCAAGTCAAGTGCAGAATTAGAGTACAAAGCTATGGCTCAAATCACGACTCAACTCATGTGAGTTAGATTTGTTCTCGTGGATCTACAAGTTCCTATATCTAGCTCTAAAGAAATGAGATGTGACAACAAGGCAACACTCTTCATTGCCAACAATCCAATCTTCCATAAAAGAACAAAACATGTAGAGGTGGATTGCCACTACACTTGTGATATGATCTAGAAAGGATATATAAAACTTCTAATATGTTCATTGTTCGGGAAAGCACTTCCCCTACCCCCTTCAACCCAAGGTTCAAAATGCTGATTTCGATATTGTTTTGATAAATTTTCAACTACGCATTTCACTAACACGTCGCTGAAACACTCGCATTTCAAAGTTAGATTTTAACAATTTCAATACTCTGAAAATAGTACATTTTGAAGGCATGCCAAGAGCATGCCAAAGGCACACCAATGCATTTCGACAAAAAATGACATAAGTAGTTAAAATGATTAAAATTTTAAGGATAACTATTTTCATTTAAGCCTCAAACCCGAAACCTCCTCTTATACTCTCTATTTAAATGGATAACTATTTCCAAAATTGACTACAAGAAGAAAGATGCAAATGTTAACACAAACTTAGGATTTTTTTTAGGAGTTAAACAAAAGTTTTCTCAATTCTAAATTGTGATTAGACCTAAATGCTTGTAATTATAACAGATCTAGTGCAGATCTACTCTATAATTGGGGATAGATGTGGAATGGAATCAAACCTCGAGAGAACAAACTGCAGAGCAACAGTTGTAGTTTCCTTAAGCCAACGGCAACGGAAAATCTTTTTCTTGAGAAGAAGATAAAATTGGGATAGGACATTCAAGTAGCTAAAGGGGAGGAGAAGAGTTCGATGCTTAGTTCTTCCACTAGTCATTAGAGTTATTGACATCAATTAAATATGAGTTAAAGCTTTAGTATAATCTTTCTTGAGGCAGGTGTAAAAAGAAAGAATCCAATATTCAACATTTTGCCACTTGTTGACCATTTCAAAGAAACAGCCGAAATTTCAACAAAATTTCATCAAAACCCTTGTGTTTCGACATAATAATGATGTTGACATGGCCTCCTAGAAATAGCCATTTTGACGCCATGCCAACAAAATTTAAATCACTAGTTTGTGTATTTCCTTTAGCCACTAAGCAAGCCTTATATCATTCAAGCGATCCGTCAAGGAGACATTTGAGGATAAACACTCACCTACACCCCACAATAGTTGCACCCGAGAATAAGTCCATCAAGTCCCACATCTTTATTAGGCTTCAAACACAATAAAAGAGAAATATGGAATATTCTCGGAAAAGATTTCACCAACATTTATGCATGATTGATGTGTAGTTGGGTCATAGCATTGATATTCTTTTTGAGTTCTTAAGTATCCCAGAAACACACATTTGATTGCCTAAGAAACCAATTTATCCACCTGAAAAGGATGAACAAAGCAAACACACAGACTCTAAGAGGCAAAGAAAAAAGATCTTTTTTTTTCTTTGAAAAAGGAAAGGGTAGTTATCCAAAATGATAACTACCCAAATATATTAAAAGAGAAAACTAACAGCCAACACCAAACCAAGGGGCAAACACGAAGACCCCTTACTCACAAGGACTCACTCCAAAGCTTAAACAAAACAAAAATAGACTCCATAAAATTCTCCATATAAGGCCTCTGCCCTCTGAAGACGACAACATTCCTTCTTATTCCTAACCAGACACCCCAGAGGACCGCCAGCGGTCTGGCCCTCTCCTTCTTCGTACGGAAGACATTCTGCCCAGCATTGCCCCCTCCACCTCTATAATCACTCCAAAAATCATTAAAAGACCGACAGCTCCACCACCCTGCTCCCACACAACTCTAGATCTGCACAACAAACGAGCAAGAGAAGAAAAGGTGGTCAACATCCTCATCTTCACCTCCACACAACGGGCAAACCTTACTCTCCCCAGGAGCCCATCTCGCCCTTCACACCTTAGTCATGAGTCTTCTCCTCTTAAGCAGCCAAACAAAAATCTTGACCTTCAAAGGACAAGACGCCTTCCAAACCTGTCTGCAATCTCTCACCAGATCCAAATCACCAGTGGGACCCCCGCCGAACAATCTCCTGTACGCAGCCCCCGCTGAGAAATCTCCATCCCAACCAAACATATCATTTCCGGATGCCCGCTGCAGACCTTCCAACTCTTCAAGCAATCTCTGGAAGTCGTGAATTCTCGCATCTGAAAGATTCCCTGCAAAAGACGGACACCATCCACCTCCCTACACTTCAGCCACAGACGCCTCTTTGCTCAGGGACATAGCAAAAAGTCTCGGAAATCTTCTAGAGAGTGCACCTTGCCCTGTCCAATCATCCTGCCAAAACCTAAAGATCTCCCCCGTCCCCACTACCGGTACAAAACAGTTCTGCACCTTAGGAGCCACCGTCTACAAACCTTTCAAGAAGTGAGAAGCATCCCTCGACGAGGATATAAGGAGGTCCCAACGCAGCCGGCCACCTTAAGCCGTCCTGAAAACCCTCCCCATCAAATCCTCCCTATTCTCCAAGAGGCCCCCAACCCATTTCACCAGCAAGCTATCATTTGACCTCCCCAAATCCCTCACCCCAAGCCCCCCCTCCTCCACCGGCTTGCAAACCTCCTCCTACGCCACCAACCTGGCACCAGGCCCATTCGACCCCTAATTGGACCAGAAGAAATTCCTCATAAGCCTCATCATTCTCAAGACGACCTGTCGGGGCAGCTTCAGGACAGAGGTGAAATACGACGGCATCACTGCAAGAACCGCCTTGAGCAAAACCAGCCTTCCACCCCTCGACAAAAGCCTGGATGCCCATCCCGCCAACCTCCCCTCCAGGCTCCCCATCAGGGGAGCCCAATCCTACACCAGGATCCTACCATCTGTCAACGGTAAACCCAAGTATCTGACCGGTAGCTTCACCTGCTCTGTGCCAAGACCCATGCTACACTCCCTCACCTCTGCCTCCGTCAAATTAAAAGGGACTTATACAGGTTAATCTGCAGACCTAAAGCCTCACCAAACAAAAAAAAGCAGAATCCGCATCCTCCTGGCTTCCACCTCCCTACCTTCTATAAAGAAAATCATATCATCCGCATACTGCAACAACGAGATGCTTGTTTCATCTCCCAAGGAGAAACCCCTCACCAAGTTCCTATCACAAGATTTCTTTACCACCCTCGCAAGTGAATCTGCCACTATAACAAAAAGCATCAGAGCCAATGGGCACCCCTGTCTCACCCCCTTTCTCAGTTGAATCCAACCCTCTGCCAGGTTTCCATTGATAAGAACCGAGAAAAACGTCGTGGTGACACACCTCTTCATCTACTCGATCCACACGGGTGGAAATCCCTTCATCAAGGAGGCCCAAAGGAATGACCATTGCACTAAGTCATACGCCTTGCTGAAATCAACCTTCCACATGAAAGCCTTCCTCCTCTTCCAAAACAACAGGACCTCCGAAGCCACCACATACCCCTCCAAAATGTTCCTGCCTGGGACAAAAGCCATCTGTACCGAATCCACAATCCTCGCCAAGGTCTTCCTCAGCCTATTCGCCAAGATCTTAGCCACAATAAGGTAGATAGCGTTGAGAGAGCTATCGGCCTGTACTCCTGGATCTCCTCCACTCCCTCCCTCTTCGGTAATAAGAACAAGTAAAACTTGTTCAATCTGTTGAAGCCCGAATTTCCTTCTCTGAACTCTTGCAGTACCTGCACCACATTCTCCTTCACCATCGGCCAAAACTTCTTATAAAAGGCGACTGGAAAACCATCCAGACCTGAACAACCATCAGCATTCAGCCCCCAGATCGCCTTATGAATCTCATCTTCCTCAAATGGCCCTGTCAAAAGCTCCGCTTCCGCATCCCTAATCTGTGTCACCTCGGATCCCAACCACCTCCATCTTCCCCCTACCTCCTCCCGGTAAACTCTCTGAAGTACCTCACAGCCGCCCCTCCCACCGCCTCTCTACCCACAAACTCCTCCCCTTCCACCACCAGTCTATCAATCCAATTCCTCCTCCTCCCGGATGCCGCCATATGAAAATACCGAGTGTTAGAATCGCCCTCCCTGAGCCACCTCTGCCTAGATCTCACCTTTCACTCCACTTCCACCTTCCGATCTTCCTCTTGTATCACCTACAAGCACTTCGCTCTGTTCACCCCGTCTATCTCGGAAAGGAGGCCAACATCCTCAGCCAAGTCCAGCCTTGCAATCTCACTGAGAGCTTCATCTCTCCTCTTCCCGCGCTCCTCTTTAATTTGCTTCTTATGGACCTTAAGGAAGGACCTCAAATCTCGCAGTTTAGCTTCCAATTTAGTAGCTGCCGAGCCATCCACGTGAACAGATCATCTCTCTTCCACCAGCCCCCCGAATCCCTCTTCAAGGAGCCAAGCTCTGTCAAACTTAAAATACATTCCATGCCACCATCCCTCATTCGTAACCTACAGCAAGGGAGTGTGGTCTGAGAACGGCCGCTCCAGAGGTCTAACCTCCGCCACAGGGAAAGTCTCTGCCATCGCCGTCGAGACGAAGAATCTATCAATCCGAAACCGCTGCCCACTAGAACTCCTCCAGGTGAAGTGGCAGGAAGGGGGCAACATGTCAACCAACCCTTGCGCCACAACAAAACCCGCAAAGGCCTCAGAGCCCTGGTCCACCCCCCTACGGCCATCCGATCTATCCTCCGCCAGCAAAGTGACATTAAAATCACCTCCAATCAACCACGGGGTCCCCTGATGTGCCGCCGCAACTTGGCCTAATTCCTCCCACAGAGCTTGTCTCCGCATACTATCAGTCGGACCATAGACCGAGGAGAAGAGCATGCAGAGGTTGTCCCGACGCCTCTGCAACTTGACAGTAACAACATGGGATCCGACCGTTGAGTCCAGCAAGAAGAAGGCATCTTCCTTCCACCCAACAACATTCCCATCCGCTCTTCCAATCGCATCAAGGGCCAAGAACTCCCCAATGCCACTCCTCCCCACCTCCCTCCACAATCTCTGGTCACAGCTCCCCCACTTAGTCTCCTGGAGAAACACTACCTCAGGTCCCCACCTCTGAATATAACCATACAACGCTACCCGTCTGGAAGTGTCGTTCAACCCCCTCACATTCCATGAGAGGACCCTAGTCATGGAGAAATTCAAGAGACTCCACCTTGCATCGTGCGCCTGAATCCCACCTCCGCAGCCACCCTGTCAACCTCCCCTTCCTCCAACTCCTCAGGCCAACCCAAAAGTCCCTTCTACACCTGCTCCCCCACCAGCGGGACCTCCACCTCCCCAGCCCGCACCACCTCCTCATCAGCCACCCCCAACTCCGCCGAACCCCCCTCAACCCCAGCGTCCCCTCCAGCCCCAGCCACCCGCTGGCTATGATCGCCACCACCAGCCACCGTCGCTGACCCAACACACCCCGCACCACCTCCGCCACCCATCAAGCCCTCCGCCGACCTTCCACCTCGCCTACCAGTTGGCACAGTGACGCCGACCACCACCTTCCTTCGAAGTTGGTCATTCCCCACCTTGCTCCCAGTCAGAGCGGGCATGGCCCTCCCTCTTCGATAAGTCCACCTCAGCTTGTACGTAAGCCGCTGCGACAGAGGCTTCCTCAGCCTCCACCTCTACAAGCGCATCACCATCCCATCTGCGTCGCCCGTCGCCACTCGATCGACCCGAAAAAGATCGCATCGGGGGCTCTCCTCCAGGTTCCTCCGACCGCGGCCACCGCTCAGAGCCTGTCCCGAACCCTCGCGTGAAGAGGAGACTGACCCATAAGCCCCTCTGAAACCTTCCTTTCCCGCCTCCAAATCCGATCCGCCTGACCCGGATCCGCCAAGAGTACGCGCCTTTAAAAGCTGATCCACATCAGCAGGGGTCTCCGTCTTCAATGCCGTAAAACCCTTCAATACCTCCGCCACAGATCCTGCGACTCCATCTGAGTCCATCGCCCGCTCGTCTACCACCGATCGCACCGCGAGGATCACAACGGTCATGCAATCATCGCGGTGATCTTTCACCTTCCCAAAAACAGCCTGCCCTCGGTCCGTCCGTCAGTCGGCTCCAACGCCATGCTCCGCCGTCGCATTGCCAGCCACCGCCTCAGCGAAAGACCGAGGTCTCCCAACCTCCCGTGAAACCTGAACCAACCAGGAGGAGCTCCCCCATCTCAGGACCAACTTTTCTGCAATCTGCATCCCTGGCCTCATCTCCACCCACGCACCGAACCTCGACAAGTCCTCCGATCTCAGGCCCAGACCCTCGCAGCTCCGGAGCCTCGTAAACGGAGCGACCACCGCTGCCGCCACCTCCACCGTAAGGAGGAAGAGAGGGACCCCCTCAATCACACCCTCTGCCTCGCACCAACCGGTGGCCACTCCTCCACGGCCCCATCCGACCTCACCGGCCACCTCCATCTCACCACACCTCGGCCACACAACATCTCCTTGAATGCCAAGCGCCGCAGCATCTTCGATCCGAGCCCCGACAGCACCAAGTAGCCACTCCTGAGAGACGCAACTATGTCCGAGACCTCCACACCGCAGACACTTCACCGACTCCCTACAGCTCTCCGCGAAGTGCCCCCTCCCAAGGCACTTGAAACAATGCACCGGCTCCACACCCCTCGGCGACCTCCTCTTCACCGCTGTCCAACCAGATCTATCCCCCTCCTACCCTCGCATTCCCCCTCTCGCGCTCCCCCTCTCGCTCATCACTCTCACGACAATTTAACTCTCAAAAAAATGGCACAACACGAGGACTTCACAGGAGGTAAGGAAAAAAAAAAAAAAGATCTTTTCTAGGGTATAATTGAGAATACGAGACTTTGTTGCCAAGAACTGTAGATGAGACTATGTACAAGAAAAGTTGTTAGAACATCGGCCTAATAATGAGAAGAAACATTCATTTGAAACATCATGGTAGGTGAAACATCAAGCAAGTGGTATAATTTTTGCTTCTTGACCCTATTTTTCAGAGAAATTGGACGCATTAAGCTTAGTGTGGCACACCCAAAGATATAAAGAAGGTCGACATATCATTTTTAACAAACTCCAGTCCATTCTCACTTTAAAAAGGCACAAACAGAAGCTAAGAATTGTGTTTCTATTCCCTAAAGAAATTTTCGATACTTACAAGAGTTTAAGACTTTCTTTTAACATATACACCCAAATAACCTAAGTACAATCATCAACTAAAATGAGAGAAGACGTAAAATCCTTAAGACCTTGACCCAATGGGATCTCAACAAATATGCATGGATTGAAGCAAAAGGAAATGTGACATAAACCAAATATTAGAGGGATATGGAAGATGAGGTGTGGTTGACTCAGGCGATGGGGAAGGAAAGAGCTGCAGTGGAGAGGGTTGTTGGACTTGGCTATGGACGGGGCAACATGGGCGGAGATTTCATGCTGGGTGGATTCACACGATGGTCGGGCAAGGTGAAACCGAAGTGGTTGTAGACAATGGAGCATGGCAATGAACTTAGCAGTGGGAGGTTGTTGCCACTCATAGGTTGATGGCAAGGGGCAGAGGAGCATGCATGTTAGGTTGTGCACATAGGTGCAAGGGTGTCACAGCTGCGGTAGGATGCTGCAAGTGGGATTTGGAGACACGATGAAGTGATGCAGGTGGCGGTGAGGTGGTGGCTAGCAGCGATGGCAAGTGGTGAGAAAGGTCGAAGGAGGTAATGAAGTCGAGCAGGGTGACCTGTGAAGGTGATGTTGGTGGTAGGTTTGGTGGAGAGAAGGAAGGGAGATGAGAGGAGGTGGTGGTGGTGTCAGGTAGAGTATTGGAAGGGAATGGAAGTTGATGTTGGAGGTGGTGATGGGAAAGGGACAAAGGTGAGAGGGGTGGAACTATCACATCATAGGGTGAGGGGAGAATAAGGTGAGCATAGAGAGAGAGAGAGGTGAGAAGGAGAATAAATTCCAAATAATTTTCCAATTCCAACTATATCCCTTTTCATACAACCCTCCCTACTTTATAAAGAGGTTGCAAAACCCAAAAGGCGAGGTGAATGAACAAAAAGGTCAAAGGAGAGAAGCTTTGTTCAAAGGAAAATGAGAAAGGAGAGAGGAAGGGAGGTGAAGCATGCCATGGCTTGGAGAAGCTGAGGTGATGTGGGAGTGGGTTAGACCCTCATGACATGGACGCCTCGGAAAGGTCTAGTCATGAAGGTGATAGCTCCAACTCAAGAGGTGGTTTGCTTCTAGTGTCATAAGCATGGTCACCTTGCAAAGGATTGCAGGGACCCTGACGTATGCATTCGATGTAAGTGCATAGGCCTTGTCAACAGTCTTGTTCAGTGATGCATTGATAATCGACGACTCACCTACTAATCCTATTCGATGATTCTATTGGTGCATCTCCTTCGATTGTCCTCGCACCTTGCCGCCTAGGTCTTTGTCATTGCACTTGGTTCAACGCTTTCCTTAAGGATCCTTGGTAGGCGACATTTTACATGGATCTCTCTCTTAAGTCCATTAAGGGCGAAATTGAGCGATTTTACGTAGTCTCTTGGGCTGCAACTTGCATGGCTGAGTTCATGTAAAGTTTTGTTGTTTAGGCGCTCTCTTGGAGACTTAGAGACATTGCACTTTCAATCCCTCGTCATTGCCGATGGCGAGGTGCGATGGCACTACCCAGCTTTATTAGATGGAGCCATCCCTCATGGTCTGTGATCGATGTTTGATTGGTCGTAATACCACTCTGCCTAAGGACATTCAAGGTTGTTGAAGCCCATGTCACAAACATACAAAGTTGACTACTCTGAGACCTCTCTTATGACTCACCTTAATTCTGTTCGCATATTCCTTTCTATTGCAATTACTCTAATGAGCCTATTTTCAATTCTTAGAAAAATCACCACCTAGGCTAAGTAGGTGACTAAGCACCACATCACCAAAGAACATACATATAAAAAGGCCATTATACAGCCTGTCCAAGTAGTCAAGCTAACTACTCCATATACTCACACAACTAACCCATTTTTCTAATAGAGCTTTTATTAACAAAAAAAAAAGATCCCTCAAATAAATCATATTCATTTTTCCATGTTCATCAATCATTCGTGTAGAAAGTTTTACTTTTAATCAGCTAAAAGGAGCATGCATTTCTAGAATAATTATGTCAATAAATTGTGTTATGTTAATGCATTTTGATACAAATGCACTTAGTATGATAATGATTCTATCATGACTTTATTCATCAATAAATTATTATTTTTTCTTTCAAAGGTTACTATTCATAAATCATGTTGCAAGTTAGTTTTATTTTTTATTTAGCTCGGACCTGCATAATTATGTTTGTTAGAGATAAACTAGAAATAGGACTAATTAAAATAAGCTTCTCAAGAGTTACGTTAGGATTTCTTATTTTGTTACGCTATCATTATTATTTGATTTGATTCTAGTTTGTTTCCAAATTAATTAAGATTAGGATTACTATTGTTATCCCATCTCTCTATATAAAGAGGGATTAGGGATTTTTATTGTCAATTCAATGAGAATTAACTTCCAAATTCTTCCACATGGTATCAGAGCAAGACCCACCCATAGGACCCTCTAGAGGGTTTCCTCATCATGTATACCATCGTGCACACACCTCTCCACATGCCCATTCCGCCTGTAACGTCTATACGTAGGTTTCCTGTTGCCTCACGCAAGCCTTCACACGTGAAGGTCCTACTACCATAGTGCACAGGGGACTCCGGTAGCCCCCATTGTTGTTGCTTCTACAACTGATGGTGTTGCTATTTGTTGTCATTGTTGATGTTGCAACTATTGCAGCTACTGTTGGTGCCGCTATTTGCAACTGTTGTGGTGTTGTAGTACCGTTGTTGTTGAGATCATCTTTGGGCAATGATCTTGCATCTCATGTTGGCTACGATCATCATCTATTGTTGCTGGTTATTGGCATCTCCCCTACTTCCGCACGCACATCACCTACCCTCGCACACGACACCACGTGCTATTGCTACTCTAATCACGCACATACCACATGTTAGCCCTACCCATCTACGCACCTAGTGCATGCCTCCTGCACACCACCACGTGCCTACCTACATGCCTCCTACCCTGTTATGCACACATCATGCGCACCTAGCCTATCCTAGCCACACAGCTAGTGCATAGCTCTACCTTAATGATGTTGTCCTTGCTATTGTTGATGATGCCCTCTGAAATGAGACTTTTCCATTTAAAATTAGATGTTTCTTTTTCAATTGGAACCAAATCTCTACTAAAATGCGAACCTTCCTCCTCTACTGTTGTTATAGTTGTAACCTCAACCTCTGCCCCTACCCCTACCCATACAGCTTCTCCAGACCAAGGCGCTAGGCTTCTGATCCAACGTACGACTTCTCTGTTGAAGTTGATGAATGGTGGGTACTTTAAGCGCCACTCTCCCACCACTACTATTGACTACTTTGGAATGTGACCCCATTTATGATTGCTACGACTGTACAACCCTACTATTATTGCGTTTGGCTGCTACTACAGCTACAACCCTACTATTATTGTTTGGCTACTACTACTACGGCCTTACTATTATCATCCATGGCTACTACTCTGCTACAGCATTCACCTATCTCACCTATCTAGTATTGCTACTACTTCTGCCTATCTACTGCGACTGCTACTACTACAGTCCACTATGTTGCCTACTCCAGATGTCTACATTAAGGGAGAGTCCTAGTTTTGCTCCACCTCCTACAAGTTGGGTATTGCACCCTCCAACTTGGGGGGAGTGCTAGAGAAATTAGAAATAGGAATAATTAAAATAGGTTTAGTAAGAGTTAAGTTGAGATTTCTTATTTTGTTATGTTATCACTGGTATTTGATTTGATTCTAATTTGTTTCCAAATTAGTTAGGATTAGGATTATTATTGGTATCCCCTCTCTCTATATAAAGAGGGGTTAAGGATTTTTATTTTTAATCCAGAGAGAATTATCTTCCAAATTCTTCCACAATGTAAATATGATTTTTAACTAGTTGTATAAAATAACAATTTAAATTTTATTTTATATTTTAATTATTTAAAATTCAAAACTGCATACGAACTAGTCAAGCATTCCCTGTGCAGTGGCATGTCAAAAGGAATACCACATTACCAAGCATTGAAATGTCTTTCAACTTGATATCAAGAATGAATTCTTACATGATGATTTTCATGAAAAAACCTATACAAAACAACCCCTGTGCGTTGTTATTTAGTAGGAGTTCTCCAAGATCAGCAAGCTTAATAAGGTTATATATAGGTTAAACCAAAGCTCATAAGCATGATTTGAAAGGTTTGCGAAGCAGTTTAGGAATTTGGTCCGTTCATTCTTCTTCCAATCACTTATCAATTATAATGATTATTTATATGGATAATATTCTATTGATAGCCAGCAACCTAGATGGTATCAGTTTGTTACTAAAGATTTGGGGCATTAGTCACATTCTTGGTATTGAAGTGAGTCACATTGATGGAGTTCTCATTCTATCTCAAAGGAAGTATACTTTGGACCTAGTTCGAGAGATAGAGATGCAACTATTCCATTAGATTCTTACACGCATCTAGACGATTAGACAATCCAAAATATGAGAATGTGGCATGCTATCATGCTATTATAAGTTACTTTATCTTACTATTACCAAACCTAATATTATATATGATGTTAGTAGACTTAGCCAATTTATGTAGCAACCAAGGGAGATACATTGGGCTAGTGTCTATCAAGTTCTCAAATATTTGAAGACCTAAATAGGAAAAGGATTTTGCTAAATACAGTCATCGAAATGTATGGGGATATCTAAATGCTAATGATGTTGGTGCTCATGAAGGTCAATATTCCATCACTCATTTCTACGCCTATGTATTGTTAATATAAGTTAAATGATTTTTGATAATGACAAATTATTACATACTTGTATGTGAGGACTAACAAGTGATGCACGAAAGACATGGGCTCTAAATAATGTGTAAAAAGGAAGTGAGAACAAGAAATATGAAAAGATAGATGGATCTCTCAATAAGTTTTTTTAAATTTTTTGTTGTATTATTTTGTTTTTAGAATGCAAAAAGAGCCTTGATATTCTTGTGAAAACCCGTAGAACATATCTTAGAACCTACCTAATCTTAATATTTCTTTAAATCCTTGAAAAATCAACTTTCCTGATTTTTCAGAAGTATGATTTTCCTTCCAGACATCTAAATGACTCATTCCAGATGTCTGACTCCTCATTTCAGATGTCTATCTTTCCTTGTGGAACTCATCTATTCTCAAAATTTGTGATCTTGGATTATTCATGATTTCACATGTCCATATTATTATTCAAACATCAACTGAGCTATAAAATTTCAACAACATTCATATCTTTCAAATTCCAACGTTCAACAGATTATTTAATCAGCTATTACTCATGTTTCATTAAGCGTTTCAACTTTTTCAAACTTCTGATCATTTCTTTTGGATGTCTTCCTGACTTGTTCTAGGTGTCTACATTTATTGCCAAATGTTTGATCTCTCTATTTAAGGCATTGTATGAAATGTTCAGAGTCTTTAGACAACCCCAGTTTCATTATTTCCAGTCCAAGAACTCATCTTTTGATCCTATTGTTTGCTCAGACGTCTGAATACCTTTTTAAGACATCTTACTCATTTGTTCAGACGTCCCTATGCGAAAATTTTTAAGCATTACACTATTAATTTCAAACGTCTATTTTCAATCTAAGATGCCTCCTATCTCTCTTTCAAATGTCTGAGTCTTCCTTCAGATGTTTGAAACACCTCTTTTTCAAATACCTAAACCAATCAAATGCTATATTAATGTTGTGGAGGATTAAATGAAAGTCTTGTATTTCAAAAGAAACCTTAACCCACTTTTTATAGAAAAGAAAATTGGGCTAATTACATAAGTACCCTCAATATAAATAAAATACTAAAACACGCCATGTAACTCTTACAACTCAATACTCTCCCTCAAGTTGGGGCATATATGTCAATGAGATCCAACTTGTCACTCAAAAAATCATGACGTTTCCTCTTGAGAGACTTAGTGAAAATATCAGCAATCTGTAGCTCAGAAGATATGTAAGGAATACTTATCTTGCCCTCCAAGACAACATCTAGTATAAAATGGCAATCAACTTCAATATACTTCGTCCTCTCATGAAAGACGGAATTAGAAGCAATATATGTCACTGACTTATTATCACAATAAAGTGAAACCGGGATGTCAACCAACATCCCTACATCTCGCAGAAAACCAACCACCCACATAATCTCACAAGCAGCCTGTGACATAGCTCTGTGCTCTGCCTCTGCACTGGAGTAGGTGACAATACTCTATTTCTTGCTCCGCCAAGAAACTAGATTTCCTCTCAAATAAATAGCAAAGCCTAACGTAGATCACCTGCCATCTACTGATCCTGCATAGTCTGCATTAGAGTACACCGCAAGATCAAGAGTGCCACTCACTCTGTAATATAGACCTCTCCCTGAGTTACCCTTCAAGTATCTCAGGATGAGACACACATCATGCCAATGGCTGTACCTGGGACTTTGCATAAACTGACTAGCATGATTGACAACAAAGTTAATGTCTGGTCGAGTAATGGTCAGGTATAATAACTAACCAACAATACTGCAATATCTAGTAATATCCTTAAACAAGGGATCTAACTCATCAGTGGTATGGCTAGCAGGTGCCTCGACCGGTATCCCTGATGGCTTGGACCCAAGCAGTCCAGCCTCCTCAAGTATCTATGAGGTATACTGCCTTTGTGATAAGAACAAACCATCCTCCTGACAAACAGCCTCTATCCCCAGGAAGTAACGAAGATCACCCAAGTCCTTGGTGACAAAAGTAGAGTGGAGAAAGGCTTTCATCTTTGCTATCCCTTCAATATCATCACCTATCAGAATCATGTCATCAACATAGACTGCTAAGATAATAACTCTCAATGCTCCACTATGCTCAGTCGTCCTAACAAATATAGAATGGTCAGTAGTAGATCTCTCAAACCAGGCTTGAGGACTCTACTTAAGGCCATAGATAACCTTCTGTAAGCGGCAAACCAACTCCCCCTGACTGTCATAACCTAGTGGTTGTCTCATGTAAAGTTCCTCAGCTAGATCACCATACAAAAAGACATTCTTTATATCTAATTGATGTAGGGGCCATCCCCTCACCATAGCAACTGACAAGATGATCTGGATGGAGGTGATACGAGCAACAGGCGAGAAAGTCCCAAGGTACTCCACACCATAAGTCTGGATGAATCTCTTGGCAACAAGTCGTGCCTTATATCACTCCATTGTCCCATCTGACCTGTATTTGATGGTGTACACCCATCTGCAACCAACAACTATGGCACCCTCAAGACATAGAACAAGATCCTTAGTCTTCCTAATCTGAAGTGCATGCATCTCCTCATCCGTAGCAACTTTCCATCTTGGATCATGGAGAGCCTAAACAAAATCTCTAGGAACAACTGTTGTGGCAGTGGCTAAAGCAAACTGCCTATCCTCCTCCTGGAGATGAGACACAATAGTATAACAAGAAATAGGGTGAAGCATAGTATCAGGTCTCCTCTGCACAATCTCCTCTAAAATACCTATGTATCCTGTACAGCCGCCTCTATAGATGGACCTTCCTCTGAGAAGTAAGGAGCCTTCTCAAAGAATGTTACATCAACAGTAACTATATATTGCCTCCAAATTGGGTCATAGCACCTGTAGCCCTTCTGGGTTCTAGAATACCCAAGAAAGACACTTCGCAGCCTATGGAGCAAACTTATCCTGTATATCGTAATTCTAAACAAAGCAGACACTCAAAAACTCGTCGAGGCAGCGGAAAAATCCTGTCACACTCAGAATATATAACCTAATATGGAATCTGGCATGAAGTACTTAGGATGGTAACCAGATAGGCTGCAGATAATATAGCATTTCTCCAAAACTACTTAGAAACCTTCATATGAGACATCAAGGTCCTACCAATATTAAGTAGCAAAACTTACGCTCTGCAACTCTATTCTGCTTGGAAATGTCTGCACAAGATGTCAAATGAATGATCCCCCTAGAACAAAATTCTTCTTGCAAATCACTGCGCATAAATTCTAATGCATTATCACTACAGATGATTCGAACAGTAGTACCACATTGTGTCTGTATATCTGATAGAAACTGTTTGAATAATGGTGGGAATCTTACTTCTGGCCTTCATCAAAAATACCTAGGTCAGTCTGTTGCTATCATCAACCATAACTGCAATGTATCAATGTTCACCGGTAGTGGCAACTTTAGAGGGCCCCCAAACATCATAGTGCGCTAGAGAAAAAGGCTCAGATCTAACACCAGCCTCTCTCCCTAGATAACTACCCTTGTGGTGCTTCCCCAGTTAGCAATCTTCACACTCCAAGACCAAGGAATCAAGTAGTTGTGGGTACATCTAACGCATCTTCTTCATAGAAGGATGCCTAAGTCTCCTATGCCAGAGTAATGGATCATGGGAAATAGACACTGCCCCAATAAATAGGGTAGGCGTGTCTAAATAATATAGTCCACCTCTTTCTATTCCACCACCAATAATATCACCCATGACTCGATGTTGGAAGTAACAATGCCTTTCTTCAAAAATAACACGGCACCCAAGATCTCTGCAAATTTTACTAACTAATAAAAGATTCATAGGAAACTCAAGAGCATAATATACATATTCTATCTTCATCTTGGATGTAGCATCTACACATCCAACAGTAGTCATAGGGGAAGTTGCTCCATTGGCTACCCGTACATCCTGAATTCCATGTGAAGGCACCGGATTCTTCAGGCGATCTGTCTCTAGTAAGGTGAATAGAGGCACCAGAATCAATCACCAAAGCACTTCTGGTCCTCTGTTTCCTCACTCCAGTCTCATAAGCTACAAACGCTAGCCCAGTCGAATCTGAACTTAATCTACTCAGATCAATTCTTCTCAATACCGACGAGAGAAGGCTCATCGCCATCGATAGAAGGCGTGAAAGAAGGCTCATCATGGCCATGAACAAGACAATCGCGGCTATCGGCAACGACGGTCCACGCAGCACCGCCCGTGCTCCACACAACGCTATGCACACTACCGCTACCCCACACGGCGCTGCTAGCGCCATTAGGGCTCCACGCACCGCTAGGGCACCACGCACCTCCGCTAGCAGCGATGCTACTCCATGCGCCGCCTCTTGCGTTGCCGCTACTGCCCCACGTGGTGCTACTAGCGCTGCTAGGCCTCCAAGCACTGCCGCTCGTGCCGCTAGGGCACCACGCACTGCTGCTCACAGTGTTGCCACCGCTTGTGCCGCCGCTCGCCCTTGCACCATCCATGGTAATGATGTCACCGGTGTTCTCCATTAGATCACCTTACGTTGGTGATCTAAGAGAAAACACATGTGGTGGATTTTTGATAGGATATCAGGGCACCGGCCTAAGACCGCTGCTCTAATACCATGTAGAGAATTAAATGAAAGTCTTGTATTCCAAAAGAAATCCTAGCCCTCTTTTTATAAAAAAGTAAACTCCTAAGGTTTAAACCTGATCTCCTACACCCTATAAATATCTACCTAAGATCTCCTAAGCCTATACACCAAGCAACAAAGCTTTCTAGTGCAAAGTCCTCTTATTCATTATATTCTACGCTTTCTTGTGTTCTTATACTATTGTGCTCTCATTGCTTTTGCAAAAATCTAAGAGCATACTCACTCCCACTTATCAATCTCAACTCCATATAGATTTCAAGAAAGGAGTAATTATGACTTACTTTCTATTTCACATCCTTCAAAGACTCTCAGGATCTTTTATACTACTTTTTTATTAGTTTGTTAGATACCTAAACTGTGAGTTTCCCATTCTCTCTTAAAAAGGGGCAACACTTTCTTTAGGGGCTATCCAGGAGAAGTTTGTAAAGTTTATTATAGTGATCCTCATTGGTTTTGGGGGCAAAATCCTAAATTGAAAGATCTAAGTAAAGGTTTTCCCGCAAGAATTTCCGCTAAATATTCTAGTGTTCATTTGTGCAATTGTTTGTATTTAAATTTCTTGCACAATTCAACCCCCTTCTTGTGCCACTAGCACTAAGTTGGCAATAATCTACTTATCTAACAAACTAAAAAGCATAATGTATTGTCTCAATCTAGCAAAATCTAAATATCAAGTAGTAGCACATATAACGGATGAATGATTCTAGGTGTCATCCATCCACAAGGACTTTGGTATCTCAATTTCAGTGCCTGTGCTTATGCACTATGATAACAAAGCTGCCATATTTATTGCTAACAACCTAGCTTTCCATGAGCACATGAAATGCATTTTGTTACAAATGCAGTGACATATATATGCCCCAGTGTGAGGTGAAGTGTTACAAAACATTATCAGAGTAGTATTTATTTTTTATCTTTCCCTATTTTTACTCATTTCCAATCTTGCTAGATTTTTTATGTATTTTTTCCTCAACATCTCTCTATATAAAGACAACTAGGATTTCATGTGCTTAATAGATTCATCTTTTCCTCTCAAAAACATTAGCTCATCCATCACATCAATTAAATCATATCAACTCATCTAGCACATCAAACACACTACCTATCCCACCACTACATCCATCACCATCTTCAACTTAAAACATATTGAAACTTAACGCCCTTTCAAATGCAGTCTTGAGAACATGAGAACTAAGTTGTATGATTATTTGTCAGAAAGGACATCTCAGGCTATCTGCAAGAATTCTGGGGAAAAGGTAATGTGGTATATATAATTAAAGAGTGTTCTGAAGAATGCCCAACACAATGATGTCTGCTTAACCATTCCTCAGTTGGCAGACATTATAACTTTCTCCAGAATACAGAGAATGATTCTTGCAAATTCACTTATCCATAGTCCACTACAAGAAATGAAAAAATTTGGCTCGTTATGCATAAAGCTCAATATTCAACGATTTTAAGTGGCTATATAATTCTAAATCATAATTGTTGCAGTTAAAATGCAACTAATTATCAGATTAACAAAAGCATCTTACTTGGAACTCAATGTGTCTTGGATTTTGGATAAACTTCTCCAGATAAACTCCATCATTCCCAAAGGCCGCAGCAGCCTCAGCTTTAGCTTGCTGTAAACGTACACATAACATGATAAAATATCCAAAACAAATACTTCTGGAAATAACTGTAAGGTTATCTTCTCAAGAAGGTTTTAAAGAAACAATGAACAAATAATACAAGGCACAAAATGGTAGCATTCCTTTTTAGAAGATGGATCACAAAGCTGGGCATATAGCAAAGGTTTCAGAGCACCTATACAGTGTTTGCTCTTCATTTTCCTTAATAAACAAATCCCCTTAGAAAAATGCCCTCTGCTTATTGGATCAAACTTCAGTGCTTAAATTTGCAGCCACCCATTTGGTAAACTACACTCCTCTAGCATCCTAGGAGCAAAGAGTGGCTTGTCGGGGACAGACAAAACCTGTGGGGCAACCAAAGCCTCTGCAATCTCATCAGTCGTCACTGACCTAAGAATCAGGAATTCTGACATTTTTACCAGAAAACAGGGAGTTACAAGATTTAAAAGTAAATACTTGTCCTTCCTAAAAAAGAGAAGGCGAAACAACTTTCTTCTTACATGGTTCACACTTCTAAACAACACTTAACCTCTACCTTCTTGAACTTTTCACATTTCTTGTGGGAAAAACCAAGATAGACTGGTAGCTTAGGCACTCACAAGGAGTGTTCCAACATTCATGAAAGTGGATCATTTTACCTTGGAACTCCATGAGAGGCCTCGGTAATTTTCCCCAACAAAGTTCTCAATAATGGGATTGTTTATGAGAAGTAGGATTTTTTTTTATTTCTTTGTGCCACAAGTACCAACTTTCTTGTCAAATGGACTTTTTTGTTTCTACTCCCATCAAAGCCCTTGTTCTATAAAGGACGTCAAAATTATATGATTTAACTACAGTTCAGGCAACATTAAGAAAATTGGTAAAGTTGGTTTTCGTGTTTGATGCTCATTATTTATGAGAAAGAAAGCACACACAAACTCAAGAATAACTAGAGACACATTAGCAGTTGCCAGTAACAAACAAGCAAGTAAAATACCACACAAATTCAGGCAAAAAAAAACTTAGGAATAAGCCTATAAATACACAAATGAATAACTCTACCTGCAACAACCTCACAAATTCCTTCGGGTGCTTAGCTAAGCGCATTCCACGTCCTCCTCCACCAGCAGTTGCCTGCAGTGACGACAGAAAAGATATTTTTGAGAAAAACAGAAGATCTAACATAAAAGCATTCATATGTAAAGATAGAAATGGAAAACAACATCCACTAATGGTGTTTTTTTCAGTACAATATGTTAGTGAGCTTAAAACAAATGGAACTATCGAGCATAAGCTTCCATACTTGAGTAATTGATAATCTGAAAGCTAATTTTATTTCCTATAGTCAAATTGCAGTCTAGTACTTTTGACCTGACTTTCAAAATGCTGATGAAATGCTATGACAATACATAAAGGAGAAGGAAGCCCTGAAAAAATAGCAAAACCCTGGAAGCTAAGGCCTTGAAAGTTGAGACCAAAGTTTCACCTGCCCTACTCCATTTCTTGAACTTGCTGTACAGATAACTAAGCTAGAAAGAGGGTTATGGAGACAAAAACAGCACCTCTGTGGTCAACAATCTATCACCACATTTCTCCATGGCTCTCTTCCATCTTCTGACAATTTATTTACATAAAAGTATAACAACTAAGAAGTGTAAAGCTTGGTGATGGACTACAGTTTAGGCCAGGTGAGATAAAGAGCTTACATGAAACAATAAAAACATCAATTGCTGAAAAATATGAATCAACTGTCAGAAATCTGACTACAAACTTTTCATATACTGGTCATTGCCAACTTGAATTCATCCAGCAGTACAAGTCTTGATCATTTCAATTCGTTTTTATATTTCCAGAATAAAAGGCATTCCATCATAAGCATGAAAATCATGGTCATGACGATTATAGAAAATACTGCTTAATACAGCAATAGATGAAACAAACCTTTATCATTACAGGGTAGCCGATCTCATTAGCAATTTTTAGAGCTTCTTCTGTGGACTGTGAGGAAGACAATATTAGAATCTTGAACAAAATACTGAAAAGAAAATTCATTGTGAAGGAAGATTCAAGTTCGAAGCATATTCCATCTGACAATTTTACTCTTACTAGACTACATATGGTTGTACCTGTAATAATCCTTCGCTACCAGGCACAGTTGGGACTCCAGCTTTCTTCATTGTTTCCCTGGCAGTGGATTTGTCCCCCATAGCTCTTATACTATCAGGCTGGAAACAAAATACAAGTTTCATCATCAGAAGAAAGTGCATGTATAGTTTTTTATTCCTTTCCAACAACAAATAGATAAGGATGTTTGGTACACACAGAATGCACCTGAGTAACTAAATCAAATTGTTCTCTTCTCATTGTAAATAACAAGGTGGAGATGGTTTTAGTACGAAGAAATGAGAAGTCTATCTCTTAATGTAGCCCTAATCCTCATTATGCAGAGGATTTGGGAAAAGTAAATGTGGACCCTTGGGCAAAACACAAATAGCAGAAAAAAAGACCGACAAACATGTAAACTATGCATTTCAACATTAACCGCCTAAAAATATCGATAATGCTCAACTTGAAGTTGGAATATTCATCATAAGAAATCCGTGAAAGTACCTTAGTGAATATATCAACTATCTAATCCTCAAATAATTGTGAGTAGTGCAAAGAACCCTTCATTGTACCAAATCCCTAGTATAATGCCAGTCCATTTCAACATACTTCATCTACTCATGGAACACGAGGTTATTGGCCATGTTGGTACCTACACAGTTATCAGACGTCATCTCCAAAGCTGAATGAACCGAAATATGCAAGTTTGACAAGACTGAGCACATCCACATCAACTATGCTGCCATCTAAGCCATTGCTCGATATTATGAATCTACACTAGATCTAGATACCATGACTTTCTTACTCCTCCATGTCATTAAATTACTAGCCACATAGTAGTCAAGTACAAACACCTATGGTGGACTTCCTATCCACACAACAGCATGCGTAATCTGCATCAATTTATGCAACTCTAACAAAAGTAAAGCTATGTAAGGTACAGGCCCTTTCTAGGATAGGACTCCAGATATCTCGACACCAACGTTGTTACTAATGCGCCTTAGTAGGCTTATCTATAAATTAACTTAGCTTGCCAACAACTATAGAAATGTCAGGTACTGTTACCATCAGATATAAAGACTTCCTAATTAGGCACCTAAACTGGAGTCTGCAGGTATCTAAAGGTTTGGAATTCTGATCACAAAGACGTACTTTACGTTCCATAGGTATATGTGCAAGATTGGCTCCCAACATAGCTATCTCCTAGAGCAAACATATAGATTACTTTCTAAAGGATAAAACAACTCCTCAATTGCAGCGGGCCACCTCTATTCCAAGAAAATAGCAAACAGGACCTACGCCCTTAGTAAGAAAGTTCTCTGCTAAGCAATTGTTCAACTCATGTATGCCTTGTGCATCATCACCAATAAATATAACGTCATCAACATACCCTAGCATCACAACCAAGCCCTTGTTGTTCTTCATACAAAAATAGGGAATGATCTGAAGATGGCGTGCAAAAGCCAAGTGTTTCAACAACTTCAATGAGCTTTTGAAACCAAGCCCTCAAAATTTGCTTTAGGCCATAAATTACCTTGTGAAGGCAAAACACCATAGAACATTCCTCATGAGACCAACCTGATGGCTGAAAGCCAAGTGTTTCAACAACTTCAATGAGCTTTTGAAACCAAGCCCTCAAATTTTGCTTTAGGCCATAAATTGCCTTGTGAAGGCAAAACACCATAGAACATTCCTCATGAGACCAACCTGATGGCTGAGACTACCTCCTTTAAGTCACCGTATAGGAATGCAGTCTTTACATCTTCCAGATGAAAAGGCCAATCACATTAAACAACAACTGAAATGAGTATTCTAATAACAAGAAGACAAGCCACTAGTGAAAAGTTGTTGAAGAAATCAACTCCATATGTCTACATGGAGCCCTTAGCTACCAACTTCGCCTTTTATCCAACAATTATTCCATCTAAATCATGCTTCACCATAGATACCCACTTGGATCCAACTATCGTGGCATAAGAGGTAGAATCTAAGGGTTACCATGGATACATGCTTGGATATAAGGTGCATGATACAACTCCGAGGTGTGTTCCTCAAGGCAATAGGTAGGTTCAGATACGCCATTGAGACATGCCGATTGTTATCACCAAATGTCTCATTTGTTGTCATATCCTCCACCTACTCCACTTGATGGGAACCTGAATCATCACTAGCCACCACATCTTCAATAAACAAAAAATTATGCTCACCTCGAGGGATGATGTCCATGCAAGCTTAGAAAAGGAAGTACAATGCTGATAAAGAGGAGTCGTAAGCACGATCGAGGGAGACTAAAATAGGTATGTGCTCTAATAGGAGGAACCAACTTAGGCACAACAACAAAAACCACTCGTGACCCACTAGTAGAGAAATACGAGACCGACTTAAAGGTCGCATCAACATTAACATATTAACATCGATGAGTAAGATCATAACATCTACACTCCCTATGATTCCTTGAATAACCAAAGACACTTCACCACCCTATGAGCTATCTTATCCTGACTAGGACCTAAGACATGGGCAAAGGCTACACAACTAAATACCCAAAAATGGACAAGAAAGAAGTTCTTATCAAAATACAAAAGTTGTAAAGGAATTTGCTTATAAAAGATAGAAGAATGCATGCAATTGATAAGATAACAAGTGGTAATTTAAATTTCAACGGTATGCCACTAGCATGCCGTCAAAATGGGCATTTTTGGGATGAGGACATCTGCATGAAAATAATGTCAAAACATAGGTGTTTTGACGAAATTTTGGTCAAACTTCGTCGAAATGGTCGACAGTGGCGAAATACACTCAACATTTCAATAGTTGTTATTGCTCCCATTCTTCGTTGTTGTTGCTACTACGTTTTAAACTCCCTGCTGTCGTACCTATCTCAAAGAGATTCTACTAAAGCTTTAACTCATGCTTAGCTGATGCTCACAACTCTAATAACTGGTGGAGACACTAAGTGTCATGCCCTTTCCCTCACCATCTACCTACCTAAATGCCCCATCCTAATTTTATCTTGTCCTTGAGAAGACTTTTCGTTGACGTGAGACAACTACAACTGTTGGTTTATTCTTCTTTTAGATTTGATTACATTCCACATATATCCCTAATTACAAAGTAAATCTACACACTAGGGTTGAGATTTACTTTTTTTTTAATGCAAATTTCGAAAGCAGGGGCTATGCAAGCATGTACCCCCTCCACCACAAATTATGACACTCTTCTAGATTTACTATTATTACAAACACATATATCTAATCACAATTTAGAATTGAGTAAATCTTTGTTTAATTTCCAAAAATAAAATCCTAAGTTTGAATTAGCATTAGCATTTTTCTTCTTGTAGTCCTTAATTTTAGAAATAATTATCCATTTAAATAGGAAATATAATACCGGATTTAAGACTTAAATGAAAATACTTATTCAATTAAAGAGTTATTCTTAAAATTTCAATCATTTTGACTACTTTTATCATTTTTATCGACATGCGTCAACATGCCTCTAACATGCTCTCGACGTTCCTCTGAACTATTTTTGGAGCATCAAAATCGTCAAAATCCAACGTCAAAACACAGGCGTTTCCACAGTGTACCCTCAACGTGCCAACGAAATACACACTTGAAAATTTATCGAAACAGCATTGAAATCAACGTTTCAAACCTTGAATTAACAAGTTGCCAAAGCTTCATCACCTCAACATATGGAAGACACACAATTGTCAAATAGTCGTCCTGACAACGTTTGCACTCAACAACACTCCTCTAAGGGCATGTGATTTGATGTATGATCCCCGATGATTTATAAACATCTCACAAAAATTGCATACAATACTCTAAACCATTATCAATAAAAACAACCGTGAGAGTAGCACCAAATTGCGTCTTTATTTCCAAACTAAATTTTTGGTGGCATAATCAACACCAAACTTTTACTTTAAAAGAAATAACTAAGACAACCACAAAAGGTCATTAATCAAAATAAGATAATATAAGTGTTGAAAAGTGAAGAGAGAAACAAACTCATAAACACAACAATATATGTGGAAAACCCTTCTCAATGAAAGGGAAAAACCACGAGAACAGCTACCTAGTGCATACTGGCAACTAGGGTTTTCTTTTCTTTTCTAACTCACCAACTAAAGTTGGGTATGTTACAATATTTATAAGTTGAACACTAAATGGATCCACCCCCAAGATCCAATTACCGGTTACAAGAGAACTCAACACTCCCCCTCAAGTTAAGCATAGAGATCAAACAAGCCCAACTTGCCCATACATTCTTTAAAGCAAGATACAAACACTCCTTTCGTAAAGACATCTGCAACATGTTCATTTGTCTTTCTATATGGAAGACATAACAACCCTACATCAATCTTCTCTCTAATGAAATATCTATCCAACTCAAAATGTTCGGTACGATCATGGAGCACAAAGTTATTTGTAAGATTGATGGCAAATTTATTGTCGCAATAAAGCATCATGGGAGTCTTTGGTTGCAATCCAATGTTAAATAAAAAAATCTTGATCCATAACATTTTAGTAACACCCAAAGCAATAGCTCTATACTCAGGTTCTACATTAGATCTAGCAACCACATGTTTTTTGCTTCTCCAACTTGCTAGGTTTCCACCAAGATACACATAAAATCATGAGGTGGACCTTGTGTCGAACCAACCCAATCTACACCACTATAAGCTTCAATCTTTAACTCATCACTTTTGGTAAAACGAATTCCCTTTCCTGAACTTTACTTTAAGTAGGCCAATATCCGATGTATAGCCCTCATGTAAGCATCTCTAGGTGCATGCATGAATTGACTTACTATGTTAATAGGATAAGATGAGTGTAAGATTATGAGTTTACTCACCAATGTTTAATATTTGTTCTTATGAACATCCACCAAAATGACTATCTTTAAGGCTTAATTTATGATTTGCTTCAATGGATGTTGCAGCAGATCGGCATCCTATTTTTTCAGTATCCTTTAAAAAATCAAGGACATATTTTCGATGACACATTATAAGTCCATCCTTAAATCGCACTACCTCAATTCCTAAAGAGTACCAAAGTTAGCTCAGATCTTTAATCTCAAACTCAGTTTCAAGTTTAGCTTTTAGCTGGCAAATCTCAAGCTCATTATCCCCAATGATGATCATATCATCTACATAGACTAACATTAAAGTTATACCTCTATTAATCCTTTTCACAAATAATGTGTAATCACCATTAGCTTGAGTAAGCTCAAGCTTCTTCATAGCAACCCTTAACTTCTCAAACCAGGCCCAAGGAGATTGCTTGAGACCATACAAGGCTTTCTTCAGCTTGCAACATTTTCCTTGCTCATAACCAGGCAGCAACTACATGTAAACCTCTTCTTCAAGGTCTCCATTCAGGAATGCATTTTTTACATCCAACTAATGAAGCTTCCACAAGAATTGAACAACAAGAGCAAGAATAATTCTAACAGTATTCAATTTTGCAACATCAGCAAAGTCTCCAAACAATCTATCCCATGCTTTTGAGTGAATCCCCTTGCAACGAGTCTTGCCTTCTATCCATCCACACAATTCCATCCACCTTATACTTAATTGTTTAAACCCATTTTTAACTAACAATGTGTGCATCTATAAGGATACATATCACCTCCCAAGTATGGTTCTTCACAAGAGGCATCATTGCCTCTTACATTGCTTGAGTCCACTTAGGATCCAATTAAGCTTCAACGAACCTAAGAATATAGTGGGAGGAAATGATCAAATCTAATTATCAAAGGACCCAACACCTCTTTATATAGAAGAGAGGTATTGGGTAAATAACAGTGCATGTCCAACATAAAATAGAAAATAATAAAACCTGACACAAAATAGATATAAATAGGAGTATCTCAACAAATATAATTCATGGCAAGTGACGATAAGAAACATTTATAATATGCATTGAGATGCGAGAAAGTCACATATATCTTAATTAGATACCTTGTACATTCATGAACTCCTTTTCGAAGGGCAATAGGGTGATCATCAGCAAAGGAACCCACTTCTCCACTTTCAACACTATCTACAGTCATAATATCTTATCAGATGGAGTTCAGAATTCAAAACCTCCTCTTCTAGAGGTGCAATCTCTAGACCTAAATCAAAGGAACTGTTCTAATTGGGATTGGTAGTGGAGTAAATAGTAGTGGACTTAATAATTGGATTCTAGGGTTTTCCTTTTTCAAACACTTGTTTATGTACTGGACCATATCTATCCCTTTCTTCTATATCCTTTTTGTTCTAGCCCTATTTTTTAGTTTCGGCTATCTTTGAAATTAAAAAATCAACATCCTCTATCACTATCCCAAAGTTATCTTCACTTTATTATCTGTTCTCCCCCTAAAGAGGGTCTTTGGGTACAAAATAGGCATCATGTTCATGCAAAGCCACATCTCTAATTACATATTATTTTATTGTAACTAAATCATAGCATTTGTAACCCTTCTACTTGGATGAATATCCTAGAAAGCTTGGATCTTCCTAGTTGTAAAACATGAACAAAACAAAGACACCCAGATATATTAGGTGACAAGTTAAAAGGTGTCTTAGTGGGCATCAGTATAGAAATAGGCATTTTCCTTTCAAGCATCTACTAGGCATTCTATTAATAGTTACACAGCAATCAAGACTACCTCTTCCCAAAAATGTTGAGGAACATTGCGTTGAAACAGTAAGGCACGAGCAACCTCTAATACATGTCGATTTTTCCTTTCTGCTACCACATACGGTTGTGACATATAACTGCATAATGATTCATGAAGGATCCCTTTCGATTCAAAAAAATGCACAATATTGCCATCTATATATTCTCTAGTATTGTTAGAATAGAGAACTTGCACTTTGAAATCATATTGAGTTCCAACAATATTCACAAAAGCTTGTTTGATTCTAGGTAGCTCACCTAGGTCGACTTTTCATCAAATAAATAAAGGTGCATCTAGAGTAATCATCAATAAAACTCACAAAATACATAGATCCACCAACAGCAATAGTAGGAGCTAAACCCCAAACATCATAATGAATCAAACCAAATAAATGAGAAGTTTTATTATTTGAAAATGAAGCACGATGGTGTTTTGATTGTTCACAGACTAAACACTATAAAGACTAAACATCAATCTCAGAAAACATAGCTAAAAACTTCCTTAAGGATGAAAAACTCAAATGACCAAGACACCGATGCCAAACCTCAACAGACTCCATGCTAACTTTATTATATTTCCTCAAGTGTAGAACTGCCTGAAGTGCACGTGTGTAAATGCCATTAGACTCTAAACCAATCCCAATCTTCTTCCCCATCACCAGGTCCTTTAAAACACACCGATCTAAGTTAAACATTACCTGGCAGTTAATTTCCTTTGTTATTTTACTAATAGACAATAACTTCAAAGGAAGATCATGAACATGAAGAGCACTAGAAAGAATAAGTGATTGTAGTAACAAGATGCATCCTTTTCCTGCAACATTAATATTCGAATCACCTACCATAAGAACCACTTCTCGACCAGATCCAAGTTTGTATTTCAAAAACCATTTTACATCTCCAATCATGAAATCAAATGCCCCAGTATCAATAATCCAATCGTCAAAGTTAGAAAGGGTCGTCATACCTTTGCTACCTTAAACGAACAAAGCATGGTTAATATTATCCAAGTCAGATCCCTCCTTGCCAGGTGCTTTTCAGAACAATCCTTGCAATTGTTTAATTTGGTCCATCATTAAGTCATGAAATCGAATGCCCCAGTATCAATAATCCAATAATCAAAGTTAGAAAGGGTCGTCATACCTTTGCTACCTTAAACAAACAAAGCATGGTTAATATTATCCAAGTCAGATCCCTCCTTCTTGCCAGGTGCTTTTCAGAACAATCCTTGCAATTGTTTAATTTGGTCCATCATTAAGTCACGAAAAATGATACGGGCCCCTTCAGCGAGCTCTTCAGGTACCACATTTCATTTAATTTGAGGTCTATTTGTACCATGACCAACCTCTTGACACTTTTCAAGGTGAAGATCCCAATAGAAGTCTATAGTATGCCCAATTTTTTGACAGTGTGTACACTTTCGAATTCCTTTACCATAGTCAACTACAGTAAACTTAGGTCCAGACTAGTTTCAGCTACAAATGTTGAATGCTCTAAATTAGTCTTCCTCATTTCATCAATAGCAACTCCAGATCTACCTTCCATGACAAGTAATTTAGCCTCCTCGACCTCAACCTGAAAGTAGACCTCCTCAATACTCAGAATGGATGAGCCATTCAAAACCTGACTCCTAACATTCCCAAATTCCTGGTTTAAACCACTAAGGAACATAAATGCATGTGTCTTCCAGTCTCCATCCCAATGAAGTTTCTAAGGATCCTTCCAAATCTCATCTACATAAAAATCCAAGTCTTCCCACTTGGATTTGAGAAGGCCATAATATTCAATCATAAATAGTGTCACTTGCTGAAGATTGGAAACCTCGTGTCAACTGATAAATACGAATGTCCTTCTGGCCAAACATGCTTTCTAGGGTTGTCCACATCTCCCATGAATTTCTTTCCAAGAATAAGGGGTTGAAGCTCTACTGAAATAAAATTGACAATCCCATATTAAACTTGATTATCTTCAAGATACCATGTATCCCAAGTAGGGCCATCCACTTTATGCTCGACTTTGATACCTCGTACATAGTCAATACGACCATAACCGGCAATACCCATCCTTGCTATTGCAGATCATAAAAGATAGTTGAAGAAAATGAAGTTTCTTATCCGTAACGCTGAGGTAAAAGTTGTGCCAGAAGACTAGGCTTGATCATATGTCAACTGTGCCAGACGCTACACCACTGCATCATAGTCTACATTTGCAAGAGTAACTGACTCAGTGGCCGTCGCAGGGGTAGAAGTCACAATAACTTGGTTGACAACAATAGATCTTCCAAGTTTATTCCAACACTTAGCCTCAACATAGCCAATCCTCCCACAATAGGTGCAGGTAGGCTTACTGCATGTACCATCACCGTGTCCCCTACCTCTGCCATGGAAGCATCCACCTCGTTCACCAAGGGTACTCATAGCTACATGGGCAAAAGTATTGTTGGAGACAGCATCATGAGTAGGTTGAGCATGTAGCCTGCTAAGCCTCCTGTATATCTCCTCAATGGTGGGTAGCTCAGATAACGTGAGAATCTAAGAGTGAGCAACAGCATAATCATCATTTAAACCTGCTAAAAAATGTAGGCAAAGAATTCCTTCCTGTGATCTCTGCACATGGTAGATGTGCACAAGAGCCTGCAAGCATTACTTTTCCCAGAGTCCCATCATCGTAGAATAGTACTGGGACAGACTCCTGGTCTCCTGCTTCAAGTAACATAGATCATAATGTACCAAGAAGACTTGAGTAGAGTTTAACTCATGAGAATAGGCATCCTTCAAACTGGCCCACATCTGCTTGGCCGACTTGTAGTACATGATTTCATCCCCAATATGAGGAATCATGTTGTTCAATATCCAGGCTCTTACAATTGCATCATCCCTGTTCCAGGTGGCATACTTCCCGATCCTTTGCGTCGCCGATGTCTCTGTAAGGGCATGTTTCTCATGCCCTTCCGCAGTAACCAGAAAAGTTTGAGACCAACGGGGGTACTGAATCTCATCCAACTTCACATTTGGTGCAAAACATGGATTTTTGTATGCACCACTTTCTCCACCTTGTCCTGAAGTAATCTCAGATTCTGACAATGAGGCCATCATACACCCACAACAATAACAAACTCACATAATAACAATAGAAACAAATCTAATTTTTATCACCAAAGAAAGAATCAGAGAATACACACCCCTCAATCCGCATACACATGGTTCGATACGTCTTCAACACACCAAGGGAAATACACCCCCAAAGATTCATCAAAAAATAGGGGAATACACACCCCAAACTGAATCAAAGGTCTGATTTTGTCATACCTTAGTGCTAGAAGGTCTTCAACATATCTTTCGAAAGGTCCTTGGCTTCAAAAACACATTACATGAACGCCAAGAACCTCCCTAGAACCTATAGCAAGTTGTGTTGCCCCTCCCCCTTGTCGTCGAACAAGGAGAGGTAGCGAGAGAAGGAGCGGCAGCGCTGGCTGGCGGTGGCACTAGCTACTAGCCCTACTAGCTAGTAGCAACACTAGATGCAGGCGGTGCTAGCTGCCAACGTTGCTGGCTGGCAGGTGACGCCAACGGTGGCAACAAGGGAGCTTAGAGGTGGGGTTCGGATTTTATTTGGTGGTGTCAACTTAACTCTAATATCAAGTTGAAGAAAATGAAGTTTTTCATTTTACTAAATCTGCCCTACGCCTCCTAATATAGAGAGAGGCGAGGGAAAATATAAAAAGAGTCCATCAGGAAAACAAAATAGAGAAATAACCTAACAATATAACGTAACAAAGATAATACAATATATTAAGTTTTGTAGTGGTAAGCTGCACCATAAGGCCTTCATGGGACTTCATGGATCCCAACTCGACCTTTTTCCGTCTTGCTTTTATTCCTCTACCATAGTAGAAGAATCCACACACAAAACTCCAAGTGATCAGACCACACAAACCACTAAATGTCAAGAACAAGAAACCCAACCTGCTAAACAATAACAAAAGAGGAGAAATGGAGCACCAAACGATATCAGAATACCAAACCCGCAAATGGAGTTTGCAACTCCCCTATAGGAATCAATCGGACCAGTCGCAAGGGTCATCGGAGCACCGTCGACGTTGAAACATCCAAGGACAATGCCGCCCAGACCAGCAGTAGGGGGAGATCCGACCTATTATTGCCAGCAAAGACCACAACAAGCAAAGGGGAGGGCAAACAGGGGTCACCAAAGACGTCGTTGGCCTGATGCGGGCCACCAGAGACTAAATGAGGTCATTAAAACCCTAGAGCAGGTTGCCAAAGACATTACTGGAGACATCGCTAGAGACATTGCCAAAGACATCGCTAGAGACCACACATTGAGAGAAGGATCACCCAAGGGACCCATGCGTGACCAAGCCTCAACAAAAGAGACCCTTACCATGACGAGATGTGTAGAGATCTTCAACATGTACTACATATACAAAGACCTCTATGAAGAAGAGCAAGACCAACCCAACCATGTTGAAAAGTGAAAAGAGAAACAATCTCACAAACACAATGATATGCGTGGAAAACTTTCTCAACAGAAGGGAAAAACCACAGGAACAGATACCTAACATATGCTAATGAGTAGGGTTTTCTTTTCTTTTCCAATTGACCAACTACAGTGGGGGGATGTTACAATATTTATAAGCATATGGCTAAATGGATCCACCCCAAGATCCAATTACCCAATTACAAGAAACCTCAACAATATGTACCCTAGTCCATAAGGAGTACGATTGGGACTCCAAGCATCTATGTGAACTAACTCAAACAACAACTATAACCCTGAACTCTAACTTAAGGGATAAGAACTTCAATGATCCTTCCCTAACTAACATGCATCATACTCAATCTTCGCAATAGAAGAAAACTGAGGAACGACCTAAAGAAGCTTGGTCAAAAGATGTCCCAAATGCAAGTGCCACTGAAAAGCAATCATAGTAACGGTAGGAATAGCAACACTTGTGTAGCTCAAGAAGACTAAAGGAGATGGCATTCTCCCCCCTACACTTCATAGCGACTACCAATCATCATCCCCATTAGGATATCCTGAAATATACAAGATATAGGATCAAAGATGGCCCAACAACTCAATTTTGTTGACAAAAAGTGAACTGATGGAAAAATCTAGAACAAGAAAACATCCGTCAACCACATGGTAGGTGTAACACCTCTTGACCAGTGATGGGACAATGTCTCCCATCTACTACCTAAGCTATTTACCTACAAGTCCATATGCAGATGACGAAACGACATTGATCTCCAACTAAATGACAAGATGCTTAAAAATCCACAAGCCAATCCAAGTCACACAGATCAACAATATGTGCAAAGAGAGCAACTAGCATACTAGTAAGGTAACTACGACAGTTGTATCTAAGGTAGCAAATGATGCAGAGGGAGTCGTCAAAGATGCCAATTGTGAGATACACTGTAAAAGCTTATTACTATCTAATCAAGTAGCTGTGACTGTATCTCCAGATGCCTCTACTGTAGTAACCACCTTATCGGCAAATAGTAGTTGTCCATGTTTCTTCCAGCAAATATTTCCTATATGTGACCCAGATACCTACAATATGTACAAGGAAAGTGTTCTCTATATTAAGAGCCACGCTCCCTTTAGGTCCTTGTATAGAGGGTATGCCATGTCCTCTACCAGGACTAGTAGCTAAAGCAAATGTCTGAGAGTCAAGCGCATTGTTGGTAAAGGAAAAGCTAGTCTACTCATCCTATTACATGCCTCCTTAAGAGTGGGAATCAATAAGCATCTAAGAGCAAGTGGCGAAATATTCTACTATAAAGCAATAGCCTTCTTTTATATGCCTCCTAATTTTCACAAGTGTAAATAAGACAAGTATTACACTTCTCGAACAACGCCTCAAGGGTCGAGCAATACCAAGACAATGATCTATCTCTTAGCAAAGATGGGTCATCTTGTTGTAAAGCTGAAATACCCTACTAGAATTCTTCTCATAAAAATAGATATCTCTCATATTGTCCCACATCTGCTTTGCAGTTTCGTAATACATGATTTCATCCCCAACTTTAGAGATGACTAAATTCATGATCCATGTCCATGTTTGGACCATGGCATTCTTGCCACTCTTCTCCATGGGATCTGGCTAAAGTAACACATGCTCCTTGTGGTGACCCCCTAACATCATCAAGAAGGTATGTTGGCACTGAAGATAGTTTGTTTCATCCAATTTTACTATAAGACAAAAGAATGGGCTCTTGTAGCCCCCATCTCCATTGGTTGCAGATGTTGCCTCTATTTGTCTTTCAAAGCCATCTTCACTTCACCTCAAACCTAAATGAATGAGAACCAATGAACTCAAGGGAGCTAACAAATCAAATCAGTACTACTCAGCAACAAGAATGATGCAGTGTGCTAGTAGTTGGAAATGGTGGACTGGTGGTGACCTTGCAAGGTCACTAACAACTACTAACAAGGACGTATCCTAAAACGACCATGGGTAGCAACCACGAGCAAAGCAGCATATTGCACAATTTTTAGTGACACGCTTCGACTAGACCCTCAAGTGGTTCAATAAGTGTAGCACTAGCCTGCACAAAGCCCCAGACCTGTCAGTTGTCTCTTGTGGGTTGTATAGAGACCACAGTGCCTGGAAGAGCGAGTTAAAGGCTAATAATGACCAATTCAAGATGAGTTGGCACCTTTCAATGCTTTTCTGTGACGTCAACCCCCACTAAAAGGGGTCATCGACCAATCTGGGATGAGTGGCGATAGGCAGGGGGTGACCTTTGGTGAAGGTAGGATGATTTGATCTATCTAAGGTTGGGGTTTTTCCTTTTTCTTTCTTTTTTTTGTGGAACACGAAGGAGGAATAGGAATCAAGGTGGATGTTAAACACCAGCCTAGGATCATTGTTCCGTTACCAAGAGCTTTCTCTTGACAGAACCCTAATCCTGTAAGGACTTGGGAAAAGTACATATGGAGCCTCAAACACAACATAAATAGCAGAAAGTAAAATGAAGAAACATGTAAAGTAAGCATCTCAACAGTTTTTACCAACTACATTATGTTGATTCTCTCTGAAAGCAAACCTTCTTACGCCTCAGAGACCAAGCTTTACAAGCTCTTGAAAGCTTTTTGGTCATATAAAGTCATAATGATATTTGACAAGATGGCTTTCAAAAAACGTTTGACAAAGAAAAAAAGAGGAGAGAGAGAGAGAGAGAAGCCACCAAGGGGTTGACTCGGTGGTAGAGTACCCCACCGGCATATCCAAGAGGTCATGGAAGTAAATCCCATGTCCACCAGATTTACCTTCTTAGAAGATAAAAAGAGAAAAGCCTATATAATATATAAAGGTTACTTCAATCTAGTTGTCTAAACAATGGCACCAATAATACCACCGAGATTAACTACACAGGAAATATAAACCCTGGGGATTTTTTTGTGGATGATAAAAGGAGGGTTAACAAGGAATGTATCCCCCTGAAATTTCATTTATAAGGGAACTAACTGCATCAATCATTACAAGGAGAGTAAAAGCCATCAATCACTCCATCCAAACTAGCCTTTTCCCCTCCAAAAATAACCCCACTATTAAGCTCCAGCAACAAGCACCAAAACAAGATAACAGCTCTCCTCGGCTGGCTACTGTCTAAAGACAATGGACACAAGTAATACCCCAGAAGGCTCCACTAGAACTGAAATCCAAAGTCCAATCTCCCCTGGAGACTGTTGACTTCAAACAGATGGAAAATTGTAGTAAAATAACAGGGCCATATCCAATATGTCTGGTGGGAGGATCCAGCGAATTTGAAGGTACACAGAATTCAAGCAAGACATAACTTGATTGTTTGTCACTATTTCTATAGGTTCAGCAGACATGCAATTTACATAGATCACCAAACTTTACATTTCAGATTAGGACAAGATTATTGGCAACAGATATAGCCCTTATTAACTGTCAGAACAATGATGATATTTAATCACCATTCGGTACTCAGAAAGAACACATAGTTAGTTAGAAGTCTAAACCTGCTTGAAAAGGTATTTCAAGCATAAGTGAACCCAATCAAAACAGAACTCAAAATTCCCTAGCATTCATTCCCTTTTGAATCTTCACGAAATGGGGTTTGGGAAAATGGAAAGCGAAAATGGTCAGATACATAATGGAAAAATGGCCAATCTATCTTGCATGAATTTTTATCCCTATCTTGCTTTTGAAGGATAGTGATCCCATCCTGTTTCCCACCTTAAAATCAAGGGGTTCCGTCCATGTTTTACAATGCTTTCTCTTTTCTCAATTTACTTTCTTGATGCGAACTGACAAGTTACAAAACTAGGTTATTCATGCTTGAATGAGCTTCTTTCCAGGAAAAAGCTTTCATATTTCATGGCCAATAAATGTTATATTTAATATTCTCAGCGCCCATATTTTTATTTGTCTCCATAATCATCTCTTCTACCTTTTCAAGAAATAATCAACTCTTCTAGAATATTTATATATATCCATCATTTATGGGCATGCAAACTCATGAGGTACTCCTTTCCTAGTCCAGTTGGAGGTTACTACAATTGCATTTGATGATGAATCTTATATCGGTGACTAGAAAGAGATTTTGCTTGATCTAGATACCTCCTAGGTAAGATTTGAATGGAGGCATAGAATCCATGTAGTCAAGCCAGTTAATTCAGAAAAACTTGATTCAGAGTGTTAGATTTGGCTTTGCAGTCCCATATGATATTCAAGATATATCCAAGCTTGCATTCAATGTGTTAGAAATTCAAACATAATTTGCAATCATTTTCAACAAAGAGGAAGCAACAAATGAAACCTCAAGTATGCCTTGTCTGCAAAGGAGTTACAGCTTGTGGTCTTTCTTATAAGGTTTCTATTTGAGATTTAGAGCTTTCCATTATTAGGTTCAAAAGGTTCAATCCAGAGGACCACTCTTTCATATACCTTTGAGTATTTGAGACTACCTACAATTAATGGTTGTTAGTTCCAAACATGTGATCATGAATTGAACCACAGAAATTCAGATGTGAATCCATATCCATCTAAACTTGGATGTTTGTGTGCTTCAGGTGAATTGCCACTGATTATCCAACTTCAAAGGATTTGATTGGGATCAGACTGGTTATTGAACGGTTTGTTCCCTGATCTCAGTTTCTATATCTTAGCCACAATAAAATAAGATACGTACAAAAGAGCACTACTTTTTAAGAGGTGAAGTGTCGGATCCATGGTTTGCTGTTTGAAAATTTTTCATGATTGATAGGACAATACTTCTAAACTGTGTCAGGTCCACTTATCATAAACATACATATAAGACATAGTTTGTCGTAAGAAAGGCATGGATTCAGCAAACAAAGTGGAATATGATGTTCAAGTTCCATCAATTCTGCATGGAATAGTTAATAAGGCTCTATTCATTCAAATGAAAACAAATTTATGCAGAGGATAACTCACATTTGGTCCAATGAAATTGATTCCATGTTCGTTGCACATGCTAACAAAAGTAGTATTCTCTGAAAGGAAACCATAACCAGGGTGTAACATAGTGCATCCACGGCATATAGCAGCAGCTAAAACATTTGACATCGACAGGTACCTGCCAAACAGCACACAATCAACTACTGCATGCATTCACTTTAACACGTGTAAAGGCACACTAAAAATAAACCAAAGATGGTTAACAACAAAGCAAGCTCTTACGATTGACTGCTCTGGGCTTCGCCAATGCACACTGCCTCATCAGCCAGTTTCACATGGAGGGCATCCTTGTCAGCCGTGGAATAAACAGCGACGCAAGGAATACCCATTTCATGAGCTGTCCGAATCACTCTGATGGCAATTTCGCCTCTATTCGCGACGAGAATCTTTTCACGTTGGCAGGTAACCGCAGGTGCTCCACCACCTCTACTGCTGCTCACTCGAGACTTCCTTTGCCTAGGGAGTTGAAGCTTCGGGAATCTCGCAGCAGTTTCCGTCGCAAACCTACATTGAGATCCCCGTACTCCTTTTGATGGCACCACCAGCAGACGTTGTTGCAAACCCTTCCATAAGAGAAATTTCCAGACTCAGTCAAAGGAATTCACAATGTTCATCGATATTGGGGCACAGAAAACTTGGAAACTCAAAAACCAGATCATCCAAATCTACGAAGAATTTATTTCCACCCGAAATGAATCATGTAACCGAGATATCGGGCATAAGCGAGCAATCCCACGATAGAAGCGTCTACAAGGTCATCAAGTTGACGCAAATTCGCTTCTATCATGTTTTATTCGGCGTACTTAAAACAATCGTCTCTGTCGTTTATCAGATTGCAAAATTCTTCGCAGAGAAATTGCCAGAAATTACGCAAATTCAGACATCAAATAGTTTGCAAGTACAAAGACCTGCAGTTTTGAGAGATCGATGTGCAAAAGGCAACAGATTCTCAGCTAAAATACCGTTGGAATGCGCATGTTCGCACGAAATCCAAACGCAGGGAGTAGTGACCGATTGGGATCAACTCATGGGACACTATTACTATCACTACGCATTACCCGAATCATCGAAGGTCGAGCGCTTTTCAAACAAACCTGCTGTCACTAACATTAGCCAAAGCGCACATTCGGCAAATCTCAATGAGGCGGAGATTACTAAAACAACAAGAAGAAAAGAAGGCAAAAGGACGGGGGATTTAGGAGGGTAAGGAGAAGGGGAGTCGGATGTACCGAAGGAGCTCGGACGCCTCCGCAAGCGATGGCGGCGTCCATTTTTCGACCGCCAACGGACTCGATCTGCGACGGCGAAGGCGATCAGATGTCGAGAGGAGAGCTCAAGGGAGGGGAGGAGAGATGGATCTGAGAGGGAATGGGACGTCACCTGCGGAGCTCAGTGTAGACTCGAGAGAGGGAGAGAGGAAGAGAGGGTTACGTTGTGAACGAACGTCCGGTTGAACGGAGAAGTCAAGGTGGTGACGGGGGCGCGGTGGCGAAGATACCGAGGTCGGGTGACAAGGGTAGTGGGATGGGACTGTAGTGTTTTCAGGGTTTTGGGGTTAGGGTGAGGTCGCTTTGCTTGGACAAGGGAGAGAGTTTACTTCTCCTTAAAATTCAAGATGAATAAATTTAAAATTTAATTACTTCTCCTTAAAATTTATTTGTTTTAATTTGATATTGGTTGTTTTTTTATTATTATTTTGTTAAAATGTTTAGCAGTTGAAAGTTAGGAATGATAAATGAGTCACAGATATTTGAGGTAATATTTTATCCTAACCTATAATAATATACATATCAATATTCATCTTATCCATCTCACATCTAAACACAAAATATTAGAAGCAAATGAGAATAAAAAAACATCCATCAAATTAGAATAATCATATTCCTCATGTGATATATTAGTAATAGATGCATGACTAGCCTACCTTACTTTTGGAGGTTTATGAGTAAGATTTTTTTTGTTGAAGTTGGTAAAAAATAAAATCATAACAAGAAAAGTACCTATCCAATAAAATGTGATAGAATGATTATATTGTCTAATGATAAAGATCTTCACAAAATTAAATTAATTTATCACTAAATAGAAAAAAAATAATTGCTAAAAATCACCTAACATTAAAAAATAGTAATCTCCAAGATCCAAAATAGATTAATAACAATGGTAAAAATTGGTGAGAAAGATCATGATTTGAAGTGAGAAAAAATAGGAAAAAATACGATAATAAAAGAAAGAAACTTGCTTAATGAGTTGACACTTTACAATTTTAATGGAGAGAGCACGAGGAAGGACCCAATAGTAGGTGATTATTAAAAATGCTTTGAGATGAATTACATTAAGGGAGAGAGTCTAATTTAAGAAGACAGGGTACTTCCATGACAAGGAGTATTGTGAGCTTGTCAGGTAACTTTGTTGGTAAGTAAATTCATACCATCTTAGCAAGAACAATAGGTTCTGAGTTCAAATCCCAACTAACTTAGGGGGATAGGTTTACAGGCTCACCCAAAATGATTAGGGGTATTGTGGGAGTAGATATTGAAGAGGCAAAGACTATTATAAGCTGATTAGATTTCTATATCTAATAAAGGATAGTGTCTTTGAATAATCTTGTGATTATTGAGAATCTATGATCCCATGATCTTACGGAGATTGATGTTCATATTGGGTTGAGAATTTATATTTTATCATTTTAAATATAAAATACCTATACATACTTCTTTAAATTGCATCATTTTTTCTTTTAATTTTTCTATTATAGTTTAATCTTTTATTAACAAAAGGTGGAGTAAAATTTCAAAGAAGTGGCAAGATTTTTATTTAACAATCTATCCTTAAAAGGTAATTTGTTTAAAGGGAGTAGTGGCTCCTGCATAGCGCTTCCCGAGCTTCACCCTTGGTTGGATTACCCTTAAAAGAGGGGAAATCATATGATTTGGATTTTAACTGAATATGGTCACATTTGAAACGGATTTTGTTTCCCATTTTTCCCTCTTCTAGCTTAAAAAATTAAGTGTTAACCCCTTAGCTTATCTCCTCTTCAATGAAACACCAACAAAGTTATCCCCTTCTATTTTGTTAACCTGAGTTAGCAAGCTCTCAATGTAAACCATCCCTAAAGCTTTCAATGAAAAAAAAAAAAAAAAAATCTACCTAAAAACTCCATAAAATCACACATATTACATATTTCAATGGAAATTTTGAAAGTTAATAGAAAGCTCAAGTAAAATCACACATGAAGTGTGGAGCTAAATCAAGGTCATAATGTTCTGACTTGAACTCCTAGGAGCCATTTAGATCCAAATAACCTTGCAAAATCTTAAATCATGTGAAAATAGGGCATCATAACTTCATTTCCATGTTCCATTAAAGTAAATCTTCAAAAGATCATCATTCCTAGCCTACATTACTTCCTTTTGAGAACTTACTTCCATCTCAATTTTGTTGTTCTTTTTTAATGTTGTTCTTTCATGATCATCTAATACTCTAGTGGATCTCATACTTCTTCAAATTCCATACTTGGCCCTAATCGACTAGGCTTAATCCCTAGTTGATTGTGATTGGAGTGTGTGTGTTTGCTTGATTTTGTTTGATCCAAGTGCTATTTAAAAGGTCCATCATGTTTCCCCATTCATATGTGATTCCTTGATGAGTTATGGCATCAATGGCATATAATTTTGCATAAAATCTCATTGGTCCTAATTGATGGATGCACTCAAAGTGAACTTCCCTTGACGTAGTCAACTACACTTGCGACCTTTGAAAGTTTAAGATGCCACTACATACATCCCTAATCAACTACGTTGACCCAAAATTAACAACGGTAGCAAGGGATAGTTTTAAACTCCACTATTTTCTTTGTGATTTCGTTCTCATTTTCTAACATGTTGTTCTATACCAATTAGTTGATTGATTGCACTTAATAATTGCGAGAAATTAAGGTTGTGAGATATTACAAAAATATTTTGATCTGGAACTTGTAAAATACAAAGGCTTGTCTTGACCTTATTGATGAGGCATAAGATGAAGCAGTTGAAAAGCTTTATATAAATAAAAAAAAAAAACTATCAAGCACTTCAATAAGTAAGGTAATTAGGGTTTAAGTGACTCAATCCGAAATAACAATTGAATCACTAAGCAATCATGCAAACATAAGAATTGGTAGCCCAATTCCATCATAACAATATACATCTAGGGAAAGGAATCTAACGCTTAAATGTCAACTATGTCACATATTATAGTTTGTTTGAGTGGTTAGGGTTCAATACCCCTTTACATAGAAAATTCAACATTTGTTTTAGGTTGCTTAAGAACAATAATTATAGTGAGGTAACTATTTCCTCATTTGTCATATGATGCCAACCTTTTCGCTCCTTAAGGGACCTCCTACTAAAGTTATGTGCCCTAAGTGAGCCAACCTAAGTGGAATTACTCAATTAGATGATTCAAATCTAAATGTTAGATCACATGGATACACTAGTATAGTTAGCTAGATCCCTCAATATAATTGGGGGAATATATTATAGTCATATTAGATATACTGATAATGAGTATTGATGATGGGAGATAAATCATCCCACGAGTCAGGCTGCATAGAGGATTCGGTTGCCCGGCAAATAGTGGAAACTCGGCACCCCAGGACAAACCCGTTTACCTGGATCCATGTACCCGGCAGAATGGAGGGTCGCTCCAAATCCAGGTAACAACCAACCGACAATCTGACTACCGCAATCAAGAAGGAATCATGTAAAGTACGGAACCGAGTTATGATTACTTTTCAGTTACTACGCGACATACTATTAATAGTAGAATCCCGAGATTGGGGGAACGGAAAAAGAGGCTTGCAACGGGGGGATGTCCACCCTAAAAATACTGAGGGTGAACAAGCTTTTAGGGGGTACACAATCTGAGAGAGAGAAATACAAAGAGTTTGTGTCATTCAACTACTAGTGAAAATTGGGAGTATCATCCTTCCCCCAGACATGCACCTTTTTTTGGTGGAACTGGGTCATCAAACCTCGTGCGTATATTCTCTATGATTATTTGTTGAGTCGAGGCTCCTATTCTAAGGGCCTTAATCAATTGGCCTCGCCTGTGGGAGGCATGCAGCAGTACATTTCTCAACTCCATCCCTCCTACTGTGGCTCCTGCACCTCACTCTTCTCGTGCTAATTAGGGGAAGCCTGGCCCAGGGGAATCTAGTGTTTCCATGTCAAGGAAACGCTGGCAGCCCTCCAAGCTAAGCAAGGGAGAGGAGGTGTGGCCACCGAGTCTGCCTCAGGAGCTTCCCCATCAAGAGAACCCTCTAAAGGACACTCTCCTCGATATGCAAGCAAAGGAGGACGAGAATGAGTCCAAGTTGGCAGCCTTAGGGGCCAAGCAGTAGCTGGTGATGAAGCAATTACAGGAAATCCGGCTGATGAAGGATTGAGTGGGTTTCCAACAAGAAGAGCCCTAGAGTTCCAGCCCCACTAACGACCAACTAAAGTGGCATCATGTGGTGGAAGAGGAAAATAGTTGCCTGCGTGAATAGCTCGAAAAGATGAAGCACGAGCTTAGTAGTGAAATGACCCTTCCCAAGGGTTGTTTGGCATTTCCGAAATTTTTAGGGGTTTTTGTGCAATTTTAACCCCCAAGGTTTGTATCATGGATATGTGAGGGAAAAGAGAACTTGCTGGGGTGCCCTCGCAATTTTCCCATCCCCACACCTTAACCCACCGTACACCATCCTCCTCACCCTCACGCCACCCCATACATCACCCACGACACCCCTCTCCCATACACCTTCCCCATTCCCCCCTTACCCCTCCACACCTCACACCATCCCTCCCCTACGCCTTCCATCTCCATATAAACCCCCCGCTCCTCCTCCATCCATCCTACACCACAACCGAGAGGAAAGGGAGAGCGGGGAGCAGGAGAAGGAGAAAGCGGAGAGCAGAGAACGGAGGCCTGAGAGCAGAGGGCTCGTGAGGGAGATGGGGAGGTGCTGCAATTGCTGCAGCTTCTAAGGGAGAGAGAGCTCGCAAACGGTTCTGCAGAGTCATTTTCTCGCAGAATCAAACATCTATAAAGACCATCAGACGTCTGTCCAGACGTCCAGAGGTAATACCAGACGTCTAATAGTGCGCAACTTTCATTTATTTCTCTTCCTAACAAGTCTGACCGTGTGTACGTATGTAAGGGGATGGGGAGGCGCATAGATGCGAGGACCGAGGCAGTTTCAGATGTCCAAGAGTGTCTCCAGACGTCTAAAGACACCCTCAGACATTTGCACAAAGTTCTAGATGTCCAAAAGAAGGTACCCTGAGCAAGGTGAGTCTCTGAGTTCGTTTAAGACATCTGGGACTCTTCCCAAACATTTGATTTTGGTCAAAGTTGGTGTTTTTGGGCCTATTCAGGGCCCGAACGGAGTCGGATTTCCACAAACAAAACGTCGTTGGATTTCGTTCGAGTTTCTCTACTTAATGACATAGTGTCTATGTTATTTTGAGCTCGTTTGACTTTTCGATCCATGTTATAGGTCTCCAGTCTGTAGAGTATACGGGACCTGCGAAGATGTCGGAAGGTACCATACGAGCCCCCATTCCACCCGGTTAACTTGGTAGAGTGGTTTTCACCTTAATCCCAAAGTTAATAACTAAATTGCATGCGTAAAATTATTTGAACCCTATGTTGTGAGACGAGCCCTAAGACAGAAAAGAGACAAATGCATGCTACTTTAGAATATATTTGATTGAACCCTAGGTTGTGAAATGAACACTAGGAATAGAAGAAATGCATGTGTAGTTAATGAATGATTGAGATATCATGATGCTTCCTAAAAAGAAATAAATCATGAGCTGCCTATACTACCTGTAATGAACCATGTCATGAATGGAAATACATATCTATACTAAGTAATCGATGGTGAAAATTGAGTTGTCTGTTCTACATGTAATGAACCAGATATGGAAATAAGAAAGCCCATGTACGAACCCTACGGGGAATTTATAAAGAAACCAAGAATACTGTAGTATGGAAAACCTGATGGTTTTGGAACATGTTGCCTACGAGCAGCTGTTCGGACTTAGTTAAGGGAAGTGAGCTGGCCCTCGTGTACGCAGTTTCGAGGAGAGCAACTATCCCTTTAGAGTAGAGGGGAGCTAGCTGCCCCTTGGGTTGAGACCCGGGGCTGGGATTGGTCACTCTATGACGACTCCTATTTGGGCCTCGCGTACGTGGTATCGGGGTGAGCTATTTAGAGTAGAAGGGATCTAGCTGCCCCTTGGGTTGAGACCCAGGGCTAGGATTGGCCACTCTACGACAACTCCTGTTTCGCCCTCACGTATGTGGTACCGAGGTAAGCTACTTAGAGTAGAGGGGAGCTAGCTGCCCCTTGGGTTGAAATTCGGGGTTAGGTTTGGCCACTCTATGTTAACTCTTGTTTGGCCCTCGCTTACGTCGTACCGAGGTGAGCTACTTAGTGTAGAGGGGAGTTAGCCACCCCATGGAGCCCAGGGTTAGGACTGACCACCCTACACCGACTCTTGTTGGACCCGCTAGGCAAATCGGGATAGTCGAACGAGGGTACGCAGACTGTGGAGGGGTGAGACCCCTGTTCTGAGATGGCAAGGCCATGTGTTGTTCTGTGTTGTACTTTTGGGCGTATCTGCTAGCGAAAACGATTAACCGCGTGCCAATGCAGGATAGCTACCCGTGCGCTTATCATATGTGCTGTAGTCACCGCTACGTCGTGACCATGACCTCGGGGTAGTAGACCGGGTGTTGGACTACAACGGGGGACTCTCTCGACCAGGAGAGTGACACGTGTACATCCTGCATCGCGGGAAAACTACAAGTGAGATTGTTCCCGTAGGGAACAAGAAGATTATGCAATGTTATGGATCTTGATTAGAGTACTCAACTCAGAAATGCATAAATGAGATAAATGGAAATGAATGATAATAAATAACTGGTAATGTATGATTAGCTAGTTCCTTGTTTAATTATGTTAGTTGCATGTAAATGACTTAACCACCACTCTACTCAACGTTAGCTGACCTCCAATTTTTGTAACCATGCTCAGGTCAGGGATTCGAGCAGCCAGAGCCACGGCTACTGAGGGCACTGGGCCCAGTCGAGCCCAGCCATAGTGTCCTTTCTTTGGTTTCGCTACAGAGAGTTTTGTTGTAGTGAGTACCTGTAGCTTGTGGTTATATTCAATTATATTTCTACCAGTTCTCTGTTGTGATGGCTACATTTGTAACGGTACTATTCCGCTGTATCATGTAAAAAATCTAGTGGTTTGCTATTATCTTTTTTTTACTGTCAGTTATATATTTTTCTACTTAGTTACATTACTCGTGTGGTTGAGGAATGAGTATGCATTTGGTTGTTTCTTGTTGGAAGACTAGGTCTTGGGGTTCGTCAAGGTGAGCTGATCTCGGGTTTTGTAGGTGATAAATGCCAATTTATCATCATTCTTATGCATTAAAACAAACCTAGCTCTTAGGATTTTGCTCCGCAAACGGGTTTTTGGGCTGCATTTAGGCATTAATTAGGTTAGGCATGCATTGCACTTTTTATTATCTTTTTCATATGTTTTTGTGAGTGTTAGGGATATACAGATTACTAGATCCCTAGAACCTTAGCACTTAGGAAGGCAACTGGTGGAGAAGCTCCCACTAGCTGGAACTCAGCTTGATCCAGCTCACCATAGTTGGAATCCAGCTCACCTAAACTAGGGTTAGCTCATCCTAGCTCCATTTAGCTCATCTCAGCTAAATGGAAGCTCAAGAGAGCTCATCTTAGCTCACCCTAACTCAGGTCAACTCAGATCCAGCTCAACTTAGCTGAGTCTAGCTCATCTCAGCTCCCATTAGTTCACAGGGAGCTCAGCTAGCTCAGCTGAGTTGACTAGAGTTCACCTCAGCTCAAGACCAGCTACATCCAACTGCAACTAGCTGAAGATGACTTCATTTCAGCTCAAGAAGCTCAAGTCCAGCTCCCGAGGACTTAGCTTAGCTCAACTCAGTTGAGCTAAGCTACCTTAGCTGCCTCAACCAGCTTGATCCTCCCTGGGAGCACCAAACCCAGCTCACCTTAGCTCTTTATGGTAGAAACCAGCTTACTTTAGCTTGGCTTAGCAGCTAGCAAAGAACTAGCAAGCTAAGCCAGCTAAAGTAGCTCCATGCCATCCTCTTCAATAGCTGCTAGCTCCAGTTCAGCTCCAAACTTCTTCTGTCCAACTCCTCTCCTCAAACCCTAGTTCCCATTGCCTACTCCTCTACTCCATTACTAGCTAAGCTAGCTTATCTTATCTTAGCTTAGCTAGGTTCCAGCTCCCTTGGCATTTATCACCCTAAAACTCTACCTAACTAGCTCCACTAACTAAGCCCTACCTAAGCTCACCTAAGCTAGCTCCATCCACTCCAAGTTGGCGCCACCACCATCGCCACCTTTCACCCCTCAACCACCACAAAACCACCCTAACTACACCCCCTTTTGGCGCCAACTTTTCCCTCCAAAAATGCCCTAATCTCCACCCTACACCTAAGCCTAAAGCCCATCTCCACCTTCCATTTTCCCTCCAAAATCCCCCCCCCCCCCCCGCTCCTTCTAGAACACCATTTTAGCGCCAAAATGGAGGCACCCTCTCCACCATGGACGTCCACCATAGGGTGCCTCCATGTCCTTAACTACCCCCCTCCACATCTCTTTGAATGGTGCCAAAAATCCATGACCATAGATCCCATAACCACCACTCCAAACTCCATCTTAGCCATCCATTCCAAGAGCCACCTATACCCCCCATCCTACTCTATAAAAAGACCTTTAACCACCACCATTTTCCCCATCCTCCATTAGCTTTAATTCTACCCTATACCCACCATAATTCAAGGCCAAGGAAGAAGAAGAGAAGAAGATTAAGGGGGCATCCTACCCGGCCCCTTGGTGCCTTCTTCCCCTTTTTTCTTCTCCCTTGTGCCACACCAAGGAGAAGGAGCACACCCCCACTAGGAGGACGGCCAGGCAAGGAGGAGCAAGGGTGGTGCACTCCCACCCTTAGAGGAGATCATTGAAGGTGGTAGCTTCCACCTTGGAGGACACCATTTTCAAGGAAGGAGGAGGAGCCCCTTTTCAAGCTTAGGAGCCACTAAACTTGGAGCAAGGAGCTTCCTTTCTTCACCAGATTTTGCAAGAGGATTTGTGTTTTTATTGCTTTTATATTTTCCATTTCAAGTGGAAGCATTCCTCTACATGTTTTTGTAAAACACAAATTCTATCAAATTAATTTGCCTTCTTTTCATATTTCTTTTTGTTGCAATTGTTTTATCTTTGTTCTAGCACTTTTTCACTCTCTCTACCTAATTACTCTAGGCCTCCACGTGCCTAGAATGAGCTTAGGGAGAAGCTCTACTTGTCACTTTAGTAGTAGTGTTGTGAGTTAGGTGTTAGTCATTTTCCGTCAACAATTTGTATATTGCCTTTGTTATTTCAAAACCCTAAAAAAAATGATATAGTTGAAAAGACCAAAAAGAAACGTGATTTCTATTTCCAAGCAAGAGACCTGAATTTTGTAAACATATTGCCTCCTTGGACGACCTTAAATACTTCCCTATCTAGGTCTTATAAATTTAAAAGCGAAAGCGGATTTACACGTTGTAACGACACTTAAATTACCTAATTAACAAATCGCATACTTTCGCGATCAGTAGGGAGCCGGGATCAGGTCGTGACAAGTAGCAAGAAGGGCAAGGTCCTTCCTGGCTTGCTGAAAGCCCCCCTCTTGTCTCTGTGAGAGTCGGACGAGCAGTTGGGGGCTCATCCTCTAGTGACCAGTGGTGGAGGCTCGATCCTGATGATCGTCCTTCAGGTCACCCGGGCCATGAGAGGCATGAGGCCTCATGTGTACGTTATCATGTACCCCTTCTCTAAGGAGTGATGATCACCTCGCTCCCCAAGAAGTTCAAGCAGTTTGTCCTGGCTCAATATGATGGGACATCAGACCTTAACATTTCGTAGGGAGTTACAGGCATATGATGCTGGTCCATGGGTGCCCAGATGGAGTTCTTTGTCAGGTGTTCCTGTCTTACTTGTCCGGGATGGCCCATGAGTGGTTCAACGAACTGCCGGCAGGCCAAAACACTTGCTTCCAAGAATTGGCCGACAAATTCTACTAATATTTTGCCGATCAACAGTAGATCAGGGATAATCCTAAGAGGTTGTCAAAAATCCGGCAAAGGAAGCAAGAGTCTTTCCGATCCTACCTAGACTGCTTCAAGACTTAATATTTTAAGTGCAAGCGACCTCACGATGCCATAGCTATCAAGTAATTCAAGTCAGGCTTTCTGATTCAGAGGTTCTGATATGACATTGACGATTTCCCTCCAAGGGACATGGCAGAGCCCTAGGATCGTGCCACTAACTTTGTCGATCAAGATGACTCCTTCAACTCTCGACACCATTTGAAGGATGGACACTATGAGGACTGTGCCTCTCCCGAGGCAAGGAGGATCTCAATTGAGGCGGCATCAATATCTGCCAGGAATGGCCATCGCCTCAATAAGCGGAAGGGGAATTTTCTAGATCTAAGGGACCAGCTCAACAAGAACCGACCCAACAATCCCGACCAACCTAGGTAGGACCCTATGAAGAATACACTCTCTTGGCCATGAATCAGGTGGATATACTAGCAGAGGTGTGGTTCGCAGATAAAGAAATACTTCCCATGACAAAGACCCTAAAGAAGAAGTCGGAGACTGGGCCTTACTACAAATACCATAAGGCCTAGGGGCATGCCATGAAGGATTGCCATGATTTGTGCGACCAGATAGAGTCTCAGATCCAGCACGGCAATTTAACTCATCTTATCAAACGAAATGAAGGCCAAGACAAGGGGAAATGCCTTGTGGAGGGTTCGAAGACTATCATCGAGAGAAACTCCAACAGCTCTGGGGAGTCCTCATAGTATGCCTTTTGGAGAAAGGGGTGGTGGAGACCAGGGACCTAACGGCCCAATAGAAGATCCCAGTGGAACTCTCGACTGAGTATCATCGCCAGGTTATAGCAGTACCAAGGCTAGACATCCAGAAAATCAAGCAGTCGGGGCCTTGTCACCCCAGTTGGCATTGTTTCCCCAACACTTGGCTGCAGGGCAGATAGAAGTAATCTTTGGCACCAATGCGGCATCGAGCCCCCTGGGAGGTTTAGGGGCTGCCCTTTCCCCTGAGAAGGCCACCCAGGAGGTGTATCCCACTTTGCAATAGCGAGAAAGGAGCTCCGTCAGGCAAGTCGCCACAACACTCTTCTCCGCCTTGCCTGATCCAACCGACCACATGGATCCCTTGTTAATAACACTCCTTCTAGCTAGGTGTCAACAACCCCGTCTCCTTGTAGATAAGGGTAGTGTCATGGATGTCCTCTTCCTTAAGACCCTCACGCAGTTGGGTCTTAGCGAGGAAAATCTTTCCCCTCCAACCCTGCCGATAGTGGGGTTTGGGAACCATAAAGTAATGCCCAAAGGAGAAATCAACTTGCCGGTGTCAATATGCGACAGAGATAAACACCTCAATAGAACAACCACTTTCATAGTGGCGGACCTAACAACAGCTTTTGACAGTATTATCCGCCACTCCACGACTCATGCTTTTCGGGAAATCCCCTCCTTGTACTTCTAATTCATACTTTTCCACACCTCCCGTGTAATTGTGATTGTCCATCGAGACCAGTCTATCATTCGGGAATTACTGCGCCTTGAGCTTAAGCACTCAATGGAGAGAATCCCTCCCCCCTAAACCTCACAAATGAAGGAAGAAGAGAAGTTTGATCCATGCTTTGCGAGAGGACAGACCCCCTCCTCAGCCACCTACGCAAGAGATGATGCCTGGTTCTTCAACCACAGCCATTCTGTTGTACCTTGATGCAACTGATGCAACTGATAAGCTGGTTCAACTAGGGGCTGAGCTATCTACGGACGAAGCCCACGAGCTACTCCTCCTATAGAGAGCCAATGCGGATATTTTCATGTGGTCAACCAATGACCTGCTAGGAGTAGATCCATCTCTAATTGAGCACCGGCTCAATATATAGCCAGGCTCTCGAGCGATCAAGCAAGCTCGATGTACAAATCAGCCAAGCAGTGGCAGGCGACCACTTTAGAAATAGACAAACTTCTGGAAGCAGGCTTCATCGAGCAGTTTGTTTACCTGGAGTGGCTATCCAATATTGTGATGGTCAAGAAGTCAAACGGAAAGTAGAGGACATGCATGGATTTCACAAAAGTAAACCTGCCCAAAGGACGACTTCCCCCTGCTGAAGATCGATGCCCTTATGGATTCCTACAACGGCCAATCCTATATGTCTTTCCTCGATACCTATAGTGGTTACAACTAGATAAGTTTAGCTTCGGCTGACCAGCTTCATACATTATTTGTAATTGATATGGGTCTGTTTTAGTATAGAGTTATGTCATTTGGCTTAAAAAACACTGAAGCTACTTATCAACGTTTTAGTATAGAGTTATTCCTTTGCTCCTCCCTAGCGGTAACCACCTATTTCGCTGCCATTTTTGCTGCCTCGCTGGGGTGGTGAAGCTGGGCTTAGAAAAGGACTCTGTTGTTATAGATCCAAGAAGGAACTTCAGCCCCAAGGTATACACCTGCACAACAACAAGGCGGAAAGTGTTGAAACATACTGGAAAAGGTGTCATTGGGGTACATGCTTCAGAAAGCGTTGAACGTAACGAACACTACGCTAACGTGTTCGATTTTGGAAAACCTGTCGTTGTAGTTTGAAAGTGAAGAATTCATGTTCAACAAATAAAATTTATACCGAAATGAAAATTCCAGGTCGAACACAGGGAGGCGGACGTTTGATTTAAAAACTACGCGTTTCTTTTTATTTGTCACAGAATAATTCAATTTAAAACTATCTAATTATTTACAATAAATAGAAGAGAGAGAGAGTAAGAGAGAAAGAGAATATTACACAGAGAAATCAAAATGAGATGTAGAATAAATAAGGAATTTTTCATTGAGGAGATTGTTCATTACAACTAGAAAGCATAAAACAATTACTCTAGAAAGTGATAAATTTACTCTAGAAAGCGTTAAAAGAATGGAGAGAGAAATGTCCTCCTCGACGATTGCTTGGAGGACGAACAAAACTACACTAGAAAGCAGTAAATCTATACTAGAAAGCAGTAAAAAGAATAGGGAGAGAGAAATCCTCCTCAACGGTTGCTTGGAGGACGAGCCGGATGGGACAACGCCTGGAGGAAGCAGGACGAAGGAGGACGAAGTAAAAGAACGGGAACGAAGCAACATGCCGTCGTTGTCGCGGGATCCACTTCCAAAGGGGAACGAAAATTGGACTTTATCTCACGAGAAGCATCCCGGGTGTGGGACAAGCTTCTCTTAAGCTTTGGAGGGGTAGAGAGGAGAAGGAAGGGATGAAAATTTCGTATGGAGGGGGTCTCCTTTTATAGTTGCAAGGAGTGGGGGCAAAATGGACATTACAACTTCAAAACAATAAATGAGGGGTCTTTAGTAACGGATAAAACCGTCGCTAAAGCCCCCAACGTGGGCGTAGCTTCCGCGCCCACGCGTGCCCGCTCAGCTGCTCGCGCATGCAACGCTTGCGCACGACCGCTGGTTCTTAGCCGTTCGATCGCGAGATCGGACGGCTTAGATCGCGCTTCACCCACTACAGCCCGCCTGGCACGTCCGTGCCGCGCGTTCAATCGCATGTCGGCACTATTGGGCGCGCGCGGCCGTCCGATCTCCATCTGACGCTCCACACGCCCGATATCTTGCGCCTAATTTGAGACTCGCGAGACTCGATCCCGCGACCTCCGCTTCGCCCGCAACTGCGTCACTGCTGCGCTACGCCTTCGAAATGGTCGTGCGGATGAATTAGCCAGCCGCATCCACAGCCGTTGGATCTTGATCCAACGGCGGAGAATCAACGCGCTAATTGAAGAAGAAAAGGTGCGGCGATGCTGGAGGCCATTTGGGCGGCTGAGATGGCGCCATGTGGCGCCATCTTGGCCGTCCATCTTCTGGAAGTTGTGGATGGTGCCACAGATGTCGGATTGACTCGATTTTTGTGTCGTTAAGCTGCGATCGTCGATCCAAATTCATCCGTGCAGTCGGATTTGTCATCTGAAGTGCGAATTTTCACCATCCTGGCCCTTGATCTTCTAGGGTTTCCCGGTCACTATCTGATGCTACGGATGTCTGATTAAGGCAATCTTGGAGTCGTTGAACTACAATCGTCGCCCTGATCACATCCATATGGTTGGATCTTTGATCCGAGGCCCCGATAAAATGTTTGCCCTGTCCAAGCACATAAAAGGAGACAATTAACCTCCATTTTATTCAAACTACTCTAAATGCAAGATGATGCTTGTTATGCAATATTTATATCATGAAATGCAATCCTATGCTTAAGAACATGCATAAATAGACATTTTAAGTAGTGTAAATGTGTTTACATCAGAAAGCGACTTACCACCTGAAGACAGAAGAAGTATTTGTGCTTCAAATTAACCCTTTAGCTTGGAGGATTATCCCAAGTGATGGCATCTTGAAGATGCTGAAACACTTACCTCTCTAGGTCAACCAATGCAAGGTTGACGCCTGCGGAACCCCCTACCCCTCGAGCCTGAGGCACTGAGGATATAGCAGCCTGCAAAGCGGCGGTGTGATCCCGACTAAGAGCTACACTTGGAGTGCGATTTGGGCAAAGCTAGCGCCCCTCCGCCTAGAAGCTAAGGGATCACCCACGTCCTAGGAACTAGTAGGGACGCTAGTCCCAGGACCTCCTGTCATGAGTTGTGATGGCTCAAATATGTTGCCAACCGCAAAACTTCTCTCCGCGGCCAGCTACTCGGCTACGCAAGCAAATGAGGTGGGGGTGCCAGACGAAGTGGGCAGGAAACCCGTTGATCGCGTGCTTTCACTCAACTCAGTAATTAAGTTAATTTCACTTAATTAAGAGTAGAAGAAATCACTTAGGTTAACTCGAAGTTGTATTGGTTGTGTAGTATAGGATCGAGTTAACCTAACATTTTAGAAATTTTTACTGGTTGAGTACATGTCGTTCATTGGGAGGTATAATAATTTTCTCCAAATTCACCAATTCTCTTTTATTTCTCTATAAGTTTAGGAGGTATAACTAAGTTGATTTTTAAAACACGAATTTTGCCAAAATATTTAAACTATAAAGAATATACAAAATTCCATATGAAAAACATATTGACTTAAAATGATGTTTGTTTTCCAATTTTATTTCAAAAGAAATTAAGGTAATTAAAAATTATTCTATTTAAACATGACTTTTTACAATTAAAATAAATTCAAAAAGTAATTAAAATGATGCAAGAAAAGATTTTCTTCATTTATTTCTTCAGCCTCTTATCTTCTTCTCCTTTTCTTTTATTTTCTTCTCTCTCGAGCTCTTTTCTTACCTTTCTTCTGTTCTGTTCCTGCCTTCTTTTCTTCCCTTAGTCTTCTCCTTTTGTTCCTTAATCTCTTTTCCTTAGTGCTTGTGCTCCTTTCTTCCTTAGCCTTCAGCTTCAACACTTAGCATTTAACAACCATTGGCTTCTCTTTCAATTCCCTTAGACTTTCAGCTGAACTGGGTTTTTTTACTTTTTTCAACCAAAATTTATTTTATTTACGGCGAGGTCCTTTTGAGGATACACAGCACCCTGAGACCAGGGTGGGACCAGACCCTACTCGGTCCTCACCTAATCTCAATTAGGTTTGTTTTCAGTTTATTTTATATCGGTTCATAGTCTCAAGCCAATTCGGCTCAACCCGGCCTCCCAGGCCTCTCGCCCTCCCAAAGCACATTCGCTCATGCCCACAAGGACACACACCTGCAGGCACACAGGCCCACACACACACACATATGCACATGCTTAGATAGGATCAGATCGGTAGCCGGTGTGCCGAGCACTGACGACTGAAGAGGGCATACAGCAAATTGCTTTTATTACCATGCGCGCGCTCAGAATCCGACGATGTGGGACTATCTAACCCCTTTCAGACCCAACTTTAAATGATCATAACTTCCTACTTAGAGCTCCAAATCGAGAGATTTCAAGTTTGTTAGAAAGCTCTAAGGTAGATCTACATAATTGCAGGGTCAATTTAAGGTTTTGAAGATGTTTTCCTCTTCAATTTGAAAGATGAAATCAGGGGTTCCTACGGGTTATTAAACACATGGAAGTGATTTTAATGTCATAGAGTCCTCAGATGGACTTTTCTTTCTTATTTAAAGGTTTGTACAAGTTATACATGTGATTCCACATCTGTTAGAGTAGTCTTTAAGCTCTTAAGACCTTCAAACAGTGTACAGAAGGTTGAAGCTTCTTTAAAAGCTTCAGAGTTCGAATTTCAAACTTTAAAATAGATGAACAGACACAGAGAAACATCTCTGATCGAATTAAACAAGTTCTAAGGGTTATAACAGATTAATCTGGGCAGGATTCAAGTTCAAATTTCAACAAAATGGCACTGCTGTTGGTTCGGGTTCGAAAGTAACCCAAATTGACAGGATTCAAATTCTCACTAAATAAATCATATGAGCTCACTTTATTCTCTCTCAGACCATTCAATAAATTCTTAGAAACAGTTTACACTCCTCAATACCTCAATTGAACTCAGAAACAAAGTTTCCTCCTCAGGTTTGACTATAAAGGCCTCAAGTTTGACTTTCTGTTCAAAGCCTTCTCCCTAGAAATTAAAGCCTCAATTAGAGTCTCCTCAACATCAGAAACTTATTCATATCTTCAGATAGGTGTTCTGACCTTGATTTCTAGGGTTTCAGGCTCGCCGCCTGAGGTTCAAAATGTGTTTGTTCGACAGAGCCAATGGAAGGTTGTTACAGTGGAATGAGGTCATGAACAGCTTCAGTGCATAGCACTGAAGCTTCTAGGTTCCTTAAAATCAACTTGAACCTAACTAATAGACTTCTCCAACTCTACCGGAGTTGGAGAAGATGAAGTTCATATCTATAGCTCCAGTGGTTAAATCCTCAAAGAAACATTCTTAAAATAATCAGTGATCCATTTAATATCACTCTGGAGCTTCTCAACAGATTCTGGAGGTTGAAACATAGTTTTGGCTCACCGAAGCTCCGGTGAATCTAGAAAATATGAAAAGTGTGTACAGATTGATTAATCTTACCATCTTTGATTTAGAAAGGATCCTAAGGTTGCAAGGAACCTCAGTATCACATTTAATTCCTCATTATTTCTTTAAATGTAAGATTTGACAGTGAAATCGTTTCTTTATAAGTCTCATTTGAATTAAGCTCAGGACTTGTTTAACCACTCGATTGAGAGGTTAAAACAAGTCAACAAGTAATAGTAGTCATAATTATATAGTTAATTTAAGATTTGAGCTGTTCCTGAGCCGCCATTGATAGCGAGCTCAGGAACTTAATTTTATTTGGGCGTTTAATTTATATGTGATATTAATATGTATTATAGTGTCGATTAGGGTTCATAAGTGGTGAATAGATGATGAAGAACCCTTGAAGGTGGAATTAACTCAACTACTATCACCATGGACAGTGATAGTAGTTGGTGAAGTTGAAATATGAATTAGGCGATTAGGTGATCAATTAAACGATTAAGTGATTTAGAAGTGATTATGGAAGTTAAAGGAGGGTGGAAAGTGAATTAAAAAGACAAGATTGAAGCTTTGGCGAGCTCAAGGAACTCGCCGGAGTCGGAGAAGATGAAACTAAAATTCTAAAATTACTCTAATCTAGCTACCTAAATTAACTAATTAAGCTAGCCTACTCCTACTCCTACTCCTAATCTACTGTTACTTAGACGAAGGGGTCAATAGGGTTCCACCGAAGGTTCATAGCGGATGACGAAATCAGACGGTGGAAGAAAGATCTCCAGCAGGCGGATTTGAGGTGGAGCGGAGGATTCCTTAGGTCAGCGCCTGTGTCAGAGACGCGGAAGACCACGGCGGATCTCCTCAGCTGATTAAGATGAATGGAGGAAATCGGAAAGTGGAATGGGAAGTCGCCGGAGTTTTGGACGAATAGCCCATTGGGTCGGCTGCAATGTTAGAAGAGGGAAGGGAGCCAACTTGAGTAAAATCCGAGGTGTGAGGGGGTATTTATAGCAATTGGCAGCGAAGAGAATGACGGGGTCTAGCCGAAGAAGGAGCTTGAGGAGCTTAACCTCCATCGTCGTCTCCGACGACGATGGATGTTATCTCCCACTGAAAAATAGGATTTCCGGTTAATCCAGACTGGTAGATCAAGTAGAGGTGGTGAGTGCAAGCTGCAAGAGCTTGGACAAAGAAGGATGATGTCGGCAGGGTGGTAATCATGCGGTGGGGTGACTCTTTGCTGCCAGCCGTTCATTCGGCTAAAGAAGAAGAAGAAGACGAAGAGGGACTTAAAGGTAATAAAACTTAAGGACCTGTGTGAGAAATAAGGACTCAACTGTAATGAATTTTAAGGACCAAAATGTAAACTCAGGTTTTGAAGGTTTATTTTAATTTAGATCTGTTTCAACTTTTTATATGTGTTACTAAATAAGGTAAATATTATGTTTACACCTTGAATTTACATTTTTGACCTTTTTAGGTTAATTTATTAGATTAAGTAAAATCACTTAAGTTATTATATACTTAGGCATACATTAAGTTTAAGTTACTTATCTTATTAATTAAGAGAATGATTAATAGGATTTCGAGTCCAATTTTTAACTAAATTATTAATAATGTTAATTGAATGATAAAATGTCATTTTAAACTTATTTTAAGGTCTTTTACTAAATATCCCTTATTTTATAATTAACCCTTATATTCATAACCTTAACTAATTAACTAGGAAGAGTAGTTAATTAGGGGTAATTAGAGATCATGATGAGTGTCTCATCACCCGCCTAGCCCCCTTCGTCCCATTTAGAAGAGACTTCCACACCTCAACCCCTATCGAGGCTGGCTAATAGGAAGATGAGGAGGGAATGCTCCCCTCATCGCCCGCCTCTCCAGAACTAGAGGAGATGTGCACAATGCTCGTGTGTCTCTTCCGCCGTCGGAGGGGGATTTCCTCAGGTCTAGTTGAAGTATGCTCTCTTTCCTTCCTCTTGCTCTCCTAGAGAATAGGGGACCAACTGGTTTCACCCACCCCCCGAGACTCGCGCTTCCCTGCCTCTTGCTTAGTTCCGTGGGAGTTCCCTGAGCGCTGCCTTGGGGTGTCTGGCCTGGCAAATGGCCCAAAAGCTACAATAGCAAAAGTGTAAGCTGTTAACGTAAAAAAAAAAAAGGTCAAGATGGTCAAAGCCACCTCCCCATAACTTACATGGCATGGGCTAGGAGTCCGCCACCCACATAAGGGTTGCTCGCACGTTTAATCGCCTCAACTCGAAACAGGCTATGGGCCCAAAATCCATTATTTTCTTGTCATCCTCCTTCACGTCTGGGTCAAGCTTGTGGTGGCTAAGCAGCAGCTCTTTCTCGGGCGAATTCTGCCAAGAGTTGGGGACTTCTAATTTCTCCACATTGTGGAGGAGGAAAAAATGATGATCCTTCTCCTTTAAACTATTCACCAAGTCAATTATTATATACTTAGTCTGCCCATTGTACAAAGTATAAGTCCCAGAGGGCGGCTTGCCCCTCTTTACTTTTAGGGGCATTAATCCAAAAAGCAGGAAGAAAAGCCCCATTCAAGGACAAATACCCAAATGTAAGCAAAGGACAGTGAAAATGTTCAAGACCAACCAATAGTTGAGGCTAAGTTGGAAAGGAGCGAGGTGGTAGTATGAAAGGAAAGACGTCAAAAACGGGTTCAAAGGAGCCCTGAGGTCATTTTCAATGGTATATTTATAAATAACAAAAAAATCATCTCTAGCTAGGGAACACAGGCAGGTTAACATCCTTGGTAGCTGGAACTAGACATCCCTAGGTCTATATTCCCTTAAAAACCCTAAATAACGGGTTTACTACCAAAAGTAGATTTAAAGGTATACAATCCAAATGTCTTGCTAGAGAGACGAGGGGCAAAGGAGGACAACTAACCTTTCCCAGAAATGCCTGACATCCTCCTTAGAGCAAAAACCTTTGTCAAGGAAAAGCCGTTCTTCTCTGACGAGGTCGCTCCTTCGGGGACTACGGTGCCTACAGTGCTTAGGGTTTTTTTCCTCGTAACGGAAATGTGGGGTAGGGGCATTTACTGCTCAACTACCCCCTATTTATAATTGAGGATACATGCGGATTCCAATTCTATTTAATCCCGCTAATTATCGGATGCAATTAATGCCCCTACGCATGTAATCATTACGGCACGATTCGAATAAGAGGTGCAGATCCCGTAATCCGTCCCGAATACTAGGACACAATTTTGTTATAATTACGATAATTAATGCGTGTCTTGTCCACTTAAAGCGACAAAATCATGCCTGCAATGATTGGCCATCACTCACAGAAAGTGGTGCTTACATCGTACAGTTAAATGCCCGGGTAGACGACCTCCTAAGGCCAATGGAAAATTAGGCAGTGGAATGCCTATTCTTTCTTAAAACCAATAGGTAGTGATATGCCTATAAGTTGAACACATGGCGCATTGCCCCTTGTAAAGACCTGTCCCACTTTTAGCCTTTTAAGATGTCGGGAGTCTCAGTCAGACGTCTGTCCGGACGTCTGGACCCTTTCCCGGACGTCTGGAAATGAAATTTCTGTACGCGTACTGTGCCTTGCGCGCGCGGTGCACAGGACCTTCTCTTCTCTCTCCTTTTTCCTCCTCTCCCTGCCCGAAACCTAAGCCCCCACTCCACCTATTTAAACCCCTCTCCTCCTCTCCTCTCCACTCCACACACCACCACCCCCACCTTCAAAGCCGCGAGAGGAGGTGAGTGAGGGAGAGAGAGAGGGAGAGAAGGAGGAGAGTGCGGGAGGAGGAGTTCGAGATCGAAGAGCTTTAGTGGAAGCTCGACGGAGCTCGCACGGCCACCGCAGGTGAGTGCGGGAGGAGGAGAGAGTCTAGAGAGGCATCCTCGACCATCTGCAGCGGCTGGAGCTGCGACGGCGCGAGGAGGTGCGCGGCGGAAGGAGTTAGGAGTGGGTTCTGGTAGTGGAAATTTTCCAGTATCAGATGTCTAGAGTGGAGTCCAGATGGCTGGCGGAACACCTGGACATCTGGAGTTAAGACCAGACGTCTGAAAGCTCGTTTATCGTGAAGGTATGTTCTTTTCACGGTTACGGCCATGTAGGCTGCACCGCAGCGTATTTGTTGGGCTTGATTTGGTGGCTGCGATTGTCGTACGCAGGAGCAGCCTTGGGAAGGAGCGCAGAACGCTCTCCCATGCACTTTCAGACGTTTAATCAGCTCACCAGATGATCGAAGGTGCTTCCAGATGACTGGAAGAGTGGTCCAACGTCTGAAACTACCTTCAGACAATTGCAGAGGAGGCCTGGACGTCTAAGGACACCGCAGGGACTTGAGGTAAGGTTCTGTATCTTTTTAGACATCTGGACTTATTCCCAGACGTTTGATTTTGGACAATAGACACATTTTTGACCCGTTTGGGGTCCGATCGGGATCCATTTTACGCAAACAAAGTACCTATAGTTTCCTTGCGAGTTTCTCTACGTACTAGTGGCCTTTGTATATTGTTTTGAACCTTCCTTTTGTGATGTATTCCCTAGTATAGGATTTCAGCCTACTGTGTGTTTGGGGTTCGCAGAGATGCCTAGATCTGCGATTCGAGTCCCCAGTACTCCCAAATTGTCTGATAGAGTGGTTTAATACTTTTAATAATTTTCAAATAATCATGTATTGTCGAATTAAATGACTGGAACCCTAGGATGTGGCATGAACCCTAGGGTAGGGAAATGAATGCACTGTTTGATACTTATATGCAAAATTGGGATAAACTACTGGCAATTTCCTATGAAATAATTATGGGTTGCCTGTTAGTATATGAGCTGCATGTATTTTATAATCAATTGCCTGTGAAATCACCAGTGACATGTTTCGAATTATGAAAACACAAGCTGCCTGCATATAAATGAGAATTGAATTGTGAATGGTAGAATCTGGATCAAAATAAATGTGGTAAATATGGGTATGAACCCTATAGGGAATTAGGAGAAGAACTCCTGTAGTTAGTTGGAAACCTGGAATGTAGACGAGAAGTGCGTTGGTCCTTGAGTACGTGGTACCAAGGAGAGCGACTATCCCCTTTTCATGTAGAGTGGAGCTAGCCGCCCTTGGGTTGAGACCCGGGGTTAGAATTGGCCACTCTACATGACTTCTGCTGGCCCTCGTGTACACGATATCGAGGAGAGCTACTAGTGTAGGGAGAGAGCTAGCCACCCCACGGGGCCCGGGGTTCAGCTAGCCACCCTACACCGACTTTTTAAGCCCTTTGGGCAAACCGGGGTAGTCAGATGAGGGTATGCAGACTGTAGAGGGGCGAGACCCCTATTTGGTTCTGAGGGGCGAGACCCCTGTTCTGAGAGGAAAAGGCCCTATATTGTTCCGTGCTGTACTTTGGGCGTACCCACTAGCGGAAACGACTGACTGCATGTCAGTGCGGGGTAGCTACCCGTGCGCTTATCATACGTGTCGTAGTCACCGCTACATCTTGTCAATGACCTTGGGGTGGTTGACTGGGTGTAGGACTACCACGAAGGACTTTCCTGGCCAGGAGAGCACCATGTGTACCTTCTACTCTTCGGAAAAGACTGCAATCAAGATCGTTCCCACGAGGAACATGTAAGATCAAGGATATCTGGATATTGGGAAGAATGGGTAAAAAGGAAATACACAAAACAAAATAAATGGAAAACAAAATTAAACCTCTTGCTTTTATTTCTTTAGATAGTATAGATACCACTCTACTCAGCGTTCGCTGCCTCTGTCTTTTTCATAACACTATTTAGAATCATGAGTTGAACAGCCCGAGCTTCCGGTTGCGGAGGGTGCTGAGCCCAATCGAGCCTAGTCGTAGTTTCTGCACTTTCTTGTTGTACCTGTATTGTTGTAGTAAGTATTAGAATTTTTAATTACTATTTAACTCTATTGTTACTTTCATTTCCGTTGTTTCTGTTGTTGTGGTAGTATGTAATGAAACAATAGTTTTTACTTTCCTTTACTGCTTAGTTATATTGCATGTGAGAATGTGGTTTACTTTCCTGCTTTTTGGTTATTTCTTGTTGGACAACTGGATTTTGGGATTAGTTGAGGCAAGCCGGTCTCGAGTCCTGTAGGGATCTGGGAACCAGGTCATAACATGATGGTATCAGAGCAAGGTCGTCTCGAGAGATGAACTAATTGGTTTGAGAATAACCGTTCACATGCATGTAACTAGGGTAGCCACCACAACGTATTGCCTTGATATTCATTCTAAGTCCTTTTTCGAAGAACTTTGATATTGTTTACCCATTTGTTCTGCCTTTCGTGTCTCCTTGCAGAAGATGCCTTGTTGGGGAGTTCTCGAGACGAGCCATGGTCGCGGCTGTGGAGGAGGTCGAAGGTGCAAGCGTGCCGAGCTTGAGGTACCAGTTGACCCACCTCTTCTCCTGGGCATTCAGGCCCAGGATCTCGCCTAACTAATCAGGAGATATTGTGCGAGAGGAGCTCCACCAGCCTCCACGGGCACCTCTCCTTGAGGACGTGGAGGGGGACTCTTCGATGGGACAGAGAGACCTCCACAGCGCTGGACGAGCAGGAGGGGGAGGGGGTGGTCTCCACCGCCCCCACTGCACTCTGACACTTCTGAGCATTTGCCCTCCTTGCCTGGAGGTGTGCCCGTTCCCCCACTGCAGCTGCACCACGAGCTTCTCGGCTAGTTCCGGAAGCTGAAGCCCCCCTCTTTCACGGGGGATGTGGACCCGTCTGAGGCAGGGGACTGGCTGGAGCAGATAGAGAAGGTGCTCGACGCCCTTCGCCCTCCTGCAGGGTGCCACGTGGCCTTTGCCACGTACCAACTAGAGAGCATGGCACATAGGTGGTGGAGGGTAGTCAGAGGCCAAGAGAGGGGAGAGACATCGTGGGACAAGTTTATGACCCTCTTTTGCGAGTAGTACTTTCTGTAGACTTGGCAGGCTGTGGCTACAAAGGAGGAGCGCCTGTGGAGGTTCACTGAGGGGCTCTGACCTGCTATTTGGGAGTATGTCAAACCTCTGAAGTGCCCACCTTCTCACGAGTGGTTAAGGCAACCATGACCTACGGGGAGACCAACCCGGCCACACGGGACACCAACAGCAGACGGAAGAAGCCCTACCAGCCAGAGCACTCTCAGGGCTGTCGAGAAAGGAGGCACGCGGCACTCGCAGGAGAGCCGTCTCGTTTTGCGGGGCCATCAGTGGGCTTTGGGGGCCCCAGACAAGGGAGAACTGCCAACACTGGACCCCCGCGCAGCCATCAACAAGGACCTACCGAGGGAGGAGGTCGTGTTCCCCTCTACTACCAATGTGGCCAGCTAGGCCACATCAGGAGCTACTACCCATCTTGGGCTAGAGCACAGCAGATGCTCCCCGCACCGAGCGCTGGAGGCCGAGCTGGTAGTTGTGGTCCCCAGGCGTGTGGGGGAGGGCAGCAGTCACGAGGAGGGTACCAACCAGCGGCTGCTCGCCCGACCCAGAGTGTAGCTACTTTGTTTGCACCGAGGTCTGAGGGGCGTATCAACGCCCTGACACACAAAGATGCTAGGGCTTCCGGTTCAGTGGTGGCAGGTATGGTTACCATTTCTTGCAGATTAGTGTACATACTTTTCGATTCCGGTGCCGCACACTCTTTTGTTGCTGCAAGTTTTGCTGTCAGTTTTGGACATGATAGTGTACTGTTAGATGATCCATTTGTGATTAGAGGCCCAGGTGGCTAGTTGTTTGTAGCTGAGGAGGTCTACACGGATTGCGAGGTCAGTATAGGGGGACACAGCCTCCCCGCTGACCTGATTGTGATACCGATGGAGGATTTTAGCGTGATTCTAGGGATGGACTGGCTGTCCGCCTACCATGTTCTGGTGGACTGTTTTGGGAGGAAGATTGTCTTCTCCATACCAGAGTTTCCTCCTTTCGAGTTTCACGGATAGCCGGTGGACGGAGGTTTCAGATGCATCTCTGCGCTTCGGGCACCGAGGCTTTTGAGCCAGGGATGTGAGGGCTTTTTAGCCTATGTAGTGGCTGAGCCAAGCCCCGTGGCTGACTTTTAAAGTATTCCGGTGGTTTGTGAGTACCCCGACGTGTTTCCAGAGGAGCTGTCGAGACTACCGCCTGAGCGTGAGATTGAGTTTGAGATCTCACTGGTACCGGAGACTAGCCCCATTTCTACTGCACCGTACCGGATGGCACCACTTGAGCTATAAAAGCTCAAGTTACAGCTACATGACCTATTGGAGAAGGGCTTTGTGAGGCCCAGTGCGTCCCCATGGGGAGTCCCTGTGTTGTTTGTGAAGAAGAAGGATGGTACCCTGCGACTTTGTGTTAACTACCAACAGCTGAATAGGGTCACCATCAAGAACAAGTATCCGCTGTCGAGGATTGGCGACCCTTTTGACCAGTTGCGAGATGCCATAGTGTTCTCAAAGATAGATTTAAGGTCAGGCTACCACCAGTTGAGGATTAGGGAGACCGATGTCTCCAAGACAGCTTTCCGTACCCGGTACGGGCACTACGAGTTCTTGGTCATGCTGTTTGGGTTGACCAACGCCCCCGCTACTTTTATGGATTTGATGAACTGGGTTTTCAAGCTGTATTTGGACCAGTTTGTGGTAGTATTCATCGACGACGTACTCATTTACTCGCGGGACCAGGCACAGCACAGATAGCATCTACGGATGATTCTGGATATTTTGAGGCAACGCAGGTTGTATGTCAAGTACAACAAGTGCAAGTTTTGGTTGAGACAGGTGACTTTCTTAGGCCACGTGATCTCGGGGGATGGTTTAGTTGTGGACCCAACCAAGGTTGAGGTTGTACTCAGGTGGGAGAGGCCACGTACAGTGACAGAGATACGCCGCTTTTTGGGACTGGTAGGTTACTATCGGCTGTTTATCAGAGGATTCTCGCAGATTGCGCGTCCTATGACCCAGTTGACTCGGAAGGACGTGCCCTTTGTCTGGACAGATGAATGTGAGGCATGTTTTCAGGAGTTGAAGGAGAGACTGACTTCAGCTCCTGTGCTTACCATCCCCGACAGCAGTGGCGGTTTTGTGGTGTACACGGACTCTTTATTGCAGGGGTTAGGGGGTGTGCTCATGTAGCGGGATCACGTTTTCGCTTACGTTTCGCGGTAATTGAAGCCCCATGAGCATACCTACCCTACCTATGACTTAGAGCTGGCAGCTGTTGTCTTCGCACTGAAGACATGGAGGCACTACCTTTACGGTGAGACTTTTGAGATTTTCGCAGATCATAAGAGCCTTAGGTACTTGTTTGACCAGAAGGAGCTTAACATGAGATAGAGACATTAGTTGGAGCTCCTAAAGGACTACGACTGCAGCATCTCTTACCATCCAAGGAAGGCCAATGTGGTGGCTGTTGCCTTGAGCTGGAAGGGACCCGCCCACTTGGCCAGTCTACAGGCGCAGAGTTGGAGACTCATGGAGGAGTTGGGCAGTTGGCGCCTCCGGGAGTCACAGGGGTATTGTGGGGCAGTGACAGTGCCGCAACAGGTGCAACCAGAGCTAATAGACCACATCATTGCAGGACAGATGACAGATCCATACTTGCAGGCGCTGCAAGACAGAGTGTTGTCAGGAGACCCAGGAGACTTTTCCTTTGTAGACGTGGTGCTACGCATAGGAGGACGCTTGTGTGTTCCCAGGGACAGGGAGTTGTTGAGAGGGCTCCTGGCTAAGGCACACAAGTCCAGGTTCACCATACATCCCAGGAACACAAAGATTTATCATGATCTGAGACGCAACTTTTGGTGGAGAGGGGTGAAGTGGGATGTTGGTGAGTTTGTACAGCAATGTTTAGTGTGCCAGCAGGTAAAGGCCGAGCACCAGAGGTCTGCTGGGCCATTGCAGCCACTTCTTGTGCCAGAGTGGAAGTGGGAGAGCATCACCATGGACTTGGTGGTGAATCTACCTGTTACCCAGCGAGGACTCGACGCGGTCTGGGTGATAGTGAACAGGTTGACGAAGACGACGCATTTCCTACCGATCCGAGTCACCTTGGGACCAGCACAGTTGTCAGAGAGGTACATTCGTGATGTGGTACGCCTGCACGGAGTTTTGCGTGAGATTGTATCCGACAGGGATACCCGTTTTACTTCCCAGTTCTGGGCTGAGTTTCAACAAGCTTTGGGGACATGGTTGAGGTTCAGTACAGCGTACCACCCCCAGACGGACGGACAGTCAGAGCGCACCATACAGACACTTGAGGACCTTTTTACGCGCCTGTGTATTGGACTGGAGGGGCTCTTAGGAGGAGCACTTACCCCTGGTAAAGTTTGCATACAATAATAGTTACCACTCGAGCATCGACACGGCACCTTACGAGACTCTGTACGAACGGAGGTGTACTACACCCTTGAGTTGGGTCGAGGTGGGGACCAAGTGGGAGGCTGGCCCCAGGCTAATCCGGCAGAGTTAGGAGGTGATAGAGCAGATTCAGAGACGACTCCGCACTGTCAGGAGTAAGCAGAAGAGTTATGCTGACCGGAAACTGAGAGAGGTGCAGTTAGAGGTTGGGGACCACGTCTTTCTCCTGGTTTCACCCATGAAGGGCCTGCAGCATTTTGGGGTGAAAGGGAAGCTTGCACCGAGCTTTGTGGGGCCCTTTGAGGTACTGAAGTGGGTAGGACTCGTTGCTTACCGGCTTGCCCTTCCTCCTCAGCTTTCTGGAGTGCACGATGTGTTCCATGTGTCTAACCTCAAGAAGTACATCGCCGATCCTTGTCACGTTCTGAGCGACGAGAGTGTCGCAGTGGGTGACGACCTGACCTACCCCGAGAGACTAGTGCAGATATTAGATAGAGCCGTTAGGAGTCTAAGACGAAAGTAGGTAACACTGGTGAAGGTCCTATGGAGAAGCTAGCGGTACGAGGAGGCTACCTGGGAGCCTGAGGCAGTGATGCGAGAGCGGTACCCGGAGCTTTTTGAGGGTACGTCTTTTCGGACCTACTTCGGTCCTCTTTAAGTTTGTTATCTGTTTTATGTTCCTTTTTTTGCACCTTAGCTAGTTCAAGTTTCGGGGACGAAACTTCCTTTAAGTTTGCTATGATATAAAGACCCGTCCCACTTTTAGCCTTTTAAGACGTCTGGAGTCTCTGTCAGACGTCTGTCCAGACGTCTAGACACGTTCCTGGACGTTTGAAAATTAAATTTCTGTACGCGTACTGCGCCTTGCGCGCGCAGCGCGCAGGACCTTCTCTTCTCTCTCCTTTTTCCTCCTCTCCCTGCCTGAACCCTAAGTCCCCACTCCACCTATTTAAACCCCTCTCCTCCTCTCCTCTCCACTCCACACACCACCACCCCCACCTTCAGAGTCGCGAGAGAAGGTGAGCGAGGGAGAGAGAGAGTGCGAGAAGGAGGAGAGTGCGGGAGGAGTTCGATGTCGGAGAGCTTGAGTGGAATCTCGACGGAGCTCGCACGGCCATCGCGGGGGCGTGCGAGAGGTGGAGTCCGGAGAGGCATCCTCAACCATCTGCAGCAGCTAGAGCTGCGGTGGCGCGAGGAGGTACGCAGCGGAAGGAGTTGGGAGCGGGTTCTGGTGCTGGAAATTTTCCTGTATCAGATGTCTGGAGTGAAGTCCAGATGGCTGGCGAAGCACCTGGACTTCTGGAGTTAAGACCAGACGTCTGAAAGCTCGTTTATCGCGAAGGTACGTTCTTTTCACGGTTACGACCATGCCGGCCACACCGCAGCATATTTGTTGGGCCTGATTTGGTGGCTGCGACTGTCGTACATAGGAGCAGCGTTGGGAAGGAGCGCGGAACGCTCTCCCACGTACTTTCAGACGTCTGATTAGCTCACCAGACGACCGAAGGTGCTTTCAGACGATCGTAGAGGAGGCCTGGACATCTGAGGACATCGCATGGACTTGAGGTAATGTTCTATATCTTTTAAGATGTCTGGACTTATTCCCAGACGTCTGATTTTGGACAGTAGACACGTTTTTGACCCGTTTATGGTTCGATCAGGATTAGTTTTACGCAAACGAAGTACCTATAGTTTTCTTGCGAGTTTCTCAACGTACTAAAGGCCTTTGTGCATTGTTCTAAACCTTCCTTTTGTGATGTATTCCCTGGTATAGGGTTTCAGTCTATTGCGTGTTTGGGGCTCACAAAGACACCTAGGAATGCGGTTTGAGCCCTCAGTACTCTCGAATTGTCTGATAGAGTGGTTTAATGCTTTTAATAATGTTTAAATAAGCATGTATTATAGAATTAAATGACTGGAACCGTAGGATGTGACATGAATCCTGGGGTAGGGAAATGAATGCACTGTTTGATCCTTATATGCAAAATTGAGATAAACTATGCGCAATTTCCTGTGAAATAATTCTGGGTTACCTGTTAGAATACGAGCTGCATGTATTTTATAATCAATTGTCTGTGAAATCACTAGCGACATGTTTCGAATTATGGAAATACAAGCTACCTGCATATAAATGAGAATTGAATTGTGTATGGTAGAATCTGGATCGGAATAAATGTGGTAAATATGGGCATGAACCCTACGGGGAATTAGGAGTAGAACTCTTGTGGTTAGTTGGAAACCTGGAATGTAGACAGGAAGTGCGCTGGCCCTTAAGTACGTGGTATTAAGGAGAGCAACTGTCTCCTTTTCGTGTAGAGCGGAGCTAGCCGCCCTTGGGTTGAGACCCTTGGTTAGGATTGGCCACCCTACACTGACTCCTGTGGGCCCTCGTGTACACGATACCTAGGTTAGCTACTAGTGTATGGAGAGAGCTAGCCACCCCATGGGACCTGGGGTTCAGCTAGCCGCCCTACATCGACTTGTTAGGCCCTCTGGGCAAACCGGGGTAGTCAGACAAAGGTGCGCGGACTGTGGATGAGTGAGACCCCTGTTCTGAGAGGGCAATGCCTTATACTGTTCCGTGATGTACTTTGGGTGTACCCGCTAGCGGAAACGACTGACCGCGTGTCAGTGCAGGGTAGTTACCCTTGTGCTTATCACGCGTGCCGTAGTCACCGCTACGTCTTGTCAATGACCTCGGGGTGGTTGACTGGGTGTAGGACTACCACGGGGGACTCTCTCGGCGAGGAGAGCACCACGCATACCTTCTACTCTTCGGAAAAGACTGCAATCAAGATCGTTTCCACGAGGAACATGTAAGATCAAGGATATCTGGATATTGAGAAGAATAGGTAAAAAGGAAATACACATAAAATAAAATAAATAGAAAAGAGAATTAAACCTATTGCTTTTACTGCTTTAGATAGTATAGATACCACTCTACTCAGCGTTTGCTGACTCTGTCTTTTTCATAACACTGTTTAGGACCAGAAGTTGAGCAGCCCGAGCTTCCGGTTGCGGAGGGTGCTGGGCCCAGTCGAGCCCAGCCGTAGTTTCTTCACTTTCTTGTTGTACCCATATTGTTGTATTAAGTATCAAACTTTTTAAGTACCATTGTCTCTACTGTTACTTTCGTTTCCGTTGTTTATGTTGTTGTGGTGGTATGTAATGGAACAACAGTTTTTACTTTTCTTTATTGCTTTGTACGTTTTACTACTTAGTTATATTGCATGTGTGAATGTGGTTTACTTTCTTACTTTTTGGTTATTTCTTGTTGGATGACTGGGATTTGGGATTAGTCGAGGTGAGCCGGTCTCGGGTCCTGTAGGGATTCGGGAATCGGGTCTTAACACCCCTCCTGAATAATTTCTTATTGGGTATACAGGCAACATTCCGCTTGCCTAAGTAACCCACTAATGAATAGGCCTTAACCTGTCCATAAAAGTGATTGGTGACTAATTACCCGCTTGTATACGGTATAAGCTTCGTGGCTGGTTCTCAATGATGGGACTGTCGGGAAATCACCTGATCCATCATCAGGGGCATGGTACACATGAAGTGTGTGTGTGTGTGTGTGTGTATATATATATATATATATATATATATATAGTTCTGCTCTCTCCGCCGATAACTCAGACAAAGAGAGTGGGGGAAACTGATGATGGGAGAAAAATCAGCTCACGAGTCCGGCTGCGTGGAAGATCTGATTGCCCGGCAAATACTGGAAACCTGGCACCCTAGGATGAACTCGTTTACCTGGATTCATGTACTCGACAGAATGGAGGGTGGCTCTAGATCCAAGTAACAACGAACCAACAGGTTGACTACTGCAATCAAGAAGAAATCATACGAAATACGGAACCGACTTATGATCTCCTGTCAGTTACTATGCGACATACTATTAGTAGCAGAATCCCGAGATTGTGGGAATGGAAAAGGAGGCTCACAACAGGAGGATGTCCACCCTATAAATACTGGGGGTGGACTAGCTTTTAGTGATTACGTAATTTGAGAGAAAGAGAAATACAGAGAGTTTGTACTATTCAACTACTCGTGAAAATTGGGAGTATCATCCTCTCCTTGGACGTATACCTTTCTTTGGTGGAACTGGGTTATCAAACCTCGTGCGTATATTCTATGCTATTATTTGTTGAGTCAAGGTTCCTATTCTAAGAGCTTAGATCAAGTATCGAAGATCCAAATGAATCGTTGATACACAAATTTATGTGATCCCTTCGAGAATTCTTGTGCCTCATGTCCCTTCCTATATACACCAACTTCTAGTGTCAACACCAAAGTGAATACATCAACTAATGGCCTACTAAATGTGTGTTCATGAACAAAAACATATGTTTGTTCTAGGTCTAAGGATACACCATCTCCATGTTAATATTAAAGAAACACTTTTGCTATCTCTTGTTTCATCAAGTTAACTCCTTAACCAGATCCACGTGACAATTCTCAAATCTTTACTCGAGAACATCAATCAAGTGTTGGCCTCTAAAGAAAGTTGTCGTCGAAACTTAGACCATAAATATATAATCAAATCATATGATTTTTTGATATATTATTAAATTTTATAAATTATTTATATCTTCAAATCAACAACATCATATTTATTTGATTTGATCGAATACGTTACTCTAATCGTATCACGAGATCCAAATCATTTAAAGGAAAATAATCAAATTATTTATTTAAATAAAAATATAATCTTATTACAAAAATCCACATATTTTATTCTGGACTTATAAAATTCAACAGTTATATAATTACATTGAAAGAATTAATTTTTTTTCCCTTCCAAAAAATCAATTATTGCTACGATCCAATAATTTTGGTATAATTACCTTGGAAAGAACTAATTTGCTCAATGCACGCAAGTCCTTTCTTTTAGGGAATTTAACATATAAATTATACTCCTGCAGCAAAGTATAGATTAAAAACTAATGTACCCTTATGAAAAGGAAAATTCAAATTCCCCATGTATGACATTACCCAAAATTAAGATTCAAATTATCTTCGTTACAAATACGGGAACCTCGACGAATCCCTTAACGGTAAGTTTAATCGAGGACTCCTACCCCCAATGGTGGTCATGACTCACTGCTGCCACGTTCAAGCAGCACCTCCCCCAATGCCTCACTTACATGGACAAGATACGACGATGCTCGATCCAGATCTCTTCCCAATCTTTCAAACTCCTCGAAATTGGAAAAAAAAGCTTCCAATATCTCTACCTTCTAACTGTGTTAGTGCCATGCACTAAATTAACTCAATTTTACTTCGCAAATAAAAAAAAAACTCAAGTTTAATATCAACAACGTAAGCCATTATACTTTGATAAGTTCCAGAAATGACGATGATGTGTAATTGGTGATGTGAGAGGATGGCTACCCTCATTCAAATCTTAAGCATTCAAATGGATCTAAATCAAGAAGCTAAGCTTTAATATTGAGTTATTTTATGTTTCTTAGAATTTTTCTAAAGATCCATGTGCACCACACTTACACAATACATGTCTTTGAATAACAAATTTGAAGTACATAGAAAAAGATTCAAAATTTATTTAAAATTAAAATTAAATGATTAGTAATGTTAATTTACCTTCTAAAAGGTTAATTTTAATTCAAAATGACAACCTTTGGTCAAGAGATATTTTTCAAAATATTCAAAATCAACAACTGTCGTTTAAATGTTTAATAAGTTTTTACAAAGTAAATTAAATGGTTGATTCTATAAATTAACCATTTAGATAGGCATAAGAGAAGTATTGGACATCAATAAAACATTGAACCCTGCAAACAGAGAAGTTTTGGATATTAGTTAGATGTTTAATTTTTGTATATATATGTTCCGGTAACTGTGTTTCTAAGAAATTAATATACATACATACATACATACATATATATATATATATATATATATATATATATATATATATATATATATATATATATATATACACACTTGGTATTAAACATCCTCCTCCTCTTGTCGACATCCTCTGTCATCCTTGACCCTTAGGCCTATCGTCCTCCTCCTCCTCCTCCTTCCCGATCCCCTCTTGCCACCCGCCTCCTCCTCCTCCTCCTCCCTGACCCCTCGGCTTGCCACCCTCCTCCTCCTTCCTTACCCCCTCTTGTTGCCCCGACTCCTCCTCCTTCTCCCCCTCCTGCTGTCCTCCTCCTCCTCCCTGACCCCTCCTGTCACCCTCCTCCTCCTTCCTGACCCCCTCCTCCTCCCCAACTCCTCCTCCTCCTCCTCCCTGACCCCTCGGTCTGTTGCCCTCCTCCTCCTTCCCGACCCCCTCCTGTCGCCCTCCTCCTCCTCCTCGACCCCCTCCTTCCCTCCTGGTTGTCCGCCCCCCCCTCCGTCATACAAGGTAGGGAGTGCTATGATGTTATCTTTTTGCTTGTATGATGGTTGTTATTAGAGATTCTTAGTCAAATAGGTGTGCTAAATCTGAAACGGGTTGGAAAGTGGTCACTGATCATTTTTCATATGCATGGAGATTTTGTCTCATCAAGCTGATCAAAAGCTATAGTTGGCCTGCCCATCTACATCGCATTGCATGATGAGCTGAGATATTACTTGTTCCTTTGAAATTGATTAGGAAATGTGGGCTTCGTATGGTGGATAGATGTTCGTGAGGGAAATGCCTTTCATGCTTTCCCCTGTTTGCAAGGTAGAGAAGGTTGGCCTTGTTATGCAGTCAGAATGATCTTTTGCTTCATGCAATGAAGTGTTGTTTGCTGGTGGAGACAGGCAGAATGGTAACCAATTGATCATAGTTTCTCTTCCTTGAACCATAACCTCTATAGGTGTCCTTTTGATCTCTTCAGCATTGATGAATTGAAACATCAATGTTGCTTGACGTTTAAACATGGTGAAAATCCACGGTCCCATGCAGTGACTATGCTACAACATGACATAAACCATCTGAAGAAGTTATCAATTTTATGGCTAATCATTTTTTACTCGTAGACCACTAGGGACACATTCTTAATGGTGCATGTGGATTAATCATCAAATCAATCTGCTATTTGATGCTATTGCTCAGATTGGATTACTTACACACAACTCTCCTACCTTGCTCTCCACGAGGCTCCACACCCTCCTCCTTCTCTCCTCCTGGACTCCTCCTATCCTCCTACCCTCCTCTTAACTTTGCGAAGAAGAACAAGAAGACTCCCTTCCTCCTATCATCCTCTCGTCATCCTCGTGCTGCCCTTCCTCCTCGTTATCGTCGCCCTCCTCCTCCTCGTTAATATATATCTTATGTTAATATATTTGTTATTAACATTTAATATTATAATTAGTTTTTAATTAATTTTGCTTTTGAAATTGCAGGTTATTAGTGTCGGGTACACTCTGAGGCTTAAGTAGTTGGAGGTATATATACATTCAATCCTTTTGATTTAATTGAATGGTATTTTAATTTTTTTGTGAATTTCTTTAATGTTCAAATTGGTTATTGTTTAGATACACACACTTACTAAAGAAGATATATGCACGTGAGGCCAAACATTAGATATTTTAACTCTTAGGGTAAAAGTCCTCCGAATCAAATTGTGTCCAAATTACTTGCTCGTAGAGACTTATGATAATGTTATACGAATAATGCAAGAAGTGTATGTATACCTCACTTACATGCATGATGTGTTGTCTTTATAGCATGCCATAAGAATCGATCGATTTTAGTCCGATGAAATACTGAACTAAAGAAGGTCCTTAAAGATTTGATGACAACTTAGTTTTCCTTGTTACATATAACCTTGTGTGTTGAAATTTCGGTTGCTTCTTTCTGCTCTTTTGTGGTATAACAACTAATCTTATCTAGTTTCCTGTGGTGTCCTTAATTAGGTGTTAAAGAAAATCTAGTTAATGTTAGTGTTGGGAGGTATACTGGAGAAGTGTGGGGAGATGTTGCCAAAATTTCATCGCATTAAGGTTACATGTAACGAGCAAACCTAAGTTGTGATCAAATCTTTGAAGATGGGCTATAAAGTAAAAATCTTAATTAAGGTACACTTCATTCAGTCCTTTCCCTTTCTAATAAGTGATTTGTTTACATTAAATTTTATGTTATAATGGATAAATCTTGGATTGGATTGCGGGGTTCAAATTACACCAGATATAAGGATGGAGTAATTTCATTCCTGGATTGGACCTTTTATGACGATAGGAAGATATTTAGGCAATGTGGTCAACTTGATAATATCTTCTACCTATGCAGAAGATGTTTAAATGGTTTCGTGTATGTTTGTAATACTGTACTTAAGCACTTGATTTGTAATGGGTGGTAGCAACATTATACAACTTGGGGAGCTCATGGAGAGGAGTTGAGTGAAAAAGTTAAAAACAATGAGAACACTGTTGACGAAGAGATTGACGAGAAAATTATTGATAGCGGAGGTGAAGCAATACAAGAAATGTTGAACGAGATTAGAGATGGAGAGGATATAAATACAGATGTGGAAGATCTATTCAGTTGTGATCCATTTTATGATGCTGTTAAGGTGATTGAGGATCCTATTGCTCCTGGTGTTATGAAAATGTCAAAGTTGTTTTTGTTGAATATGTTTCAACTGAAGGTTATGAATAGAGCAAGTGGTAAATTCATGTCAGAAATACGTCAGTTTATTGCTGATCTGCTGAATAACCCTAATGGTTTTACAGCTTCATGGTATGAGGCAAAGAAATAGATTCGTAAGCTTGATTTGGATTATCAGAAGATCGATGCATGTCTGAATGACTGCATTTTTTTCAGAAATGAATTCACAAACTTGAGTAACTGTCCCGAATGTGGACTTGAGAGATATAAGGAAGGTAAAAATGAAAGTAAGAGGAAACAACTTCAGAAGGTTCTTCGTTACTTCTCATTGACATCTAGGCTTCACTGCCTTTTTATATCAACTAAAACTGCATGGTGGATGACATGGAACCAAGATTATAAATCTCAAGATGGAGGAATACGTCATCCTACTGATTCAGAGGAGTGGAAGTGATTTGACGAAAGAAACAATTCATTCACTTTAAAAGCAATGAACGTGCGGTTGAGTCTTGCAAGCGATGGATTCAATCCATTTAAGAGTATGTACCCGTTGTACTCTATACGGCCAGTGGTAATGGTTACTTATAACTTATCTCTCTGGTTGTGTATGAGATTATCATTGTTGATACTGACCCTATTAATCCCCGGTTCAAAATAACCAGAAAATGCAATAGATGTTTATCTCCAGTCATTAATCGATAAACTAAAGTAATTGTGGTACACCGACGTGAAGATGTTTGATGCAAAAAAGAAAGAATTTTACAATATGCATGCAGCATTGTTGTGGATCATAAACGACTTCGACGTACGCAAATTTGCTTGGTTGGAGCACTAAAGGAAAGCTTGCTTGCTCTGTCTGTATAGAAGACATTCATCACCTACAACCACCAGAAAGTAAGAAATGCTATTACTTAGGACCCACGATGGATACTAGATTTTGATGTAATGGTTGTTTCACCATTACATTATGCACACTACCACTATGGGTATATAATAAAAGGGCTCAGATTCAGAATAAAGGACATTGATGATAGAAAGGTTACACAATAGGCCGGAGTTGTTGATTCAGATTTTTCCACCGGTTCAGATGGATACTATGGTGAAATCAAAGAAATTGTGGAGATTAACTTCAGGTTTGATCGCAGAGTTGTCTTATTTAAATGTCATTGGTTTGATATTTTTAAAGAGGGCATTGGTTTCAAAATTGATAAGAAACACAACTTAGCCACCCCCGACAGTAGGTTTAGCCACCCCTTCGACACCAAGTGCTCCCCCAGTCACGTTTCGTACTTCTCGAGGAAATGGCACGTTTACTACATGCGGGGGGGAAGCGAAAGGGGAAGGAGATTACTTAGACCTTGCCATAGCGAGTAGAGGATGATCCATATTATGGAGCATCAGATGAGGAGGAGGGGGAGGCGAAGGATGAGATGGTGGGGAGTACATCCCCAATTCTTGTGGACCACTTAGCGAAGAGCACAAGTTTTGGTAAGAACTCATATACCTTTAAGCCGTAAATTACTTATATATTTTAAAGTTTATTATAACTTCAGAAATATATAATGAATATGATTAATGTTTATGCAGGTAAAGTAAGAAGAGGACGAGGGAAGACAAAGAATCTAGACCTCCAGCGTGTCCCTGAGGGCTTGAGAATAACGATCAAGCTTAGAATCACAGGAGAGGCGGAGAATTACCCGGGTTTTATCGGTAGAGTGAGCACAATTGTTAAGTCCATTGTGCCCATTTGCTACTTCGACTAGAGGAAGGTGACTGCAGAGCTTAAGAGGCAGTTCTTTCATCAGTTGGAGGTAATTTCATTTATCAAAGTTATTTCTTTTATAACTTTATCTTAAAATTATTACAAAGTAATATTGACATATATTTTTTTAAATTAATGTAGGCAAATTACGATTGGGGTGACGACCCCAATGCTTCCTGATATATTCTAAAGCACGTCGCCAAAATACACAGAGATTGGAGGACGGAGACCAAGAGAAATGTAATATTTTTTAAACATTTACATTTTTATTATGTACATAATTTCATATATTATTTATAACAATTTATATTTGGTATTTAATTTTTTCAAACTGCAGTTCACCCGAGGAGGCAATGGAGAATTATCGTCCTGATGTCATGCCTGACGATTGAAAGAAGGCATGCGAGCATTGGCTGGATCCAAAGATAGAAGTTGGTAAATGATAAAAAATTATTTTACTAATTTAATATATCTTAAATTCATAGAAAATATTATTATATATGTCACAGGAGCAAGCAAAAAAAAAAAGGCCAATAGCGTTAAAGCTCCACCATAGACCCATTGTTTAGGTCGAAGGAGCATTGAGACGATCACGAGCTATTATGTAAGTGTTAAAACTACTTTTCAGTTGAATATTATTTAATTTTTAAGTTAATTTAATATAATTGTATCATTTTTATATTTTCAATCAACTACACATGATGGGATGGAAATGACTAGGATGGATATCTACGAGGTCACCCAGAGTAATGTTGCAGTTGAGGGTGCTTGTAAATGGATTCATGAGTCATATCATGAGAAACACGTAAGTTTTTTAAAATAAAAAAAATTATAACTTTGTATATATATAGTATAATAATATTTTTTAAAACATTTAGGAGCAAATGGTACAATTAGTACATCCCCCCTCTGACGAGACCTTTGACAGCGTCCATCAACTTTTGGATCCATAGGAGGCATTTAGGAGAGTAATGCCACCAGAAGACGGTGGTTTCGGTTGTAGTGCGGGGAGGGCATACACGTTATCCACCTGGTATGAGAGGAAATATGCCGTCTCATCTAGTGTCGTCGATCAGCTGCATCAAAAGATTTTTATACTACAGAGATGAGATGAGGAGAGGGAGAAGAGAGAGGTAGAGATGAAGGATACGATAAATGCCATGGATGAAAAGCTTGAGACGCTTATAACCTTTCTTCAGAAGAAGGGTCGTCAGAGCATCCGTCTTCAACAAATCCTAGCATCTACATACGAGACGACGACGACTCTATGGGTGGTGCAGGTGGAGCTGGTGGCATTGGGGCAACTACATTTTGATTTTTATCCATTTTCTTTTGTTATGTTTTTTATGCTACCTTTTTGGTGTAAATATTTCATTTTCAAACTTTTTATGTACTAATTTTTATATTTATGAAATATAAATTTCTCTTCATTTTCATTACTTATTTTTCAATAAAAGCAAGTCTTTTAAGTAGGTTTAGTAGGTAGTTTCCATCATTTTGTAATTAAAAAAAAATCCAAACATTTGACGTCGTTTATTCAAATAAGCAACAACATAGACGAAACACTAGAATTATTTTTGTCGTCGCTTATCCTAATAATCGACGGCATATAAGGTTCAAGAAAAATCATAATTCCCCTTTTATGTTGTTGCTTATTAGAATAAGTGACGTAAAAATACTTTTAGTGTCACATCTATGCCGTCACTTATTTGAATAACTGATGGGAACACCATCATGAGCCATAACTAGCTCATTTTGACCCAATTAAGTCAGTAAATGCTCCCACATAACCGCCAGAGAGTCACAAGTCACAACATAATCATCCTGAGAGAAAAAATGAAACTAAGGTTAAAACTGCAATCTTACCAGCTTTTCATGAATGCAGTACAACCACGGATTTTTCTCAGGGGTTGAATGAATGTCAATTGGTCTTAAAAAGATAACAAGTTGGTTAGAACAATCAGAAAAGGGTTTGCATGTGATGTAAGAATTAAATGACTTTTGAAACACTAAAAATAGATCCGCTTAATGAATTGTGGTTTTGATCAGGATAGAATTCACCTAAACCCTCTAAAATTCATAGAAAAATATTATCTAGGGTTTGGAACATTCAATTTGATCGTCAGAATCCATTTTGACCTAGAATAGAGTCATAGATAGATATTTGCCCTAATTTAGGTTTTTACATAAATTACCTAGTTAAATATGATCAAAACTAAAATTTAACTTCACCATTGGATTCCTTAGGTCCAAATTAGATTTGTACCAAAATTTAGATCCAAGATGAGTTTGTCTTGACCTAGTTTGCAAATTGGTTCTGTTTAATTTCATTTTTACCCTTAACTTTCAAAAAATTTTCAAATAGGCCCCTAATTTTATCATCATTCTCACAAAAAGGTCCCCACCGCACAGAAATCCTAATCCTGCAACTCCGACGACAATCAATCAAGAATTTCTCCTTGATTGATTGGTGAAACCTCCTTAAAATTGAATCGGAGATTCCTTTTGAAATACTCTTTCAATCAGACCGATTCTTGTGCTTCAAATCTTTCCCAATTTCTCGTGTGAATGCATGAGAAATTTGGGTTTCCAACTCTGGCAACCTTCCAAGCTTGAAATCTTGGCTTCCAAGTTCTAATCGACCCCCTGATACCTATATAAAGACTCCCAAGGCCTGTTCGATCCTTCCAAGCTTGAATTCGACCAGAGAAACCCCAAATTTTCGTCCCTCCTCCTTCGGCCGAATTGCTCTTCAAGCTCCGGCGACTCTCGTTGCCACACCTCCTCATCTGACCGCAATACTAGCAGTAGACTCTTCCTCCTTGTCTTCTTCCTCGTCAAGCAGCACCCGCCGGCGCCCCTATCTCATTCATCCTCGCCGTCCACCTCTCATCGGAGTAGTTTCTTCCCCGATGCCAACCACACCGCAGGCGGCGCCGCCTCAACTCCCCTTCATCCACCAATTACCTAGATAAACCCCTTACCTCCTCTACTTCATTTTTCATCTTAATCGCACCCACTTTTGACCATGCTACCACTCGTTCACCGTCGTCCCTTCCGCGTTCGGCCACTCCTTCGGCGAAGTGCTCCCATCGCTACACCACTCCATATGCTTTGCCGGCACTCCCACGAGCTCCGCCTCATCCATATGCATCAAATCCCCATCTTTATTTCCCATTCCCTTCACTCAAATGACCCCCCGAACAAACCCATCACCGACCACCTTCTTCGAGTCCATCCGACCACCACACACCTTCATCCTCCATGAAACCATTGCCATTACATTTGCCAATGTCCGACGATCCTTTTGAGGTGTTTTGACGCGACCGAAAGGCCTTATTCTCTATTTCAAGTTCCAGGCTGGAGCTTCGTCGCCGCATTATCTTCTCGTACCATGTTCATGGTGTTCTAGCTACGCGAGGCCCAGGTCTTAGCTCTAGGAGACACGGTTTCACTCCAGGATCCTCTCCAGGTCCTCAATCGGGGACTTCAAGGAGAGTTACGACGCCAATTGGAAGACCCTCACAGCTGCGGGCGCATGTAAAGAAGAGGGACATTTAGTCCCACATCGTTCGTGGAAGAGCGCTCGCCATCGCATAAATTGAATTTCTGTTATAGGCTTATCACCTCAGACACTAGGGGTGAGGTCCCTCACACCCCTCACGTGCCTCGTCCGCGACCTCTCCTCCGCGGACCTGGTACACCCGACCCACCTAAAACCCACACCTTGGCTACCACCCACGCTGGTAGCCCTGGTCTTGGGTGCGCTCTAGGTCCGAACCTGATTACCCGGTACTGTGGAAGGCTTTGGGAGAGCGTAACCCAGAGAGAGAAAGAGAGATAGCACGCGGGGGTAGGGGGGTTTTGCTATAGAGTGTATTGGTTGACACTTAGCCAATTCAAGAAGCCCCCCTTGTGTGAAGAGGTTGAACAGAGAAGAAGAAGGAGAGGACCCATAGTAGTAGAGGAAGACAGAAGAAGGCAAAAAAAGAAGAAGTAAAGAAGGAGAGAAGCAACCGCACAACAAAGAAGAAGAAAAGAAAAATCACCCTATATTGCTACTTTAATTGCATATATTTAAGCATCGATTTGTGTGTTATTTGTATGGATAATTGGTGATTTAACCATTTTACTCCATTATTTTTGCATATTGATTCTCACATTACTCTTATTGCAGTATTTATTCTTGATTTAAATTATGATCTTGAGCTTTAAATTTTATATTGCTCCCTGTGTTCGACCTTGGAACCTTTTTTGAGTAATAAAATTTATTTGCTTAAGCATTATTTTGGCTATACTACAACGAAATAATTTTAAAACATCGATTTAGCGCGTAAATAATAAGCGATGGTAAAAATATTTTTGCAATCACCTCTATGTCGTTGCTTTTAAGAAAAGTGACAGTAAAAATATTTTTGCGGCCGCTTATATAAGCGATGGAAAATTTACTTAAAACGACGATGAAAATAATGAAATGACATGTAATGGCGAGAAAAAGTGACTTATATATGCCGTTGCTTCTGAGACTACCAATGACAAATACAATTACCGTCTATTTTGAAACTACATCGAAATATATAATCCGTCCGATGGTCAAACATTATTTTGATGTCGGATGTGCCCTCTAACCGACAGTAAAACAAAACAATGATGATAATAATGGCGTCGCTGAGTTCCGTCAATTATTTCGATTTTGTCGTCAGTTTACAATCGACTGCAAAAGTAAAGTATGTTGTAGTATATATATACTTGGGATTAAACGTTTAATTTCAAAGTTTTGAAACTGATGCATCTTTTCAACATTACATCTTTTGAATTTGAATCCCAACTGCTATGGCTCAAATTTTAAAGTGATTCTAAGGCTTGAAACACTTCTATAAATACCTCCTAAGGGTGTTGCATCTATACACAACATCTCTATCAATTGAAGGAACTTTCAATCATTCTTGCGAAGTTGTTTCTTCCAAAAGCACTCAATTTGCATACACTGTGTTCAAAGGGCATTCTATTCCGCTTCCTTCATGCCAAATCTTTGATCTTTTACCGTCTTATCACATTTAATTGCAAGTACACTTGTTTATGGCTCTATAGGACTTTGTAATATTCTATTTTTATTATTCTTTGAAAGTTTTGGTTTCTCAGGTTGTGAGATTCTTGTTCTTCTTGAAGAGAGAAACAAAATACCTTCTTAAGTATTGTTTAAGGAGTTATTATACTTGAGGTACACCACTCTTAGATTTGTGGTGTGATTTTTATGTTTGTCTTGCTTGGAAGCAAGAAAAAGTTAGGGACGACATAGTAGAGGTTTTTTCTGATTGGATTTTCTCTTTAAATTATTGTTTTTATTTGTGACTTGATTCTTTACGATGTGATTTTTATTTAATATATATTTTCATTAGTACAAATCATCCTCCCTCTTGTGCTGATTATGGTAACAACTTCTCCGTAGCAAATAACACATACCTCTGCTACAATATAGACAAGCCGTTTCTGTTGCTCCTCAAAAACATCCAAATTAAATAAATATATCCACGGTTCCTCCTCTTTAGGCTCAATTAAAACTATATCTACAAAGCCTTACAAAAATGTTGAAATCCCTTCTAAAACATCAAAATATTTTCCTACCTCTACTCTTAAACATATCTTTCCCACTTCTTGTTTCAACTGCGGTGCATTGGGACACACAAAAAGGTTTTGCACAGCCCTCACCCTTTGCTACAATTACATGGGCTTTGTTCTTATCACATGGCGTTACGATAACCCTTGAAAAAAACAAAAGTTCCCCGCTACCCCACACCTCAAGTTCAAAACTCATAAACCACAATAGGCCCTTTAACGCCCCACTTACTGCAAGTTCTTATCCCTAACGCTTGCATAAGAACAAACTCCGTCAAAAAATGGTGGATTTTCAAGGACTGATCCTTGACGCACCGTGGAGGGTTGACCCACCGCAAAGATAGAATCCCTTCAGGAGGAATTGATGCATTGGATGATTGTCACCCTTGACAAACCAGATCTGACTTGTGACCATTTCTAGGGCATCATCCAAAAGTGTTGGCCATCGAACAACCTTCCTTGCTGTAGGCAATTCCTTGTTGGTTTGCCCACATTCCATGATCTCGCTAATGTCTATCCTAAGGAATTTTGCTCTATTGATGAGATCATTATTCTCACAAACAAGTGGGATGAGAACCTAGGAGTTGGTGTAAGAGAAAAAACTACACCTCTTTGGTTATTCGCTATTAGAATTCCTTTGCATTTACGTAATAACCAAGTATTCACTAATGCAAGGTCCCTTTGATTGAAGAAGGTGTAAACCTATCCCTTGTTATTTGCTAGTTGACATACGTGTCCATAGGAGGATTCCATTGAAAATAAAAATTTCCCATTTAGCACATAAAGATGTAGTGGAATCCCATCCACTTGTTGAGCCTCCAAGAGTTAACCTCATCAAACAACCTCCCTCATCCTTGTCCTTAACCTCCCAAATGACTAGATGGATTGTTGAAGGGATGACGAGGGAAATTGGTGTTGGACTTCGTCCCCCGCCCCCCCCCCCCCGCGGCAACTGTCCAACACCTCTCCGAAGGATTGTATGCAACGAGCCCTTCCAGTGTTAGCGGAGATTGACTACAATATCACCGCTGGGGATCTTTGGCGTCTAAAGAAACTTCAAACCATTGTGGAGGACCCCCATCCCTTAACAACAACCTCTTAATGAATGTAGAAAGTAACGGAAGTTCATCTCTTAAGACTCTTGGTATTAACTCTCCCTACTCCCCCCTCTCAATCTTTTAGGTATCATCACCAACTACCTCTTTTTGAACAAAAAGATCTATTATATTCACCTAAGATAGTTCAATTAGCTAATAAGACGTCAAAATCACTTTAATAAAAGATACAGGTTTGAGTTTACAAACATTATCTGGAAAAGCAGATATCTTATTTGTCTCCCTTAAGACGAAGGTTACCATATTTAAAAAAATACTACTATTAAAATTAATAAATGAACAAGATAAATTACTTTTCCTTAAAGAAGTGCTTAAAGAATGATGTCCTTGTGAGAGTACTCCCAGTTCTACCTTTTTAATTTTCTGTTCTCTTAAATGGTAAATTTCTCTTTCATTTCTTGGAATACAAGGGGTGCGAGGGGCACAAACACCCATCACAGAATTATAAATTTGATAATTAAAAACAAAATAAACTACCTGCTTCTGTAAGAGACGAAACTGCGCTCTCTTCCCACTTACGTTCTCGATTCTACCTCCGTTGATTCTTAGGATTTAATCCTGGCGACGGGACTTAGTGGTGGCCATATTATTGGTTGGGATTTCCCTAACGTGACTGTTATGAACCATCGCCATCACTATAGAGCCCCGGCTATTGAAATAACTTCAAATGCTTTTAATTCAAATGTTTGGATTGTAAATGTCTACGAACTGATGGAGATAAAATCTGCTTCCTCTCAATTTTACATGAAATTTGCAACTCCTATTCTTTACTCGTACTGGACAGGGACTTCAACTTAATATGCGTGATTTATGATAGATCAAGTCCCTCCCCCGTTGACAAACTATTCCTCTATTTTCTACTCGCTAATAGAGAAAACAAACCTCCCGGAACTCCCTATCTAGAACTTGAGATTCGCTTGGACGGAAAGCAGGGACCCATCAACATCGGTTAAACTTGATAGGGTTTTCCTCGACCCTGTCGTTCTGGAAGATCAGCCCCTAATTATTGTTAACGACCTCCTACCTGCATATTCGGACCACAATGCTTTACTTGTTCACCTACAAAAGATCAAGCCAACCCACAAACCCTTCACCTTCGAATCTTACCACCCTACTTTTCTCGAGACAGTAAACACGATTTGGTCCTCCAAACGAATACTTTCTGACAATCCCTTGTGCACTTTTGCAAAAGTTTTGAAGAATACCAAGCAACATCTTATCTCTTGGAAATTCCAAAATATACCTGATATCAAAAGAGAAAAAAACAACCCGGTAACTCAAATAAAAAATCTACACGAAAGATTCTGAGGAGAATCAAGACCCTCACCACTTCTCACAAATGAAAGAACTTCTCCAAAAAGAAATTTGACTAAAGGTGGAGGAGTGAATGGTGAGATTGAAATTTGATGCAAATAAAATGCAATCATTCAAGGATTCACCACAAGACACAATGATATTTAGGTGAAACCTAATCCAAGTAAAAACCACCACCTAACTCTCTCGACTTAGGATTTTCCGATATACTGGGTAGATCAAATCCACTAATGTATCACTTTAAACGAGGGTGATACAATCCAAAATTATAACCACACTACTAACACGAGGGTAGTGTACCTCAATCCCTCTTCTTCACAAAGAAAATTTTGTCTCACGGGAGACACGGGAATTCGCCATGTGAATACCCAACTAAAAATAAAATAAAAAATACAAGAACCTATAGAGCCCAAATGTAAGTTTGAACCTAAGTTTCTATACGTAAAGAGATCTCCCTAATTGCGGAAGTAAATTGACGTGAGTGCGCAGTGGGTCGATACTCTCAGATGTGGAGTGTGAAGCTTGGAGAGCAAGGACTTATCTCTTACAATTTAATTCTCTCCTTCAATCACAAAGAATGGTGGAAAGTATTATCTCAAGGTATCTATTGCCAATAAGATGTCTTCTTGTATTTGTAGAGGCCTTCGGAATATTCAAGAAGGCTTGCGAGAAGCCTTATAGCCGTTTGGAACAAATCCCATATAATATTGTTGAAATCCCATTGAGATCAGGGTCATTAATAGGTTTGACACCATAATCAGACGTCTAAAATATAGGTTAGATGTTTTTTCAGACGTCGAATGTGAAGTCTGGACATCTAATTCTATAGGTTGGGTTTCCTGGAATTCAGTAGATTTAAATAGTGTTCTTCTCAACAAGTATCAGACACCTAAATGTGAATTTTAAGACGTCTAGGTGAATTGGATATCTGAAACTAAGCAGGTTTGTTCCTGGATTTGATCAGATCCAAATAAGGATTTAGTGTTTATCCATTAGACGTCTATATGGAAGTTTGATACTATTATTGGGCATCTAATATAAAAGGAGCTTTTGAGAATTGATTTCCCGAGAAGCTAACGGTTGCAATGGGTAGGACAAATCGAGACTTGGGTTAAATAAAGTCTAACATCTCTTTATTAGACATTTAGAAAGGGTCTTGGACGTATGAGAATAATAATAAAATAATTGTTAAGTGTCTTGAGAGGACTTTGTATTGATAGGAGTTAAATGGGGTCTAACAGTCCTTTTTCTGGACATCTGAGAAGGTCTTCAGATCTCTATATCAAGGCCTGGATGTCTAGACATAGGTGTAGCGACCCGGTTCCCGAGTCCCTACGAGACACGAGAACCGGACCGACTCGACTAATCCCAAGACCCAGTCGTCCAACGAGGAAGTAACCAAAAGACAGTAAAATAAACCACATTCAGCATGAATATAACTAACAGTAAGAAAGTACAGCAGTAAGGAAAGAAACTACTACAGTAGGTACCACCACAACAGTAAAACAACATTTATCATATAACAAAAACTGCAGGTAAAGAAGGTACAGCGGAAAACAAAAACTACTCACTAGAACAGAAACAAAAGGGGTACAAAGCTGTGGTAACTCTACTGGACCCTACTCGGCCCAGCGTTCTCTGCAGCCGCCGACCCTGGCTGCTCAACACCTGGTCCTGAAAAAGGTAACGAGTGTAACACGTCAGCAAAACGCTGAGTAGAGTGGCAAACTAACTAAAGGCAACAGTAGAGTGTACAGTAGCTGTTATGTTCTATTACTTCCTTTATTCACATCTTTCAATTTTTCTCACTATTTCATTTATTTCTCAGATCCTTTACTTGATCTCGAATGTCCTCGTGGGACGATCTTGATTGCAGTCTTTTCCAAAAGTAGAAGTAGCACGTGGTGCTCTCCTGGCCGGGAGAGTCCCCCGTGGTGATCCTACCCTCAGTCAACCACCCCAAGGTCACTGACAGACGTAACGGTGACTACGGCACGCGCGATAAACGCACAGGTAGCTAGCCCGCACTGGCACGCGGTCAGTCGTTTCCGTTAACGGGTGCGCCCAAAGCACAGCACGGAACCAGGGCAGAGCCCTCTCAGTAACAGGGGTCCAACCCCTCCACAGTAACCAAACCGGAGCCTTGCCCCTCCACAGTCCGCGCACCCTCGCCTGACTACCCTGGTTTGCCCTAGTGGGCCTAACAAGTCGGTGAAGGAGGCTAGCAGAACCCCGGGGCCCGTGGGGTAGCTAGTACTCTCCTAACACTACTAGCTCTCCTCAGTACTACGTACACGAGGGCCAACAAGTCGGTACAGAGCGGCCAATCCTAACCCCGGGTCCCTGGGGTGGCTGGCCCCACTCTGCACTAAACAGGTACAGGTACTTCCCTTGGTACTGCGTACCCAAGAGACAGTACAAACTACATCTCAGTTCCATTCCTTTTTCTTTCCAGGAGTTCCACTCCTAATTCCCCGTAGGGTTCCAGCTCTTTATCTCAGAACATCATATGTTTCACTTTCCAGATTCACGTTCTCAAATTCCATGATCTCAAACATGTTTCTTTATTCATAACAGGCAGCTGTTAATTAAATTTACAGGCAGCTTTATATATTCCTTTCCATTTTTCCAAGACTGCAGTAATATACATTCCACTAGTTTTTCCATCCTAGGATTCATGCCATATCCTAGGATCTATCATACAATCTAGTTTTCCGGCCCTAGGATTCATGCAACACCTAGGAGCTATCATTCCATATATTTCTCATTCCTAGGATTCATGCAATGCCCTAGGTTCTAGTTATGGTTCCATACTTTAACAGATTTTATTAATACTTAAAGCCACTCTACCAGGTACAACGGGAGTAATGGGGGCGTGATCGGGGATCCCGCGCGCCTCCGCGACTCTCAAGACTGCAACCGAACGAGGTCCTATCACAAGGATCAAACACAAGGAGTGTCTCAAAACAGTGTATAGCTACTGTAGGCGGGTAGAGGAATTAATTCTGAAACGAACGCAACTCGAATCACGGAAAACGGAGCCCAAACGGGCCCTAAACGGGTCGAGAAAGACGATACTGTGCAAAATCAGACGTCTGGAACTCCTTCCAGACGTCTTAAACGGTGGATCAGAGAATTACCTGTTTAGCTTGGTTCCCCGGACGTCCAGAAGTCTGCGGGGACGTCTGCCCTAGATCCCAGACGTCCGATGGTCCCTCAGGACGTCTGGAGGTCACTCCCGCCGTCTGGTACAACTTCCAGACGTCTGATTCGCAAAGGATGACGAATCAGCGACCCTGCGCACAGCCAACCCCCCTCCCTCAGTACGGTCAGTCGACAAGAAGGAAGAAGAAGCGGAAACTCACCTTTCAGACGTCTGTATGATCTTACAGATGTCGACCATGCCGTCTGGATATCAACCCAGACGTCTGATTCTGGAAATTTTTCCAGAATCAGAACCCTGCTCGGCCTCCGCCCGCGACGCCGCCCGCGTCGCACCTCGCGCGTCCGCTGCTCCGCCCGCAGCAGGTCCCTCTCCGCGACGCTCCGCGCCCCCTGCGCCCTCCGCCGGTCGGCCAAGCCGCTCCGGCGAGCTCGCCCTCACGGCAGAGCCCCGCCCTCGCACGCCGCACCTCCTCCGCGCTCACTGCGGCTGCCGCTGCCGCTGCGCCCTCGCGTCCGCTCGCTCTCGCGCACAGGTAGGAGAAGAAGGAAGAAGATGGTGGAGACGGGAGGGGAGGCGCGCCCCCTTTTAACGCCGCGCGGAGAGGAGAGAGAAGGCGGTCGCAGCCGCCTGCAGCCGCAGAGAAAGAGGGCAGAATCGCAGGTCTGCGCGCACAGGCGCGCAGACGAATCTCCCGTGCGAACATAACTGTTCTCCAGACGTCTGTAAACTATCCCGGACGTCTGGTCAGACGTCTGGATGTGATCCCAGACGTCTGGTCCGACGTCTGGGCCACCTCCCAGACGTCTTAAAAGGCGTCTGGGGCACGCGCTCGTTACAATAGGTATGAATGACTGAAAACTAAGTATCATAAACTCACTGTTCTAGGTCTTGGTTATTGGACGCCTGATAAATATATCAGTCGACTTAAAAATCATTATCAGACGCCCGATATCATTGTTGGATGTCTGATAAGGCCGACTGTTTACATTTTGGTTTTCTAAGTTGATTCTAGAATTTGCTAAGTGTCTCAAGGATGGGTAAGTGTATCTAGGACCTGAGGTGTTATGTTTTAGGCTATTTAACATGAATCTAAGAAAATAAAAGGATAAATATGACAAGTATATGATAAAGGAAATATGTCCTATTCTTCTTCTTGATCTTCAAGCTTTAGCCCTAATCTCCATCAACAAAGCTCCTTGATGCTTTTCTTGTTCATCAAGCTTCTTATACCTTGAAATACACCCATTAGGGTTGTATTTCAAGGAAAAAACCCATCCACTCGTCTTTTGTTCGACCTACTGTTGAAATCCAAGTAGTCAATAAGACCTAGATTGAGGCATGGCTATCATGTTGTAGTGGGAGAACCTCCCCATTGCCTGATGTCTAGAGCCCAGCCTTGTGTTTTTAGCCTTTCGTTCCTTTCTTTAGGAGATGCTCTTAAACGAGACTAGGGAAGCCATCTACCAAGAAAAATGAGTCACACAAAGGAGAGAAGCCTAGAAAAATGAGTAGTTAGAGGAAGTTTATAAAAAAAAAGGAGAGACAAGAAATCCCTCTTATCTCTTATATACATGAGTGCATCCCATAAATCCCAAAAATAGTGAGATAGCTACAAGAAACCTTTTTAAGTTCAGCCGGGGAGATATACCTCAGAGGTTGGCCTCGAGATAGAAAAGGGTAGGGAGAAAGCTACCAGTTCTTAATGAGGCAAATCTGAAGACCTAGGTCAACAGGGCGAAGAGACAGTTTTAGTTCAGTTAAAAACTCAGAGTTCAGTAAGGTTTACCACTTGAAAAGCCAAATATTCGATTACACACATGGAGGCTTGAAATTTGAGTTCAATTTGAACCTTAGGTGGGTCGACAAAACATTGCTCCTAAGACCCAAGTCCTAGGCTAATAGAGTCTCTGATTTGACTTAGGTGGTCTGTATTTGAGTCGGTACTTTAGAATTGCTGAGTCTTCGACATGAAGCTTTTGTGTATGATTCCTTTATTTTGGTGAAGAATCGAGGTTGATGACTTTGATTTGACTTAGCTCGAAACTCGCATGTCGATTTCTCGTATAAATATTATTTTTTCACAGGTTTTTTGCTTAGTGTTTTGCTCTTGGACTAACAAAAGATAGACATGGGGGTATGATAATTCCATATTTATTTATGTTAATTAATGCCTAACTAATGTTAGTAAGGGTAATTTGGGTTAGATTGCATCCATATAGGTTAGATTAGTCATTTTAGGGTATTCTGTAAATAATGCATAATTTTGGGTTGTTATGCAATTTTCCACTTAGCTATATCTGGTGAGTTGATGTATCTGTTCATATGTATGTAGGTACCAAATTTCAGGTTAATTGGCTTAAGGGACTTCTGGATCTGAGCTCATTTAGAAGAAGGCTAAATTAAGTTGGTGGACCTATTTGAAAACCCAATAAAACCTAACCCTGATCTAATTTGGAGCCCAAATTTCCCAACCTAGCACCTAACCTATGGACCCAATTTCCCACACATTAGGGCCAGCCATAGACCTCAATTCTCACCTATTTGGTCGACCAAACTAGATCATATCTTTTCCTAAAAGAACCTATCCCTTATCCTTAGAAAACCTTAGAACATATCCCTACCAACAACCTAAGTAGGAACTACCTACTAGCCTAAACCCTAGCCACTACCTTTTCCTCCTAAAAACCAAGATAGGTGGTCGTCCATGCACTTTAGATCATGTCCCTTTGGCTGGCCACCTTGGATAGAAAAAAACCCAACTACCTTAGCCTCCATCATAGCCCTTCTTATTTCATCCAACGACCTTCCTAAAATGCCCATCCTAGCCATCCCCTTAGATCTAATCCTAATCCTACACCTCATTGATCCAATGCATCCTAAACCAACCAATAGGAAGCCTTCCTAATCCCTATATATACCCCTAGGCACCCCCTCATAGTAATCTTTTTCCTACTTAGTTTCCTATTTCCAAATAGCAACACCAACTAGAACTAGTCCTCTACTTTTTCCTCCCCTTGGAGATCTTGGGTACGCCTTCACATCAACTTCTATGCCACCACTCCGGACTTTCCCTTCGAAGCTCTTAGTTCTTAGTCTTTAATTTCTAGTTCTAGTTGTATTAGATTTGATTTCAAGCATTCTTTTATCCGTAATCATCTTCTGACATTTGAGTTTGCAATAAAATTCTAGTTGTTTGATTCAACTTGCCTTCAAGTTATTTGCTAGTAATTACTCTAGTTCTAATTCTAGTTCTATTACTTTAGTTAGTAATTGCATGCTATATTTCTAGTAAATTTAGTTCTAGTTTTGTTAGTTCTTTGCCTACTTGCAATTCTATTAGCATAGTTAATTAGGAAAGCAAAGTTATTCCGATTGCCTCCCTACGAACGACTTAGACTCTGTCTTTGAAATTCAATTTTCATATTTTTACAAGTTCAACTTGAAATAAATTTTAGAGTTTCTATGCGCTTATACTATGATGAAAGCATTTTTTTTGCTATCATCTCTGCGCTTAGAACAAGTAACCTCTAACAGATGTCTATGCTTCCATTCTGCAACCCCTTTCTACTGTGAGGTATGGGGAAAAGTAGTCTGGTGGATGATCCTATGAGCTTTATAGAACTCTGTAAGTCTTGCAATGCAGAACTTGAGGGCATTATCTGTTCGTACAACCTTCACGGTGGCAGAGTATTGTGTCCTAATCTCCAATAAAAAAGTCTCTATAACATCTCCAACATCTGCTTTGTTCTTCAGAAGGAACACACAGGACACTCTGGAGAAATCACCTACAACCACAAAGATAATGCGATGTCCCATCCTGTCTGGAAGTCTGCTCAGCCCCCAAACATCCATATGAAGTAACTCCGAAATAGCTGTTGATCCAGGAGAAAGACTTACATGAAAAGAAGATCGATGATGCTTACCTAGCTGGCAAGCATCACATCTAATAGTTATGGCAGGATAGATGTGTGGAATCACTTTTTAGAGGTGACCCAGAGGTAAGTGGCCTAGACAAACATGCCACTATAGGGTACTCCCACCATCATATCTGCTGGCTCCTGCAAATGGTTCTTGCCTAAGATGAAACACACCATTCTCTTTTACACCTCTGGCAATGGTCTTCCTTGTGAACTTATCCTGGACGTTACATTCGACATCATCGAAGATGACCTTGCAGTTAAATTCCTTCATGATCCTACTCACTGACAGTGGACTCATTGGAAAGTCAAGCGCATCTAATGGTCTCAATAGCGGCAAAGTAGGGGTTACAGACACCTCCCCCTGACCAACAATAGGAACGTGTTTGCCGTCTGCAACCTACATTGTCCTCCCTGGTGCAACAAAACTAAGCGACCTAAAATAACTCCAATCACCACAAAGATGCTGTGAAGCTCCCGAGTCAACTAGCCATCCTACACCATGGTGACTCCAATCATACTCTCGATGCATCAAGCCCACATACTGATGAGATGTGGCTCATCATAGCTAAAATGTCCAAGTTAAGCTAGAAACTAGGTTAAACATTACATAATTAACACATGAAAAGGGTTAAGTGTGGGAAATAATAGAAATGACCTAAAATATCAAATTTGTGTTAAAAACACAAAATTAGGTCACAAATTGAGATATTCTATTCAAAGTGTAATATGGTGATCCAAATTGCAAATTAAACACAATTTGGATTCAAAAGTTCAAATCAAAGGTGGAATTAACTTCTTAAATGTTCAATTATGCTTTAATAAAAACTTGATTGCATTTGGACATTATTTGGACCTTGCATTATTGACATTACATCTACATCCTTAGGTCATTCACACTCTTCTACGTTTAAAACCTTCAAGGACCTAATTGCAAGACGACAAGGATCTCTCTGTAAACACTCAGGGACCGCGTAGCCATCCTTTCTTGTCACTTATGGGCCTTCGCATAATTTTTCTACCCCTTCGCATTAGAGGGCCTCCTTGCAAATGGCCATTAGACCTGCAGCTGATGTGTCATTGTTGCAGCGCAAGAACATGCTTCATTACAGCCATTCATCCCATGCATGCATGATCCTACGATCGATCCCGATCGAAGCTTCACGTGCTCTTGCATGTAGGATCACCAATTGCCTCAGATCCCATCTAATGGTGGGATTTTGATCTAGACATTCCCGCGCTCCCCTCGACCTCCCATCCACCGTCGAAGCCCTATGTGCCTAATCCCACCCTCACAGTGACTACAGTCACTCAATTGGCTACTTAAGTTGCTCCTTGGCATCATGAACAGAGGATCAGCTCCCTCCTGCCTTCTTGAGCTGAGCACTTTGATGAGAACCTCATCATGAACCCTAACTAGTAAAATCTAACCTTAATATGCAAGAAAAAGCTCCTACATAACTCAAAGAAAGGCTTAACTCAGAGAATTCTGAGTTTAAGAAGAAAACAAGTCATAAGGGGTAAAAATGCAATTTCACCAACGTAATTTGCAAACAGGGTAATTAAGGGTCTAAACACAGGTCAAACTAACCTAATAAGAAGGAAAGTGGGATGATCTGATCTAACAAGAGCTACAGCAACTCCAAGAAATTAAATGACATTCTGTAATCCTAAAATAAATCCACTTCAAATCACGAGGTTCGAGGTAGGGTAAAAATCAACTGAACCCTCTAAAATTCATAGAAAAATAATCTCTAGGGTTTAGAACATTCAATTTGGCCTTAGAAATCCATTTTGACCTACATTGAGAATCATGCCCAATTAATGATTTAATTTGGATTTTTACGTAAATTGGCTGGTCAAACATGGTCTGACCTAGAAACAAAATTCACCATTAAAATCCTTAGGTTCAACATAGTCATGCATAAAAACTTGAGCCTAAGAAAAGACCTCCTTGACCAACTTTGCAATTTGGTCGTCATCATTTACTTTTTGACCCTTAACTTTCGAAACCCTTGCATTTTGGACCCCAATTTCCTCGTCGTTCTTTGCATTTTGGTCCTCCTGCAAGTCTCTACGCAGCAACATGCTCCGGTGACTTCACGCGAAGCATGGCGCCGCGCAGGGTGAGGGGGACGTCCTGCAAAGTGAACGCGGAGTTCCTTGTGACGTCTGCTGTCGTAGGGACTCAGCCATGCTGCCTGACGACCCCCACACCTTCCGTGCGAACGTGCGGAAGGTATGGGTCTCGTCTCCGACCATACTCCGGCGAGGGGCGCATGTCACCAGCCTGCATCCGCCTCTCCGCCACCGCCTTTATAAGAACCAGCATCGCCAGCCGGTTCTCGTAGCCTGGTCTTGACGGAGAAACCCCCAACCCTTCCTCTCTTCCAACTCTGACAGGAAACCCACCATCTCCGGCGGCCACTCCTCCTTCTCGTTGCTCTGCTGCAATACCAGCAGTAGAGCCAGCTTCGCCCAATCTTCCTGCGTCGCGCTGTACCAAGCGCATGCCTCCCTGCCCACTTCCTCGCCGCCGCTCTCTCCCTCTGGGTGCTTCTTCTCCGGCGACAGTCGATACGACTGCCCGCTGCTCTGGCCCCCTTCGTCCCTGTAAGTAGGTTGCAGTTACTCCCCTTCTTCCCCTCTTTCCTTTCCCCAATTTATTTTGCTTGATTGCCCCACGACCACGCCTGATCACCCTCATCTTCCCCACCTCCGGCCACTCTCCGACGAGTCGTTCCCGTCATCCCACAACCCCATACGACTCGCCAACTGCACCAAAAGCTCTGCCTCACCTCACCAAACACCCTCCGCCCCTCCACTGCCACTCCACACCTCCACAACACTCCCCCGATCAAACCCATTTTTTCGGCCATAGAACGACCTAGGCACGCACGCCTAGGTCGTCCTGCGGCCTGCTGCACCTCGTACCACCTTCGCCGTGCCACGGCAAAGGTTCCCCTGTGGTCTGATTAGGCCGAGAGGCCCTATTTGTGTTAGACAGACCTGCTGCCCCGACCGCCATTGGCGATGACGCAAGGAGCTTCCAAGTGAGCTCCAGGCCTCAAAGAGTCAGATCTCCAGCTGATGCAAATTGGGGAGAATCGGGTGAAGGCAGGCAGCTGGCACGCGAGGGGAAACAAGGACGCAGCTGCTGAGGCGAGGTCGTGTTCTTCTTGCGGGCGCGCGCGAGAAGGAACAAAGTTTAGTCCCACATCGTAAGATTTCGAAGCGCCGCACCCATTTAAATTGATTTTGTGTTTTTACCTTAACACCTCAGAACACGAGGTGAGGTCCACTCGCCCACTTGCCCGCCTCGTCCTCGACCCACGCCACGCGGACCTGGCCGACCCGTTTACCCTTCACTCCTCGCGCACCACCCACGCCGGTGCGCCTGGTCACGGGTATGCTACCTGACCCGATAACCCGGCTCTGGGAGAGCTTCCTTTGAGCGGTTTGCAGAGAGAGAGACATGTGGGTAGAGGGAAGGGCTAGGTTTTGCTGTGCCTTGTGTAGGAACAGGGCGCGAAGGAGGAAGGCTCAACAGTTAGCCGCAAGAAGAAGAGGAGCAGAAGAAGAAGAAACTCTGAAGAAGTCTTGCAGCTGAGCAAGGCAGAAGACCATGGAAGAAGAAGCAGAGGAAGAAGAAGGCTCGCCAAAGAAGAGAAGAAGAAGAAGCAGCGAAGGAAGAAAAAGAGGGGAAGCACTGTAGCAGACCGCCGTTTAAGTCGTTTGACTGCGATATCAGACGACGGATAAACCTTCAGAGGAGCTAAAGCAGAAGACCAAGGAAGAAGAAGAAGAAAAGAGAAGGCTCCGCAGTAGAAAAGAAAGAAAAGAGAAGAAGGAAGAAAAAGAAGACTTTGCAGAAGATAAAGACAAGAAAAAGAAGAACTGAAGAAGAAAAGAAATAGAAGACAAGCAGAAGAAGAAGAGGAATTGAAGGCAAACAGAGACAAGGAAGAAGAAGACTTGTAGAGAGAGATACTACAGCTGAAGAAAAGAGAAAGAAGAGAAGAAGATAGGAAGGGCAGCAGAAGAAAGAAGAGGGAAAGCATAAAGAGAAAGAAGAGAAGAAGAAGAAGCCAAGACAAAATATCTCTCTTTCTCTCTCTTATTTTTGTAATAAAGAAACTTTGTACTTCTAGAATTCCAGTAGCTCCCTGAGTTCGACCTTGGGAAACTATTTCCGAGTAAATTTTGATAGTAACGACAACCGTAGCTGTCTTATTTTATACCACAACGACATTACTGTAATAAGCACTAAAACAAACAAAGACTAGCTGCGGTTGGGAGAAAACCCGTCACTACACTTCATCCTCGCCAGTTTCCTCTTCCCATACCACTTGTGTTCCATCGCCATGGCCTTGGAAATCCATCTCTCCGACTCTCCTCGCCGCTAAGGACATCGTAGCACCTGAGGGCGACATCGAGCTTCACTAGCAAGCTTTCAATCCACTGGAGATTCGCCCTCATTCGTCGCTGTAGCCACCAGCTGTAGATCTTCTCCATAGGTCCCATTCTTCTTGTTAGATTAGGTTTTACTGCTTTCTTAGTGTAATTTAGTGCTTTCCAGCTTAGTTTAGATTAGTTTGAGTAGCAAACATTAGTTGATCTGATCCGATTTAGTATAGGTTAGAAGTAGAGTAGAATAGATTCGATTTCGCGCATGCTCATATTGGTTCATTGATCTTTCTCTACTCCTCATCATCCACATTCTACTGATTTCTTCGCTTCTTAATATGCAATTCACCCCATCCATTTGAGCATATCTAGATATGAAATTCTCATATTTCATGATCTAGATAGCGCTCACAATCACCTGGGGGGTCTTTCCACTCATTCCATCAGTTCACAAGGACCCCTGATCTTGTTTTAATTGACTTGATTTGCTTGATTCTTTCAAATTTGTATTTCACACCCAATCTCGCGATTGGGAGTTAGTTGAGATTTATTCAAGTTTAATCAAGTGATTCGAGGTTTAATTGCTAAATTGGGTGTAATGCAATGAATCTAAGGTGCTGGATTTGGCTTTTAATTTGTGGATGAGCATGCACTCAATTTAAGCCTTGTTTTGGGTTATTTTGTCGAGGATAATTAGTGGTACTGATTTGAGACTAAACGAGGACCCAACGAATTCTGAAATGATCACTAGATCATCTTGATCACCAATCAATGGTGTTCAAGACGATCAGATGATCAGATCAGTAATAATTCAAAGTAGAGGCCTAAATCAGGGCAACATTGATTTTTCATCGAAGAGATTTTTTTTTTTTCAGATTGAAATTTGAGGTTTAATTGAAATGTTTGGAGTTTCTATGTTGGATTTTGAGTCTAATGGGAGGAGGATTCACTGATAATCCAATTCATCTCTTGTATTGTCTATGATAATGAGAATGGATTGGATTAAGATACTTTGAATTGTACAACTCAAAGATGGATTTTTAGACTTTGATACAAAAGGGTTTACATTGATTTTGAGGGGTTTTAATTTAATTTAAAGATGGAAATATTTTTTATTGTAACTAGAGATTTCAAATCTGACTTGCTAGTGGATTTGATTTTAATTTTGGCTCAAGCACCAAACATCTGCAGCAACTGCTGCTAATCACTGCTACTAAAATAGTAGTAGCTGCTTGTTACGACCCGGTTCCCGAATCCTTATAGGATCCGAGATCGGCTCGACTAATCCTATGACCCAGTCGTCCAACAAGAATTAGCCAAAAAGCAGGGAAGTAAACCACATTCACTATGCTAAGTAGCTAACAGTAAAAGAGTACAAGTAGTAAAAAAGTAAAAGCTACTAACGATACATATCACCATCACAACAGTAAAACAGAAACAAAGTATAGGAATGTAAACGGTAATAAGAGTCTGAAACTCACTAACAAAAGAAAATACTACAATAGGAAGACTATTGCTGGGCTCGACTGGGCACAGCACCCTCTGCAGCCGGTGACTCGGGCTGCTCGACACCTGGACCGAAAAAGGGTTATGAGTAAACAGAGTTAGCGAACGCTAAGTAGAGTGGTAACTAACTAACTAAAGCAGTAAAAGCTAATATGTAATTTATCTTTTCCAATTACTTTATTTTACAAGTTATTCCTTTTCACCCATTGGTTTATTTTTCAGATCTCTTTCTTGATCTCAAATATTCCTCGTGGGAACGATCTTGATTGCAGTCTTTTTCGAAGAGTAGAAGGCACACGTTGTGCTCTCCTGGCCGGGAGAGTCCCTTGTGGTGATCCTACACCCAGTCAACCACCCCAAGGTCACGGACAGACGTAGCGGTGACTACGGCACGCGCGATAAGCGCACGGGTAGCTAACTTGCACTGGCACGCGGTCAGTCGTTTCCGCTAACGGGTACGCCCAAAGTACAGCACGAAACAGTATAGGGCCTAGCTTCTCAGTAACAGGAGTCGAGCCCCTCATAACCAAATAGGGGTCTTGCCCCTCCACAGTCCGCGCACCCTCGTCTGACTACCCTGGTTTGCCTAGTGGGCCTAACAAGTCCGTGTAGGGTGGCTAACTGAACCCTGGGTCCCGTGGAGTGGCTGGCTCTCTCCCTACACTAGTATCTCTCCCCAGTACAGTGTACACGAGGGCTAAGAAGTTGGTGTAGGGTGGCCAATCCTAACCCCAAGTTCCAACCCAAAGGCAGCTAGCTTCGCTCTACACTAAACAGGGGATAGTCGCTTTCCTTGGTACCATGTACTCAAGGGCCAGCTCACTTCCCACTCACATTTCCAGATCCATTCTAGTTATTCATAGGAGCTCCACTCCTAATTCCCCGTAGGGTTCGTACTCATATTTCTCATGCCATTCCATACCAGTTTTCATCATTCACATTTCCATTCTCAGATTATACACATGCAACTCGTATTTCCATCATTTAACATATATAACAAGTAATGTCATAGATAACTGTTTAACTAGCACATACATTTCATATTTCACAGGCAGCTCTTGTTTATTAACAGGCAGTTTTTCACATTTCTATTCATTCATTTAAGACTGCAATTTCAAACACGCATACAAACAGTGCAAGTACTTCTAATCCTAGGATTCATGCCACATCCTAGGTTTCTAGTTATCCAATTCGCATATGCATTTAGGTTTTACAACTAAATTAGGGGAAGACCACTCTACCAGACAACCCAGGAGTATTGGGGGCTCGAATGGCAGGCTCACATGCCTCAGCAAGCCCCGAACCCGCAACTGATCGAAGTCCAATAACAAGGAACATACCACAATGGAACATTCAGAACAGTATAAAAGGCCTTCTGACAAGTAGAGGAACTCACAAGGAAAACAACGATATCTGGTTTGCGTAAAACGGACCTCAAACGGACCCTAAACGGGTCAAAAATCAAACTGCGGACTTAAATCGGACATCTGGCACAAGGTCCAGACGTCTTAAAAGTAACCAGTAACTCACCTCGGGTTCTGCGTCGACCTCAGATGTCCAGAACCTCTTCTTGATCGTCTGGACCCAGCTCCAGACGTTTGACCTCTCCTCCGAACGTCTGGGAGTGCTTCTGGTCATCTGGTAAGCTGTCCAGACGTCCGAAACGCGTGGGAGGGCGTGCCTCGCGCCTTCCCGAAGCTGTCTCTGCACACGACAAGCAAATCCATTGCTTTAGCCATGCAGATCGAGGCTGCGGTGCGGCCTGCATGGCCGTACCCGCAAAAGGAACGTACCTTCGCGGGAAGCTGGTTTCAGATGTCCGGTGTAGTCAACAGACATCCGCTTGTCATCTAGACGTCACGCCAGATGTTTGATTTTGGAGAAATCCCAGGATCAGAGCGACCTGCTACTCTCCCTTGCCGCGCGCAGCTGCTGCCTCGCCTCCTCGCCTACAGCTCCAGCTACAGCAAGTGTCAAGGACGTCTCCCTTAACTCGCTTCTCCTCCCGCACGCGCCGCTTCGGCCGTGCGTCCTCCGACGAGCTCCCCACGAGCTCTCGAGCTCAAGCTCTTCCTCCTCTCCTCACGTCGCCTCTCCTCCTCGTCGCCGCTCTCGTGCTCTGTCTTGCGCTCGCTCGTCTCGCTGTGGTGGAGAGGAATGGAAGAAGGTGGCTGGGGTGAAGTGGGGAAAAGAGGAAGGGGGAGAGGGCTTTTTATAAGGTGCGTTAGGGTTCGGATGGAGGAGAGAAGAGGGAAAGAGAGAGAATAGAGGTACTGTCTGCGTGCAGCCCGCGTGCAGACGCGAGGGCTCATACCAAAATTTCAATTTTCGGACGTCTGGGGAGGGTTCCAGATGTCTGACCGACTGTCCAGACGTCTTAAAATTCTCAGAATAGAACAGGTCTTTACACTGCTGGAGTCTGATGGCAGATGAAGTTAAGACATCTGATCAGCAACTGCATCATTTGATTTGAAATGATTCAACAGTAGCTACTAAGTACGAAGGTAGTGGTTGAGTTCTAACCTACTAAACTGATTAGCAGCATTGCAACAGCAATTCAGCTGCTACAGATTAGTTTTAGCAGGTCTGAACCGAGGAACTAAGTAGGAATTTGGTGATTTCAAGGATTTGCTAAAGCTGGCACTGTCGTGTATTGTCAGGACTTCCTAGAACAATCATTTTTGTATTTAGATAGGAATGAAATTTAATTAGAACTACTTGTCATTTCATCTTAAATTTCATTGTTAACGTTCTTATGATTATAACCATCAAAATATGTACTTGCTTGAAAATTAAATTGAAAATCAGGTTTAAATGTGTGAGTATTTTTTATATGAAGTGCTAGACATGTTTGAGTGTTCGAGTAGAATTTTAGCACGTAGAAATGTTTTTAGAGGCCTTAGGTTAGTTGTTTCAAACTTCATTTAAGCCTCTTTTGTGTGAGATTTGTAAATAAATAAAACACATAAAAAAATAATAAAATAAAATAAAATAAACCTGTTTTGAGTAAGATTAGGTGTTTCTTTAGATGTGAACCAAGTTTTAAGGCATTTTGAATCCCCAGCTTGGTAAAATATACCAGCCGATGGTTTAATATACCTTAGAATTTAATAAAAGACCTAAGATGAATAACACCAAAAAGAAACTTCTATCTCTCATCTCCTACCTCTCTTATGTATATAAAAACTATGAAAATCAGAAAAAGCCCGAAAATAACTAAAAATACATTGTATGTTATGCATATACTTGTAAATATAATTTAAAACCTAAGCTATATGTGCATATGGTATAATATGTACATAATTAGTATATATATATATAACTTATAAATGTATTCTATATACTAAGTAAAATATTTAGGATGATTTATTATATATATGACCTTATTGTATTATTATCTGTTAATTTAAATGAATTAAATGTATAATAATCTAAGTAATTATACAAACCTATCTATATGTGCATAATTATATATAATACTGCATGTATGTATTTAATTATATAATATATATTGTGTAATGCCTGTAATTTAATTTAATTATGTATTTACAGGAGGTAATTAAATTATTAAGTTAATTAAGTAAATTATGAACTTAAAATAAAATAAATTGTTAATTTAAATTAATACTGAAGTAAGTTATAATGTACATTTGTATAATGTTATATTAAATGTTTTCAACATATTTATACTATATTTATTGTATATTACAATATTTATAACTTTATACATAACTAGCTAAAACATGTATTTAAATATATATAAATTAAAATAAAGTCGTTAAAATACAATGAAAATGTGTAATAGATAATTTTTTATGTAAATCAACTCTGTATTAAGTCAATTGCATGTTTAATTAACTAATTTATACTTTAATTAAGAAATTAACCTCTAAATTAACATGTATAAACTGTCCACTTTAACTAATTTTATTATATATCCAATTAACTTATTTCTCTAAATTAATTGTACAATTAGGTAGCCCTATATAAGGTCATTGTATTCATATAATTTAATTTAAAATAATTTATGGCCTTCAAATCGAGAGTCAAAACACTGATTTTGGCGTAAGCGTGCGCATGGCTCAACGCTTGAGAGGTGCTATCTTTTGTGCCACATCGGTGGCGATTGTTATGACTCGGTTCCCGAATCCCTACAAGACACGAGAATTGGACTGACTCGACTGATCCCAAGACCCAGTCGTCCAACGAGAAAGTAACAAAAAAGCAGCAAAATAAACCACATTTACCATGCAAGCAACTAAAAGTAACAAAGTACAGCAGTAAAGAATTAACTACCACAGCACACACCACCACAACAGTATAGTATTAAAAATAGGTACAGGAATATGAAGTTTACAATAAAAGAGTACAAAGGTGTAACAAAATACTCACTACTACAGAAAATGGGTACAACAAAAGTACAACTACTGTGCTCTACTAGGCCCAGCACCCTCTGCAGCCCTAGGCTCTGGCTGCTCAACACCTGGACCTGAAAAAGGTGGTAAGTACGACACGTCAGCGAACGCTGAGTAGAGTGGCAACCAGCTAACTAAGAGAAACAGTAAAGGTGGACAGGTAGCTGTTGTTTTCAATTTCTTTCTTTATTCAACTAATTATTCTTTCTTTCATCACTTGGTTTATTTATCAGGTCTTTTTCTTGATCTCGAATGTTTCTCGTAGGAACGATCTTGATTGCAGTCTTTTTCGAAGAGTAGAAGTAGCACGTGGTGCTCTCCTGGCTGGGAGAGTCCCCCGTGGTGATCCTACCCTCAGTCAACCACCCCAAGGTCACTGACAGACGTAACGGTGACTACGGCACGCGCGATAAACGCACGGGAAGCTATCCTGCACTGGCACGCGGTCAGTCGTTTCTGTTAACGGGTGCGCCTAAAGCACAACACCGAACCAGTATAGGGTAGAGCCCTCTCAGTAATAGGGGTCTTGCCCCTCCACAGTCCGAGCACCCTCGCCTAACTACCCTGGTTTTCCCAGTGGGCCTAACAAGTCGGTGTAGGACGGCTAGTTGAACCCCGGGCCCCGTGGGGTGGCTAGCTCTCTCCCTACACTAGTAGCTCTCCCCGGTACTGTGTACGCGAGGGCCAAAAGTCGGTACAAAGTGGCCAGACCTAACCCCGGGTCTCAACCCTAGGGCGGCTAGCTCCGCTCTGCACTAAGAGGTAACAGGTGCTTCCCTTGGTACCACGTACCCAAGAGACAACACACTTTCCCATTCACTTTTCCAATTCCATTCTATTTATTTCCAGGAGCTCTACTCCTAATTCCCCGTAGGGTTCATGCTCATGTTTCTTAGGCTAAGCCATACTAGGTTTCATCATTTCAGGTTTATTTGCATATAGCACGTGTTTCCAACATTCAAACTTCCTTTTCCAATTTATATACATGCAGTTCGTATTTAATTTCAAACAACAGGAATTACATGTAGCAGTTACTAACAACAGTACTCTGCATTTTACAGGCAGCTGTTATCCGATTACAGGCAATTATTATTCTATCTACTCATTTCAAGACTGCATTTCCGGCATTTAATATAATCGTTCCAGTGTTTCTAGTCCTAGGATTCATGCCATTCCCTAGGATCTATCATTCATTCTAGTTTTCTGGTCCTAGGATTCATGCCATACCCTAGGATCTATCATTCAATCTAGTTTTTATGGTCCTAGGATTCATGCCATACCCTAGGATCTATCATTCAATCTAGTTTTTCTGGTCTTAGGATTCATGCCATACCCTAGGATCTATCATTTATTCCAGATATGCATTTATGTTTGTAATTAATTAAGGGAAGCCACTCTACTTGCAAAATCGGGAGTAATGGGGGTGTGATCGGCAGGTCCACATGCCTCCGCAACCCCCAAATCCGCAGCAGAACGAGGTCCGAACACAAGGATCAACCACAAGAAACCACTCAGAATATGATAAAAAGCATTCCAACAAGTAGAGGAACTTATACGAAGAAGAACAGAATCTTAAACGTGGAAATCAGACCTCGAACGGACCTTAAACGGGTCAAAAATGACAACTCTGATTCAAATCTGGCATCTGGAACATCTTCCAGACGTCTTAAAAGGAGTCCAGATCCATACCTCACTCTGTGCTACCGCTCAGACGTCCATGGATCGTGTTGAACCGTCTGGACCTAGTTCCAGACGTCCGACTATCCCTCCGGACGTTTGGAGACGCTCTCCACCGTCTGGTGACTCACCCAGACGTCTGAACCGCGTGGGAGGGCGTGTTCTGCGCCTTCCTGAAGTGAGGCCTGCACGCGTACGCAGAATCTCTCAACACGGCACACAACTGACTTCCGCAAAAGGAAGCGTAGGAGGAAAAACGTACCTCTCAACCGTTTGGAGTTGCTTCCAGTTGTCATCTACGTCGTTTGGATGTAGGTCCAGACGTCTGATTCTGGGAAAAATCCCAGAATCAGAACCTCCTTCGTCTTCTTCCTACCGCGCGCGGCTGCGCCGCGCTCGTATGCCCGCTGCTCTAGCTGTAGCAGCATCGGGGAGGACTTCCTCGACACAACACTCCGCCTCACGCATGCCCGACCGGCCGCGAGCTTCTCCGGCGAGCTCCGTCATGGCTAGTGCGCTCTCTTCTCTTCCCTTCCCTCGCTGCCCCTCTCCTCTTCGCCGCTGCACTTGGCAGCAACCTGCTGCCCTCGCTCTCACTCTCGCTCTCGTGATGGAGGAAGGGGAGACGGATGGGGTGGGGTGGCGTGAGGGAGAGGAGGGGAGTATTTGTAGGTGCGAGAGAAAAGGTCCTGCAGGTTGGCTAGGGGAGGAAGAAAGGGAAGAGGGCGGCTAGGGTTCAGTCTGCGCGCAGCACGCGTGCAGACTCGTAGTCGTACGCACGCAAGAATTGATTTCCAGACGTCTGGGAGGGTGTCCAGATGTCTGGATCAACTCCCAGACGTCTTAAAAGGGTTTTGGTGGCACGGGTCTTAACAGCGATAGACCGCTTCTTGTGGTATAAGAGATCGATTCTTGTGTTGTAAGTAGCTCGATCGTCAGGCGCTGGGCACTAAATACTCCTTCCCCCTTCTTGTGAGCACATGGTTCCTCGGGGTGCATGTCGCATGCACCTACAGGCGTGTGTGTTTGTGCACGTGAGCGTGGTCCAATAGGGCCTGAATGCATTAAAATGTACCTAATTAAAACTAGGGCTGACCCATTAGTAGAGGTCTGTTCCTATCCATATGGGTACTCTGTATCCCTTGCAAGTGGTCGATTCGCCCGCTTAAAACCAAAATTTTGGTCTTAGTGAAAGATGTCTGAGGAGAGGTAAGACGTCCCTAAAACGACTAAGTTTTTAATAAGAGAAATGAGAGAAGAGGAAAAGAGGAGTGAGCAAGCCGCAATGGCTAAGTGTTGAGTTTCCCCCCCTAAGTGTTGTGTGCGTGTGTATATACATGTATAGTATATGTATTGTATAGTGTAATATATATATATGTATATAAATAATGTACATAAAGTATATGTAAATAAATAAATACACATATGTATATACAGTAAGTAATATTTGAGTTCTTATGTATATAAATATCCATAGAGCTTTAGTAATGAATACATCCATCACTGTATATCTATTTATATGTTGGTATAGAAAACTATTTTTTTCTTAGGTTGTGTATATATTTACTAAGGCTATAGCGACATATGTATATGTCACTGTAAATATAATAATGTTGCTAAAGATATTTGTATGTAAATACAATTTAGTATATTATATATTAATAGCTATTTTTGTACCTACACTTAGGTATTACATATATTAGTTGTATATAATTAACATAGTGTAGTATTAACTAGTTTTTAAAGCCTATTTAGTTGTACATATGTTTAAAACATTGTAATACATATGGATGGAAGGCGATCATGGGGCGATAGGGTGGAGGAACTGTGATGATGAGGGATGGACTATATGGAGATCTAGGGCATGGAGGCTGAAGGAAAGGAGAGGTTTCGTTGCTAATGATAGGTGGGAGGCGGGTATGAGGAAGATAGACAGGGGGAGTTCATGGGGCAACAGGAAGATTGTCTGCTTCCGATGCCGGCTTCGTGGCCATATGGCGGTTGTATGTCACTTCCCCATTGTGTGCCTTGTGTGTGGTGGACACGGCCATAAGCAGGATTCGTGTAAGGCAAATGAATGGCAGATGAAGGGTTGGTCGAACTTGCGCTCTGGAGGTTTGAATTTTAGGGCACAGTCGCCACCACCGCCGCCTCCTCATACATACAGGGGTCATACGATCGATGTTGAAGTTCCTATGACAGAGAACATAAGAGCGGCAGAACTGGTACTAAGAGGGGCTCTGATCGGTGAGGTAATGACCGGCAACCCATCTTTAGAAAACCTCTAAAAACTGGTAAGTTCTCTATCCCCATCGACCAACTGTTGGAAAATCACTTTTCTATCTCCCGCACGATTTGTGCTTTTTGGCTTGGGGATGATGGATGTCGAACGTATGTGCTTTCAGTTGAGTTCCTTTGAAGGTTTAATGGTGATATAGAGATTAGTCTCTCCCTTTGATGGAGCTTTGCCGGAGAGGCCGCCACAAAGATTAGGTTCTAGATCGGGGAGACTTGAGATTAAAGGTCTGCCGCTACATTTGAGATCAAGAGAGGTGGTGGCGACCATGATTTTTGGGTTTGCTATAATGGCAAAAGATGTAGATGCTGGTTTGATTGAGGGTGATGGTCGGGTCCTTAGTGTCATGGTGGATGTCTTCAAATCAGGTTCGGTCCCTGACAGATTGATCTTGAGGTGTGGGCGTAGCTCTTGGTTGCTGATCTTGAGATTCATTGTGGGCGATAATGCTGTGAAGAAGGGGCAGGATAAGACGTCTGGTATGCAGGTTGCTGAGGAGACGAATGCACATGTATCGTGTAGGCCTTCTCCTAATGAGGCACCGGCAACTAAAAACGTAAGGACCATCACCTTGGGGAAACGGGGGAGATGATGGATGAGGAGCAGGTGGAATCAGTCAGGAATGAGGTAGTGATGCCCGTGATTGAGGCTGCGGGGGATCCACAATCAGTGACTGATAACAATGAGATACAAGTGTTGAAAGAGATCTCGATTAATTCCTTGAAACCTAGCCGAATTTAAATGATGTGGAAGGCCTAAAATTTGGTACTGGATCTATTACCAAGGTTGGCGTGGGCATATCACCCTATAGGCTCAGATAGAGGAAGCCAAATCCTGACTTGCTCCTGGATGAAAACACAATAGCTGCGATTATGCAGGTTAGTAAGAGCCAAAACCAAAAGAGGGAGGGGTCTCAAGAGGGAAGATGAGAGTCCTTACATGGAATGTGCGTGGGTTGCGCGACAATAGTCAGAGGGTTCTCTGATGGGATACTTGAGAGAGAAGGAGATCGATTGTGTGATCATACAAGTGACCCACATTGAGAATGAATCTGATAGAGCATGGAATGATATGAAGGCTACGGGGGTGAATGAGTGTGTGATGCTTAATGCACATGGCAGGTCTGGGGGCATTGTTATTTGGTGGAGAAGGGCTTGGTTACACCTGCTGGATGTACACAAAGCTCACCACCTGGTGACCTACAAGTTCCAAAGACATCAGGGGCAAGATGACATCAGTATTACTGGTGTGTATGGCCCATGTGCTGCCTCTATGAGACAAAAACTTTGGGATGATTGGGCTGCAGCTGCAGAATTAGTGCAAGAGGAAGCCTGGCTAGTAGGAGGGGACTTCAACTGTGCACTGACAGGGATTGATAGGCCGAATGGTGTCATGGATAGTACCTCTATTGGGTTTCAGCTGGTAGTCCAGTCTCTTGGTTTAATTGAATATCCATCTTCAGGAGCTGAATTCACTTGGCGTAATGGAAATGGCCTTATGTCGAAGATTGACAGATTCTTTGGGAATGCTACTATCCTTGATAGATTCCAGCTATCTAATGTTGGAGGCTCTGAATAAAATCCAGATATTGGATTCTAAGGAAGCAACAAGCCCATTATCTGATGAGGATCTTGTAACCAGAAGAATGTGGCAGGGTGTGGCAGCGGAGGAGGATCTCAAGTAGGAGATGGACTGGAGGGAGAGGTCTAGACAGCTATGGCTCAAGGAGGGAGATGCCAACACAAATTCTTTCACCTTGCAGCCAGCTCTCTTAGATGAGTAAACTTTATTTCTTCCATTCTCAAAGATGGGCAAAGACTGTCTTCTATGCAAGAAATTAGAGCAGAGGCTATCAGGTATTACAGGGATTCATCACGGGTAGCAAGGAGAGGTGGCTGAAGGATGGCTGCGAGTGATGCACTAGAGTTATAGATGATCGGGCTTCTAAGCTGATGGCTACTATCATTGAAAAGGAAACTATAGATGCCAGAAAAGATTTAAACAATGAGGGCTCCCCCGGATTGGATGGTATTCAAGTTTTCTTTTATAAAGGAATGTGGAGCGTGATTGGCAATGAGGTGATGGACGTTATAAGAGAGTTTGAGAGGGGCAATGCAGGTTTTGACAAGATCAATAAATCCTTTCTCTTTCTGTTGCCAAAGACACAGGGGGCCGAGAAATTTTCAGATTTTAGACCGATTGCTTTATCAAATTCCATTTACTTAGTGGTGAGTAAGATACTTGCTAATAGATTGAGGACTGTTCTACAAAGCTTGATCCATCCTGTACAATCTGCCTTTCTACCCAACAGATCCCTTCAAGAATCGTTCATTATGGCCAAAGAAATGGTGTGTGGGTGGCATAGGAGGAAATGCAAAGCATTTATGTGGAAAGTGGATTTCCAAAAGGCCTATGATTTGGTCTCATGGCCTTACATCTAGGAAGTATTCAAAAGAAGAGGTTTCCCTCCCATTTGGATCTAGTGGATGAAGCGGTGTATCACAACTACTTCCTTCTCCCCGCTGATCAATGGGAAACCATATGGAGCTTGGATTCAACCCCAATGTGGGGTTAGACAAGGATGTCCATTAAACCCTTTGATTTTTAATCTTGCAGTTGACGGGCTTGCAAGATATGCATGTAAATTGACAGAGGCTGGTGTTATAAGAGGTTATTCACTCTCCAATAGGACTATGGCCCCTATTTTACAATACGCAGACGACACGATTTTCTTTGTGGAGGGGTCAATTGCTGCAACTCATGCTCTAGGACACATGGTGAAGATTTTCGGAGACATTTCAGGTTTGAAACTAAATAAGGAAAAATCTACCTTGATCTGCTTTGGCCTGAATGAACATGAGCAAGACACACTGTCAGCTACACTGGGAACGCCTCGCTCTAAGCTACCACTTAAATACCTGGGGCTGCCACTTCGATGGTCGAAACTGAAGAAGAGTGATTGGAATGTTCTTTTTGACAAGATTTCTGTCAAGTTGGAAGGATGGAGCAGTAAATTTTTGTCAAAAGGTGGGAGATTGATCCTTCTAACTTTAGTGGTTACCTCTATCCTGGTGTTCTACTTCTCTATCTTCAAAGCCCCAAAATCTATTTGGAAACATGTAGATGTAATGCGCAAGAAATTCTTTTGGAAAGGGGCTAGACATGAGGGGAGGTTCATGCAGCCTATGAAGTGCGATCAAATTTGCCGGCCAAAGGAAGCGGGTGGGTTGGGGATCAAGGCTCTTAAAGAATTTAATGAGGCTCTTCTGATTAAATGGGCGATCAAGATTTTTGAGGGCAAGGAAGAACTATGGACAGAACTTATTAAAGACTGTTATGTTGGCTCAAACAGTGTGCTGAAGAGGTTATTTCCAACCAAACCATCCCCTTTTTGGAGATCGGTCATCCTAGCTATTAAAAGTAACGGGCTGTTGATGCAGCCCAAGCTTGGAGATGGCCATGATTTTAGTTTATGGAGTGAACATTGGTCATCGTTGGGTATTCTAAAAGAGTCCTATCCAAGAGCATATTTAGCTGCTGTAGATAAAGATGCCCCTTTTAGTAGCTTATGGTCAGAATCTGGTGACTGCTGGAGGTTTGATGGGCCTGAAATCAGCAGAGAGGGTACTCGGCAGTGGGAGGAAGGGCAAAATCTGATCTCTGATTTGCAGTAGTTCTATCCAAGACAGGGCGTGGAAGATACATACGGCTGGAATGGGAGATACACAGCCCAACAGGCATATGAAAGAATCATCATATCTAACAAAAATATGGAAAGTGACCTGGTTGACAAGAAGATATGGCTATTGAAGATCCCATTGAAAGTGCAAATCCTTTTATGGTTGTGTAGGAGGGAAGGCCTGATCACGGGAGATTTTAGACACAAAAGAATGGGGACAACATTAAATGATTGCTATCTATGCGGGTTGCACACCGACAGTTTATCCCACATATTTTCCTCATGTCTGGTCACTGATATGATATGGAGAAAAATATGTCAGGGGCCTCTACCTACATGGGAGTCTCTTTTATGGCAGAGGTTTGCAACACCTGGAAGGCCATATATGTGTATGGCTGTAACCCTCTGGTGTGTTTGGAGGGCAAGAAACGAGAAGTTATTTCAGGAGAGACCAGTTTGTTGCGAGCAAATTGTAAATTAGTGCTGGTCCCTCATATATAGATGGGGATCCAATGTGTAGTTCTCCATTGTTTTTTTGTTTAGCATGAAATAAAATGCCCTCCGGATTGCTATCGTACCACGATAGCTTTCCTCATAGTTTCAAAAAGAAAAAAAAAGACATTGTAATACATATTAGTTGATTTCTTTTGTAAATAATTGACCAATTCATTAATTGTTTGATTCATTCATTCATTTTATAAATCAAATTAACATTTTTGAAATAAAAGAATATTTTTAGACTTAGAGCGTGATGTATATCAATAACTACCACCCAGTGATTGACCTGGAAATTAACCAGTAAAAATTGTAATTAAATAAAATTGACATGACATCGGTTTGCATTTGTAACAAATACACTACAACAACGACATATAAAACACCATTTTTATTGCAACTCGGAAGTCACCGATCACATACTCCACTATCCTTATTGCAATATCAGTATCCAACACCACCTTTGATCATTTCAATGATGGCATTGTGCCTTTAACAGGTATCAGTCCATCCAAAAGAAAACAAATCTAAATTTCTTATTTTAGATAATAGAAATCTTTGAAAAAGAATGTTGAACCTCTTGATCACAAGATCTAGGCACACATGGGTTAGAAATCAGACCAAGAACTTTATCAAAGCCCCTGGAATTAGATGGGGCAACTCTAAGGTGCAGGAAATCACCTTAGCGCAGCCATCCAAGGATTGTTGCTCCTCCTCGTTGTTGCTTGAGGAGGAGAACCCTCATCGTGGTCCTCTTGTCGGCTAGTGAGAGTTCGTCGCTGGACTGCAGGGTCCATCCAAAAGAAAACAAATCTAAATTTCTTATTTAGATCATAGAAATCTCTGAAAAAGAATGTTGAACCTCTTGATCACAAGATCTAGGCACACATGGGTCGGAAATCAGACCAAGAACTTCATCAGAGCCCCTGGAATCAGATGGGGCAACACTAGGGTGCAGGGAATCACCCTAGCGTAGCCATCTAAGGATTGTTGCTCCTCCTTGCCGCTGCTTGAAGAAGAGAACCCTCATCGTGGTCCTCTTATCAGCCAATGAGAGGTCTTCGCTGGACTGCAGGGCTGATGGGGGACCAACGGTGGCCCTAGTAGTTGCCGCCTTCCCTTCCAGCAGCCACCGATGGTCCTACAGGGGGTTGGCAGCACTGCTTGTGACCATTAGCTGGGTTGCTGCGGCCATTGTAGCTGTCGGTGATAGCAGTAGTCGGTGGTGGCGGTACTCCGACGAGGAAGAGAGAGGGGATTAGGGTGGTTAGGGTTTTGGAGGCCTTTTTGGGTGGGAGACCAAGGCCACAGTCTAGGATCGGTGCTTTGATATCAAGTAGAAAGGAAATGAATGACTTAAATTATTCCAAAGAGCCCTTTATATAGCAGAGAAGTGTGGGAAAATAAGATCACATGCCCAGAAGAAATAAAAGATAAATAACATGCAACATAATAAGAAATAAATTAGTGGGGACATGTCAACAAATATTAAAGGCATTGCCCTTAGAATTAAAGTCTTCTCGTGGAGGGCTGCTTTCTCTGCTCTCTCTCGCAAGGCTCTTCTTGCAAGAAGGATAAATTATTTTGAACTGCACTATCCCTTTGGTTGCCAAGTAAATTAAGACTTAGACCACATGGTTTTTCATAGTCCCTTCAACAAAGCAATATACTTTGTATTGGGTATTCATATCATCGCTCTCATGGGGAGTTGGTTACAAATCTGTTTGCAATTGGAGGAGATATCAAGTTCAAATGAATTTTGGTAGTAACATTTGCCTTTCTATGTGATTCATGCAATATGGTTACATCGGTGTGGAGTTGCAACCGGAAGAACTAAGCCATGTCAATTAGATGTGGTGGCTGGAGCAAAGAATATGGTGAAGTTTTATTCAGATGAGAGGGGACCTGCATTAACAATATAAAAGACTCGGGAATAATAGAAGCAGTATGCAACATGCTAGCATTCAACTTAGCCAAGGGGACATATGTGCAAAAGTGGAAGCAATTATAAAGGATCAAAAAGCAGTGGCTGGTGTTGTCATTTTTTATGCTTTTGGAAATCCTCTTGTAGCCCAAAATCCTCAGCCATTTTCCATGGTTTGAGTTATGCCTTAACTCTTGGATTTCAGAGAGGCATAATTTGGTGTGACACTCTCACTTTAGTATCCGAGGTCTTGGCTAATTTGCAACCTCATTGATACGCTAGACACGTAATTCTCCTTTGTAGAGAGTTGCTTATTTATTATCTAAATTTTAAACTTCGCAAAGTGTCTAGAGGTCAAATGTCACAAGCTCATAATCTTGTGAAATATTATTATGAACTAAAACGTAGTTGGTAGCCAGTAATCACCATAATTCTCATATAATTTTTGAGATTGCAATTATGAAAATTTTCTTTTTGAAAAAAAATAACACAAAAAATTATATTTGAATTTACATTTGACAGAGACAAAATTTGTTTACCATTATACATCAATAACACCCACAATCTTCAAGTGAAATCATATACTAAGTCTTCAAATGATTAACGGGAAAAAAAATCACTACTATTTTAATTAAAGTTAACACTTAAATGTAAACCTTCGAGATAAGATTAAAGAACCAGAAAAATATTCTCATTCTCATTTCTCCATAAATTTAAGATGTTACACATAAGTTGCCCAAGAATAAAGGCATGGGAGTGCAGCGGAGAGCGGAAAAAATCAAAAAAAGATTGCGATGGTTTCTCTGAGGGGTGGGAATATTGGAAAACGACGGCGTCCTTTGGGCGTTGAAGTGTGCATGTATGCGGATGCACTCAATTGGCGGTGGCTGTTGGTAGGTGGCCGGAGGTTTAACAGCCGGATCCAAAGGTCACCGGTTGGTTGGACTGCTGGGATATATTCCATCCCCTCTCCCTCTCTCTATTCCTGACTTATAAATTCCTAAATTTTGTCATCCCTAATGCGTGTTGGCATTGCTCATAATTTCAAGAAAAAAAAAAGTATGCATTGACGTTTACGCTAAGTATTTTAAGATAAGAATTCACATTTCACCGTAATTTGTTTGAATTTGATAATGGTATGAGTCTTAGTCAATTGACAGCAACAAATCTATGACATCAAGTTTATAAATTCTTTATCCAAATCTAAATAGATTTAACTTAAAGATGACAATTTAGGTTCACCTAACTTAAACTAGACTCAACTAATCTAATATAATTGATAAAACTTGATATATTTATTATTGAAGTAAGTATGAATTTTAATATGAAAAATCAAATGACTAAGTATATTTTATGGGTTTGAACAATTGGTTATTTATGGAACATATTTATTTGATAAATATGTGTGTGTGAATTCATGCATTTATATGTGTGGATATAGTTTTTTTCAAATACCCTATGTCATTTGGTGAGTATATATTGTGATAAAACATTTGTAACGGTTTATTTGTTCGATTGTCAGTTGTCACTACTAACAAAATGGCCCATAAGTTAGGAACAAAGCTAGGAATTGAAGGCTGTGTCCCTATCCCTTGCCTATATTCATAAGTAAGGGCACTTAAAGTCCTAGATCAAAGGTAGTTTGACTTATACTTTTGCTAGGGATTATCCTCGGTGGATAACCCTACCATTTTCCAAGGAAAGTCCTTGACAAATAATGTTTGAGGCCCTGACAAGTAATCGGTGTGATATGCATTGACTATGAATCCAATTACTCTTTTTTCTTTTCATTTTGGGTTCCAAATTATAATGAAAAAAAAATAATAACATTAAAACTAAGCAACTAATTTTTATAAATAGATCCAAAATATGGCTAATTTTTATTAAAATCCAAACATCAGGTTCAATGGTGCCCTTCTTGAGGAATACATGAAAGACAAATAAGGAAAAAATACATGAATTCTATCATCAACACAATTTGATATTCACAATTTCTTTTTGAGAGGGTTGATATTGACAACTTTAATCCCGTGAGTGAAGAACGACATCTTCAGTTGTAGCAATGACGAGATCATGAGATGTAGAGCCTCTTCTACAACGATTGCAACTTCTTTCTATCTCTCCTTAACAAGATAAGAAAATGCCCTAACTTGAAGGTTCCCAGCACCCTCTTTCTAGCATACATACAGAAGCACTGAAATAGCAAAATAATTTAAGACCAGCAAAGGCTAATTACTTCCCATTAGAATTAAGCTAAGCTAAAAGAAAGATTACTCTATTTATCAAGTTTTGATCACATTCTCTTTTAAGTATTTAAGTTACTATGGTCAAATTTAGTTACATAATGTCGCAAATATTCAAAAAAAATGTTGACGTTTCAAGCCATTCTTTAATTAGCAGCTTTAGAAATATGACCAAACCTATTGAAAGAAAGCAAAATTGCTTTGGTGTGTGTAATAATTGCCTTTAATTGTTCTCTTTAACTATATCTCATTGACATGTTTGCCATTACTAGAGGACTTGAAGGTTTGCACACTTTAAATTTAACATTACATTATTGAATGCTTAAGATAGGTTGGATGCTTATAGGTTTTACTTGCCATTGTTGAATGCTTAACATAGGTTGCAAGACAGTATAGCTAGGAAGCAGCTTATTTGGCATTTCTCTATCGCCAACTCTGCTTGGCCAGTTGTTCAGGGACAGATGAGATTGGTGGAGCATTGATCGTGTTACAACTTTGGGCTTGGGAGAGGTTTCCCCATATAGCACCTATCGTGCATCGACGTCCAAATTGGCAAGGGTGACCAATGGGTGCTCGTTGAGTGACTGCTTTTGATGTCCGCAAGTAGTCAACCAATATTGTTATTCCTTGTAGGAATGCATTTGACCTACAGAGTGTAGATCAGGTATATAATTTATCATTTCTGCTTTAACATTGATGTAAAAATTAATTAATGCATGTGAAAACACAAGTTGTCTAGAAGCCTTACATGCAAAAATACAGCAAAGCCTACTTATATATTGCCGGGCTAGGAAGGAGATCTAGTGAGCACGTGTCCCTTCGATATGCTTTCATATAGTGGAGAATCATTTTCCAAATCGCATCCTCAAGTAGTTTGGAGGTCTTCAGTGTGTACTGTTAGAGTGTGATTCATATGATTGCTTCCATGATATTGATCTGATAGGCAAATTTGAGATTAACATTAACATCATGCGTCATACATACAGGAGTGGGGGGCGAGGACTGAACATATTGCTCCACTCGCTGATGGTAACACCATCATAGTCCTTAACTAGCCACAATTAATTAAGTTCAAATGGTAAATGCTCTTAATCATCTGAGGGTCACAACTCCGCAATGTTCTGATTTGAGGAGAAAACAAGAAAACATGGTTAATTCTACAAGTTTTAACAACACATCACAAATACAGATTAACCTCGGGGTCATGCAGGGGTTTAATTAAAGGTAAATTGAGCATAAAAGACTAAAAAATGGGTTCACATTGACTGAATTAGGGTTTCACATATTTCGAGGAAAAAAACAGTATCGAAAACCTCAATTATCAACACCACTTAAATTGAAGAGATTCTGGTCAGAATAAAATTAATCTAAACTTCTAAAATTCATATAAAAATATTCTAAGAGGTTTGATACTTTTGGTTTGACTATCTGAATCTATTTTGACTTAGAATAGAGTTTTAGACGGGAATTTGCCCTAATTTTAGCTTCTTTGCAATTTACCTAGTCAAATATGCTCAAAACTCAAGTCCAAGTTCACCATTATATTCCTTGGGTCCAAATTTGGTTAACACCAAAATTTTGGCCAAATCAGAGTTCATCTTAACCTAGTTTGCAATTTAGCCCTTAGAAACTCTATTTCTTAAACTTAGCACCCTAGGTTTCAAGTTTCTTGCATTTAGGTCCCCAACTTTGTTGTCATATTCATGTTTAGGTCCCTTTCGTCATTGTTGTGTGAACACTCCACAGACCGAGTTTCAAGAGAGAATATCTTTCTCAAATCAGCACCAAATCCCTCCAAATTTGGTGGGATTGGTGTTCAAACCTAGGGGAATCCAATGAACTTGATTCTAAGACCTAACTCGAAGCCAAAATCCTAGTGAGCTCAAGACTTCAGGGATCTCAAATTTTCAAAAATCGCAGCTCAATCAGGTGCATTTCTTGGTTTAAAGCTCAGATTTGAGCTTTACATAAAGCCCCCGTGTTCCCAACTTTCTCCTCAGCCAAGAAATGACCGGGAACAACCCTTCTCTTCCTCCTCTGGCCACCATCTTCTGGAGCTTCGGTGACCTCCTCCATCTTGCTCCTTCAGCTATTCAACCACAAAATTGAAAGGCCAGCCTTCTCTCCTCTTCGTCGTGTGTCTTGCCGGCCAAAGTAAGAGCGCTTCCTGCCTCATCTTCATCGTCGTTGCCTCGCTGAACTTCACCTTTGTCTTTGCGTCGGGCCGACCAACGTCGGACGCATCTCAATCCCTCTCACCTCGCTAACTGCCCTACTCTCTCCCTCTTCTCCTCTAGAATGTTTCTACCCTCTTAGATTCCACCTTCGACAACTGACCACCGCACTCGCCTATCATCTTCCCCATGTCCAGCACAAGCTCCGACGAGCTCGCATTGGTGCCACAGACCCTCAAACACCTTGCCATCAAGCCTGCAAGCATTGTTGGTGCAAGGGTACCATGATCGTCAATTTTGATGATAACAAAACACATGTGTTTTAACATTTGCATTTGAGTTTTAGATTTCAGGAAAATGAAAATTGTTACAAGTGTGACAGACGAAGCTCAAGCTTGCATCCATGGCGGATTGGAGGAGCTTGACGGAGAAGAAGGAGCTTCGCAAGGAGTGAAAGCGTGAAGACAAGAATAGGATAGATTTCCTTGTATCTTGTTCTTTGAATCTTTGTTTTTGTTGCTCTTTCATTTTATTAGAGCATGTTAAAGTGCCTCAAAGTTACCTAACAATAGTTTTAGGAACACTTACACAACCCTAAGATACTTAGATTTTTCGTAGAGGAATTAGAAAACCAAAATAATCTCCAGACAGCCTATTCAAACATCTAATACTAAAATTAGACGTCTGATAGTGAACTTTAAGACATTTGAATGTTGAATTAGACGTCCAAAAATACTTAGGTTGAGAACCACTTACTGTCTATCAGATTTAGACGACCAGCCTTTTGTCCAGACGTCTAATGACTTTACCAGATGTCCAATTAGCGGAACGTTGGCTTACAAAATATGATCGTTGAGGATTAACCGTTAATCTTCCATTAGACGTTTGTAGAAGACCTTAGACATCTAATATGTAAACGTTAGCCTCGATTAAGCCCAAATCTCTTTCCAAGAGACTTCAAGCCATTTCTCCCTTGGGAAATCCATTCCTGCAGTTAATTAGGTTTCTAGATGTCTAGACATAGTGCCAAATGTCCAACCTATCGTCTGACCAACTTACACTAGAACCTTGTTTAGGTTTGACAAAATCAGTAAGGGAACCCATCTTACATTAGATGTCTAATTTGATTATCATACATCTTATACTTGACTTCCAGACGTCTGATACATTTCCCAGACGTCTGATGACCCTGTCAGAATCATTAATGATTTTGATTGTGGCTTGATTTGCCTTGGGATAATCCCCAATGGCTACCTAAGGCTTTCAAAGCCTTCCTAAGCCTTCTTAGGCCTTCTATAAATAGAGGAGTACCCTTGCCTTGCAAAGACACACCAAGGCACACCAAGCAATATCACTTCCACCTATATTGTGTCAATTTGATCCCTAGAAGAGATCTAGCTCTCATAAGCCTTAGTCTTCATCTTGAGAACTTCCTTCTCGCTGCGCACTTGCTCTCCCACTGTCATTACGAGGGTGCCGTCGTGCCATTGCGTGGTTCACACACCCGCGTCATTCGTCAACGCACTTCTACCCAAGGGAAGTTTCCCAACTCCTATAGTAGCTAGATTTTAAATCTTTGCAGCTCTATAGGATGTTGTATTTCATTATCTTTGGTTGGGTATTTGCCTCGCGAATTTCCGTCTCCTTCAAGAGACTAAATACTCCTCATGAAGAGGAGGGGTTTGAGGCTATGCTACCCTCGGGTTCAAAGTAGCGTGGTTGTAAGAGATTGAACTACCCTCATTTAAGTAGTTTAGTTAGTGGATTTGATTGATTAGGTCGATCGGAAAATCCTAAGTCGAGAAGCTTAGGTGGTGGTTTTTACCCAAGTTTGGGTTTCCACCTAAAAATTATTGTGCGCTTGTGTGATTGTCTTTTTTGTGAGATTGAATACATTATTTCCGCTTATTTTTCACATCACGCATATCTCACCCCCTCCCGAAGGAATTTACAAGCATCGCGTCACCTTTCTCGTCAAAACCCCTCAACCAATTTCACTACACATACTCAACCTCCCGACTGGACAACCCATCGCAGCACCACCTCTGACTTCGCCAGACTACCATACACATGCTCACACGAAATCACGACCACCACTCCACTCCCCGTGATCCTGCGAAGCTTTTGAGTGAGTTTGACAGGGCCACAAGGCCGTATTCTTATCGCAGGTACATCACCAGAGCTTCACCGCTGTGCCTGTCTTCTCCGATCACGACTGTTGGCGTTCGTCAATCTCTGACCACGCTACTATTCCCATTAGCTCCGGACCCATTTGCTGAAGCTACCTGCATCCACAATTGGGCAACATTGCAACAGCATCAGCCTCAATTGACGAAGATTTCATATGTAGCTGCATGCGAAGGGAAGTAGCCATTTTAGTCCCACATTGGGGACTCAGAAGCGTGCGAAGGTAGATAATTGGAATCTCACTCGACACCCCCTTGCCTAGAACATGGGGGTTGGTTCCCCCATGCATGTGGCCCATGCACCCTCTCTCGCCTCCACGTTGGCAGGCCTGGATCTCTGAACCATTTACTTGATTACCCGATTAACCCTAAACCCGGTTCAGGAAGAGAGAGAAAGATATCTAAGGAGGAGCGAGGGATTTTTGCATCATGGAGCATTGGGATTCGTGCCCCCCCCCCTCGCTCAACACTTAGTCGCTGCTGAACTCGTCTCTGGTGCTGAACGTGAGGCTTGTGCCTTGTGCTTCTGAGGCATTGGGACGATTAGGTCATTTGGCTCTTGTGCTGACGTCTGATTGGTTGACACTGTGGAGATATTTACTTGTGCTCATGTGGATTAGTGGTTCTGATACTGTTGGGATATTTGATTCTGATTAGTACAGAAATTCTAGTGTTAATTTGGTGGTTTCAACCACCATTTTTAGCTCTTTATTTTTACACTTTTATCCCTGACATTTGAGATATATCATTGCTTTATAATTGAATATATTTTTGATTAATTCACTTGCATTATTGAATATTGTGATTAGTGAACTGATTTGTTACTTGCTCCCTGTAAATGACCTCGGACTCATGTTTGATTTTCGAGCTTATAAATTTAAATGTCTATTCACTTTTGTTGACTGCACTATGACACATATTTCAAATTCTATGAAAGAAAGCTAACACTCGCACCAACAGATAGGTTTAGCATTACACTTGAGTATGCCACTTGGTACAACAGAATCACCAGGAGGTTTATATGTCAACTTGGTGCATTAGTGGATTACAACATAAGTTATTTCACATTTCTTGTTGGTAATTAGATCTGAGATATACTATTTAAATTTATCAGTGGTGATTATGATTATGCAATTCTCTAAGTGGGTTCAATGTGTAATCTCCCCAAGTGTGCGGTGTTAAGAACGCTTGATTGGGTTTTAAAAAGGTTGCGTTGTAGTATAGTCGAAAAAGCATTCAAAATAAATAATTTCATTACTCGAATTTAAAGTTCGAGGTCGAACACATGGAGCAAATGAAATTCATGCACTAATCTCAATAATAAATATAATTTGAATACATAATACTACTCAACAGCTAATTAAAAATATAAAGTATGACTATGAGAATAATTGTAGCTAAAAATAAATGGAGAGTTTATGAAGAATTGGACGTCTGATTATAAAATCAGACGTCTTAAAAGTGACATGCTACAGTGCTCTCTTTCTCTGATTTCTTTCTTATGCTTCTTCTCTCTCTTTCTCTGTTCTCTGGCATCTCCTTCCTTCTTCTTTCCTTCTCTTCTTTATCTTCTTCTAATTCCTTGCCTTAGCCTTTCTCTTCCTCTGCCTCTTCTCTTCTTTCTCTGCCTTCCTTGCTCTTTCCTTCAGCTCCTTCTGCCTTCTTCTCTGTCTCGGCTGCCTTCCTTCCCTTCTTTTTCTCTTTTGTCTTTAGCCTTCTCCTTCTTCTTCCTTGGCTTCAGCCCTTAGCTTCTTCTTTGGCCTTGTCTTCTCCTTCCTTTGCAGAGAAAAACCTACCCCTACCGTGCGAGCTCTCTTCTCTCCTTTCTCTCTTATATTCGCTCTCCCGGAGCCACTTTCTCGGGTAATTGGGTGGGATATGTGCCTGGGACCAGGCCCATTGGTGTGCAATGGTGGGCGAGGTGTGCGGTCGGGTTGGGTCACCAGGTCCGTGGGGGGGTTGATGAGAACCTTGTCATAAACCCTAAACTAGCACCATCTAACCCAGGTTTGCAAGAAAAAGCTCCTACATAACTATAGAAAGGCTTGACTCAGAGAAATTCTGAGTTTGTGAAGAAAATAGAAACTAAGGGGTAAAAATGCAATTTCACCAACTCAATCTGAAAATAGGGTAACTCAGGGTCCGAACATAGGTCAAACCAACCTAATAAGATGAAAAGTGGGATGAATTGATCCAATAAGGGCTACAACAACTCCAAGGAATTAAATGACATCCTGTAACCCTAAGAACCGACCCACTTCAATTCACGAGGTTCGAGGCAAATAAAAAATTGACTAAACCCTCTAAAATTCATAGAAAAATAATCTCTAGGGTTTAGAACCTTCAATTTGGCTTTAGGAACCCATTTTCACCTACATTGAGAACCATGCCCAATTAATGAATTAATTTGAGTTTTTACGTAAATTGATCGGTCAAACAAGGTCTGATCTAGAAATAAAATTCACCATCAGAATCCTTAGGTCCTAGTTAGTCATGTATAAAAACTTGAATCTAAGAAGAGACTTTCTTGACCAACTTTACATTTTGGTCCTCATCTATTACTTTTTGGCCCTCAACTTTTGAAACACTCACATTTTGGCCCCTAATTCTTCTTCTTTCTTTGCATTTGGGTCCTCCCCGCAAAACCCTGAGCAGCGCCATGCTCCGGCGACTTTGCGCGGAGCATGGCTCCACGCAGAGTGAGGGAGGCCCTCTGCCAAGACAACCGGGGGTTCCTTGCGATGTCTGCTGTCGCAGGGACACCTCCATGGTCTCTGCGGCTGCCCATATCTCCCGTGCGAACGCACGGAAGGTATGGGTCTCCATCTCCGGCGTCCTCCGGCGAGGGAGTCACGTCGCCTCCCTCCACCCTCCTCTCTGATTTCACCTCTATAAAAGCCGCCTCCCTCTACCGCACTCAGTAGCTCGGATCTGACGGAGAAACACCCCCCTCCTTCCTCTCTTCCCACTCCGGCAGAAGCCCTCCAGCTCCGGCGGTTCTTCCTCCTCCTCCTCGTTGCTCTGCCGCATTACCAGCAGCAGAGCCGCCTTTGCCCGCTCTTCCTGCGCTGCGCCGTACCCAGCGCGCTCTCTCCCGCTCTCTCCTCGCCGCCGCCCCCTCTCTCTGAGCATCTTCTTCTCCGGCGACAGTCGATACGACTGTCGCCCTGCTTCGTTCCCCTCTCGTCCCTCCAAGTAGGTACAGTTCTTTCCTTTCCTCCCCTCTTTCTTTTCCCTACTTCAATTTGCTCAACCACCCTTCGACCGCGCCTAATCACCCTTACCTTCTCCATCTCCGGCCAACCTCTGGCGACTCGCTCCCATCATTCCACCACCCCACACGACTCGCCGACCGACCCAAAACCTCTGCCTCTTCACACTGAACCACTTCCACCCCTTCACTCCCTGCCGTTCGCTGCCTAAAGACCCCCTGAACAAACCCATTCCCCCAGGCACAGTCCGACCTAGGGCAGCCCTTGCACGCCACCCCACACCTCGCCACCACCTGCACGAGCTTCGCCGCACTCTGGCGAAGCTCCCCGCACCTTCTGACTAGGCCGAGAGGCCGTATTGCTGTGAACAGGTCACCCGCCCTCCGCCGCCATTGCTGAGCAGGTGGAGCTTCTTCCGCCTGCAGCTGTAGCCTCGCTTCGCCCAGGTTTGACTCGCCAGGACGTGTGGTTCGCCCTCACGCACCTGCCCAGGCTTGTAGCTGGGGTGAGAGCCCTGTGCACAGCCGCGATTGCCTGCAGCTTTCTCAGCTACAGGCGCCCAATTGGGGTGGGACATTTAGTCCCACCTCGGAAGACTGTGAAGCAGCGCACCCGCATAAATGCAAAAAGTTCTATAGGCTTATCGCCTCAGCACATGGGGTGAGGTCCCTCTCACCCGCTCACCCGGCCTCGTCTGCGACCACCCCTCGCGGACCTGGCCCGACCCGTTTACCCGACCTGCACTCCTCGCCCACCACCGCATGCCGGTGGGCCTGGACTTGGGCATGACCCGTACCTGAATACCCGGCAGCTCTGGGAGAGCTATCCTACGAGTGAATTCTGAGAGAGAGAGAGACGCGGGGGAGGGTAGAGTAGGTTTTTGCCCTGACCAAACTGTGAGTGTGCAGGCACAGGAGAAGAAGAAGAGAAGGCAGATCGCAGAGGAAGAAGAAAGAAGGGAAAGAAGGAAGGAGCAGCCAGAGCCGTGGCTGCTTGAAGCAAAGTAGAAGAAAGGCAAAGAAAAAGAAGAAGAAAGAAGGAAGGAGGATGCACTGTAGCAGAGGCTACCTAAGTCGTCTGATTGAAAAATCAGACGACGCCCAGAAGAACAGAAGGAAGAAAACAAAGAAGAGAGAAGCAGAACACGAGGAGAAAGAGAAGAAGAAGCTTGGAAGAAAAAGAAAGAAGAAATAAGAAGAGAGAAGAAGACTGAAGAACCAAAGAGAAGAGAAGAGAAGAAGACAAAGACAAGAGAAAGAAGAGAAGAAGAAAAAGCCAACAAGACAAATCCCTCTCTCTCTCTCTCTTTCTTTCATTTTTGTAATAGAAACTTTATACTTCTAGAATACAGTTTTCTCCCTGAGTTCGACCTCGGGAAAACTTTATTTTCCGAGTAACAAATTGTATTAAACTGGTAACCGTTCCTCTATACTATACTACGACGAAATATTAGAAATATTAGAACTATAGACGAGAGTAGCAGCCAGGGGTGATCGCGAACGAGGCATCGGGTCAGGTGAGAGGGGACCTCACCCCGTGAGTTGGAGGCAACCAGCCCAATACAGAAAATCAATTTATGCGGCTTTGGCGCTCTAGATTTTTCTGAGGCGGGACTATCTTCCCGCCTCTTTCACGCGTGTCTGCAGCAGAGAGGCGTCGCTCAATTGCAGCTACGGAGATGGCTCTTGCCTTCAATTGATCACCTGGGGATGCTTGCGAGAGTCCCCTACGCATCTTGGGACTGGATCCTAGAGCAGGCATGGCCTGGAGAAGCTAGCAAGCAAGCTTCCAACCATGCATCAATGGCGACGAACCCCTAGACCTGAAATCACACACACGACCTTGTGGCCACGTTAAAAAGCTCAAGGAGCTTCGCCAAGGTGCGACGAATGTGTAGAGGTGGTCGGCGTGGCGTGGGATCGCTTGTGGTGGCATGCCTAGGGCACACTACGGCTGTGCGTGTGGGTGTGTTCGGGGGCGCTTGTGGGTGAGTGGCGGAGTGATTGGAGTAGTGGGAGATGGTCAGTTGGGTGTTGCGAAGGTCATAGGGTGGTTGGTGTGGCGGGTGGAGGTGCGGAGCGATGGGGGTGCCTCGCCGGAGGTTTGGCCGGAGATGGAGAAGGTGATGGTGATTGGTGGCGTCGAGGGGTGTTTTCGAGAAATAAAGAGGGGGAACGAGAGTAGGAGGGAGAAGTTAACTGACCTAAACTAAGGATGAAGGAGACAGGAGAGGCGTCTGGGCTGGTACGGCCGATGACGGAGACGAAGATCTCCTTAGATGAGACGGCGACGAAGATGAGGGCAATGGCGGCGTCAAGGCTGGTACGGCCGACGCAGATGAACGAGAGGAAGGCAACCCAACCACTGGTATTGTGGTTGGGAGACAAGAGAGAGAGGGAGGAACCACTGGAACTTGCGGAGATGTTGTGGCCTACGAGGAGAGACGAATTGAGGGTGGATCGGCCCAATTCCAAGCTGAGGAGATGTAGATGAAGCAAGGGTTGCTTAAATAGGCTTCTGTGGACGAATTTGTGCTTGGAAGCCAAGCTTCCAAGCAAGGTATGTCCGCCGGAGTTGGAAGCTCAAAAAGACCCAAATCTCTCATGCGTTTGCATGAGAGATTGGGTACAAATTAGGGCTCATCAGTGAGTTTGGATTGAAGAGGATTACTTAGAGAATCTCCCTTCCAATTTTGGGAAGGATTCTCTGAGCAATCAAGGAGAATCCTCCTTCTAAAGCTTGTTGGAGTAGGATTCCCTCCACTATAGTGGCGGAGGTACCCATTTGCAAGGATGATGAAGAAGCTAGGGGGCCAAATGCAAGGGTTTTCGAAAGATAGGGGTAAAAATGTAATCAGGTTGGTCTTATTTGCAAAGTAGGTCAAGATGAGTTCCCCTTAGGTCCAAATTTTGGTACAAACCTAATTTAAACCTAAGAAATCCAATGGTGAAGTTGAATTTTGGGTTTGACCACATTTGATTGGAGAATTTACACAAAACCTAATTTAGGGTAAATATTTGTCTGAGACCCCATTCTAGGTCAAAATTGGTTTCAATGTCCAAATTGAAGGTTATAAACTCTAGAGATTATTTTTCTATGATTTTTAGAGGGTTTGGATGAATTTTATCCTGATCGAAACCTTGTTTAATCAAGTGAGTCCGTTTTAGGGTTACAAGAAGTCATTTAATTTTAGTTTAAAAAAAAAGAAGTCATTTAATTCCCAGAATTCACATGAACCCTTTTCTTTCTGATTCAACTCACTTATTATCTTGTTAAGACCATTTAACCTGTGTTTAGCCCATGAGAAAACCCGTTGTTGTACTTCAATGGTAAAATTACAGTTTTACCCCTTGTTTCTTGCTTTTATCTCAGAATGATTATTCAGTGGATTAGGATCTCCAATTGGTTATGTAGGAGCTTTTGTTCTCTTTTATGGGTCAAAATGGGCTAGTTAGGGCTCATGATGGTGTTCCCATCATACCCTTATGCCTAGCTTTTGCTAGTCCCTTAGTAAAATTTTAAGGTTTTAACTTCGATTATAGACCATGAGTTCTTTTGATGCTTAAAAACTATGATGAGTGCTTTATTCTTTTGATTAGGTTAGAATGCCGAAAATAGGCCTAGAGGTACCCTAGTACCATCCAAGATCTGGACCTGACCAGCTCTAGCCTCAGTCCGCCGCGAAGGTTTTTAAGGCCCACAGGAACTATCCTAAGGTTCGTTGGACTCCGTGGTTAAGGCACCCGTGCTTGTAACATATTTTAGTCTCAATTCAGTTTGCAGTGCGTTTTTGTAAGAGAGTGAGACAAAGGATTTTCTTTGTTTAGAGAGTTTTCTCTCTTTCCTTTTTATTTCTAGCTTCGGATTGACTTCTCAACACGGTCTGTATCGGATTCTTAGTCCTCATCATCAATCCTCGAAGGGTCCCTGGCAATCGATGCTTCGTGATAGCACCGCCCATGGCAACCCCCAGAACCCTAGGTTTCGAGATTTCGAGATAATCCCACCCATGGTGTTCTGTAGCTAAATCCAGACCCTGGCAATCGATATTTCGTGATAATGCCGCCCATGGCATCTGAACCAGCACAGGATGCTTACATGCCCCCAGTAGGATATGTAAATATCCTAGGAGACAAGCACCGAGGAGACGATATGTTATTGCACATCTTCGAGGGGAATTTCTCGCCTCTTCGCGTTGGGAACTCGTCCAAATCAACTTGTGTTGAACGGGTGCTCCTAATCTAGGTGGCTTTTTTCAGAATAGTTTAAATGCATTTGCGAGATTTTGATATTTATGCGCACTGAACAAGACTGTGTGTGGATTGGAGAGCTTAGGTTACTGAGTCCCGTAAACCAGAGGTCAGTTAACGAGGTCGAATACTCCCTAAACCTTAGACCTAATACTTAAGCTTCTCATTTTCCCCAACCTCTTAAGGATTATCCAGATCTTAGCGAATACTTGAATTTTTAAGCCTAGCCCAAGAGGCCTAAGATCAGCGTTCCTACAATCTCTTTTGTGTCTCATTAGCACTTTTTTTCCTTTCATTTTCTTTTTCTTGATATGGTCTAGAACTCAGTTACTCCCTTAATTTCTTACTAATGACTCTCTTCTTTTTTCTTTTCATTTTGTACTCCTTTTTTGACATTTTTCACCTTTCCCCTTTTTATCCTCACGATTTGTATGGCCTCAAAAATTTTCTTTTCTCCTCCATTTTTTTTGTTCTTTTTAACAATTTTGTATTTTTTTGGTATTTTTGGAATATGTGATTTTTTTGTGAGAACCCTTCTGAATTTTGATTTCTATATGTTTGCACTTTTCCACCCCCCGTGCTTAAGTTTTGCAATGTCCTTATTGTAAATGGAGGGTGTGGAACAGGTTTGGGTTTAGGAATTTTAGAACAGGATTTATCGGGTGGGCGAACGGGTTAGAAATGACTGTTGCGGATGATTTCAAACTCTAGTACGTGTACTAGAGGTGGGATCAACTGTTCAAAAACTGAACTCAGGGTGCAGTAAACGTGAACTTCAGAAGGATAATCAGAAGGATCTCGGGTTTTTTGGAATGACGGGTTGCCTCCCGTTAAGCGCTAAATTCAACGCCTTCAGTCGAGTAGGAAATGGTATGGAGAGGGAGTGGTCAAATCAGCTGAGTTTTGTAAAACAAGCAAATTGATCAAAAGCTTGGTTGGTCTAACCAGGTGCTTGTTTAGATCAACGGGTTGATGTAGCCCAAACCCAATCAATCTGGTGGGTTGACAAATGTAGATCAGGAGGTGTGGAACCCACCATATACTATGGAGCTCGGAATGATATGGAAGTGTGAATTTAGGGTTTGGTTGAGTTGAATCAGCCTGGTCAAAGTAGGGATCCTTAAAATAATCAGTGGATGATGCGGAAATCTTACGAGAATGATCAGAGAATGATAGAGCGTGATTTGCAGTCTGATCAATGTCCGAAACCCGATAAAGATGTGGAGGCGAATCATCTGCAATCGACTTAGTAAGAGGGGAATCAGAATATAAATTGAGTTCGATTGTAGGTCGGGGTTGAAGACGGGTTTGGATAGGTTCTGTATATGTAAAGGAGGTGGCATCAATAAGAATTGTGTATGAGGGCTCCTCTAAAAAGGAATTACAGGTGGGTTCATTTAGAGAGTCCTCATAGTAGCCATCAAATTCAAAAGTGATTGCTTGAAGAGTGTCTATAGGATGAAGAAAATCTGGGTCAAGAAATGATTTGAATTTTGGTTTGTAGTCACTCTCGACACTTTCTGATTTTGATTCCTGAGGATTGAACAGAAATGATTCCATCTCAATGGAACTTGAATTTAAATCAGTGATCTCGGGATCAGGGACCTCAGAGTTGGAGTCGAAGAATGAATCATGTGAGCTGAGATCGTAGATTGGCTTGTGGTAGTCAGGAAACCAAGGTTCTCCGAAATCGTGGTAAGATTCGAAATCGTCGGAAAATTTGCGAGAATTAAGTTCTGAGTTTGATTCAAGATCAGAGGTTCCACCACAAAATAAATCAAAAGATGTAGACTCAGCAGCCTGACTTGGGTCTAGCCTGTTCTTAGATTCTGAGCTCAAAGGAGTGTCCTTATTTGGTCTAGGCTCGAGTTCTAGGCTTGTATGAAAGACCCAATCAAGACCCCACTCTTCCAACTCCTCGATTTTTGCATCGTTGATTGGCGTGACTTCCGAAAAATCAATCTGTATCTCTGAGGATGCTGGAGAGGGATATTCATCAAACAAAGGCCTAGAATCATAATCTTCATTTAAACTTTGATCTTCGTCATATGGGGCCTTGTAATCTTCCCAATAAGTTTCAGATCCAGATTCGAGGTTGAGGATGTGGGTTGAATTACTAGAATTTGGTTCAGGATTACCTTCAATGGTCACCTTATCAGAATAAGGGGCGGGAATTGCACCCTTGAGAGATTCTGTTCTAATATCATCATTACAGGAGTCTCGGAATTCTATGCTTGGTGACCTAGGATTTTGGTTTTCTAGGGTTGGTTCAAAATCGTGTTCTCCTGCAATTGGGACTTCCCAACCTAATTCAGGCATGTTATATTCCATATGTGTTGGGAATCCACAATAACCTTGTGCCTCAAACTCGGGATTTGGGAAATCGTGTTGACCCTCAATATTATTCCAAGATGTTTCATGAACTGTGTGAGGCATGTACAGGTATTTCTGATCGATAACTTGTTTCAACAATCTCATCATCTCTTCCCATTTTTCAAGATCATCTTGGTGTTGTTCCCAAAGTACATGATTTGTCATGCATTGGAGGTATTCAGAGTTATGCAATTTTTCTATCTCAATGTATCCTGTTATGAGAATATCTTAGGTTGATCCCTTTGTTGCTTCTATTAATAACAATTGGGCACAGTTTATGATGAAGGTTGTTGTTGTCGGTATCCTAACTTGAATGTCTTCTACAGGTTTTGAGGTTTTGTACTCAATTTCATAGAATTCAAGGGCATCCTCAATCATTCTATCTTTCATGGATCTTTATGATTCAGGTTTCTTGAATGGTTTTCCTAAGTAACCAGGCTACATCTTTGAATCAGATGGTGGAATCAAGATGTAGAATCAGAATCTAAGTCTTAGAATGAAGTGATTTGATCTGAATAGAGACTCCCAAAGAAAATCTATGTGTATGCTCTAACTAGAAGGGATGAGGGACTAGATGTGTTGTTGACCCAATCAAGGCACCCAAAGATTTTTGGATGACTATAGAGGTTTGGGGAGGATGATACCCCTAGATCAGAAAGTCGTCCACCTGAGAATTACCTGGGCAGCCAGAGAGGGAGAGTCTCGCAAAGACCCCTACACGGTAGAGCGCCCTCACAGGTTACAGGATTTCCCCCACCCGACCTCTCTTGTCACTGAGGGTCCAGGTAAACCAGAATGGATAACTTGACCTCTTAAGTCTACCAGTTTTATATCCTCATTTGTGCCTTTGGTTTCACTTGAATTAGCAGTTGTTTTGACTTGTGACCCAATTTGGAGGCTGGTTGGGCTACAATGTAGTCCAACTTCACCTGACCTGTCCTAAAGATGGTAGAATGACTCTAGGTCAAACCTAGAAATCACACTGATTTGACTCCCAGGTTATTAGGTCCAAGTATTTTAAAGGTTCAAGTGAGTTTAGAATCTAATTTTAGAGTTTTTCTTGATTAGATCTTTTCAGTCAAGGGCTTGGGTCGCACACAAATGCAGGCGGGTTTGTTTCCTTTTATGCAGGCAAGTGTGAACTAGCACTTCAAGACCCTAATGTAGATATCCTAATTTGGCTTTATTTCCAAGTCCTCTTTGAGTTAAATGTTCTCCTTGGACTTAAAATAAAAAGTGCGTAGTCCAAGGAGGTGGGCAGTTAAGCATAATCCCTAATGGGCACAGGACTTTTTGGGGTAGGATCTCTATATAGAATCACTTCAACTTCAGTAAGATTTGAAAAAAATTTCGCAAATTGGGAAGCTTTGCCTTTGAAATTATAATTACTATGAAAAGAAGGCAGGTGATTCCTAATTATTTGTTTCCTTTTTGTCCTCCCAAGATTAGGATGTTTGATTAGGGAAGAATAAAGAAGTTACCTGCCTTGGAGTGGTTGATTTGCGCGGGAGATCTCCTCGTGAAATACCTCGCAAAAAATCATAATAAAGTAAAATAGGGCAATTTAGTGCTCAAATATAATCAAATAATGTAGTGACTAGTGGTGAATTGCGCGTTGCTCCCCAGCAACGGTGCCAAAATGTTAAGAGCGCTTGATCGAGTTTTAAAAAGGTCACGTTGTAGTATAGTAGAAAAAGCATTTAAAACAAATAATTTTATTACTCGAATTTAAAGTCCGAGGTTGAGCAAATGGAATTCATGCACTAATCTCAATAATAAATGCAATTTGAACACATAATACTACTCAATAGTTAATTAAAAATATAAAGTATGAGTATGAGAATAATTGTAGCTAAAAATAAATGGAGAGTTTATGAAGAATTGGACGTTTGATTATAAAATCAGACGTCTTAAAAGTGACATGCTACAGTATTCACTTTCTCTGATTTCTTTCTTCTGCTTCTTCTTTCTCTTTCTCTGTTCTCTGGCGTCTCCTTCCTTCTTCTTTCCTTCTTTTCTTCTTTATCTTCTTCTGATTCCTTGTCTTAGCCTTTCTCTTCCTCTGCCTCTTCTCTTCTTTCTCTGCCTTCCTTGCTCTTTCCTTCAGCTCCTTCTTTTGCCTTCTTCTCTGTCTCGGCCACCTTCCTTCCCTTCTTTTTCTCTTCTGTCTTTAGCCTTCTCCTTCTTCTTCCTTGGCTTCAGCCCTTAGCTTCTTCTTTGGCCTTGTCTTCTCCTTCCTCTGTAGAGCAAAACCTACCCCTACCCGCGTGAGCTCTCTTCTCTCCTTTCTCTCTTACGTTCGCTCTCCCAGAGCCACTTTCTCAAGTAATCGGGTTGGATACGTGCCCAGGACCAGGCCCATCGGCGTGCGGTGGTGGGCGAGGTGTGCGGTCGAGTTGGGTCACTAGGTTTGCGGGGGGTGATCGTGGACGAGGTGTTGGGTCAGGTGAGAGAGGACCTCATCCCGTGAGTTGGAGGCAACCGGCCCAATGTAGAAAATCAATTTATGTGGCTTTGGCGCTCCAGATGTTTCCGAGGTGGAACTATCTTCTCGCCTCTTTCACGCGTGTCTGCAGCAGAGGGGTGTCGCTCAATTGCAGCTACGGAGATGGCTCTTGCCTTCAATTGATCACCTGGGGATGCTTACGAGAGTCCCTCGCGCAGCCTGGGACTGGATCCTGGAGCGGGCACGGCCTGGAGAAGTTAGTAAGCAAGCTTCCAACTGTGCGTCAATGGCGGTGAACCCCTGGCCCTGAAATCACACACACGGCCTCGCGGCCACGTTGAAAAGCTCAGGGAGCTTCACCAAGGTGCGGCGAATGTGTAGAGGTGGTCAGCGTGGCGTGGGACCGCTTGTGGTGGCGTGCCTAGGGCACACTGCGGCCGTACGTGTGGGTGTGTTCGTCGGTGCTTGTGGGTGAGTGGCGGAGTGATTGGAGTAGTGGGAGATGACTAGTGGGGTGTTGCGGAGGTCGTAGGGTGGTTGGCGAGGAGGGTGGAGGTGCGGAGCGACGGGGGCGCCTCGTCGGAGGTTTGGCCGGAGGTGGAGAAGGTGATGGTGATTGAAGAGGATTACTCAGAGAATCTCCCTTCCAATTTTGGGAGGGATTCTTTGAGCAATCAAGGATAATCCTCCTTCTAAAGCTTGCCGGAGTAGGATTCCCTCCACTATAATGGTGGAGGTACCCATTTGCAAGGACGATGAAGGAGTTAGGGGGCCAAATACAAGGGTTTTCGAAAGATAGGGGCAGAAATGTAATCAGGTTGGTCTTATTTGGAAAGTAGGCCAAGATGAGTTCCCCTTAGGTCCAAATTTTGGTACAAACCTAATTTAGACCTAAGAAATCCAATGGTGAAGTTGGATTTTAGGTTTGACCACGTTTGATTGGGCAATTTACGTAAAAACCTAATTTAGGGTAAATATTTGTCTGAGACCCCATTCTAGGTCAAAATTAGTTCCAATGGCCAAATTGAAAGTTATAAACCCTAGAGATTATTTTTCTATGATTTTTAGAAGGTTTGGGGGAATTTTATCATGACCAGAACCTTGTTTAATCAAGTGAGTCTGTTTTAGGGTTACAAGAAGTCATTTAATTCCTAGAATTCACATAAACCCTTTTCTGTCTAATTCAACTCACTTATTATCTTGTTAAGATCATTGGACCTGTGTTTAACCCATGAGAAATTCCGTTGTTGTACTGCAATGGTAAAATTTTAGTTTTACCCCTTGTTTCTTGCTTTTATCGTAGAATGATTATTTAGTGAATTAGGATCTCCGGTTGGTTTTGTAGGAGCTTTTGTTCTCTTTTATAGGTCAAAATGGGCTAGTTAGGGCTCATGATGGTGTTCCCATCATGCAGACATCCGTAACATATCTAGTCAGGAAATCATGATAAATAATAAGACAATAGCAGATCATTTTAAATCCTCTAAGCCTTAACCAACAAACAATGAGGATGATGCTCTTGCAGGGGGACATGGACAACGGCAGGGACGAGGTCGAGGACATGGCCAAGGACAAAGGCAAGGAAGAGGCCGTAGGAGAGGACGTGGGAGGGGTTAGGGATAGGACCCACACCCACCACCAAAGGCTCCAAAAGTCCCTAGGATCTGGATGGCCTACCAGAGTAAAATCCTATTATTGAGTTTAATATTTTATTGATATCAATGCATTGTCACACTTGAAAATTTTGCTTGCAACAGCCTATAAGATAAAAATCCTTCTAAGCCTCATAGGATCGAACAGAGGCGCAACCCCCCAGGATCCATGAGTCTCATTGACGTAAAAACTTTAAATGAATTTAATATTTTCTTTCTCATCAATACATTAACACAATTCAAAATTTCCCTTGCAACAACCTTTAAGAGAAGAGCCCTCTCAGGCCTCACGGAATCGAACGGGGGTGCAACCCCCCTGGGATCTACAGGCCCCATCTGAGGTGAAAACTATAAACACTACTAGAAAAATGGGATATGCCGTTGGTTCCTTGTCGTCAGTTTTAGAAACTGACGGGAAAAATATTTTTATCGTCGCTTATTCAAATAAGCAACGGTGAAAGCCTATACTCGACCTACCATCAATTGGAAAAAATGATGGATGCACGTGGTCATTAATATTTAGTGTTGGTTGATTAAGCGACGACAAATATATTTTTGTCATCGGTTAGTGTAAGAAGTGATGGTTAAAAGATGGTTAAAATTACCGCCTAAAAGTTGGGCGGCATTAGTTGTTAGTTTTGACTTCTGTCGTCAGTTAGTGGAATAAGCAACGGCAAAAAGTAGGTTAAAATTAGCGGCCAAAATTTGGGTGCGATCGAGGAGGGATTGAAGTTGTCATTTACCATCGATTTTTAAGAGAACCGACATCATAGATTGCTTCATCTATCGCGTGTAGCGTTGACCTCCCATCACTGTTCGTCTTCCCCGCACACCTCATAAGACCCTCACTGCCTCGCCATTCCTCTCTTGATCCTCCTCGTCTGCGCCCTCCTCCTCCTCCGTCGTTTGTGCCGCCGCTCCCCACCCTCCATCAATCGCCGGCGAACCTACTCCTCCTTAGGTATCTCCTTATAGCCCGCCTGCTCTTCCTCCTCCTCGCCCTCATCCACCTCTCCTCCTCTCGATCCTCCTACTCCAACCCACGCTGCAGTTCTCCTCCTCCTCCTTGACAGTCGGTGGCCTTCCTCCTTCTTTTGCTATCCCTCCTCCTTCTCCTCTGCCTCTCCTCCTCCCCGCCCTCTTCCTCCAACCCACGCTGCAGTCCCCCTCCTCCTCCTCCTCCTCTCCTCCTTGCCACCCTCCTCCTCCTCAACGACCCCTACCCTCCTTCCTTCTCTACCTACCGTCCCCCTTCTCCTCCTGGTACTGCCCCTTCCCTTCCTCCTCCTCCTCCTTGCCCTTCCTCTGCCGCCTGCCCCTCCTCCTCCTCCCAACTGCCATCCCTTATCCTCCTCTCCCTACTGCCAACCTCCTTATCCTCCTCCACCTGCCCCCTCTTCCTCATCTCCTTCTCCTACTGCCACCCTCCTCCTCATCCCCTTCTCATCTTCCTTTCTTTATATCAAATTAATTACTTAAGTTATTAATAACATAATGGTTTATTATTTAATTTATTGTGCACTATTGAATTTATAGATTGTTGGTGACGATCACGCTCAGAGGCTATAGTACATCAGAGGTATAATTTCATTTTTTATAATTTATCTTTATGATAATTTACGACTATATTAGATGTAGGGTGTACCCACATATTGTCATTTTTTTAAATGTATGGTGGGGTGTGCCCACTTTTATGTACTTTATGTTTTTGTGTGATGCACTGTTAATGTGGGGTGTGTCTACTTTTATTATATGTGTTATTTTGATTTGTAGGTTTATGAAAAAAAATAAAATTTAAGGGGACATTCTATCAAAATTTTTAAAATTCTTTAATGTTCAATGTATTGGTTGGTTGGAGATTTATGGTTAGGTTGGGCTTTGGTTAGGTTATGTTAGGATTTGGGTAGGATGATGGTTAGGTTTGTGATGGAGTTGGGATGGTTTAAGATGGCTAGGTTATGGTTGGGATGGTTAAGACTTACGGTTGGGGTTTGGGTTGGATGATGATTGATTTGTATCGGGTTGGGTCTAATATATGTTGTTTAGATTTGGTAATGGGTTGGGTATAGGGTGGTTGGGTTGGGCTAGGGTTTATGGATTGAGTTGGGCTTTATGCTAATCTATGCCTCATATGGAAATCTCATCGTGAATCCAGACAAGATTGTAGTTCAAATTCTGCCACACAGAAAATGTTTTGTGAAGAAAACTATCGGATTTCCCCTTTGGTTCTTGACTTGAACATGCTCCCCAAACTGGTCTCTCGCATTAAAGGGTAGGGAAAACTCTCCAATTTCAAATTGCCAACTTGTTCCTTGTTCCCCAAAATATTGTAAACATGCCTAACGACTTGCATTTGGTGAAGAAGAATAGCAAGTGATATTTCTCAATTTTGTGGATAGCAAGTGCTATTCAACTATGATTACTACTTCAAATTAACAATTGCGGATTTAGTTTGGTTCGAAAAGAAAAGTTGTGATTCAAGTTTAGTTTTATATCCATATCCATTCAAGTTTTTAAAATTGGACCCATACCCATTTAGAAACTGTCGGGTTTAAACCAAGTTGACATCTCTACTGTCATCCTATCTGGCCTTTTTTGGCCATTCAATGTGGGAAAGTGGAGCAACCTCTGAAGGACAAAGGGACTATTGGTAAGGAGAGGAGATACATAATGGGGTGGAGTTAGAGGTATAGAAGATAATCCTTTCATGGCTCCAATGTGCTTTTAAAGAACACTTTTCAGCTTAACAACACTCCTAAGATAGCCTATGACAAGTGGAATCAGAAAAACACGATTACAAGATCGGGAATTACTCAAAAGTTAGAAGAGAAATTAGAGACTTTTTGTATTCGAGACATTAAATATCAAATCAAGGAATTAAACATTACATCAGGTAGTTTATGAGAGGATTACAATAAGAAGTGGAATTGCTTATTCCAAAATTTAAAATTTAATTCCACAATCAAAATTATCGCTTTCAAACACACAAATAAGAAGCCCATTTAAAGCCCAGTTCACGTTGGGAGTTACCGCTAAAAAGGGGTGTAAACCCCTATTACCAAATCAATTTGCTTTTTTAAAAGGTAGGAATGCCATTGCACACAAACAAGGGTGGGGCCCCCCAGCTAAATAAGTTTGAAGCTCTACAGAGCTTATTTGAATTATGTTATGATAAAATAACATTTTTGTACATTTCTTTTTAGCATTCAATAAAAATAATTTTATTTCTTATCAGATGATTGCTTATGTTTATATCAATTTCTTTGCAATTATGAGTATTATTTTAGATACACACACTTGCTACAGAAGATATATGCACGTGAGGCCAAACATTAGGTATTCTAACCCTCTGAGTCAAATTGTATCCAAATTACTCGCCTGTCGAGACTTATGATCATGTTATACGGACAATGCAGGAAATGTATGTATACCTCACTTACATGCATGATGTGTTATTTTTGTAGCATGCCATATGACTCTGTCGACTTTAGTTGGGTGAAGTATCGAACCAAAGAAGGTCCTTAAAGATTTGATGACAACTTAGTTTTGCTCGTTACATGTAACCTTGTGTGGTGAAATTTTGGTTGCTTCTTCCTGTTCTTCTCTAGTATACGAACTAATCTTATCTAGTTTCCTGCGGTTCCCTTAATTAGGTATTAAAAGAAATCTAGCTAAGGTTAGTATTGGGGGATATATTGGAGAAGTGCGGGAAGATGCTGCCGAAATTTCTCCGCACGAAGGTTACATGTAACGAGAAAACCTAAGTTGTAATTAAATCTTTAAGGATGTGCTATAAAGTGAAAATCTTAATCAGGATACACATCATTCAGTCCTTTCTCTTCCTAATTAGTGATTTGTTTACATTAAATTTTAGGTTATAATGGATAAATCTTGGATTTGATTGCAGGGTTTAGATTACACCAGATATAAGGATGAAGTAATCTCATTCATGGATTGGGCCTTTGATGATGAGAGGAGGATATTTAGGCAAGGAGGTCAACTTGATAATATCTTATGCCCATTCAGAAGATGTTTCGATGGTTCCTTGCATGACCATAACACTATGCTCGAGCACTTGATTTGTAATGGATGGTGACAAGTGATGGGAACACCATCATGAGCCCTAACTAGCTCATTTTGACCAAATGAAGAGAATAAAAGCTCCTACATAACATACTGAAGGTCATAATTCACTGCATAATCTTTCTGAGAGAAAAATAAGAAACAAGGGGTAAAACTGTAATTTTACCAATGCAATACAACAACGGATTTTCTTAAGAGCTAAACACGTATCAAAGGGTCTTAACAAGATAAAAAGTGGGTTGGATTTGACAGAAAAGGATTTGTGTATACCCTGTGAATTAAATGACTTCTTGAAATCCTAAAACAGACCTACTCTATTAAATAAGGTTCTGGTCAGGATAAAATTCACCTAAATCCTCTAAAGATCATAAAAAAATATTCTCTAGGATTTAGAACCTTTAATTTTGCCATTGGAACCCATCTTGACCTAGAATGGGGTCTCAGACAAATATTTACCCTAAATTAGGTTTTTACATAAATTTCCCAGTCAAACGTGGTCAAACATAAAATCCAACTTCACCATTGGATTTCTTAGGTTCAAATTAGATTTTTACCAAAATTTGGACCTAAGGGAAACTCATCTTGACCCACTTTGCAAATAGGTCTAGCCTAATTACACTTCTACCCCTATCTTTCAAAAACCCTTACAATAAGCCCCCTAACTTTCTTATCATCTTCACAAATGGGTCCCTCCACCATTATAGCGGAGGAATCGTACTCCAACGAACTTTGAAAGGAGGTTTCTCCTTGATTGCTCAGAGAATCCCTCACAAAATTGGAAGGGAGATTCTCTAAGTATCTCCTCCAATCTGAACTCGTTGATGAGCCCTGATTGTTTCCCAATCTCTCATGCGAACAAATGAGAGATTTGGGTCTTTTGAAGTTTCCAACTACGGCGACCCTCACAAATCCTTCTTTAGAGGCCTATTTAAGAAGCCCCTGATCCAACCGCATTCCTTTAGCTTGAAATTGGGCTGGATTCCCTCACATTCTTCTCTCCTCGCCGACTGCAACCCTCCGCAAGCTTCAGCGACTTCTCTCTCGCTCTCTCGTCGCCCAACCACAATACCAGTGGTTGGGTTGTCTTCCTCTCATTCATTCGCGTCACGCAACACCGACCGACGCCGCCTTTGCCCCATCTTTGTCGCCGCCTCACCTATGGAGGTATTCATCTTCCCTACATCCGGCGACCATACCGGCGTAGGATTCCCTTTCCCTTCATCCTTTAATTTAGGTTTATTAGATTCTTTCTCTCTTCTACTCCCGTTCCCTCTCTTTATTTCCCTAAACCAACCCTCGACGCCATTGATCACCATCACCTTCTCGACCTCCGGCAATCCCTTCGGTGAGGTGCCCCTGTCGCTCTACACCTCCATCCACCTAGCCAACCACCCTACAACCTCTGCCTCGACTCTTTGATCACAACCCCTCACTCCATTCACCCCGTTGACCACCCAAAAGCACGCCCGAACACACTCACACATACGCACACAGTGAACCCTAGACACTCCACCACAACCATCCCCACGCCCCGCCAACCACCGCAGCACACTCACCGTGCCTCGACGAAGCTCCCTGGACAATTTGACGTGGTTGCGAGGTCGTTCTCATGTTTTCAGGTTTAGGCACACCGGCCGCCATGGACGAAGGAGCTTGAAGCTCGCTTGTTGCGCTCCGGGTGCTGCTGCTCCAGGCGAGAGTCCCAGGCGGTGCGGACTTGAGGCATGAATGCACTCAGGTTCTTAATTAGAGTCAAGAGCCCTTGTAGCCCCGCCAATTGAGTCATGCATCTGCTGCTGCGGCGCGTAAAGGAAGGTGGGACATTTAGTCCCACCTCGGAACTGGAAGAGCGGCCGTGTGCGCATAAGTTGAATTCTTGCCTTAGCCTTGCCGCCTCCAAATCATGGGGTAAGGTCCCTCTCCACCCTCTCATGGCCTCGTCTGTGGCACTGCCCACGCAGACTTGGCCTCGACCCATTTACCCGACTGACTCACTCCTCGCTCACCACCCACGCCGGTGAGCTTGGACCCGAGTCTCCATTGGGTCCGATTACACAAATCAATTGTGGCTCTGGGAGAGAGAGCCTGAAATAGTGAAGAAAGAAAGAGAGGAAAGCTACGCAGGGGAAGGGGGGTTTTGCCTTGGAAAGTTTAGCTCGACACTTAGCCAAATCAGAGAGGAAGAAGAGGAGGTCAGGGTGCGAAGAAGAAGAAGGAAAGAGAAGGGCCAAAGAAAAAGGAAGAAATTGAAGAAGGACTGCAAAGGCTTAAGGCAAAGCAAAGAAGGAACAAGGAAGAAGCTAAAGAAGAAGAGGCAGAAGGCAGAGAAAGGGCAGGAGCCAACGACAGAGAAGAAGGAAGAAGTTGAAGAAGAAATGGGCCAGAGAAGAAGGAGCCAACGACAGAGAAAGAAGAAGAGAAGGCAGAAGAAGCCAAAGGAAGAAGAAGAAGAAGAATCAAGAGAGAGAAAACTTTTAACCCAATTTCATAAGTTCTTCATTATTTTTAGTTACAATTATTTTTACTCTTCATATACTCATGCTTTACACTCCTAATTAGATTTTGAGTAGTATTATGTGTTAAATTTGTATTTATTGTTGAGATTAGTGCATGAATTCCATTTTCTCCCTATGTTTGACCTCGGAATATATTCGAGTAATAAAATTGTATTTGTTTCGAACGTTTTTTCGGCTGTACTACAACATAACCCTTTTAAATACCAATTCAGCGATCATTAAACAACAGGATTACACTACTTGGGTAGTTCATGGAGAGGAGTTGACTGAGAAAGTCATAAATAATGAAAAGACTGTTGATGAAGAGATTGATGAGGAAATTGCTGATAGTGAAGGTGAGGAAATACTAGGAATGTTGAATGAGATGAGAGCAGGAGAGGATATAAATATAGATGAGGAAGATCCATCAATTGTGATCCATTCTATGATGCTGTTAAGGCTGCTAAGGATTCTATTGCTCCCGGTGTTACGAAAATGTCAAAGTTGTCATTTTTGTTGAAAATGTTTCAACTGAAGGTTATGAATAGAGCTAGTGGTAAATTCATGTCAGAAATACTTCAGTTTATTGCTGAGCTGTTGAATAACCCTAATGGTTTTCCGACTTCGTGGTATGAGGCAAGGAAGCAAATTCACAAGCTTGGTTTGGACTATCAGAAGATTGATGCATGTCCGAATGACTGCATTCTTTTCAGAAATGAAGTCGTAAACTTGAGTAACTATCCTAAATGTGGACTTGAGAGATATAAGGAAAGTAAAAATGAAAATAAGAGGAAACAACCTTAGAAGGTTCTTCGTTACTTCCCACTGACACCTAGGCTTCAATGCCTTTTTATTTCAACTAAAATTGCACGGTGGATGACATGGCACGAGGATTGTAAACCTCAAGATGGAAGAATACGTCATCCTACTGATTAAGAGGAGTGGAAGATATTTGATGAAAGAAATAATTCATTCACTTTATAAGTAAGGAATATGCAGTTGGGTCTTGTAAGCAATGGATTCAATCCATTTAAGAGTATATACCCGTCGTACTCTATATAACCAGTGGTGATGGTCATTTATAATTTACCTCCCTGATTATATATGTGATCGTCATTTATGATGCCGACCCTATTAATCCCCGATCCAAAACAACCAAGAAATGGAATAGATATTTATCTCCAGCCATTAATCGTTGAACTAAAACTGTTGTGGTACACTAACGTGGAGACGTATAATGCAAAAAAGAAAGAGTTTTACAATATGCATGCAGCATTGTTGTGAACCATAAATGACTCCCGGCGTAAACAAATTTGTTAAGTTGGAGCACTAAAGGAAAGCTTGCTTGCCCAGTCTGTATGGAAGACACTCATCACCTATGACTGTCGGAAAGTAAGAAATTTTATTACTTAGGACTTTGTAGATTTCTACCTATTGAACATAGATTGCGAACGTCACAGTTTAGGAGTAAATTTGTTGGCAAGACGTGTTAGTATTAAAAAAAAAATCCAAAGAATAAACTTAGTACATATTCTATCAGGTTGTCGGGTCAGATTGTAATGGAGAGATTACTAGAAATGTGTGAGATATGGTTGGGTCGACCATTCAAATAATGTAACGACCCGGGTCCCGAGTCCCTACGAGACACGAGAACCGGACCGACTCGACTAATCCCAAGACCCAGTCGTCCAACGAGGAAGTAACCAAAAGACAGTAAAATAAACCACATTCAGCATGAATATAACTAACAGTAAGAAAGTACAGCAGTAAGGAAAGAAACTACTACAGTAGGTACCACCACAACAGTAAAACAACATTTATCATATAACAAAAACTGCAGGTAAAGAAGGTACAGCGGAAACAAAACTACTCACTAGAACAGAAACAAAAGGGGTACAAAAGGCTGTGGTAACTCTACTGGACCCTACTCGGCCCAGCGTCCTCTGCAGCCGCCGACACTGGCTGCTCAACACCTGGTCCTGAAAAGGTAACGAGTGTAACACGTCAGCAAAACGCTGAGTAGAGTGGCAAACTAACTAAAGGCAACAGAAGAGTGTACAGTAGCTGTTAAGTTCTATTACTTCCTTTATTCACATCTTTCAATTTTTCTCACTATTTCATTTATTTCTCAGATCCTTTACTTGATCTCGAATGTCCTCGTGGGAACGATCTTGATTGCAGTCTTTTCCAAAAGTAGAAGTAGCATGTGGTGCTCTCCTGGCCGGGAGAGTCTCCCGTGGTGATCCTACCCTCAGTCAACCACCCCAAGGTCACTGACAGACGTAACGGTGACTACGGCACGCGCGATAAACGCACAGGTAGCTAGCCCGCACTGGCACGCGGTCAGTCGTTTCCGTTAACGGGTGCGCCCAAAGCACAGCACGGAACCAGGGCAGAGCCCTCTCAGTAACAGGGGTCCAACCCCTCCACAGTAACCAAACCGGGGCCTTGCCCCTCCACAGTCCGCGCACCCTCGCCTGACTACCCTGGTTTGCCCTAGTGGGCCTAACAAGTCGGTGAAGGAGGCTAGCAGAACCCCGGGGCCCGTGGGGTAGCTAGTACTCTCCTAACACTACTAGCTCTCCTCGGTACTACGTACACGAGGGCCAACAAGTCGGTACAGAGCGGCCAATCCTAACCCCGGGTCCCTGGGGCGGCTGGCCCCACTCTGCACTAAAACAGGTACAGGTACTTCCCTTGGTACTGCGTACCCAAGAGACAGTACAAACTACATCTCAGTTCCATTCCTTTTTCTTTCCAGGAGTTCCACTCCTAATTCCCCGTAGGGTTCCAGCTCTTTATCTCAGAACATCATATGTTTCACTTTCCAGATTCACGTTCTCAAATTCCATGATCTCAAACATGTTTCTTTATTCATAACAGGCAGCTGTTAATTAAATTTACAGGCAGCTTTATATATTCCTTTCCATTTTTCCAAGACTGCAGTAATATACATTCCAATAGTTTTTCCATCCTAGGATTCATGCCATATCCTAGGATCTATCATACAATCTAGTTTTCTGGCCCTAGGATTCATGCAACACCTAGGAGCTATCATTCCATATATTTCGCATTCCTAGGATTCATGCAATGCCCTAGGTTCTAGTTATGGTTCCATACTTTAACAGATTTTATTAATATTTAAAGACACTCTACCAGGTACAACGGGAGTAATGGGGGCGTGATCGGGGATCCCGCGCGCCTCCGCGACTCTCAAGACTGCAACCGAACGAGGTCCTATCACAAGGATCAAACACAAGGAGTGTCTCAAAACAGTGTATAGCTACTGTAGGCGGGTAGAGGAATTAATTCTGAAACGAATGCAACTCGAATCGCGGAAAACGGAGCCCAAACGGGCCCTAAACGGGTCGAGAAAGACGATACTGTGCAAAATCAGACGTCTGGAACTCCTTCCAGACGTCTTAAACGGTGGATCAGAGAATTACCTGTTCAGCTTGGTTCCCCGGACGTCCAGAAGTCTGCAGGGACGTCTGCCCTAGATCCCAGACGTCCGATGGTCCCTCAGGACGTCTGGAGGTCACTCCCGCCGTCTGGTACAACTTCCAGACGTCTGATTAGCAAAGGATGACGAATCAGCGAACCTGCGCACAACCAACCCCCCTCCCTCAGTACGGTCAGTCGACAAGAAGGAAGAAGAAAGCGGAAACTCACCTTTCAGACGTCTGTATGATCTTACAGACGTCGACCTTGCCGTCTGGATATCAACCCAGACGTCTGATTCTGGAAATTTTTCCAGAATCAGAACCCTGCTCGGCCTCCGCTCGCGACGCCGCCCGCGTCGCACCTCGCGCGTCTGCTGCTCAGCCCGCAGCAGGTCCCTCTCCGCGACGCTCCGCGCCCCCTGCGCCCTCCGTCGGCCGGCCAAGCCGCTCCGGCGAGCTCGCCCTCACGGCAGAGCTCCGCCCTCGCACGCCGCAGCTCCTCCGCGCTCACTGCGGCTGCCGCTGCCGCCCTCGCGTCCGCTCGCTCTCGCGCACAGGAAGGAGAAGGAGGAGGAGACGGTGGAGACGGGAGGGGAGGCGCGCCCCCTTTTAACGCCGCGCGGAGAGGAGAGAGAGAGGGCGGTCGCAGCGCGCCTGCAGCCGCAGAGAGAGAGAGAGAGAGAAATCGCAGGTCTGCGCGCACAGGCGCGCAGGCGAATCTCCCGTGCGAACATAACTGTTCTCCAGACGTCTATAAAAGATCCCGGACGTCTGGTCAGACGTCTGGATGTGATCCCAGACGTCTTGTCAGACGTCTGGGCCACCTCCCAGACGTCTTAAAAGGTGTCTGGGGCACGCGTTCGCTACAATATAACAAACTCAAAGGAAGTTTCGTCCCCGAAACTTGCGCCAACTAGGGTGCGGGAAAAAGATGTCAAAAAAAAAACCATAACAAACTCAAAGAGGACCGAAGCCGGTCCGAAAAGACGTACCCGCGAAAAGCTCCGGGTACCGCTCCCGCATTGCCGCCTCAGGCTCCCAGGTAGCCTCCTCGTACCGTTGGCTCCTCCACAAAACCTTTACCAGGGGTACTTGCTTTCGTCTCAACCTGCGGACGGCTCGGTCTAGGATCTGCACTGGCCGCTCGGGGTAGGTCAGGTCGTCGCTCACCTCGACGCTCTCGTTACTCAGTACGTGGCTGGGATCGGCTACGTATTTCCTGAGGTTGGACACGTGGAACACGTCGTGCACACCAGAAAGCTGCGGGGGAAGGGCAAGTCTGTAAGCAACGGGTCCAACCCGCTCCAGGACCTCAAAGGGCCCCACGAACCTCGGCGCGAGCTTCCCTCTCACCCCAAACCGTTGTAAGCCCTTCATGGGCGAAACACGAAGGAAGACGTGGTCCCCAACCTCGAACTGCACCTCTCTGCGTCTGCGATCTGCGTAGCTCTTCTGTCTGCTCCTGACAGTGCGGAGTCGTCTGTGGATCTGCTCAACTACCTCCTGACTCTGCCGGATCAACCTGGGGCCAACCTCCCACTTGGTCCCCACCTCAACCCAACTCAAGGGTGCCGTGCATTTCCGTCCGTACAGAGCCTCGTAGGGAGCCATGCCGATGCTCGAGTGATAACTGTTGTTGTATGCAAACTCCGCCAGGGGCAGGTGCTCCTCCCAAGAGCCCCTCCAGTCTAGTACACAGGCACGCAAAAGGTCCTCAAGTGTCTGTATCGTGCGTTCCGACTATCCGTCCGTCTGGGGGTGGTAAGCCGTGCTAAACCTCAACCTCGTCCCCAAAGCCTGCTGAAACTCAGCCCAAAACTGGGACGTAAAGCGGGTATCCCGGTCGGATACGATCTCCCGCGGAACTCCGTGTAGTCGCACCACATCACGGATATACCTCTCTGCCAACTGTGCTGGTCCCAAAGTGACTCGGATCGGCAAGAATCGTGCCGTCTTCGTCAATCTATCCACTATTACCCAGACTGCGTCGTGTCCTCGCTGGGTAACAGGTAAGCCCACCACCAAGTCCATGGTGATGCTCTCCCACTTCCACTCTGGCACTGGAAGCGGCTGAAGCGGCCCTGCAGGCCTCTGATGCTCGGCTTTCACCTGCTGGCACACTAAGCACTGCTGCACGAACTCACCCACATCCCGCTTCATCCCTCTCCACCAGAACTCGCGTCTCAAGTCATGGTACATTTTCGTGTTTCTGGGATGTATGGTGAATCTGGAACCGTGTGCCTCAGTCAGGAGCTCTCTCAACAGCTCCTCGTCTCTGGGGACGCACAACCGTCCCTTCAAGCGTAACACCTGGTCTGTGAAAGAGAAGTCCCCTGGGTCCCCTGATAGTACTCTGTCGCGCAAAGACTGCAAGTACGGATCGGCCATCTGTCCCGTGATGATGCGGTCTATCAACTCTGGCCTGGTCTGCCGTGTCACCGTCACTGCCCCACAGTACCCTCGTAACTCTAGAGGTCGCCAACTGCCCACCTCCTCCAAAAGGCTCCAACTCTGTAACTGTAGACTGGCCAAGCGTGCGGGCGCCTTACGGCTCAAGGCGTCAGCCACCACATTGGCCTTTCCCGGGTGGTAGGAGATGCTGCAGTCGTAGTCCTTCAGGAGCTCCAACCAACGTCTCTGTCTCATGTTGAGCTCCTTCTGGTCAAAAAGATATCTGAGGCTCTTGTGATCTATAAAGATCTCGAAGGTCTCACCGTACAAGTAGTGCCTCCATGTCTTCAGCGCGAAGACAACAGCTGCCAACTCTAGATCGTGGGTAGGGTAGGTATGCTCATGGGGCTTCAGTTGCCGCGAAGCGTAAGCGACCACGTGACCCCTCTGCATGAGCACACCTCCTAACCCCTGCAAGGAAACGTCCGTGTACACAACGAACCCGCCACTACTGTCAGGGATGGTGAGCACGGGAGCCGAGGTCAACCTCTCCTTCAGCTCCAGAAAACACGCCTCACAGGCGTCTGTCCAAGCGAAAGGCACATCCTTCCGGGTCAACTGTGTCATAGGACGCGCAATCTGTGAAAATCCTTTGATGAACCGTCTGTAGTAACCTGCCAGTCCCAGGAAACTGCGAATCTCAGTGACTGAACGCGGTCTCTCCCACCTGAGCACTGCCTCGACCTTGGCGGGATCCACCGCCAGGCCGTCTCCAGAGATCACATGACCCAAAAAGGTCACCTCCCTCAACCAGAACTCGCACTTGCTGTATTTGGCGTACAGCCTGCGTCGTCTCAGAGTGTCCAGAACCATCCGCAAGTGCTGTCCGTGCTGCGTCCGATCTCTAGAATAGATGAGTACATCATCTATGAAAACCACCACAAACTGGTCCAAGTATGGTCTGAACACCCGGTTCATCAGGTCCATGAAAGCAGCGGGGGCATTGGTCAGCCCAAACGGCATGACCAAAAACTCGTAGTGTCCGTACCGGGTGCGGAAAGCTGTCTTGGAGACGTCGGTCTCCCTGATCCTCAACTGGTGGTATCCAGACCTCAAGTCGATCTTGGAAAACACCGTGGCACCCCGCAACTGGTCAAACAAATCGTCAATCCTCGGCAGCGGATATCTGTTCTTGATGGTGACCCTATTCAGCTGTCGGTAGTCCACACAAAGGCGTAGGGTCCCATCCTTCTTCTTCACAAACAGTACCGGGGCTCCTCAGGGAGATGCACTGGGCCTCACGAAACCCTTCTCCAAAAGGTCCTGCAACTGAGACTTGAGCTCTCGCAGCTCAAGCGGTGCCATCCTGTATGGCGCAGTGGAGATGGGGCTGGTCCCTGGTACTAGTGAGATCTCAAACTCGATCTCACGCTCGGGCGGTAGTCCTGGTAACTCGTCTGGAAACACGTCGGGGTACTCTCTGACCACCGGGATGCTCTGGAAGTCTGCCACGGGGCTGTGCTCTGCCACCACACAAGCTAGGAAGCCCTCACACCCCTGGCTCAAAAGTCTCGCCGCCCGAAGTGCCGAAATGCACCTGAAACCTCCGTCCACTGGCTGCCCGTGAAACTCGAAGGAAGGCAACTCCGGAATGGAGAAGACAATCTTCCTCTCAAAGCAGTCTACCAAGGCGTGGTAAGCGGACAGCCAATCCATCCCCAGAATCACTCCAAAGTCCTCTATCTGTATCATGATCAGGTCAGCTGGCAGGCTGTGTCCCCCGATGCTGACCCCGCAACCCGTGTACACCTCCTCAGCTACAAACAGCTGACCACTCGGACCTCTGATTACGAACGGATTCTCTAACAGTGTATAATCCTGGTCCAAACTAACTGCGAAACTGGCTGCGACAAACGAGTGCGTAGCGCCGGAATCGAAAAGCGTGTAAACGAGTCTGCCAGAAACTGAAACCATACCTGCTACCACGGATCCCGATGCTCTGGGTGCGGACGAAGCAGCCACACTCTGCGTCGGACGGGTAGGTGCTGGCCGGTACCCTCCTCGCGATTGCGGTCCTCCTCCTCGCGCCTGGAAACCGCGGCCTCCTGCGCGCCCTCCAGTGCTCTGCGCGGGAAGTATCTGCTGACCTCCTGCCCTAGATGGGCAGTCCCTCCTGACGTGGCCCGGCTGGCCACACTGGTAGCAGAGGGGAACCCGACTCCCGCCCTCAGTGAGTCCCTGCTGTCGGCTAGGCGGGGGTCCGGTGCTGGCGACTGGCCCCTGTCGAGGGCCCCCAAAGGCCACTGGTGGCCCTGCACAGCGTGACGGCTCTCTTGCGGACGCCACGTGTCTCCGTTCTCGCCGGCCCTGTGAGAAGTCTGGCTGAAAGGGCCTCTTCCGCCCGCCGTCGGTCTCTCGCGCGGACGGGTTGGTCTCCTCGTAAGTCATAGCTGCCTCTACCACCCTCGAAAACGTCGGCAGCTTCAGGGGTTTGACATACCCCCGGATCGCAGGCCGGAGCCCCTCGGTGAACCTCCAAAGGCGCTCCTCCTCAGTGGCTACCGCTGTCGCTGCAAAGCGGGACACTCCAAGAAACGCGTGCGGTACGCGCTCACGGTCATCGTCCCTTGGCGGAGAGTGTGGAACTCCCGCCTCCTCTGGTCCTGCCACGTCTGGGGAAAGTACTGCTCGCAGAAGAGGGTGACGAACTGGTCCCACGTCGGCTCGTCCCTCTCCTGTCCCCGGACCGCCCTCCACCACCGGTGTGCCGCACTCTCCAGCTGGTACGTGGCAAAGGCCACGCGGCACTCCACCGGGGGGCGAAGGGTGTCGAAGATCTTCTCCAGCTGCTCAAGCCAGTCCTCTGCCTCGGTCGGGTCCTCATCCCCCTTGAAGGAGGGGGGCTTCAGCTTCCGGAACTGTCCGAAAAGCTCGAAGTGGCGCTGTAGGGGAGGTGCTGGTGCATCTCCAGGCGAAGGTGCCTCGTGTACAGAAGTGTCGGAGGAAGGTGGGGGCGGCAGGGGCCCATCCCCTCCCTCGTGTCCAGCGCCGCGTCCGTCGCGTGGTCCCACAGAGGACTCCCCCTCTGCAACCCCAGGAGGAGGTGCTCGGGGCGGTGGGTGGAGCTCCTCTCGTACAATATCCCGTATCAGTCTGGCGAGGTCCTGGGCCTGGATGCCAGGGAGTGGTAGCTGGTCCACCGAGACGTCAACGACAGCACGTCCACCTCGCCGACCTCGCCCTCGGCCGCGCCCGCGGCCAGTCTCGCCAGTCCCACGACGAGGCATCTCCTGCAAGGAGACGCGAAACAAAACGGAAACGTCAAAACAGACGGTACCTAACAACACTTCTAAGAGCTCATGTCAAGAGATATGTTGTGGTGGCTACTCTAGCTATAAACATGTGAATTGGTTATTTTCCAGTCAGTTGATTCACTTCTCGGGACGACCTTGCTCTGATACCATCTTGTAACGACCCGGTTCCCGAGTCCCTACGAGACACGAGAACCGGACCGACTCGACTAATCCCAAGACCCAGTCGTCCAACGAGGAAGTAACCAAAAGACAGTAAAATAAACCACATTCAGCATTAATATAACTAACAGTAAGAAAGTACAGCAGTAAGGAAAGAAACTACTACAGTAGGTACCACCACAACAGTAAAACAACATTTATCATATAACAAAAACTGCAGGTAAAGAAGGTGCAGCGGAAACAAAAACTACTCACTAGAACAGAAACAAAAGGGGTACAAAAGCTGTGGTAACTCTACTGGACCCTACTCGGCCCAGCGTCCTCTGCAGCCGCCGACCCTGGCTGCTCAACACCTGGTCCTGAAAAAGGTAACGAGTGTAACACGTCAGCAAAACGCTGAGTAGAGTGGCAAACTAACTAAGGCAACAGTAGAGTGTACAGTAGCTGTTATGTTCTATTACTTCCTTTATTCACATCTTTCAATTTTTTTCTCACTATTTCATTTATTTCTCAGATCCTTTACTTGATCTCGAATGTCCTCGTGGGAACGATCTTGATTGCAGTCTTTTCCAAAAGTAGAAGTAGCACGTGGTGCTCTCCTGGCCGGGAGAGTCCCCCGTGGTGATCCTACCCTCAGTCAACCACCCCAAGGTCACTGACAGACGTAACGGTGACTACGGCACGCGCGATAAACGCACAGGTAGCTAGCCCGCACTGGCACGCGGTCAGTCGTTTCCGTTAACGGGTGCGCCCAAAGCACAGCACGGAACCAGGGCAGAGCCCTCTCAGTAACAGGGGTCCAACCCCTCCACAGTAACCAAACCGGGGCCTTGCCCCTCCACAGTCCGCGCACCCTCGCCTGACTACCCTGGTTTGCCCTAGTGGGCCTGACAAGTCGGTGAAGGAGGCTAGCAGAACCCCGGGGCCCGTGGGGTAGCTAGTACTCTCCTAACACTACTAGCTCTCCTCGGTACTACGTACACGAGGGCCAACAAGTCGGTACAGAGCGGCCAATCCTAACCCCGGGTCCCTGGGGTGGCTGGCCCCACTCTGCACTAAAACAGGTACAGGTACTTCCCTTGGTACTGCGTACCCAAGAGACAGTACAAACTACATCTCAGTTCCATTCCTTTTTCTTTCCAGGAGTTCCACTCCTAATTCCCCGTAGGGTTCCAGCTCTTTATCTCAGAACATCATATGTTTCACTTTCCAGATTCACGTTCTCAAATTCCATGATCTCAAACATGTTTCTTTATTCATAACAGGCAGCTGTTAATTAAATTTACAGGCAGCTTTATATATTCCTTTCCATTTTTCCAAGACTGCAGTAATATACATTCCACTAGTTTTTCCATCCTAGGATTCATGCCATATCCTAGGATCTATCATACAATCTAGTTTTCCAGCCTTAGGATTCATGCAACACCTAGGAGCTATCATTCCATATATTTCTCATTCCTAGGATTCATGCAATGCCCTAGGTTCTAGTTATGGTTCCATACTTTAACAGATTTTATTAATACTTAAAGACACTCTACCAGGTACAACGGGAGTAATGGGGGCGTGATCGGGGATCCCGCGCGCCTCCGCGACTCTCAAGACTGCAACCGAACGAGGTCCTATCACAAGGATCAAACACAAGGAGTGTCTCAAAACAGTGTATAGCTACTGTAGGCGGGTAGAGGAATTAATTCTGAAACGAACGCAACTCGAATCGCGGAAAACGGAGCCCAAACGGGCCCTAAACGGGTCGAGAAAGACGATACTGTGCAAAATCAGACGTCTGGAACTCCTTCCAGACGTCTTAAACGGTTGATCAGAGAATTACCTGTTCAGCTTGGTTCCCCGGACGTCCAGAAGTCTGCAGGGACGTCTGCCCTAGATCCCAGACGTCCGATGGTCCCTCAGGACGTCTGGAGGTCACTCCCGCCGTCTGGTACAACTTCCAGATGTCTGATTCGCAAAGGATGACGAATCAGCGAACCTGCGCACAGCCAACCCCCCTCCCTCAGTACGGTCAGTCGACAAGAAGGAAGAAGAAAGCGGAAACTCACCTTTCAGACGTCTGTATGATCTTACAGACGTCGACCTTGCCGTCTGGATATCAACCCAGACGTCTGATTCTGGAAATTTTTCCAGAATCAGAACCCTGCTCGGCCTCCGCTCGCGACGCCGCCCGCGTCGCACCTCGCGCGTCTGCTGCTCAGCCCGCAGCAGGTCCCTCTCCGCGACGCTCCGCGCCCCCTGCGCCCTCCGTCGGCCGGCCAAGCCGCTCCGGCGAGCTCGCCCTCACGGCAGAGCTCCGCCCTCGCACGCCGCAGCTCCTCCGCGCTCACTGCGGCTGCCGCTGCCGCCCTCGCGTCCGCTCTCTCTCGCGCACAGGAAGGAGAAGGAGGAGGAGACGGTGGAGACGGGAGGGGAGGCGCGCCCCCTTTTAACGCCGCGCGGAGAGGAGAGAGAGAGGGCGGTCGCAGCGCGCCTGCAGCCGCAGAGAGAGAGAGAGAGAGAAATCGCAGGTCTGCGCGCATAGGCGCGCAGGAGAATCTCCCGTGCGAACATAACTGTTCTCCAGACGTCTGTAAAAGATCCCGGACGTCTGGTCAGACGTCTGGATGTGATCCCAGACGTCTTGTCAGACGTCTGGGCCACCTCCCAGACGTCTTAAAAGGCGTCTGGGGCACGCGTTCGCTACAAATAAGGCCAGACGACCTCGAGGAATTTTGGATTTTGAAATAAAAGCATTTTCTTTTTGGAGCTGTCATACTGGAAATATCTTACAATACGTCATAATTTAGATGTTATGCACATCGAAAAGAATGTGATGGATAAGATCTTAGATGTATTAAATCTGACGAATGATTCAAAAAACACGGTGAAAGCAAGAAAAGACATGAGGAGTTTGGGGATACGTCCGAAGCTGCATAGTCATGAGGATGATGGCTACTTCCCACCTGCTGTTTACAGCTTGAATCAAGACCAGAAGAGTAGACTATTCTCCTTCTTAAAGGAAATTCGGATGCTCGATGAGTTTTCGTTGTAGCTTTCTTGTTATGTGAATGATGCATAGAGAAAGATATTTGGCTTGAAAAGTCATGAATCCAACGTTTATAAGCAAGTATTATTTCCACTGACGATATGGGAAATACTGTCAGAGCCAATTGTTGATTCATTCACATTGATGAGTAGGTTTTTCAAAGCTGTTTGTTCAAAGATGCTACAAAATGATAGGTTTGATTACTGGGATAAACAAATGGTCATTACTCTTTGTAAGATAGAACAGATTCTTCCCCCAGCCTTCTTCGATGTAATGGTTCATCTCACGTTGTATCCTGCAAATGAAGCGAGAATCGGTGGACCTATACAATTCAGATGGATGTATCCTGTGAAGCAGTTTTTGAAAAAGCTTAAAGATTATGTTTTGAATAAGACAAAGCCGGAAGGATCAATTGTAGAAGGCTATCTCATAGAGGAGTGTATAAATTTTATATCCATGTACATGAATGAAAAGATAACCATTTTAATAAACTTCAAAGGAACTATGAGAGGGAATACAGTGACAGTGATGAAGAATGTCTGTTAATTTTTTATATTAGAGGAAGGTCGATTCTTCATTCCGAGTATAAGGCTATTTCAGAAAATGACAGACATTGCGCACATCTATATATTTTAAAACAAATTCATGAAATTGATCCATTTTGTAAGGAATTCGAATGAATACCTCTTTCAAGGACCAACAAATTTGGCTTCTTAGATTGGTTTAAAGATCGAGTTAATCAATCAAAAGAGGATAAGGACCCATGATTGGTACCAGATTTTGATGTAATTGTCGATTTTCCATTACATTATGCACATTACCAGTCTACGTATATAATAAATGATTTAAGATTTAGAATAAAAGAAATTGATGATAGAAATGTTACACAACAGGCTGGAGTTGTTGATTCAGATCTTTCCACCAGTCCAAATGGATACTATGGTGAAATCAAAGAACTTGTAGAGATTAGCTTCAGATATGATTGCAGAGTTGTCTTATTTAAATGTCATTGGTTTGATGTCTGTAAAGAGGGCACTAGTTTCAAAATTGACAAGAAACAATTTCTTGAGTTAAATTATAATCGTCGAATTCTTTAGTTTGATGAACAATTCACATTAGCATGTCAAGCGACATAAGTTTTTTATATCCCCGATAATTGCCAAAGGGGATGTGTTATACCAATAAGAATAGTATCGTGCAATTATTTTGACGCAAAAGTCTAAAGCATATCAAGAATTAACGGAAGATCATATATATTCAAATGCAGTAGATGTGGATATCTAAGATTAGTAACAATTTCTTTGCCTTGTTTTAATTCTGTTTATATCAAATTCATATTCAAATTTAAGAAACCTAAACTTAAACTAATCACACACATGTTCAAAATATGTTACTCTTACTATAGTGGCATTTTAATTACTTTTGTTTTTTGAATTACAGGTTATCGGTGATGGGCATACTTGGAGGCTGTTCTACTTAGAGGTAATTTAAATGTCTTAAATTTAATTGGATGAAATTATAGGTTTTGGCCAATAACAAAATGCCCTATCTGCTAGGTGTTGGTAAAGGGATTTGTAAAAGATATTCTTGAATTAAAAAAAGAAATAAAATTAAAAAAAAATTTTTGGTGCCTTATCAATGATGGAAAGATTGTAAGAAAATAGGAATTCTTGAGCCCATTCTCTAGTATTTTGAAATATTAATTCATGGTCAAGACATCAATGGCTACCACTTTTAACTCCTTAGGAGCTCCTCTTGCCAAAGAGTTAGAAGGTATTAGCCCATGTTAGTTGATGGTTTTTCTTTTAAACCATTGCATTTGAAATCATTGGGTGTTTAAACCATTTGAATTATGATTAGATGAATGTTTTTTTTCTTAATATGTGACCCTTGGATGTCGATGAATGGTTTTGGATGTTTAATGAAGTTAGCCAACTTCCATTTGAATAACTTGCATTTACTTTGAGTTGTAAATATGCAAGTCCTTGTTGTTTATCTTTGCACTTTTTTTTTTGTGTGGGGTGTGCCCACTTTCATTTTAATATGCAAGTTTATAAACAAACCTCCAAATTTAGGGGAAAACTCTGTCGAAATTTTTAAATATTCTTTTTTATGTCTGGCAAACTTTTTTCTTTAATGATTTGTTTGGCAAATTTTTATGTTTTTCAACTGTATTAATTATTACATTTTTTATTTGTTACAGATGAAGTTGTTTAAGAGAAAACTCAAAAGAAAGGGTCCTCCTGAGAGCCATCCACCCAACCCGATTCGTCTCCTCACGTTCAGCCAACCCCTCGACAGCAGGTTCAGCCACCCCTCGGCACTAGGCTCCCCCCAGTCACGTTTCGTACAACCCGGGGAAATGGCAGATTTACTACATGCAAGGGGGGGAAGGGAAAGGGGAAGATTGCTCAGACATTGCCAGAGCGAGTAGAGGATAATCTAGATTATGGAGCATCAGATGAGGAGGGGAATGAGGCAGGAGAGGAAGAAGAGGAGGAGGGGGAGGAGGCAAAGGATGAGATGGTGGGGAGTACGTCCCCAGTTTATGTGGACTCCTTAGTGGCAGGCACAAGTTTTGGTAAGAACTCATGTACCTTTAAGTCATAAATTACTTATATATTTTAAAGTTTATTGTAACTTCAAAAATATATAATGAATATGATTAATGTTTACGTAGGTAAAGTAAGAAGAGGACGGGGGAAGACAAAGAATCTAGACCCTCAGCATGTCCCTGGGGGCCTGAGAATAACGATTAGGCTTAGAACCACAGGGGAGGCAGAGAATTACTCTGGCTTCATCAGTCGAGTGAGCACAATTGTTATGTCCATTGTACCCATTTGCTACTTTGACTGGAGGATTGTAACGAGCGCGTGCCCCAGACGCCTTTTAAGACGTCTGGGAGGTGGCCCAGACGTCGGACCAGACGTCTGGGATCACATCCAGACGTCTGACCAGACGTCCGGGATAGTTTACAGACGTCTGGAGAACAGTTATGTTCGCACGGGAGATTCGTCTGTGCGCCTGTGCGCGCAGACCTGCGATTCTCCCCTCTTTCTCTGTGGCTGCAGGCGGCTGCGACCGCCTTCTCTCTCCTCCTCGCGCGGCCTTAAAAGGGCGCGCCTCCCCTCCCGTCTCCACCATCTTCTTCCTTCTTCTCCTGCCTGTGCGCGAGAGCTAGCGGACGCGAGGGCGCAGCGGCAGCAGCAGCCGCAGTGAGCGCGGAGGAGGTGCGGCGTGCGAGGGCGGGGCTCTGCCGTGAGGGCGAGCTCGCCGGAGCGGCTTGGCCGGCCGGCGGAGGGCGCAGGGGGCGCGGAGCGATGCGGAGAGGGACCTGCTGCGGGCTGAGCAGCAGACGCGCGAGGTGCGACGCGGGCGGCGTCGCGAGCGGAGGCCGAGCAGGGTTCTGATTCTGGAAAAATTTCCAGAATCAGACGTCTGGATTGATATCCAGACGGCAAGGTCGACGTCTGTAAGATCATACAGACGTCTGAAAGGTGAGTTTCCGCTTTCTTCTTCCTTCTTGTCGACTGACCGTACTGAGGGAGGGGGGTTGGCTGCGCGCAGGTTCGCTTTTCGCCATCCTTTGCGAATCAGACGTCTGGAAGTTGTACCAGACGGCGGGAGTGACCTCAAGACGTCCTGAGGGACCATCGGACGTCTGGGATCTAGGGCAGACGTCCCTGCAGACTTCTGGACGTCCAGGGAACCAAGCTGAACAGGTAATTCTCTGATCCACCGTTTAAGACGTCTGGAAGGAGTTCCAGACGTCTGATTTTGCACAGTATCGTCTTTTTCGACCCGTTTAGGGCCCGTTTGGACTCCGTTTTCCGCGATTCGAGTTGCGTTCGTTTCAGAATTAATTCCTCTACCCGCCTACAGTAGCTATACACTGTTTTGAGACACTCCTTGTGTTTGATCCTTGTGATAGGACCTCGTTCGGTTGCAGTCTTGAGAGTCGCGGAGGCGCGCGGGATTCCCGATCACGCCCCCATTACTCCCGTTGTACCTGGTAGAGTGGCTTTAAGTATTAATAAAATCTTTTAAAGTATGGAACCATAACTAGAACCTAGGACATTGCATGAATCCTAGGAATGAGAAATATATGGAATGATAGCTCCTAGGTGTTGCATGAATCCTAGGGCCGGAAAACTAGATTGTATGATAGATCCTAGGATATGGCATGAATCCTAGGATGGAAAAACTAGTGGAATGTATATTACTGCAGTCTTGGAAAAATGGAAAGGAATATATAAAGCTGCCTGTAAATTTAATTAACAGCTGCCTGTTATGAATAAAGAAACATGTTTGAGATCATGGAATTTGAGAACGTGAATCTGGAAAGTGAAACATATGATGTTCTGAGATAAAGAGCTGTAACCCTACGGGGAATTAGGAGTGGAACTCCTGGAAAGAAAAAGGAATGGAACTGAGATGTAGTTTGTACTGTCTCTTGGGTACGCAGTACCAAGGGAAGTACCTGTACCTGTTTAGTGCAGAGTGGGGCCAGCTGCCCCAGGGACCCGGGGTTAGGATTGGCCGCTCTGTACCGACTTGTTGGCCCTCGTGTACGTAGTACCGAGGAGAGCTAGTAGTGTTAGGAGAGTACTAGCTACCCCACGGGCCCCGGGGTTCTGCTAGCCTTCTTCACCGACTTGTCAGGCCCACTAGGGCAAACCAGGGTAGTCAGGCGAGGGTGCGCGGACTGTGGAGGGGCAAGGCCCCGGTTTGGTTACTGTGGAGGGGTTGGACCCCTGTTACTGAGAGGGCTCTGCCCTGGTTCCGTGCTGTGCTTTGGGCGCACCCGTTAACGGAAACGACTGACCGCGTGCCAGTGCGGGCTAGCTACCTGTGCGTTTATCGCGCGTGCCGTAGTCACCGTTACGTCTGTCAGTGACCTTGGGGTGGTTGACTGAGGGTAGGATCACCACGGGGGACTCTCCCGGCCAGGAGAGCACCACGTGCTACTTCTACTTTTGGAAAAGACTGCAATCAAGATCGTTCCCACGAGGACATTCGAGATCAAGTAAAGGATCTGAGAAAGAAATGAAATAGTGAGAAAAAAATTGAAAGATGTGAATAAAGGAAGTAATAGAACATAACAGCTACTGTACACTCTACTGTTGCCTTAGTTAGTTTGCCACTCTACTCAGCGTTTTGCTGACGTGTTACACTCGTTACCTTTTTCAGGACCAGGTGTTGAGCAGCCAGGGTCGGCGGCTGCAGAGGACGCTAGGCCGAGTAGGGTCCAGTAGAGTTACCACAGCTTTTGTACCCCTTTTGTTTCTGTTCTAGTGAGTAGTTTTTGTTTCCGCTGTACCTTCTTTACCTGCAGTTTTTGTTATATGATAAATGTTGTTTTACTGTTGTGGTGGTACCTACTGTAGTAGTTTCTTTCCTTACTGCTGTACTTTCTTACTGTTAGTTATATTAATGCTGAATGTGGTTTATTTTACTGTCTTTTGGTTACTTCCTCGTTGGACGACTGGGTCTTGGGATTAGTCGAGTCGGTCCGGTTCTCGTGTCTCGTAGGGACTCGGGAACCGGGTCGTTACAAGATGGTATCAGAGCAAGGTCGTCCCGAGAAGTGAATCAACTGACTGGAAAATAACCAATTCACATGTTTATAGCTAGAGTAGCCACCACAACATATCTCTTGACATGAGCTCTTAGAAGTGTTGTTAGGTACCGTCTGTTTTGACGTTTCCGTTTTGTTTCGCGTCTCCTTGCAGGAGATGCCTCGTCATGGGACTGGCGAGACTGGCCGCGGGCGCGGCCGAGGGCGAGGTCGGCGAGGTGGACGTGCTGTCGTTGACGTCTCGGTGGACCAGCTACCACTCCCTGGCATCCAGGCCCAGGACCTCGCCAGACTGATACGGGATATTGTACGAGAGGAGCTCCACCCACCGCCCCGAGCACCTCCTCCTGGGGTTGCAGAGGGGGAGTCCTCTGTGGGACCACGCGACAGACGCAGCGCTGGACACGAGGGAGGGGATGGGCCCCTGCTGCCCCCACCTTCCTCCGACACTTCTGTACACGAGGCACCTTCGCCTGGAGGTGCAGCAGCACCTCCCCTACAGCGCCACTTCGAGCTTTTCGGACAGTTCTGGAAGCTGAAGCCCCCCTCCTTCAAGGGGGATGAGGACCCGACCGAGGCAGAGGACTGGCTTGAGCAGCTGGAGAAGATCTTCGACACCCTTCGCCCCCCGGTGGAGTGCCGCGTGGCCTTTGCCACATACCAGCTGGAGAGTGCGGCACACCGGTGGTGGAGGGCGGTCCGGGGACAGGAGAGGGACGAGCCGACGTGGGACCAGTTCGTCACCCTCTTCTGCGAGCAGTACTTTCCCCAGACGTGGCAGGACCAGAGGAGGCGGGAGTTCCACACTCTCCGCCAAGGGACGATGACCGTGAGCGCGTACCGCACGCGTTTCTTGGAGCTGTCCCGCTTTGCAGCGACAACGGTAGCCACTGAGGAGGAGCGCCTTTGGAGGTTCACCGAGGGGCTCCGGCCTGCGATCCGGGGGTATGTCAAACCCCTGAAGCTGCCGACGTTTTCGAGGGTGGTAGAGGCAGCTATGACTTACGAGGAGACCAACCCGTCCGCGCGAGAGACCGACGGTGGGCGGAAGAGGCCCTTTCAGCCAGACTTCTCACAGGGCCGGCGAGAACGGAGACACGTGGCGTCCGCAGGAGAGCCGTCACGCTGTGCAGGGCCACCAGTGGCCTTTGGGGGCCCTCGACAGGGGCCAGTCGCCAGCACCGGACTCCCGCCTAGCCGACAGCAGGGACTCACTGAGGGCGGGAGTCGGGTTCCCCTCTGCTACCAGTGTGGCCAGCCGGGCCACGTCAGGAGGGACTGCCCATCTAGGGCAGGAGGTCAGCAGATACTTCCCGCGCAGAGCACTGGGGGGCGCGCAGGAGGCCGCGGTTTCCAGGCGCGAGGAGGAGGACCGCAGTCGCGAGGAGGGTACCGGCCAGCACCTACCCGTCCGACGCAGAGTGTGGCTGCTTCGTCCGCACCTAGAGCTGAGGGGCGTATCAATGCCCTAACACACAGGGACGCCAGAGCATCGGGATCCGTGGTAGCAGGTATGGTTTCAGTTTCTGGCAGACTCGTTTACACGCTTTTCGATTCCGGCGCCACGCACTCGTTTGTCGCAGCCAGTTTCGCAGTTAGTTTGGACCAGGATTTTACACTGTTAGAGAATCCGTTCGTAATCAGAGGTCCGAGTGGTCAGCTGTTTGTAGCTGAGGAGGTGTACACGGGTTGCGGGGTCAGCATCGGGGGACATAGCCTGCCAGTTGACCTGATTATGATACAGATGGAGGACTTTGGAGTGATTCTGGGGATGGATTGGCTGTCCGCTTACCACGCCTTGGTAGACTATTTTGAGAGGAAGATTGTCTTCTCCATTCCGGAGTTGCCTTCCTTCGAGTTTCACGGGCAGGCAGTGGATGGAGGTTTCAGGTGCATTTCGGCACTTTGGGCGGCGAGACTTTTGAGCCAGGGGTGTGAGGGCTTCCTAGCTTGTGTGGTGGCAGAGCACAGCCCCGTGGCAGACTTCCAGAGCATCCCGGTGGTCAGAGAGTACCCCGACGTGTTTCCAGACGAGTTACCAGGACTACCGCCCGAGCGTGAGATCGAGTTTGAGATCTCACTAGTACCAGGGACCAGCCCCATCTCCACCGCGCCATACAGGATGGCACCGCTTGAGCTGCGAGAGCTCAAGTCTCAGTTGCAGGACCTTTTGGAGAAAGGTTTCGTGAGGCCCAGTGCGTCTCCCTGGGGAGCCCCGGTACTGTTTGTGAAGAAGAAGGATGGGACCCTACGCCTTTGTGTGGACTACCGACAGCTGAATAGGGTCACCATCAAGAACAGATATCCACTGCCGAGGATTGACGATTTGTTTGACCAGTTGCGGGGTGCCACGGTGTTTTCCAAGATCGACTTGAGGTCTGGATACCACCAGTTGAGGATCAGGGAGACCGACGTCTCCAAGACAGCTTTCCGCACCCGGTACGGACACTACGAGTTTTTTGTCATGCCGTTTGGGCTGACCAATGCCCCCGCTTCTTTCATGGACCTGATGAACCGGGTGTTCAGACCGTACTTGGACCAGTTTGTGGTGGTTTTCATAGATGATGTACTCATCTATTCTAGAGATCGGACGCAGCACGGACAGCACTTGCGGATGGTTCTGGACACTCTGAGACGACGCAGGCTGTACGCCAAATACAGCAAGTGCGAGTTCTGGTTGAGGGAGGTGACCTTTTTGGGTCATGTGATCTCTGGAGACGGCCTGGCGGTGGATCCCGCCAAGGTCGAGGCAGTGCTCAGGTGGGAGAGACCGCGTTCAGTCACTGAGATTCGCAGTTTCCTGGGACTGGCAGGTTACTACAGACGGTTCATCAGAGGGTTTTCGCAGATTGCACGTCCTATGACACAGTTGACCTGGAAGGATGTGCCTTTCGCTTGGACAGACGCCTGTGAGGCGTGTTTTCTGGAGCTGAAGGAGAGGTTGACCTCGGCTCCCGTGCTCACCATCCCTGACAGTAGTGGCGGGTTCGTTGTGTACATGGACGCTTCCTTGCAGGGGTTAGGAGGTGTGCTCATGCAGAGGGGTCACGTGGTCGCTTACGCTTCGCGGCAACTGAAGCCCCATGAGCATACCTACCCTACCCACGATCTAGAGTTGGCAGCTGTTGTCTTCGCGCTGAAGACATGGAGGCACTACTTGTACGGTGAGACCTTCGAGATTTTTACAGATCACAAGAGCCTCAGATATCTTTTTGACCAGAAGGAGCTCAACATGAGACAGAGACGTTGGTTGGAGCTCCTGAAGGACTACGACTGCAGCATCTCCTACCACCCGGGAAAGGCCAATGTGGTGGCTGACGCCTTAAGCCGTAAGGCGCCCGCACACTTGGCCAGTCTACAGTTATAGAGTTGGAGCCTTTTGGAGGAGGTGGGCAGTTGGCGACCTCTAGAGTTACGAGGGTATTGTGGGGCAGTGACGGTGACACGGCAGACCAGGCCAGAGTTGATAGACCGCATCATCACGAGACAGATGGCCGATCCGTACTTGCAGTCTTTGCGCGACAGAGTACTATCAGGGGACCCAGGGGACTTCTCTTTCACAGACCAGGTGTTACGCTTGAGGGGAGGGTTGTGCGTCCCCAGAGACGAGGAGCTGTTGAGAGAGCTCCTGACTGAGGCACACGGTTCCAGATTCACCATACATCCCGAAAACACGAAAATGTACCATGACTTGAGACGCGAGTTCTGGTGGAGAGGGATGAAGCGGGATGTGGGTGAGTTCGTGCAGCAGTTCTTAGTGTGCCAGCAGGTGAAAGCCGAGCATCAGAGGCCTGCAGGGCCGCTTCAGCCGCTTCCAGTGCCAGAGTGGAAGTGGGAGAGCATCACCATGGACTTGGTGGTGGGCTTACCTGTTACCCAGCGAGGACACGACGCAGTCTGGGTAATAGTGGATAGATTGACGAAGACGGCACGATTCTTGCCGATCCGAGTCACTTTGGGACCAGCACAGTTGGCAGAGAGGTATATCCGTGATGTGGTGCGACTACACGGAGTTCCGCGGGAGATTGTATCCGACCGGGATACCCGCTTTACGTCCCAGTTTTGGGCTGAGTTTCAGCAGGCTTTGGGGACGAGGTTGAGGTTTAGCACGGCTTACCACCCCCAGACGGACGGACAGTCGGAACGCACGATACAGACACTTGAGGACCTTTTGCGGGCCTGCGTACTAGACTGGAGGGGCTCTTGGGAGGAGCACCTGCCCCTGGCGGAGTTTGCATACAACAACAGTTATCACTCGAGCATCGGCATGGCTCCCTACGAGGCTCTGTACGGACGGAAATGCACGGCACCCTTGAGTTGGGTTGAGGTGGGGACCAAGTGGGAGGTTGGCCCCAGGTTGATCCGGCAGAGTCAGGAGGTAGTTGAGCAGATCCACAGACGACTCCGCACTGTCAGGAGCAGACAGAAGAGCTACGCAGAGAGGTGCAGTTCGAGGTTGGGGACCACGTCTTTCTTCGTGTTTCGCCCATGAAGGGCTTACAGCGGTTTGGGGTGAGAGGGAAGCTCGCGCCGAGGTTCGTGGGGCCCTTTGAGGTCCTGGAGCGGGTTGGACCCGTTGCTTACAGACTTGCCCTTCCCCCGCAGCTTTCTGGTGTGCACGACGTGTTCCACGTGTCCAACCTCAGGAAGTACGTAGCCGATCCCAGCCACGTACTGAGTCACGAGAGCGTCGAGGTGAGCGACGACCTGACCTACCCCGAGCGGCCAGTGCAGATCCTAGACCGAGCCGTCCGCAGGTTGAGACAAAAGCAAGTACCCCTGGTAAAGGTTTTGTGGAGGAGCCAGCGGTACGAGGAGGCTACCTGGGAGCCTGAGGCGGCAATGCGGGAGCGGTACCCAGAGCTTTTCGCGGGTACGTCTTTTCGGACCGGCTTCGGTCCTCTTTGAGTTTGTTATGGTTATTTGGACATCTTTTTCCCGCACCCTAGTTGGCGCAAGTTTCGGGGACGAAACTTCCTTTGAGTTTGTTATATTGTAACGAGCGCGTGCCCCAGACGCCTTTTAAGACGTCTGGGAGGTGGCCCAGACGTCGGACCAGACGTCTGGGATCACATCCAGACATCTGACCAGACGTCCGGGATAGTTTACAGACGTCTGGAGAATAGTTATGTTCGCACGGGAGATTCGTCTGTGCGCCTGTGCGCGCAGACCTGCGATTCTCCCCTCTTTCTCTGTGGCTGCAGGCGGCTGCGACCGCCTTCTCTCTCCTCCTCGCGCGGCCTTAAAAGGGCGCGCCTCCCCTCCCGTCTCCACCATCTTCTTCCTTCTTCTCCTGCCTGTGCGCGAGAGCTAGCGGACGCGAGGGCGCAGCGGCAGCAGCAGCCGCAGTGAGCGCGGAGGAGGTGCGGCGTGCGAGGGCGGGGCTTTGCCGTGAGGGCGAGCTCGCCGGAGCGGCTTGGCCGGCCGGCGGAGGGCGCAGGGGGCGCGGAGCGACGCGGAGAGGGACCTGCTGCGGGCTGAGCAGCAGACGCGCGAGGTGCGACGCGGGCGGCGTCGCGAGCGGAGGCCGAGCAGGGTTCTGATTCTAGAAAAATTTCCAGAATCAGACGTCTGGATTGATATCCAGACGGCAAGGTCGACGTCTGTAAGATCATACAGACGTCTGAAAGGTGAGTTTCCGCTTTCTTCTTCCTTCTTGTCGACTGACCGTACTGAGGGAGGGGGGTTGGCTGCGCGCAGGTTCGCTTTTCGCCATCCTTTGCGAATCAGACGTCTGGAAGTTGTACCAGACGGCGGGAGTGACCTCCAGACGTCCTGAGGGACCATCGGACGTCTGGGATCTAGGGCAGACGTCCCTGCAGTCTTCTGGACGTCCGGGGAACCAAGCTGAACAGGTAATTCTCTGATCCACCGTTTAAGACGTCTGGAAGGAGTTCCAGACGTCTGATTTTGCACAGTATCGTCTTTTTCGACCCGTTTAGGGCCCGTTTGGGCTCCGTTTTCCGCGATTCGAGTTGCGTTCGTTTCAGAATTAATTCCTCTACCCGCCTACAGTAGCTATACACTATTTTGAGACACTCCTTGTGTTTGATCCTTGTGATAGGACCTCGTTCGGTTGCAGTCTTGAGAGTCGCGGAGGCGCGCGGGATTCCCGATCACGCCCCCATTACTTCCGTTGTACCTGGTAGAGTGGCTTTAAGTATTAATAAAATCTGTTAAAGTATGGAACCATAACTAGAACCTAGGGCATTGCATGAATCCTAGGAATGAGAAATATATGGAATGATAGCTCCTAGGTGTTGCATGAATCCTAGGGCCGGAAAACTAGATTGTATGATAGATCCTAGGATATGGCATGAATCCTAGGATGGAAAAACTAGTGGAATGTATATTACTGCAGTCTTGGAAAAATGGAAAGGAATATATAAAGCTGCCTGTAAATTTAATTAACAGCTGCCTGTTATGAATAAAGAAACATGTTTGAGATCATGGAATTTGAGAACGTGAATCTGGAAAGTGAAACATATGATGTTCTGAGATAAAGAGCTGGAACCCTACGGGGAATTAGGAGTGGAACTCCTGGAAAGAAAAAGGAATGGAACTGAGATGTAGTTTGTACTGTCTCTTGGGTACGCAGTACCAAGGGAAGTACCTGTACCTGTTTAGTGCAGAGTGGGGCCAGCCGCCCCAGGGACCCGGGGTTAGGATTGGCCGCTCTGTACCGACTTGTTGGCCCTCGTGTACGTAGTACCGAGGAGAGCTAGTAGTGTTAGGAGAGTACTAGCTACCCCACGGGCCCCGGGGTTCTGCTAGCCTCCTTCACCGACTTGTCAGGCCCACTAGGGCAAACCAGGGTAGTCAGGCGAGGGTGCGCGGACTGTGGAGGGGCAAGGCCCCGGTTTGGTTACTTTGGAGGGGTTGGACCCCTGTTACTGAGAGGGCTCTGCCCTGGTTCCGTGCTGTGCTTTGGGCGCACCCGTTAACGGAAACGACTGACCGCGTGCCAGTGCGGGCTAGCTACCTGTGCGTTTATCGCGCGTGCCGTAGTCACCGTTACGTCTGTCAGTGACCTTGGGGTGGTTGACTGAGGGTAGGATCACCACGGGGGACTCTCCCGGCCAGGAGAGCACCACGTGCTACTTCTACTTTTGGAAAAGACTGCAATCAAGATCGTTCCCACGAGGACATTCGAGATCAAGTAAAGGATCTGAGAAATAAATGAAATAGTGAGAAAAAAATTGAAAGATGTGAATAAAGGATGTAATAGAACATAACAGCTACTGTACACTCTACTGTTGCCTTAGTTAGTTTGCCACTCTACTCAGCGTTTTGCTGACGTGTTACACTCGTTACCTTTTTCAGGACCAGGTGTTGAGCAGCCAGGGTCGGCGGCTGCAGAGGACGCTGGGCCGAGTAGGGTCCAGTAGAGTTACCACAGCTTTTGTACCCCTTTTGTTTCTGTTCTAGTGAGTAGTTTTTGTTTCCGCTGTACCTTCTTTACCTGCAGTTTTTGTTATATGATAAATGTTGTTTTACTGTTGTGGTGGTACCTACTGTAGTAGTTTCTTTCCTTACTGCTGTACTTTCTTACTGTTAGTTATATTCATGCTGAATGTGGTTTATTTTACTGTCTTTTGGTTACTTCCTCGTTGGACGACTGGGTCTTGGGATTAGTCGAGTCGGTCCGGTTCTCGTTTCTCGTAGGGACTCGGGAACCGGGTTGTTACAAGGAGGGTGCCATAAAGCTGAAGAGGTAGTTCCTCCATCAGTTGGAGGTAATTTCATTTATCAAAATTATTTTTTTTATAACTTTATCTTAAAATTATTATAAAGTAAAATTGACATATTTTTTTTTAAAATTAATGTAGGCAAATTACGTTAGGGTGACTACCCTAATGCCTCCTGATATATCCTAAGCACGCTGCCAAAATTCACAGAGATTGGAGAATGGAGACTAAGAGAAATGTAATAATTTTTAAACATTTACATTTTTTATACATAATTTCATATATTATTTCTAACAATTTATATTTGGTATTTAGTTTTTTTCGAACTGCAGTTCACCTAAGAAGGCAATGAAGAATTATCCTCCTAATGTCATGCCTGACGATTGGAAGAGGGCATGCGAGCATTGGCTGGATCCGAAGGTAGAGGTTAGTAAATGATTAAAAATTATTTTATTAATTTCATATATCTGAAATTCATAAAAAATATTATTATGTAAATCTACAGGAGCAACAGGAAAAAATAGGTCTAATAGGGCTAAAGCTCCCTCACAGACCCATTGTTTAGGTCGAAGGAGCATCGAGATGGTTAAGAGCCGTTATGAAAGTGTTGAAACTACTGTTTAGTTGAGTATTGTAACGACCTGATTCCTGAATCCCTACGAGACACGAGAATCGGACCGACTCGACTAATCCCAAGACCCAGTCATTCAATGAGAAAGTAACCAAAAGAGCAGTAAAATAAGCCACATTCACCATGTATATAACTAGCAATAACAAAATACAACAGTAAAGGAAAGAAACACTACAGTATACCCCACCACAACAGTAGAGAAATAAACATGTACATAACAGGAAGCTTACAATAAATAGAGTACAAGGAGTAACAAAAAACTACTCACTACAGCGGAAAGAAAAGTACAGAAGGTACTACAGGTAACTCTACTGGGCTCTACTAGGCCCAGCGCCCTCCGTAGCCGCTGACTTTGGCTGCTCAACACCTGGTCCTGAAAAGGTAACAAGAGTGACACGTCAGCGAAACGCTGAGTAGAGTGGCAATTAAAAGCTAGAAGAAGCAGTAAAGTGGACAGTAGCTGTTATGTTTTTACTTTCTTTATTTATTTCTTTCCATTTATTTACTGTTGATTTATTTCTCAGATCCTTCTCTTGATCTTGAGTGTTCCTCGTGGGAACGATCTTGATTGCAGTCTTTTCCGAAAAGTAGAAGTAACACGTGGTGCTCTCCTGGCCGGGAGAGTCCCCCGTGGTGGTCCTACCCTCAGTCAACCACCCCAAGGTTGCTGACAGACGTAACGGTGACTACGGCACGCGCGATAGACGCACGGGTAGCTACCCCGCACTGGCATGCGGTCAGTCGTTTCCGTTAATGGGTGCGCCCAAAGCACAGCACGGAACCAGTATAGGGCAGAGCCCTCTCAGTAACAGGGGTCCAGCCCCTCCACAGTAACCAAACAGGGGTCTTGCCCCTCCACAGTCCGCGCACCCTCGCCTGACTACCCTGGTTTGCCCAGTGGGCCTAACAAGTCGGTGTAAGAGCGCTAGCAGAACCCTGGGGCCCGTGGGGTAGCTAGTGCTCTCCCTACACTAGTAGCTCTCCTCGGTACTGTGTACACGAGGGCCAAAGGTCGGTACAAAGTAGCCAGTCCTAACCCCGGGTCCCTGGGGCGGCTAGCTCCGCTCTGCACTAAATAGGGGGACAGTTGCTCTCCTTGGTACTCCGTACTCAAGGGCCAACTCACTTCCCCAATTCTATTCCATTCACTTTCCAGGAGTTCTACTCCTAATTCCCCGAAGGGTTCAAGCTCTTTTAACTCAGCCAATTTAGGTTTCACCGTTTCAGCTTTATATCCATACAATTTATATTCTCAACCGTAATTATCCATTTATAACAGGTAGCTGTTGTCCAATTTACAGGCAGTTATCATTTCCTTTCCACTTTTCCAAGACTGCAATGTTTATATAATCACTAGTTTTCCAGTCCTAGGATTTATGCCGTACCCTAGGATCTAGCATTCAATCTAGTTTTCCAGTCCTAGGATTCATGCAATACCCTAGGATCTATCATTCAATCTAATTTCTCAGTCCTAGGGTTCATGCAATGCCCTAAACTCTATTAGTTGTTTCATAATTGTATAATTTTTGTTAAATAAATTAAATGGCCACTCTACCAACGAAACCGAGAGTACTGGGGGCGTGGTCGGCAATCCCGCGCGCCTCCGCAACCCCCAAGACTGCAACGGAACGGGATCCTAACACAAGGATCATCACAAGGAGTTTCTCAGAACAGTATACAATTACTATAAACGGATAGAGGAATTAATTCTGGAAAGAACGCAACTTGAAAAGCGGAAAATGGACTCTGAACGGGCCCTAAACGGGTCAAAAATGACGAATCTGTCCAAAATCAGATGTCTGGAACCTCTTCCAGACGTCTTAAAAGGTGGATCAGGTTGTACCTTAGTCTACGCTGTCCTTCAGACATCCAAAAGCTCGCTGGAACGTCTAGCCTTGGTTTCCAGACTTCCGATTGTCACCCCGGACGTCTGGAGGTTCTCTCCGTCGTCTGGCACTGTGGCCAGACGTCTAATTCACGTGGGATGGCGAGCCCTCCCGCCCTCCCGAGCAGAACCTGCGCACACGCACACACCTGCTCTTAGCACGACGAAGCGCAGAAGAACGCGACGGACGGCTGCATGGCCGTACATGCTAAAAAAGGAGAAGATAAGAAATATCATACCTGTCAGATGTCTGGACCGTCCTCCAAACGTCTTCGGTGTCATCTGGACGTAAGTCTAGATGTCTGATTCTGAGAAATTTTCCCAAAATCAGGACCTGGTTCGCTCTCCGTCCGCCTGCTGCCCGAGCTGCAGCAGCCCCTTCGCGGCACCCCACGCCCGCCGCTCCCCCGCCGGCCGGCTCTAGCTGCCTCGGCAAGCTCGCACCCTCGCGGTCGAGCTTCTTCCTTCCTCTCGCAACCCTCCTTCCCGCATGCTCACCGCGGCCGCTGCTACCGCCGCCGCTCACTCGCTCGCTCGCACTCTCGTTGGCAGGGAGAAGGAGAAGAGAAAGGCGGCGGAGATGAGGGTGAGGGAGAGGGCGAGGGTTTATATATAAGGCAGCGCGGGGAGAGAGAGAAGAGAAGCGACGCGTCTGCAGGAAGAGAGAGGAAAAAGAAGACGAAGGCAGTGGGCGCAGTTTGCGCACGCACGTGCGCAGACGCAACCCGGTATGCCGAAAAAATTTATTATCAAACGTCTGGGAAGGGTTCCAGACGTTTGGACAAACGTCTGGGCCACTTCCCAGGCGTCTTAAAATCCGTCTGATGCCACGTTCGTAACAAGTATTACTTAATTTTAAAGTTATCTTAATATAATTGTATCGCTTTTATATTTTTAGTCTGCTATACATGATGGGATGGAAATGAGTAGGATGGATATCTACGAGGTCACTCACAGTAAGGCTGCAGCTGAGGGTGCTCGTTAGTGGATTTATGAGTCATACTAGGAGAAACACATAAGTTTCCTAAACTCAAAAAAATTATAACTTTGTATATATATTATAATAATATTTTTTAATACATTAAGGAGAAAATGATATACTTAGTACATTCCCCCACTGAAGAGACCTCCGACAGCATCCACCAGCCTTTGGATCCAAAGGAGGCATTTAGGAGAGTGATGCCATTTGACCACGATGGTTTCGTTTGTAGTGCGGGGAGGGCACACATGTTATCCACCTAGTATGTGAGGAAAGGTGTTGTCTCATCTAGTTTCGTCGATCAATTGCATCAAAAGATCGACACACTATAGAGATGAGAGGAGCGGGAGAAGAGAGAGGTAGAGAAGGAAAAGAGAGAGGCAGAGATGAAGAATAAGATGAATGCCGTGGATAATAAGCTTCAGATGCTTCTACCCTTCTTCTAAAGAAGGGTCAGTCAGAGCATCCATCTTCATCAGATCCCAGCATTTACAGACGAGATGATGGTGACTCCATGGGTGGTGCTGGTGAAGCTAGTGACATCGGTGCAATTGCATTTTGATTTTTATCCATTTTCTTTTGTTATGTTTTTCATGTTACATTTTTTATGTAAATATTTCATTTTCAAACTTTTTATGTACTAGACTTTATATTTATGAAATATAAACTTCTCTTCATTTTCATTACTTATTTTTCTATAAAAGCAAGTCTTTTAAATAAGTTTAGTAGGTAGTTCCCATCAATTTGTAATTTTTTTTTTAAAACCCATACATTTGTTGTCGCTTATTTGAATAAGCGAAGGCATAGATGTGACGCTAAAAATAGATTTCCCATCACTTATCTTAATATGCGACGGCATATAAGGTTCGAGAGAATAACAATTCCCTTTTTGTGCCATCTCTTATTAAGATAAGTGACGGGAAAATTATTTTTAGCATCACATCTATGCCATTGCTTATTCAAATAAGTGACGACAAAACTGTTTTTGTAGTCACCTGTATGCCATTGCTTTTAAGGAAAAGAGACGACAAAAATTTTTTTACCGTTGCTTATCTTTACTTAAATGACAGCGAAAATAAAGATAGGGCACGTAAAGGCAAGAAAAAGTGAATTACGTATGCCATTGCTTATGACATAAGTGAAGGCAAATACAATTACCATCAATTTTGAAACGACGTCGAAATATCTAATCCATTCGATGACCAAACATTATTTTGACGTCGGATGTACCCTCTAACTGATGGCAAAACAAAACAGCGACGATAATTACGGCATCGCTTAATGGCGTTGGTTATTTGGGTTTGGCCGTCTGTTTCCAACTGACAGCAAAAGTAAAGTATGTTGTTGTGAAATGAATTAAATATTTTCTTTCTCATCAATACATTGACACACTTCAAAATTTTCCTTACAGCAATCTCTAAGAGAAAAACCCTCCTAAGCCTCATAGCCTCGAACAGAGGTGCAACACCTCGAGGATCCACAGGCTCCACTTGAGGTAAAACCTTAAAATGAATGTAATATTTTCATTTAAATTTTTCTTGCACTCTTTAAGAGAACAACCCTCCTAGTCCCTACAAGCTTCACAAGTGCAACCTCCCTTGGACCCAACAACAAATGTACTCGATCAAGATATGTTATTTTCTCTTCTCGAAGAAACACGATTCAATTTTATATACTTACCTTTTGCAACTAAAGTGATAGACGTAGGTATGGTTGAGGCGATTATTGCTAGAGTAGACGATCCATTCATGATTCCAGCCATCGAGTTACCCGTCGTCTCAAAGATTACACTAGGAGCTCCCTTAAAGAGAAAGGTTAAAGCTACAGACTTGGGAGAGGAGACCTCAGAGGTTTTTCGTTGTGCCCTATCATCACCTCCAACAGCTCTAAACTTCGGCGAATTAAAAGATGCCACTAGGATACAAATTGATGAAATAGACTAGGAAGGCTGGTTGCAACAATATGGACTTAATTCTTTAAACCCTTCGATGACATACACTTAAAGGAGAAGATTGATGTAGACACATCTATGTCACATAAATTGTCTATTTATGCATGTTCTTAGGCGTATAATTGCATCATGCATTATAAATATTGCATAACATGCATTATTATGCATTTAGGTTAGATTGTATAAATTTTAGGTTAATTCTCCTTTTGTGGTCAGGGAACAGGGCAATATTTATTGGGGCCTTAGATTGAAGATCCAACCATACAGATATGATCAGGCCGATGATCGAAGTTCAACGACTCTAAGATCGCCCTGATTGGATTTTCGTAGCATAAGATACAGTTCGAGAAAGACCAAAGGAAAGGGCCAAGGTGGTATTAAATCCATAACTTAGATGAGAAATCCAACCGCACGGATGGGTTCGAATTGACGACCATAGCCCAACGGTGCGAAAATTGGTCTAATCCAACATCTGTGGCACCATCTACAAGTTAGAGAAGATGGACGGCCAGGATAGTGCCACATGGTGCCATCCCAGCCACCAAATGTCAGCCAAGCCTCTTGCTTGACAGCTGGGGGCTAGCGAACGATAAAACCAAAATGCGACCAAAGCGGCCTTGTAGCACGTTGGTTGCGCGCCCCTTTGGAAGGAGAGTGGCGAGGGTTCAAAGCGCAGCATGCCTCAATTGAAGTGGCAAGCGGATGCGGGCGAAATTCGCTTGTTGGATGGTGATCAAGGGGCAGTAGGAGCGGCAATGCGGTGCACGAAGAGGCGTGGATCGCGCACATGAGTGAAGACGTGTGATCTAACACACCATTGCACTTGGGCGTGCTTGACGCTTGAAGAAATGGCGCTCGAGGATCTTAGGCCGTTTGATCTCTTGATCAGACGGTTGAGATCACGTGGACGTGGGCACATGCGCGAAATGGTGGAAGGAGAAGAGGTGCGCCTTCACTGACGTTCACCTACAGTGACGATTATATCTGTCACTAAAGATCCCATCATTTATTTTCTAAGCTTTATAAAAAGACATCTTTGCCCCCATTCCTACAACTATAAACGGGGACCCCTACCACTTCATTTGTCATCTCTTTCTCTCTTCTCTCACCCCCTCCAAAACTTTACGAGCTGGTCCAAAACCCAGGATGCTTCATTAGAGTCTTAACTACAATTTTTCGATCTTCTCACCCTCTTTGTGGATCATCCCGCGAACTACAATATTTTGATCTTCTCACTCTCTTTGTGGAGCATCCCACGGTTGTCCTCTCACCGCTATTCAGGAAGTGGATCTTGCTGTGACATCGCCCTATTCCATCCTCGTCCTCCGTCTTCGTCCTCTTTCGTTTAGCATCTCACCACCTACGTCCGGGTGCTCCGTCAACGTGACTCGTCCTCCAAGCAACCATCGAGGATGATAACTTTTCATCCTTTTCTCTTTTATCGCTTTCTAGTGTAGATTTCCTACTTCTAGTGTAGCACATAGATGTAATGAACTCGTTTCTATAATTATGAAATATTTGTTTATTCTCTCCCTATTTTCTGTTTATTTGTATTATTCTTTCTCTCCTATTAATTATTCTTCAAGTAGAATAGCTAGTAGATTAATTTCAACTAGCTAATTTGCTTTCGTGACAATAATTCCAACGTAATTTTTAATTAAATGTTCGCCTCCCCATGTTCGACCCGGGACTCACCAGAGTTTCGACTAAATTATCTATTTGACGGATTTTTACGCAACTACAACGACATGGTTTTCAAACTCAAATCTTTTAGCATAGAAATCGTGATTCAACAAAGACCAACAAAATAATAGTACCTATTGTATGGTTTTTGAGTTGAAAGTGGGGCTTAGTTGTTGCCATTGCACTTATGTTATATGTTACAATACTTTCCTCTTTTTGAAAAGAGTTTGATGTAAATATCATTATATGAAGGTTGGAACAAAGCATTACTGAATATATACATTTCTCGCAACAAACTATGATTGATTGGTTGGTTGGTTGTGATATATGTAACTTATACTTATGAGTAAGCTGATTGTGATATATGTTATCTTCTAATTTTTATTTATGACTAAGCAGCAGCAACAACAAGGCGTCCCAACCTACTGTTTATAGTCGAAATAGAAGTAAGCAATTCAAATTATAAATTATACACAAACCACAACACAATGTTTATAGTGGAAACCCAAAATCAGGTAAAAACCACTAACTAGGTCTCCCAACCTAGGACTTTTCCTCGAGTCAATCTTGGAAGACTAATCGGTACTTATGGAGTGCTAAACCCTTTGTACAACCCCTCTTCATTTCCAAATCAAGAGTAATCCCTCTCACTTGAGAGGAAAGGAGCCCATAATACGGGCCCTTAGATTACAAGTGAATTCAGTAGAGAGTAAATTAAAATAAAAATAGAATTTTTGCTCATAATGATGCTCCAAAGAGATATGCAATAATTTACATGAAATAGCCATTTAGGATGAATGAAAGAGCTCCCTTAGTGATTGTGAGAAGGTGATGTAGCTGGGGGTAAAAATGATGAAGCTTCAAGTAAGTGGATGTTGAAGAACCAAAGCTTAAAGCACTTCCAAAAGCACCAAAAATCTGATTTAGCTGAATGTGAGCTTGAATTTGCTTTTGAATGTGGTGTAGGGTGTTCTTTAACCACCAAAGAGTGGGAAATGCACTCTTGTATATAGAGGTGTGTTTGGACTAAATTTGGTGTGCACAAGACCCCCTATCAACGTTCAAAAAGTTTCCCCTTTTGATTTACCAACGACTAATTAATTTGGTCAAGAAGTGCTTCATCTTTCATTAGTTACATATCATCTAACATTAGGTAAACTATCTAACTTTAGATGCTTAGTTAGTTATAAAGTTTGCTATATCCTGATCGCACTTTGAAGGTCACAGAGGAGTCGATCTAACATTAGGTAAGACTTGGCTAGCGTTATGTGAACTATCCAACTTTAGACACAAAGTTTAAGATAAAGTTCGCTAACTCTTGGATGGTCTGGTGACACCCAACTTACCATCTAACGTTAGGTAACTAATACCTAGCGTTAGATGGCCTGTAAGCCTTCTAATTGTCCTAAAGGTGATTTTGGGTTCTAATAAAAATTAGGGCCATGCACTATCACCTATAGACTTAGATATATTTTGACTTATTCAGACTAGGTATGGTGTTCTTGTGAAAATTGCATTTGATTTCCCTAAATTTATGCTAATATAAAATCTAATTGGGGTTCTCTTTATATTCTAAAAAGTATAAATTTATAACTCATTTTCTAAGTTGTAAAGAGACCTACCAGACAAAGTCTTGAAGAACTTGATCTCCTCCTTCTTGGCTCCAGATTTCATCAAATTGGCTTCAACCTGAAAACAATTCTTGCAACATCCATGCATGAAATCCAATATTAATCCCAATTGCTTAAGATGTTTGTTATCATCAACACCATTGTTAAAGGGTAATGTGGTGTCTAGTTACTTATGCACTAACATTCTCCCCCATTTTGATGATGACGAATACTCAATGGAGAGGTTAAAAACCTCCCCCTTGCTAAGTGCTCTCTTCTAATAAATATGAAAATTACAAAGAGCAGCACATAACTAATAACATACATATCCTCCCCCTTTTGGGATCATAAAAAGATAGGAGGAAATGGCACATAGCATTTTCATATTACAATATATGAGAATATAACTTCATATATGACATCATAGAGAAGATTTAAATGGAATCATAACAAGATAGCATAAGGTAAACAAGGTAAAGCATCTCATCATGCACATCATCATGTATAGCTCATACATAGCCAACAAAAGCTCTCAATGAAAGCACCAAATGCAAGGAACATCAAAACCATAAGCTTTAAAGAAATGAAAGGTTCAACAAGGAAATAGAAATACTAGCTACTACATGCCAATAATTTAACCTAAAAATGTTTATACAACCCAAGTTCTTACAAGTACATTGTAACGACCCGGTTCCCGAGTCCCTACGAGACACGAAAATCGGACCGACTCGACTAATCCCAAGACCTAGTCGTCCAACGAGGAAGTAACCAAAAGACAGTAAAATAAACCACATTCAGCATGAATATAACTAACAGTAAGAAAGTACAGCAGTAAGGAAAGAAACTACTACAGTAGGTACCACCACAACAGTAAAACAGCATGCATCATATAACAAGAATTGCAGGTAAAGAAGGTACAGCGGAAACAAAAACTACTCACTAGAACAGAAACAAAAGGGGTACAAAAGCTGTGGTAACTCTACTGGACCCTACTCGGCCCAGCGTCCTCTGCAGCCGCCGACCCTGGCTGCTCAACACCTGGTCCTGAAAAAGGTAACGAGTGTAACATGTCAGCAAAACGCTGAGTAGAGTGGCAAACTAACTAAAGGCAACAGTAGAGTGTACAGTAGCTATTATGTTTTATTACTTCCTTTATTCACATCTTTCAATTTTTCTCACTATTTCATTTATTTCTCAGATCCTTTACTTGATCTCGAATGTCCTCGTGGGAACGATCTTGATTGCAGTCTTTTCCAAAAGTAGAAGTAGCACGTGGTGCTCTCCTGGCCGGGAGAGTCCCCCGTGGTGATCCTACCCTCAGTCAACCACCCCAAGGTCACTGACAGACGTAACGGTGACTACGGCACGCGCGATAAACGCACAGGTAGCTAGCCCGCACTGGCACGCGGTCAGTCGTTTCCGTTAACGGGTGCGCCCAAAGCACAGCACGGAACCAGGGCAGAGCCCTCTCAGTAACAGGGGTCCAACCCCTCCACAGTAACCAAACCGGGGCCTTGCCCCTCCACAGTCCGCGCACCCTCGCCTGACTACCCTGGTTTGCCCTAGTGGGCCTAACAAGTAGGTGAAGGAGGCTAGCAGAACCCCGGGGCCCGTGGGGTAGCTAGTACTCTCCTAACACTACTAGCTCTCCTCGGTACTACGTACACGAGGGCCAACAAGTCGGTACAGAGCGGCCAATCCTAACCCCGGGTCCCTGGGGCGGCTGGCCCCACTCTGCACTAAACAGGTACAGGTACTTCCCTTGGTACTGCGTACCCAAGAGACAGTACAAACTACATCTCAGTTCCATTCCTTTTTCCTTCCAGGAGTTTCACTCCTAATTTCCCGTAGGGTTCCAGCTCTTTATCTCAGAACATCATATGTTTCACTTTCCAGATTCACGTTCTCAAATTCCATGATCTCAAACATGTTTCTTTATTCATAACAGGCAGCTGTTAATTAAATTTACAGGCAGCTTTATATATTCCTTTCCATTTTTCCAAGACTGCAGTAATATACATTCCACTAGTTTTTCCATCCTAGGATTCATGCCATATCCTAGGATCTATCATACAATCTAGTTTTCCGGCCCTAGGATTCATGCAACACCTAGGAGCTATCATTCCATATATTTCTCATTCCTAGGATTCATGCAATGCCCTAGGTTCTAGTTATGGTTCCATACTTTAACAGATTTTATTAATACTTAAAGCCACTCTACCAGGTACAACGGGAGTAATGGGGGCGTGATCCGGAATCCCGCGCGCCTCCGCGACTCTCAAGACTGCAACCGAACGAGGTCCTATCACAAGGATCAAACACAAGGAGTGTCTCAAAACAGTGTATAGCTACTGTAGACGAGTAGAGGAAATAATTCTGAAAAGAACGCAACTCGAATCGCGGAAAACGGAGCCCAAACGGGCCCTAAACGGGTCGAAAAAGACGATACTGTGCAAAATCAGACGTCTGGAACTCCTTCCAGACGTCTTAAACGGTGGATCAGAGAATTACCTGTTCAGCTTGGTTCCCCGGACGTCCAGAAGTCTGCGGGGACGTCTGCCCTAGATCCCAGACGTCCGATGGTCCCTCAGGACGTCTGGAGGTCACTCCCGCCGTCTGGTACAACTTCTAGACGTCTGATTCGCAAAGGATGACGAATCAGCGAACCTGCGCACAACCAACCCCCCTCCCTCAGTACGGTCAGTCGACAAGAAGGAAGAAGAAAGCAGAAACTCACCTTTCAGACGTCTGTATGATCTTACAGACGTCGACCTTGCCGTCTGGATATCAACCCAGACGTCTGATTCTGGAAATTTTTCCAGAATCAGAACCCTGCTCGGCCTCCGCTCGCGACGCCGCCCGCGTCGCACCTCGCGCGTCCGCTGCTCCGACCGCAGCAGGTCCCTCTTCGCGACGCTCCGCGCCCCCTGCGCCCTCCACCGGCCGGCCAAGCCGCTCCGGCGAGCTCGCCCTCACGGCAGAGCCCCGCCCTCGCACGCCGCAGCTCCTCCGCGCTCACTGCGGCTGCCGCTGCCGCCCTCGCGTCCGCTCGCTCTCGCGCACAGGAAGGAGAAGGAGGAGGAGACGGTGGAGACGGGAGGGGAGGCGCGCCCTTTTAAGGCTGCGCGAGGAGGAGAGAGAAGGCGGTCGTAGCGTGCCTGCAGCCGCAGAGAGAGAGAGAGAGAGGAATCGCAGGTCTGCGCGCACAGGCGCGCAGACGAATCTCCCGTGCGAACATAACTGTTCTCCAGACGTCTGTAAATGATCCCGGACGTCTGGTCAAACGTCTGGATGTGATCCCAGACGTCTGGTCCGACGTCTGGGCCACCTCCCAGACATCTTAAAAGGCGTCTGGGGCACGCGTTCGTTACATACATCAAAGGCCAAAGCTAGAGTACTAATATTAATATGCCTTCTTAGAACTAAGACTAGATATGGCAACACCGAACTAGTTTTTTTTGACAAAGAGAAAGGAGCGCTATCATTTACAATAGCGTCTTGCTTTATTAATCAAATAACCCGATTACAAATTATCCAGCAAAAGCTTTACATGGAAATCGACATCCCCATCAGAGTTTCAACCCACACAAATCGCATATTTTTACAAATCGAAAAATACATGATTTGTAAAAGTGGATTTTTAAGTCATTGTCCATGTAAATCTCGTTTAACTTTTGAATTTGTAAAACCTAGATAGTAGAGTACCTAGGGTCGTCGATGGAGGCAAAATTGTTGGTCAAGAATTGGTTCTCTCTCCCTCGCTTTCTCAAATCTCCTTTTTTGTGCTTTTAAGGTTTTGTTGTTTTTAAGGTTTTTGAAAAGAATAATCGAGGTAACAAGATGCGATAAAATAAACTACGCTTATGTGAACAAGGAAAGGTCCTCTATTCTAAGCTCACCCTAGGCAAGTGTGCCTAGGGTAATTAGAAAAGTGGAGTGAAGTGCACTAAGCAATCGAATAAACACTTGAAAGTAAAAACACACAAATTGAAAGGCAAGAATTTTTTATAGATTTGCAAGTAAGGTTTACAAAAGCTACTTGAAGAGCTCACTTGTGTGAATGATACCACACAAGTAATCCTTAAGTAGAGGACTGCTTGCTACTACAAAAATAAAATACAAAGAAGAAAGTGTTGGTGCTAAAGCACCACGATCGTTTATTTTGATGATAACAAAACACGTGTTATTTAACATTTGCATTTGAAGTCTTAGATTTCAGGATATTTGCAAATGGAAACGTGTTTAGATAGAGTTCGAGCTCGCATCCATGGCAGATTGGAAGAGCTTGTCAGAGGAGAAGGAGCTTCGCGAGGAGCGAAAGCGTGAAGAGAAGAATAGGATAGATTCTCTTTTCATGTATTCTTTTGTTATTCTTTTGCTCTTTATTCTTTGTGTTTAGATCTTTTGTTAAAGAGCCTCAAAGAACCCTTAAAGTAGTCCTACGAACACCTATACTACCCTAGGATACTTAGGTTTTCGGTAGAGAGCTTAGAAAACCAAAATAGGGTTTTGATAGCCTAATCAGACGTCTAATCTGAAAATCAAACGTCTGATAATGACTTTTAAGACGTCTAACTGTTGACTCAGACGTCTAATAACTTAGGCTGAACTTAGTTAGTTCTGTCTGTTAAAATCAGACATTCAGACCTTAGTCTAGATGTCTGATGGTTGTGCCGTACGTCCAATTAGTGGAACGTTGGCTAAACAATGTAAATGTTGAGGAATATAACCGTTAGGCTTATATTAAACAACCATAGAGGACCCCATACATCTGACATGTGATCGTTCTGCCTCGACTGACCCAAAATTACTTTTGTGAGATCTTCTAGCCGTTAACCTATCTTGGGAATCAATTCCCACAGTACAATAAGTTTCCAGACATCTAGACCTAGTGCCAGGCGTCATGTACGTCGTCTGATGGCCTTACACTAGAACCTTGTTTAGGTCTGAACCAAGTCAGGAAGGAAATCTGCCTAGAATCAGACGTCTGACTTAGTTCCTAGACGTCTTAAACTAGTTTTCCAGACGTCTGATACCTGGACCAGACGTCTGATGACCCTGTCAGAATCATAATTGATTCTAATTACGACCTGTTTTGCCTTGGGTTCAACCCCAACGACTTGGAAGCTTTCTAAGAGCTTCTAAAGCCTTCCCAGGCTCTCTATAAATAGAGGAGGACCATTGCCTTGCAAACACACACTAAGACACACCTTGAATACCATTTCCACATCTCTTGTGTCAAAAAGAAGTAGAAGATCATCTAGAAGAAGTTCTAGCTCTCTAAGCTTTTGTTCCACATCTAGAGAGCTTGAATCCAGTTGCGCACCCACTCTCCCTCAGCGATTACGAGAGCGACGAGGTGCCCCTGCGTGGTTCACGCACTCGCGTCATCACATCGATGCACTCCCACCAGAGGGAAGTTTCTTTACCTATGGTAGCTAGGTTAATCGTTGTTGGCTCTATAGGTTGTTTTGTAATTTTTCTTTGTAATTGTGTTGGGTATTCGCTTTGCGAATTCTCGTCTCCTTCGTGAGACAAAATCCTTCTCGTAAGGAGAAGGGGTTTTTGAGGTACGCTACCCTCCTTCAAAGTACTGTGGTTGTAAGAGGTTAAGTCACCCTCGTTGAAGTGACTTGTTTAGTGGTTTTAATAGACTAGGTCTATAAGGAAATCCTAACTCGAGTGGGTTAGGTGGTAGTTTTCACTCGGTTTGGGTTTTCACCTAAAAATTCTTGTGCCTTTTGTGAGATTGTTATCTTTTTATTCCACATTTCATATTACGTCACGCATATCTCACCCCCTCTCGTAGGGTTTTATAGAAAGTAGAAGATTCTCCCGAATAGAGAAGTAGAAGAAATCCTTAAGCTAAGTCTAGAGGCTCCTGAACTTGAAAAGGACTTCTCCCTCCTAGACTTGCTCCTATTCTCTAGCTTTCTCCAAGGGTGGATGTCCACTACCCTAGCTTCTTCTACTTCACCTGGCCATCCTCCAAGTGTGACACTTGCTTGGCTTGGGCACAAGGAAGGCAGAAGAAGAAGATGGCACCAGGAAGACAAGGGAGTCTTCCTAATCACCTTCTCCCTCTCCTTCCTATGGTCGACATTATGGTAGATGTATAGGAAATTAATGTATGCCCAAGAGATAGGTTTTTATGGTGGAATGGGGGTTTATTTATGGGGTAGAGTAGGGGAGGGTTGGCGTGGATTGGATGGATGGCTAGGATGGATTTTAAGGTGGTGGTTGTGGGATCTATGGCCAAGAAGAGTTGGCGCCAACTCAAGGGGTATAAAGGGGGGTTGGTTAAGGGTTTAAAGTGTCTCTTGGGGGACAACCATGGTGGAGAGATGCCACCATTTTCGGCACCAAGGTGGGGGTTCTAGAAGGGTAGGTTTTAGATAGAAAAATTCAGGGTTAGGATTAAGGTTTGGTGGTAGGTGTATAGTGGAGATGGAAGGGATAGTTGGTGCCAATAATGTGGTGCTTATGGTAGTGGTTAAGGGGTGAAAAGGTGGGTGGTTTGGCACCAACATTGAAAGGGTGCCAAGGTTGGTGGTTGTAGTGTGTGTTGGCACCAAAAGTAGGAGGGAGTAGTGGAGGTTAGCTAGGGTTTTGTGGACTTAGGCAGGCATGGTGGTCGACCATGAAGAGTAGGATTAGGAGGAGCTTGGCTTAGCTAGTAGAGGAGTAGAGGAAGAGCTGGGGTTTAGCTGGAGGAGCTACTCTAAGTCTGCATGTAGCTGTTCTGCAGCTGAGGTGGACCTTCAGTGAGCTCATCCACTAGCTTAGCTAACTAGTTCTTTGCTAGTAGCTAGACTAAGTAGGATGAACTGAGTGGAGCTGGTCTCAACTATTCTGGAGCTAAGGGGAGTTGGGTCTGATGTTCTTGAAGACTCTTTAGCTAGCTAAGCTAGCTAGCTTAGGTTTAGTAGACAAGCTTAACTAAGTTGAGCTATGATGAGTCTTCATGAGCTGGTGCTGAGCTTCCCTGAGCAGATTGTGGACTCTTTAGCTAACTTAGCTTAGCTAGTTGGGAACTAATAGCTAAGCTAAGTTGAGTTGAGCTACCATGAGTTGGGTGGAGCTAGAGTGAGATGGATCTAGCTAGCTTGAGTTGGCTTGAGCTAGAATCCAGCTGAGGTGTGTTGGATCTAGCTGGGTTGAGCTGGAATCCAGCTGAGGTGAGTTGGATCCAACTGGGTTCTAGCTAGAATGGGCACTATCTTCTTCCTGATAGTCTGCCTTTCACATTGCCAGGGTTTAAGTGATCTTCATTGTGTGATCATCCTTGACAATGACATGAAGTGTATGAAAACCAAAAATAAGGGGAAAACAATGCAATGCAATGCATTTCTAAACTATAAAATGCCTAAATGCAACCCAATACCATAATGTAATGTAGAAAACCTAGGAACTAGATGTGCTTTTTAGGTTAAGAATGATGATAAACTAGTGTTTATCAAAGGCTAGATTGGTGGCGAAATGGTTCACCCAAACTTATGGGGTAGACTTTTTTAGGACTTTCTGGCTAGTTGCACACCTTCTCACTGTTCGTGTACTCATATTTGTTGCGGCTCACAGAGATTGGTGATTGCACCAACTTGAGTGTGTGTGTAGACATAGGAAGGCCATCTATGGCATGAAGTAGAGCCCGAGAGCATGGTTCCAGAAGTTCTCAAATGTGTTGTAGAAGATGGGGATGAAGAGATCTTCCTGAGATCACTCTCTGTTTGTCAGGAAAACAAAGAAGGCGTGTTGGCACTCCTAGTTTATGTGGATGACCTGATTATCATCGGTCATGATGAGGCTGGGATAAGTCAGGTCAAGGAGTCTCTTGCACGACAATTTGTTGTGAAGGATCTAAGTCAGCTTCGATACTTCTTGGGGATCTAGGTTGTCAGGAGTAGAGATGGGATTGTTTTCTCTCAATGCAAGTATGTATTGGTTGTTCTTCAAAAGGAAAATATGCTGGGGTCCAAGCTAGTTAACATTCCCATGGAATCCAAGGCACACCTTTACGATGAGGAGGTAGAGAGGCAGCTAATAGCAGATCATATGGATAGTTGATTGCCAAGCTACTCTATCTAACTATTACATGACCTAATATTGCACTTGAGGTGGGCAAGCTTAGTTAGTTCCTGGATAGGTCATCCAAGCAGCATTGGTAGGTTGCTATGTAGGTGCTTAGGTTTTGAAGAAAGCGCTTGGATGTGGTATTCTCTTTCAAGGTGGGGCTCCTATGACTGTGGTGGGATACTCAGATGTAGATTATGTAGGGTGTGTTACTAATAGGGAGTCTTCTACAAGCTTTTGTATTTTTGTTATAGGTAACCTGGTTACCTGGAGGAGTAAAAAATAGGATGTGGTCTCTCTTTGTACTGTTGAGTTTGAATACGGGACCATGGCCTAGACTGCCATTGAGATGGTTTGGATTAGATCCTTGTTGCGGGATTTGCATGTTCAAGTTGAGGAGCTCATGAAAATGAGATGTGACAATAGAATTGCCACATTTATTGCCAACAATCTCATGTTCCACGAGCGTACCAAGCATGTGGAAGTTGACTGCTGATAACAACCTAATTTATTACCCTAATTGGCTTAATCTAGGCTTAACTCCTTAGTAAAATCATACGTTAAGTTTATAGATACTGCATTTAGAGCATGCATGCATATTTAGGCTTTGCATTTATTTTATTAATAATTATCTAATTTTAGGCTTTTGTGTATAATGTAGGTAAAGGACTTAGAATAATCTGGAGCATTGAGGAATACAAGCTGTATAGGTAAAGAACTTGCAGCAGAGCCAGGAGCTAGTTGAAGAGTAAAGTTGAAATAAAGAAGGAATGAAGACTTAAGAACAAAGGACAGAGAGGAACTAGGATAACCATGACCTATCCTTAAAACCCTAGGACAACCTTATCCTAATACCTATCCCTAAACCAGCTCAAAACTAGATATTTGTTCTCAGAAGCCAAAAACATGGATAACATTATCCATGCACCTATCCACCCTATCCAAAGACCTATCCTACTATCCATAACCCTAGTCCACCTATCCTATACTCAATCCCTAACCTATAAACCTATTTAGCTCCATACCATAGCTAATTTACTCAGTTTGAGTCAATTGTGCTAGCCACTAATCAATTTGGCCCATGGGACCTGATTGGATTAAACCTTAGTTGATTGGACTCAATTGAGTCTAATCATGCCTGACCTAAACCTATTAGACTTAGCCACATCCAATTAGGTGTAGTATAACCTAATTGGATGCAACCAACTCTGATTAGGTTCAGTTGGAACCTAATTTGGTCAACCTAATTAGACTCAGTATGTCTAATTGGACCTAACCAAAATCCAATTAGGTGTACTTACACCTAATTGGTTTTACACCTATCTGGATTAGGTCACCATAGATCCAATTAGGTTCACATCTACACCACTTTTAATTAGACCCAATTAGAAGCTAACACAACCTAGGTCTACAAAACCCACACACCCACACATGTTGACGCACACACATACACACACACATTCATTCACACATTGCTTAGACCCTAAGCAAGAGGTCTATCCTCTTAGCTGCCGAACATGAGAAAGATCTTATCTCTTTTGATCTTTGCAAGAGATAAGATCTTTGGACAACACCAAGACCTAATCTACCCCTTGATCCTAGCATCTAAGGCCACCCTTCTACACCTATAGACGGCCACATATGGCTTCCTTAGGAAGCCATATGAACGGCCAACCACCCACCCACACACACACCCTTGGATAATCATCCAAGGGTGAACCATTCCCATGACTTGTTAGCCTATACCAAACCCTTAGATCTAGATCTTACGACCCTCATTAAACCAACATTCCTATAAAAAGACCTAGCCTCTACCACTTAGAATTAATTAGCCACTTAGAGAAATAGTCTACCATAGTCCATGCCCTCCACCTCTCTCTGCCTTCAAGTTGTCTGATCTTCTTCTTCCTCTTCCTGGAGCCCTAGATTTGAAGCTCTACCAGAAGCTTTGCATAAGCATCTCTCAAGTGACTCTGCTATCTCTCTCTCTCTACTTTTTCTTTAGTTTATTTGCTTTGATTCATAATTGTAATATTGCTATAGATTTCATTTATAAGACTCTCTTCATGATTGCAATAAAAAGTCAGGATTCATTTGATATCTTTGTCTCATTTGATATTTGTGCTCTATCTTGCCATATGATGATTACGAAAAGGTTTAAAATATCGATTGCCTCCATGTGTTCCACCCGAACTCCTTGTAGTTCGATATTAAAATTTAATTGAACACTTTATTTATGTGCTACAATAATCGCATATATTTTAATCGCATAAATTTGGTGAACATCAACTGCTACTATACTAGAGATTTGATCCAGCGTGTGGTATTATGCACAACATGTGTTGCTTCAGAGGACCAGACGACTGACATCTTCATGAAGCCCTTACCATGTGGAGCGTTTGATATATGATGTTCCAAGCTAAGCATGATTGACATCTATCCTCCAGCTTGAGGGGGAGTACTGACATATCCCCACTAGTTCATTTCTTATTATGTTGCATGTTATTTACTTTTTATTTCTTTTGGACATGTGATATTTTCCCACACCTCTCTTCTATATAAAGGGGTGTGGGGCTCTTTGGAATAATTCAAGTCATTCATTTCCTTTCTACTATATTCCAAATTAACTTATAGTCATCCTGCACAATTGGAGGATGCAGACCATTATATCCAATAAGATGAAGAACAAATTGGTAAGCTGACATGATTGTGAATACTCGTTTCGGATTTTTCACCCAAACCAACTCATCATCTCTCCCTTTATGGATAGGAACAACTTGAATTTTCTCTGCAACTTTAGGCTCAAAGAAGTTTTTAGCCAATGCTTCATTCCAGTTTCTTGATGCATAATCCAAAAGTTTCGCTGCTAAAGATGGATTAGAAGAGTTGGTTCCATTTCTTGGTACCACAACTTCTTCCAAGTCTTTTATCCATTGATCCCTCCAAACGTTGACATTCACCCCATCAACAATTAGCCATGAGGAACCATCGTAGAACCCCCAAAATGTTAGCAAGGGACTTCATAAATGGAGAAGCATATTTGCAGGTGAATACTCCCAAAACGACTTTCATGGGAATTATTTGCTCCTAATGTGACTTTTCCAAAAGTCACCTGGCTCCATAATTAGCCACTAGCCCATTTTCATAAGAAATACGAGGTTTCCCATTTCAGTGATTCTAAAACCCATCCCTCCTATATGTTTAGGAAGCACAATCTCTTTCCAAGCCCTTAAATAGAAATGTTTATTCTCATTAGTAAAACCTCACCAAAAATCTCTTGCCAATTTATCCACTTCCTTATAAAGCTTAATAGAGAAATAATGCGTGAACATCAAATGAGTAGGTATGGCTAGTAATGACAATTGGATGAGGACACCTCTGTCGACTTACGAGAGGTATTTTTGTTTTTTCTAATACACCACGATCATTAATTTTGATGATAACAAAATGGTTGTTATTTAACTTTTACATTTGAGATTAAGATTCAGGTTGAATGGAAATAGAAGGAAGCTTGATGGAAGCTTAGGCTCCATGGAGGCAAGAAGGAGCTTGGTGGACAAAAGCATCAACGAGCATTGGGAGAAAGCTCGAAGACTTGAACAGAAAAGAAGAATATGATAGATTTATTTTGTTGTATTCAATGTAACTTTATTTTACACTTTTCTTTTCTTAGATATGTGTTAAAGATCCCTAAAATAAGGTTAATTCCCCTAGGTAGCCATTAGGTAGCCTTGGAAAACAAACCTAACACTTAAAGGCACCTAAAAAAACCCAGCACAGCATAGGGCACCGACTTATTTTGAAACAAGTCAACTTGCCCCACAATAACCAATCGACTTGCTATCCAACTTGCCAACCTATGCCTTTGTAGGGCACCAACCAAGTGTCAACCTATTTCATGAACATTGGCCATTTAACATTCAAAAATCCTTGAAACTTGTGCCTAATTAATTCCTTAATTAGTTGGCTAATTACCCTAGGCACTCCACTAATTAGTTGACCTGTCATCATTCAAGGACCATCCAATCCCATGGTATTCATTCGTCTGATACTATGCACTCAACAACCTATAGCCAAGGATTTCCAAGTCCAGGGAGAAAGACCAAACGACCAGACGTTGACCTGCTAATATTGAACTAGTTGATCGATTGTCATCTAACCACTAATGACCCACCTTAGCTACCCTCACCCATCCAAGGGCGTCGACCAAAACCTCAGGTTGGTTAACTGGCCCAACTCTAGCCAGCCAACTAGGCATCGACTAACAATAGCTATTTGTTGGCTCTACTTGATTTTCTAGATTTCTGACCACCTTTATGATAGCCTTTATTATTCCAACTAGTATATCACTTATTTCCACACCTCTAGAGTGTTCCTACTAATTCTATAAATAACCTTGAACACTGTCTTTCTAACTTACACATAAGAGAAGAGAAAATCAAGAGAGAAATACTTAGAGTACCAATTTTTCCACCTATACATCCATTGAATGAGGTTCAAAGCTAGAGATTGTCAAGTCGCTCTCCAAATCTCTTGATGGGAACACCATCATCATCCATAAACTATTTCAATTTGATTTAATTAAGCCAGTGAATGGTCCTACATAACTGCCAGAGAGCCATAATTCACTGCAAATCCATTTTGAGGGAGAGATAAGAAACCAGGGTTAAAACTGTAATTTTACCATCATAACTTGAATACAGTACAACTACGTATTTTCTCAAGGGTTAATTAAGGGTCAAATGGTCTTAAAAGGATAACAAGTGGGTTGGAACAAATAGAAAAGGGTTTTCACATATTTTAAGAATTAAATGACTTTTGAAATCCTAAAAATAGACTAGCTGAGTTAATTGAGGTTCTGGTCAGGATAAAATTTACCTCAACACTCTAAAATTGATAGAAAAATATCCTCTAGGGTTGGGAACCTTCAAATTGACCATCAAAACCCATTTTAACCTAAAATAGTCTCAGATAGCTATTTACCTTAATTTAGGTTTTTACATAAATTACTCAGTCAAACATGGTCAAAACCAAAATCCAACTTCACCATTGGATTCCTTAGGTCCAAATTATGTTTGTACTAAAATTTGGACCCAGGCTGAAATTTTCTTGACCTAGTTTGCAACTTGGTCCTGTCTGATTACATTTATGCCCTTAACTTTCAAAATCATTACAAAAAGACCCCTAACTTTGTCATCATTTTCAAAAATAGGTCCTTTCTGCCATTAATCCTATTCCTACAAGCACTGGCGACCTAAAATTGGCAAGAACTCCTTGATTCCTTGACGAATCCCTTTCAAATTTGAAAGGGAAGTTCGTCAAGGAATTCCCTTCCTTTTGAGCCAAATCCCACGTCCCAAAACCTTCCCAATCACTCATGCGAATGCATGAGAGATTTGGGTATCAAAAAATCCCAACTTCGGCGAAGATTTTCAAGCTTGGGAAGCTTGCTTCCCAATCCCAAAACCTCCTCTGAAGGCCTATAAAAAGCCTCTAGATCAAACTGTTCTCCTCACGCTCGAATTCGACCAGAGTAACCCCTAATTCTTCTCTCCTCCTCCGATCGAAGTGCTCTTCGAGCTTCGATGACTCTCCTTGCCTCTCCTCATCGTCTGACCACAATACCAGCGGCAGATCCTCCTTCCTTGCCTTCTTCCGCATTGAGCAGCACCAGCTGATGCCCCTATCCCCTTCATCCTCGACGTCCAACCCTTATCAAAGCCAGCTTCGTCTTCGGCACCGGCCATACCACAACAGGCATCATCTCTGCCCCCCATCGTCCGCTACATACCTCAATCGACTCCTTTGCTTTTCTACGTCATGCCAGTACCTCCGACATTCCACTTCAACATCTCTGATGCCCTCCGCGACTCCGTCTTCCATCTCGCCGGCATACCTCTAGCGAGTGCTAGTGGCCACCACAGATCACCTATGCCGCCGCTTCCACGCTCCACACCTCCGCCTCAACCTCAGGAGCAAAAGCCTGAACTTCGTTAGGCCAATTGCTCCTCCAAACCCTCTGCCGAACTTACGCTTCTCCGGCCACCCTCCGCGAGGTCGATGGGCTTCTTCACACACGCTTACTGCACTCCACTGCCACCGTCACACTCCTTTTGACGTCGCCGAAAGGCCTTATTTGTGATTTCAGGTTCTAGCCCCCCCTCCGCCATTAAAGTCAACCTTCAAGCAAGCTTCAAGCTCGCTCCAAGGTGCCTTCACTCTAGGCTTTGGCTCCAGACCACATGGAGTCATCACATGCACACGCCTAGGTCTCCAATTGAGGGAGATATTCTCAACAGCTGACCCAATTGAGGAAGAGTTCCCTGCTGCTGCGATGCATAAAGGAAAGGTGGGACTTTAGTCCCACCTCGGAAGCTGAAGAGTGCGTGCTATCACATAAATTGAATTTGTGATAGAGGCTTATCGCCTTAGACACAAGGGGTGAGGTCCCTTACACCCCTCATATGCCTCGTCCGCGACCTCTCCTCTGCAGACCTGGTACACCCGACTCACCTAAGCCCACACCTCGGCTACCACCCATGTCGGTAGCCCTGGTCTCGGGTACGCTCTTGCCTGAATCTGACTACTCGTTACTGTGTGTGGCCTTGGGAAGGCAAGAAAGAGAAGAGCCCAGAGAGAAAGGAAAGAGAGTGCGGGGTTGGGAGGTTTTGCTACAAAGAATAACGGTTGACACTTAGTCGTTTGAAGAAGGATCCCCCTCTGTGTGTGAAGAAGAGAAAAAGAGAAAGAAAAGAAAAGTCATGGCAGTAGAAGAAGAGGCACGTAGAGCTAAGGAGAAGAGACAGAAGCCAAAGAATAAGGGGAGCTGCACAGGAAGAAAGGCAGAAGAAGAAGAAGAGTAGAAGAATAGAAAGGCAGAGAGACAGAAGAAGAAAGAAGGAAAGAAGAGGACCCGCACAAATAGAGAAGCAGAGAAAGAAGAAGAGAAGAGGAAGAGTTTAAAAAGAAGATTTCTTTAAGATTGTTAATTGATATTGTGTCTGATTTGAGCTTCTTAATTAATATTGTGCATCTCTTAACTATCATTGTGCGGAGTAATTGGTGATTCAAATCACTATTTTACTCCATTCTTTTTACAGTATTGACATTAGCTTTCATTGATATATCATTATTGCTTGAAGTTTCATTATGAATTGTTTATACTATGCTTAAATTACGATTTTGAGATTGAATTCCATATTGCTCCTTGTGTTCGACCTAGGACTTCAAATTCGAGTAATAAATATTATTTGTTTTCAAAGCGATTTCAACTCTACTACAACACAGTTTTTAAAATGTCAATTTCGCTCATAAACAACTCTACAATTCACATCTAAGATCACCAATTGCTACACTCTTCCATGCCAATCCACTTCTGCCTTAGGGAAGTTCTCATTTCCTATAGGAGATAAGTTTATACTTTATTTTTAGGCTCTATAGGTTATTTTGTTTTATTCTTGTTGGATATTCAATCTGCGAATTCCCATCTCAAAAGCAAAATTCTCTTCATGAAGAAGAGAGGTTTTGAGGTATACTACCTTCGCCCAAAGTTGTGTGGTTGTATTGATCCACGTGAAAATCAACTGACCAACACGTGCGTGACGTGTGGTAGAGGTGAATGTGCATGCTAGGGGATTGTGTTGCGGAGGCAAACACATTTGATGTTGTGGAGGTAACTACGCATTAGTAGCTTAGATTACGATGTGGTGCCATCTACAAGGGTGCACCTATTTGCACATGATGCTTGGTAGCAGGGGGAGGGGGGAAGGGCTAGCTTGACTTGGTTCAGAGCCTCGTTGCTTCTCGAGGTTGGTTTAGGGGTCTATTGTATGCCAATTTCGACAAGCCACCTATTGTTGGAATCGTCTCAAGATGAACTTCAATATGGTGAACTTCAAATACACAACAGAGTGGTAAATTACATTTTTACCTTGACAAACTTGAATAGTCATGTTTTAACCATATCCTCCCTTGTCTTGCATAGAGTACGACACCTGAAGCGTGTGTGGAGTTCAAGAAGCCTCTGACCTATTTTCTAAAGTCCTCATGACCCTAAAGAGAGTTGCTCTACCCTCTTTCTGTGAATAGCAGTACTAATATTCAAAAAATACCTATTTGTGTTATGTGCAATTATTTGACCTCTCTTATTGAGTACTGAGCCCAATGGAGTATGGATGGTGAATATTTGAGTACTTGATAATTGAGATTCTTGACAGTAACCAAGGTTGGATATTATTATTGCTTTATTAAACATGAACTCATACTTATGAACTATTAAATGAGGAATTTATTATTTGTTAGCGTATGATGAGGTGTGTCTCATCCCAACTAAAATGCTCAAGTTAAGCTAAAAACTAAGTTAAACACTCTAATTAACACAATAAATGGGTTAAGTGTGGGATTTAAGGAAAATAACCCAAAACATCAAATTTGGGTTAAAAATGCATAATTAGGTTAATTTACAAGATATTCTATTCACAAATACAAAATGATGATCCAATTGCCAATTGAACACATTTTTGAGCTCAAAAGTTCAAATCAAGGGTTGAATTAACTTTTAACATGTTCAATTAAGTTCCAATAAAAATTTCATTACATTTGGATATTATTAGGACCTTGCATTCATTAGTTTACACTTAGATCCTTCATGCATTAACATTTTCCTACTCTAAAAACACACAAGGGCCTTTTTGCAAGCCTTCAGGGACTGGGTTGTATGGATTCTTTCCACTTATGGGTTTCTTTTGTAAAAGTCTCACCATTTCACTTAAAGCCCTTCCGTGTAAATGATGAGAACCTCATCATGAGCCATAACTAGCTCATTTTGACCTAATACAAAGGATAAAAGCTCCTATATAACTCAAGGAAAGGCTTAACTCAGAGAATTCTGAGTTTAAGGAGAAAACAAGTCATAAGGGGTAAAAATGCAATTTTACCAGTATAATCTGCATACAGGGTAATTCAGGGTCCAAACATAGGTCAAAGCAACCTAATAAGAATAAAAGTGGGATGAGATGATCTGGCAAGGGCTACAGCAATTCCAAGGAACTAAATGATAATCTGTAACCCTAAAACAAACCCACTTCAATTCACGAGGTTCAAGGCAAAGAAAAAATGGAATAAACCCTCTAAAATTCATAGAAAAATAATCTCTAGGGTTTAGAACCTTCAATTTGACCTTAGGAACCCATCTTGACCTACATTGAGAACCATACCCAATTAATAACTTAATTTGGGTTTTTGCGTAAATTGACTAGTCAAACAAGGTTTAATCTAGAAATAAAATTCACCATCAGATTCCTTAGGTCCTAATTAGTCATGTATAAAAACTTGAGCCTAAGAAGAAACCTTCTTGACCAACTTTACACTTTGGTCCTCATATATTTACTTTTTGGCCCTCAACTTTTGAACCCTCGCATTTTGGCCCCTAACTCTCCTTCGTTCTTTGCGTTCAGGTCCTCCCTGCAAAACCTGCCAGCACCATGCTCCGGCGACCTTGCGCGGAGCATGGTGCCGCGCAGGGTGAGGGGGAGGGTCTGGCAAGTAAACCAGGGGTGCCCTGCGTCGTCAGCCGTCGCAGGGACACCCCCCTGGTCGCTGTAACCCACCATACCGGCCGTGCGAACGCACGGACGGTATGGGTTTCCATCTCCGGCGTCCTCCGGCGAGGGAGACACCTCGTCTCCCTCCGCCTTCCTCTCTGATTCGGTCCCTATAAATACCCCCGTCGCTCCACCGTTCTTCCCAGCTCGGTCCTGACGGAGAAAGACCCCCACTTCCTCTCTTCCCACTCCGACAGGAAGCCCTCCAGCTCCGGCGGCCTCCCCTCTTCCTCCTCATCGCTCTGCCGCACTACCAGCTGCAGGGTTGCTCTCCCTCGCTCTTCCCGCGCCACGCCGCACCCAGCTGGCGCCTCTCCGGCCCTCTGCTCGCCGCCGCCCCTTCCCCCGGGCATCTTCTTCTCCGGCGACAGTCGATACGACTGTCGCCCGCTCCGGCCCCTCCTCGTCCTGCTAAGTAGGTAGAACTCCTCCTCTTCCTCCCCTCTTCCTTTTCCTCACTTTAAACATCTACTGTCGCCCTCGATTCCGACAAATCACCCTCACCTTCTCCGCCTCCGGCCATCCTCCGGCGAGCCGCTTCCATCACTCCAGCATCCCACACGGCTCGCCGACATGCACATAATCTCCGCCTCCTCACCCTGATCCATTTCCGCCCCTCCACTTCCCCCAAATCACCCTCTGCAACTCCACCGAACAAACCCATCTCCCGACCCACAGTCCGACCTAGGGCAGCCCTTAGGCTCCGCCCCGCCGCCTGCACACCCCCCGACCACCTTCGCCGTGCCACGGCGAAGGTCCTCCGCGTTTCTGATTGGGCCGAGAGGCCGTTTTTCTGTGGGCAGGTACCTGCGCTCGTCGCCGCCATTGTTGAAGCGAAGCAGCTTCTTCACCTGCTGCCCCAGGTGCGCCACGCCCAGGTTACGCTCTCAGACAGTGCGAGGTGCCTTCGCGAAGTACCAGGCTGCAGTCGAGTCGAAGCTCTCGCGTGAATCCCCCGCGCTTCGCCTCGACGGCCGCTGCTTCCTCCGCGCAGGCACCGAAATTGGGGTGGGACATTTAGTCCCACCTCGTAACCTTTCAAAGGAGAGCGCTCGCATAAAGGCAAAAAGTGCCTTATGCTCGTTGCCTCCTGAGCACGGGGTGAGGTCCCTCTCACTCACTCGCTCTCTCGACCCGGTCTCGTCCGCGACCACGCCCCGCGGACCTGGCCCGACCCGACTTAGACTGACCTGCACTCCTCGCCCACCACGCACGCCGGTGGGCCTGGACCCGGGCGCGACCCGTACCCGGCTACCCGGCAGCTCTGGGAGAGCTATCCTATGAGCGAATTCTGTGAGAGAGAGACGCGGGGGAGGGTAGAGATAGGTTTTGCCCCTCTTTGATCAAGCTGTGTAAGTGTGCAGGCACAGGTGAAGAAGAACCGTGGAAGAAGACGAAGGCTGAAGGAAGGAGGATCACCGAGCGGCACTGTAGCAGCGGCGGTTTAAGTCGTCTGATTGGAAAATCAGACGACGTCCTGAAGGCAAAGAAGGAGAAGGAAGGCGAGGCAGAGGAGAACACAGAGAGACAAGCAGAAAGAGCTGAAAGAAGGTCTGAAGAAAGGAAAAGAAGAAAGAAAGAAGAAGAAGAAGAACAGGACCGCAAGGGAGAAGAAAAAGAAAGAGACGAGCAGAAACAAGAACTGAAAGAAGAAAAGCATCACTACTGCTGCAGATAAAGCAGAAGAGCCAAGCAGAAGAAGATAGGCAAAGAGAAAAGAAGAGAAGAAGAAAGAAGCCAACAAATTCTCTCTCTCTCTCTCTCTTTATTTTTTTTTGTACAAGAAACTTGTATCTCTAGAATACAACTTGTTCCCTGAGTTCGACCTCGGGAACTCTTTTATTTCCGAGTAACAAATTGTATTAAACTGGTAATCACCTCTCTATACTATACTACGACGAAATAATAAACACTATAGAGGAAGGAAGCCCACCAGTAAACTACCCAATACGCCTGCTGCATCTATGCGCACTGTTCACCACGAAGAAATCAATGAACAACAGTTGTCCATCTTGTGATCCATCCATCCAACAGCTGAGCCATCTACATCCATCACGCGCCATTACGCGAAGCTTTGTTACTCCTCCTAGATCCCATCTAACAATGGAGATTTGTTTTGAGCTTTCTCGTGCATCATTCACTTCATCCCTACTGTTGGTGTGCCCTACTTGATTAAACTTACACTAAGGTGACCTGATCCACTCCCTCACCTACTTAAGCAGGTCCTTGAGCTCGCGCGGTTGATAAATGCTAGTTTATCATCATTCTTCTGCCCTAAAATTGATCTAGCTCTTAGAGTTTTAACTCCGCAAATGGGTTTTTGAGTTGCATTTAGGCATTACATAGGTTAAGCATGCATTGCATAGTTTTTATATTTTTGACACGTTTATTTGAGTGTTAGGGATGAACAGATAGCTAGATCCCTATAACCCTGGCATTCAGGAAGGCAACATGTGAAAAGGAAGATCAATTCAGTTGAACCCTAGCTGGACCCTGCTCATCACAGCTGGATTTTAGCTCAACTAGGTTGAGTTTACCTCATCCTATCTCCATTCAACTCGTCTCTATTGGATGGCAGCTTAGGGTAGCTTAACTCAGCTCAACTCAGCTCAGATCCAGCTCAACTTAGTTGAGTCTAGTTTTTCCTAGCTTTAATTAGTTCACTAAGAGCTTTAACTAGCTCAACTTAGTTGACAGGAGTTTACACTAGCTCAGGTCCAGCTCTCCCCATCTCCACTCAGCTCACAGCAGCTGAACTCCCTCCAGATTAGCTACTACCTGTCAACTTAGTAGCAAAGCTAGCTCAGGAGTTCTCAAGAGAAGCACGTCAACTCAACCCAACTCCAGATAAGTTAAGACCATCTCAACTTAGCTCCACTACTCAAGCTTATCTACTAGCAGATGAACTAGCTAACTAAGCTAAGTAGTTGAGCTCCTAAGAAGACCTCTTCAACCACCATCTGCTCTAGGAACTTTATTTCAACTCCAGATCTACTTTAGATAGCTTCTGGCTAACCTCTTCAAGCTAAACCCTAGTTTCCTCTACTCTCCAACTAGCTAAGATACCTTAGCTAGCTAACCCTAGCTCCTCTCCACTCCATGGCCGACCCGCCTCCTACTTAACTCCACCTACATGGCCGTCCAACCTAGCTACTAGCTGATGGGAACACCATCATAGGCCCTAACTAGCCCATTTTAGTCTAGAATAAAAGATAAAAGCTCCTACATATTCATCTGAGGGTTATATCTCCACCTTATTATGTTTTGAGAAGAGAACAAGAAACCAGAGTTTTCCTCAAGAGGTTGAGGAAGGAAAGCTAGGGTTTGAGTTAAAGGATGGGTAGTACCTGGAGTCTTGTTCTACCTTTTGGTTTACGGGTCCTCGTAACCTAAGCATCCACATTTCACACACACTTGGTCTTGTGTAAATAAGTGATCACCCTAATTCATTGCTTAAAGAAAAGTTGGTTATCTTAATTTTGACTTAGGAGAAGCTTGAAAACACAATTTGATTGGAAGAGTTCCTGCCGCAAGAGAGGTGGAGTATATACTCACCTTGATGATGTGATGATAACATGTCACCTCCTCGGTGCTTGTCTCTTAGGATATCCATCCTATCGGGGGCATGTAAGTGCATTGTGCGGTTTAGGTACCATGGGTGGCCCTATCTCGAAGTGCTGATTGCCATAGGCCTGAATTCGCTTAAGAAATCCATGGGCGATACTATCTTGAAGTGTCGATTGCTAGGAGTTCTTGGGGTCGCTATGGGCAGTGCTATCTCGAAGCATCGAAAGCCAGGCACCCTTCGAGGTTCGGTGATGGGAACAATGAATCTGACACAGACCGTGTTGATGGCTGATCCAAGGTTAAACTTAGAGGAATCAAACAAAAAATAATAATAATAATAATACTCACTTTCTAGGTTGGCAATCATACCAACCTCAAATAACTCAAACCAATGCACATGCACGGATGCTTTAATCTCTGGGACAAATAAACCTTAGGGTAGAGTTAGAAATCAGGGAAACTTGTGCCTGCAATTCGTCTTTAGCTGAACTAGTCTGTAACTTAGCAACTACTTGGGAACCTTAGGTCTAAAGTCTGAACTTAACATGTTTCTATAGGAGGACCGATTGGGTTGGCTAGTCTACTTGAATTGCTAGGTTATTGCTTAGATTTTCTAGGGACTGGCAAAAACTAGGCATGGGGGTATTTGATTAGCCCATATTTGTGGGCTATTTAAGTATTTAAGTGCCTAGACATTAAGTTAATTTTAACATTTAGATAGAATACATTAGGATGTAAATAAATTAATTTATATTTTTAGCTTAAGTGCATAATTCATGTGTGGCATCCATATCTAAATGCATTTAGAATTAACCTAGAATTGCATACATTTGATTAGTTAATTAATTAGGTGCATTACATACATTGTTTTAATTAACATAGAAGTTAAGGGGTTATGTATAAATAATCCTAATTATTTTATTATTCTTCTTCTTCTCCTTCTGCAGGTAATAGCTTCGCCTCCGCCTCCTCCTCCTGCGCATTCACTCTTCCAGCATTCACTCGACGATGGATCTCCTCCCGCCTGTTTGAATTTCAAATCCTTGTAGCCACAGCTACAAAAGAGGAGGAATGGCTGCCATTCAGAGGTGGCGTCCATCCCCACTCCTCACCATGCAGAGAACGTGTTCTCATCCACTCCACTACCATCGGCCAACCACGGTGGAGCTTCGCCATCGTGGGTGTGAGCGGTGACAGCCCGCACAGCCATCGCAGAGTTCCACACTACAAACTCACCGTGCAACTGCCTGACCACCAACTCCACATCCTCCACCACTTTCTCCTCTGTTTCTCTTCCACCTCAAAAACAAACCTAACTTCACTGTCATTGCCCAGCTCACGCAGTAGCTGCAACTGCAGCAACAGAGCACAGCCTCCGCATGCCACCCACTGCACTGCCCCTCGCCCTCAGACGTGCACACCGCATGCACCTCCTCACCGCCTTGTAGAAACGTTGCGTGCAGCAAGTCCTTCGCCGGCTCCCCGTGTAGCTGCACACACGCACCTGCGTGCCTGCCACACACATCACCAACAGTAGCTCTGCCTATGCGCAGAGCGCGCTGCGCCTCCCGTGCCGTGCACAGCAGAACCAACCCACTGCACACCCGCACAGCCTCTGCTCCCCCCATGCTGCACCTTCGCCTACAGCCACTCCAAGCGCTGCTCCAGCAGCAACAGAGCACCCCCCCCACCGACCCTTGCCTCCAGCCCATGCACGTAGAGCACATGCTACTCTAGCACCTCCGCCCATGCACAAAGCGTGCGTCCTCCAGCGCTTGTAGCGGCCAGGCACACGCCTAGCAGCGTAGCATCCTCAGCGGCCACGCAGCAGGCCGACCCATCACCACCGCCCCTCTCCACCTGTGAGCACCCACCGCCAGCTACCTCTAGCCACACCTCCTACTCCATCGTGAAGGCCTCACTTCGGCTGACCTTTTCCTAGAGTAGCTCCTCGAACGAACCTCTCTCCCATGCACGAGGAGGAGAGAGGTAGAATCCCCTATTTTAGTTTACATTCCAGCACCTCCAGCGACCATGCGCACACCTAGCAGCGCAGCATCCTCAGTGGCCACGCAGCAGGTTGACCCATCACCGCCGCCCCTCTCCACCTGTGAGTGCCCATCGCTGGCCACCTCTGGCCACACCTCCTATGCCATCGCGAAGGCCTCACTTCGACCGACCTTTTCCCAGAGTAGCTCCTCGAACGAACCTCTCTCCCGTGCGCGAGGAGGAGAGAGGTAGAATCCCCTATTTTAATTTGCATTTCTATTTAAGAAAATTGCCATTGTCAAGAATCATTTTTTAATTCTTAGATTAATTAAATTGTGGTGAAATTACAGCTTTATGCTTATTCTAGTATGATTCATCTCGATATGCATTACATTTAATTTTGAATTACATTTTAGTATGCATGCAAGTGGAAAAGAACATGATATACCCTTGCACATGGATAATTTTCTTACGTGAAAATTATGTCAACAACCCTTGACTTCTCCATAAATTTAAGGTTTACATTCAGAGCGACATATGCATTGTTTGCTTTGACGAATATTTCAGCGAACTCGATCTCTACCTAATTATGATTTTAATAGGCCTCTGCCTCCCTGTGGATACGACCTGCTCTCTTGTGAGTGGTTTAATTTTTAATTATTTTTATTAGTTGATTTTCCACCACTTAGAAATCCAACGACAAATCTTCTTAATCATCATTTTCGAAAGCGAAAATTGACTTATCAGTCAGTCTCCCCAAAATCATGAGCTAAGAGTTTCAAATCATTGTCCAATTAGGAGGGATAGGAAAATCAACCTTGGACTTAACTAGTTGAGGGCAATCTGGGTTAGTCTAATCAATCACCATAGGGCCTTCATTAATTCCAAGAATGGACTTTCCTCAATGAAGGTTCTTTGGCTCTCCTCATCCAATTGTTGGGATGCATCAATCAATTTTTGTTTATCCTCAATCAACTTTTGATTGTGTTGGTACATCTCCAATTGAAGTTTATAAATAGTTGATTGGGTTCCACCTTGGGTTGAATTTGGGTTGGACCTATTGGTTGGTTTGAGTGGTCCAAGGTTCATAGGCTAGGTTTCAGTGGGCTGAGGATAATGAGTTGTAGTGTTTCTAACCTCACCCAAATCGGAATATCCATCATCAGAGTCATTATCTTTGGACCCGAATTGGTTCCAGTCAAGGCTGGACCTAAAAGAAGAGTCGGCACAAGGAGGGTCATAATCAAGATTTGAATACCTAAGGTAAGGATCATATACCTGGGTGGGTGTTGTGGAGCTATCCCAACAAGAGGGTGGAGTGGGTTAGGCGAAATTGGGATAATCAAAATGGGGATTTTGGGAATATGATCAATATCCTAGGTAGTAGGATTCTTAGGTGTATCCCCAACCAGGGAAGACGTTATCCCAAGTAGACTGTGGATAAGGTCTACATGGGTTCGAGTAGGACTCATGTTGGGGATAGTCATGATAAGAGGTCGGATAAGCATTGAAATGCATGGTCTAGAACAGAGGGAAGAGATGAGAAAAGAATTAAGAGGAGAGAATTAGATTGACCCCTAACAAAAAAATTCATGCAAGCAATCCTACCCTTAGGGGATTGCATCTAGGGGACTTAATCCCAACAGAAATAGGTAGATTGAATCAACTCAGCTTGTAAATTACCTGAACACCCAGATCAAAGGGAGCCCTTGGGAGAACCTGCACGACAGATCCCCACTAAAGGTTTACGCGATTATCGCACTATCCGGCCTTGGCAGTGGTTGCCTCAAGTATATAAGGTCCTGACGTAAGTTCAACCCAGCCTAAATGTACTAGAATAATTAAATCTAACTTAGTAGGTGAATCTCTTTTTTAGGGTTAGGTAGAATGTGCTCAAGGAATGTGATGGGGCATTGTTTAATGAGTTGGTTCCCCTTAGAAATAGATTTGAAATGTGTAGTGCTCAAACAAGGGGTTCACAATACAAGCTTTATTGATGTAGTTGCTTTTAAAGTTCAAGTGCTTGTATTAGTGAATTTTAGGGGTTACTTGGTTAAATATATTCAAACAAGTTTTGATGAGGCACACAGAAGGTTTTGCGAGTCCAAATTTTTTTTATAAATTTCCTTTAAGTATAGGGATAAAAATGCGCTCTACCTTATCTTGAAACCTTAATAGCAGATCAATCTATATGATGCGTTTTAGTCCATAAGATGAAAAGTTGTGCAACCCAATCAGACCAATTAATGGTCCTATTGCACCACTAACTAAGGCACTCAGAAATTTTTTTTTAGATTTTTTAATGCACATTTTGTAATTTTTCCAGATTTAATAGTGTACTGGGTCCTTCTAGTCTATTTTGGCACCTAGTTAGTGAATGATTTTTTGTGAAATCAAACATGCGTAAAATATTTATTTCAAATTTTTTTGAAAATTTAAATTATCATATAAATCCAACACCACAAATTTCAGGTTAATCAGAGTAGTATAAAAATTCCTATGATTTCTTGAATACCAAAAATTCAGGAAGAAAAATAGATCTGATACCATTGCAGTCCATGAATTTTTAAAAAATCAATATAACTCAAATGCGTATGGAATTTGGATACGAACTTTCTGACTTCAATACCTACGTTTAGAAGGAATTTCATAATTTTGGACGTATAAAACTGAAGGGAACACCATCATAGGCCCTAACTGGCTACTTTTAGTCAGGTTTGATGGATAAATGCTCCTACATAATCATCTGAGGGTTATAATTCCACAATATTCTAATCTAAAAGAAATAGGAAATCAAGGTTAATTCTGTAATTTTAACAGCATATCATGAACACAGAATAACCACGGGGCTTGTCAAGGGTAAATTGAAGGTCAAATGAGTATTAAAGTCTAATAAGTGGGTCCATACAGATAGAAACGAGATTTCACACATTTCAAGAATCGAATCATAACACAAAACCCTAATTTCAGACCCACTTGAATTAAGGAGGCTTAGGTCAAGATAAAATTCATCTAAACCTCTTAAAATTCATATAAAAATATTCTAAGAGGTTTGGCACCCTTTGTTTGACCATTTGAACCTATTTTAACCTTGAACAGAATCTCAGACGGAAGTTTGCCCTAATTTGGGTTTTTATGCAAATTGTCCAGTCAAACATGGTTAAAACTGAAATCCAACTTCACCATTAGATTACTTAAATCCAAATTAGGCTTTTACCAAAATTTAGACCCAATTAGAATCCATCTCGACCTAGTTTGCAATTTAAACCTTCAAAACTCTATTTCTTACATTTAGCCCCTCAGGTTTTGAAATCTTTTCATTTAGCCCCCTAACTTCTCATCGTTCTCTTCAAAATAGTCCCTTACGCCATTAACACTGTGAACCCAAAGCGTGCAACCTTTAATCTGGGATTTCTCCCTGATTTCTCGACCAAATCTCTCCAAAATTGGAGGGATTGATCCTGAGAACCTTCTCAATCAATTGAACCACAAATTAGATTATGATTTGGACCGTAGAGCTCGTGTGAATTCCATAAATTTAGGGATATTCTTCCCCGAAGCTTCAAGCTCTCCGAGCTTCTTCCCTTGCTTGGAGCTTGACTCAAGGCCTTTAAAAGGTTCTCTCTTGTAAAGCCTTCCTCCTTAGTGAGTTTTTGGCCCAGAAAACACCATCTTCCGCTACCTCCGGTCAGCTCCTAACTCGTCTCCGGCGACCCTCTTCCTCCGGCTTCTTCGCTTGCTACCATGTACAATAGGCAGTGGGAAACACTTCCTCTCTTCATTCCGTGCCTTGCCATACTGAAAGAGCGATCTTCGTTATCGTTAAAAACTTTAACATAAAATGATGTGTTGTATTTAATCACGTGGTCGAAAATCGCTTTTCAAAAACATTTTAATTTTCAGAATCTAACCACGAATACTTAGGTCGTCTCCACATGCAGGAATTAGCCTATTTAAACTAGTAAATAGTGTCTTGTTTATTAGGGAATCTCAGTGGGTATGCATATACCCTAGTGTAACTTGTTACCCTCATGAATTCCCATTCTAAGCAATTAATTAAAACTGAAGGGGTTTCTATGCAAAATTATCACAATATAATATTCTAATGATCTTGGTAGTGATAATCAAGGTAACTACTAATTTCCCATAAAACATTTCTTATTTACGATAATCAATGTGGCATGCTACTATATAATTCATGAAATACTCAATCAGAAATAATTTATAAAGAATAGAGAGATATGCATGCAAATTCACCTTAATATATTAATTTGGTAAATAAATGAATAGGAAGTTTCACAATGGCATTTTCCGTAATTACTAATTGAATGAAAAATAGAGGTTTTTGCCTCTCTCTTCCGTACGCAAGCGTGGGTCGACGGCTGATGGCGAGGTTGCACATAGAGATGCGTCTCGACGAGTGCTTCACAATGGCAGCAGCGGCATGTCACGAGGAGGTCGGTGGCAGCCAGCCGGCGGAGATGAACGCCGACGACGTCGACGGGGGGTGGCGCTTCGTGGAGGGCGGCTTCCGACCTTTAGACGGGGTGGCCGAGCTTGTGAGGGTGCAGCGAGTCTGTTGGAGTCAACGGCGAGTCGAACAACGGACGGAGGGGCCGGCTGCGTTGGGGATCTCCTGCCGATGATGGGTTCTTCTTCGTTGAGCAGTGGAAGAACGAGGAGGACGAAGAAGACGAAGTGGAAGAGGCACGCGTGCGGCTGCTGGCCGCGTAAGGACGCAGCTATGTTGCACAGGTGAAGGCGGATGTGCAATTGGCGCACGCACAAGGGCACGTGAGGGCGCTTGCTGCCGGCGGGCGTGCTGCTGCCTACCGGCGTGCTGCTTGCGGGCGGACTTGGCCACGCACGATGAAGGCGGTGCATGCGCTTGGGGGCTGGCGTAGGTGCACGCTTGCAGGATGCACAAGGTCAGGTGAAGGCGCTGAGACAGTGCAGTGAAGGCGGTGGATGGTGTTGCATGCACACAAGTGGGTGCATGGCTTGTGGGTGTGTGGTGCTATGCTGGTGCGCCTGCAGTGAGAGGACTGCGCCTGCGAGGCACGATGGCGCTGGTGTGGGCGTGGGTGGGGCGGCTGCAGGCTGGAAGGGTGCGGTGGATGCAGTGTGGAGAAGGGTGCTTGGTGCAGGCTGATGTAGCACTTGCAGCAACGTGATGGCGGTGGAAGGTGACTTCAGTGCACGCTTGGTTCACAGGGTCAGCCCTCTCCACGGTGGAGAAGGTGGAGATAATTCCCTACAAGGGGGAGGAAGAAGATGATCCTTGATCCAAGTTTTCCCAACCTTTTTATCTCCTCTCCCTGCGTGCGTGAGTTAAGGGATTTTCAAATCCCTTTGCTATTTTTGGCCGGCGGCTGTTGAGGGTGTTGAGGCCGCCGGAGATTGGGTAAGGTGAAGTCGGCTGTTTGGGACATTTCTTTCACCCCCCTACTCTTTCCAATCTTATTCCTACAAAACATAAAATAATTACATATTAAGTTATAGAATGCTATAAAGTAGATGTAAACTTAAATCATGATGCATACAAACATTCTATAACTTAATGTAATTATTAACAAACCTAAAAGGTAAGATTAAAGTTACTTAGACGTAATATTAGTCCATTAAAATGGACTCATCACATACCCGTATGGAGCTCTCCAACCCCTTCCTTGTCACCGTCCTCATCTCCGGAGCATCTTCTTCTCCAGAGTCAGCCAATCATAGCCGACGTCACCTCTTCCCTCTCTTCGTCCACCACTCCCCCCCTTCGACTCCTCACCTTCCCCTGACTCTCTTTAGGCCTTTATACTTTAGGTTCGCTTACATATACGCACGCTCCACCGTCGCCTTCCCTAGCTCCGACCGTGCACCAGTGAGCACGCACGTCCTTCATAGACCACCAACCACTCCATCAACACTCCCAAAACCTCCACCTCACCACCCTCACCAAAACCCCTCAAGAAATTGAGGGTTCCACAGTCCCAAAACCTCCACCAAACTCTACCTCCTTTGCACACCATCTCCGACTGTGTCAGCCCTCCACACGCCTCCTCACTGCACGCAACACCCACCGGCACGTTTGCCTCTTCTAGGCGATCCTTCTGAGCTATTTTGACGAGGCCGAGAGGCCATCTTTTGCATTTCAGGTGAACATCGAAGCTCCGCCACTGCCACCTCCTCCGGCTCCGTCTGCCATCTCCCAGTTGTGTTCTTCATCTCTGCCATCCTCAGGCACTATGGACCAGTTCCAAAAACCTCCCCAGGTTGTCAATTGCTGCTGCTAAGGCCTTCATCGACCTTAATCAGAAGCAACACCAACTACTGCTACGTGAAGAGAAGACATGGGACTTTTAGTCCCACATCATGGACTGAGATGCTTCAGCTACGTATATAAGTGATTTGTGCCTTCAGCCCTTCGCCCAAGATCACGAGGGGTCGGGTCCCTCACATGCACAATCGTGCACCCTCGCTTACACGCACACCTGGTGAGCCTAGACCCGATACTACTGGACCTGATTATTCGCATTCTAACCCGATTACGCCCAGTTCTGAGAAAAGAAGAGAGAGAATCAGAGAGAGAGGGTGGATTTTGCTCTGCCTTCGGATTTGTGCCCTCTCCCTCTCTCAACACTTAGCCTCTGTAGGCTTTGTGCGAAGCCCTCGTGCCTTTATTGGGTGCTGCTGCCGTGCCTCTTCTGTGAGGCTTAAAGCTAGGCCCTTATGCCTTGTGAGGTACTGCTGGGTTGTCGTCTGATCTAGCATTTGAGTGGTTCTGACTCTGATATTTGATTGAAGATATTATTCATTTATTTGAGAAATTTGTGAACTTAAACTTAGGGGTTAATTTCGTAATTCAAGTCATCATTTTAACCCAATCTTTTTGCATACTCCTACTTGGTTTAATTGATATATTATTCTGATTTATTTTGAGCAAAGTTTTGAACATATTTGCATATCTTTCTAGAGTAAATTGTGATTAGTGAATTGAATTGTCATAATTACTCCCTGCGAATGATCTCGAACTCCAATTTGATTATGAGCTTTATAAATTTAAATGTTTTGTGCGATTTTGTCAACTATACTGCGACGCATTTTCTAAATAATGACGATTTCGCGTAAGCATTTTGGCACTATTGCCAGGGAGCAACACGTAGTTTCATTTCAGTGATTACAATTCTGATTTGATTCTAACTTGTGCTATCTGATTTGTTGTGGTTGTGTGAGAGGTACATGGGAGAAGATCAACCGTACAATAGCCACTCCAGGGTCAGGTAATCTCATTTCTTTCTTCTTAAGTCCCTATTTCTGGAAGGAATTAAAAAGAAGAATCAATTAGGATCAACTTGCATTCTTTCTTAGACGTAATCACTCAAGTTGCCTAATTTGACTTATTTAGACATCCCCATCCAGATATCTACACCTACTAGGGACTTAAGGTGCCTACGGCTATTCACTTTTTTGATTGAGCCGTAGGCTCCTAATTTGGAAAGAATTGGACCTGGAAAAGAGCCAAATTAGGGTTTCTATTTTAGGGTTTAAGGAAACACACTTGCCTGATATTAAAAGAGAATTGATTTCTCGCATTGTGTGCCACCCAAGCCTTGATTGAATTGATCTAATCAAGAAGACCCTAAAAAGAAGGCTCTAACATTCACTTGAATCCCTAAAATTTGAGACTTAATAACCAGCTTGCAAACCACTCAGGGTGATTTTGGGTGCATTACCTAATTCATCCAAAACTTTAGGGCAGGTTAGGTGAAGTTGACCCACCTTGTGGATTAACCAACCTTCAAATTAGGTCACAAATTACAATTAATTCTAAAGTTCAAGTGAAATTTAAAGCACCATAATTCAGGACTAAAATTGGTAGACTTAAGGGGTCAAGTTGCTCATTTCGGTCTACTTGGATTCTCAATGACCAGGAAGGTTGGGTGGGGAAAACCCTGTAACCAGTGGGGACACTCACTGTGTAGGGTGCAAATCCCGGCTAGAGGACTTGATACTAAACACAAGCCCAATATGCTCCATGCTATCCCCAAATTCCATGGGCTAAACTCCGAAGATCCTTTCCAGCACATCCAGCAGTTGAAACATCTGGCCCGTACTTTCGGGCCACTTGTTCAGAATCGGGACTTCTTACTCATGAAATTGTTCTCCTTCTCCCACATGGATAAGGCAGCCCACTGGTACCAAACTCTGACTCATTGATTGCACAACAAAAATACACCAACAAATATTCCATCTTGTGTTATTTCCTAGCACTGCCATTGCATATTAGGTAGCCATAGTTGCATTTGTAAAATTGACACATGCATGCATTTATTTGAGAGGGGAGGATAATGCAAATAATTGGCCATGTAAATAACAACTTCTTCAAGTGCTGCCTCGCAATTTCACCTTCTTCATTTTTTTATTTTGACTTTGAATTTCTTCTCCTTCGCGCTACTTAGGGCATGGGCATGCACATCTTCACGCCTTTCCTCTGCCAGCAGCATGCTCTGCCTACTGCATGGCTGTGGCAGGCTTCTCCTTCTTTAAAAAACCCTGCCCTCTTCCTTACGAGGGAGAGCCTGGAACATACACACCCGCAGACACCTTCCTCCAAGCCATCTTCGTCCCCTCTCCACTCCATACGCAGTAGCTCTTCCACTGAAGAGACACACTGCGGGCAGGAGCAAGCTCATAGTGGTCCCACGACCACCACTGTGAGTTCCACCATCGCCCAGCTCCTTCGGGAGTAGGTGGGCATGGTGGTTCACCCTCTGTTTCAACCGCTGAACCCCATCGCCATTGCCAGAAGCTCCAAGCTCCGGAGCTCCAGCAACAGCGGTACGGCAGCCAGCAGCCACGCAAGCACCCGTGCACAAGCCAGCACCGTCCGCAGCCCCTTTCTGCACGTGCAGGAGCCTTCCAGCATGCCCGCGCACGCAGAACCGGCCGCAATCGATTGTCCTTCGCGTGCAGCACTGTAGCTACTGTTCACGCATCTCAACGCGACACTATAGCTACAATGCAGTGACCAGAGAGATTCTCACTTATCCGGTCACCGCGCGCTCTCTCTCCTCACCACTACCGCCTCCAGTCAGTCGCCTGCGTTAGCGCCAGCGTTTGCGCCTACGCCCGTCTGCACCCGCGCCCACGTCTTCACCCGCATCCACTCCTGCCCGCAACACGGTGCGCTGCACTACGTAGTGTGCTGCGTTGCGCTCTCTCTCACACTTCCGCTCCCGCCCGCGTATGAAGGCAACAAGCGCACCCGCTCCAGCGCCCGCACTCACCCTTGCGCGCCTGCACCTACGCGTGCCCGCGCCTATGCCTTGGCCATCAGACGATGCCAGCAGCCCCCAGACGGCTTAACTCGCGCGCCCTCTTCCTTCAGTGTGCACTCCTCACTCAAAACACACACCACACTCGTACACACACACACTTGTACACTCACACTCACTTGTACACACCTTTACATACTTATACATATATATTTATACATTTATATATATATATATAGATATATATATACATATTAATACCTATACAACTATATATAAGTATATATACATATATCTATATATATACATACATATATACATATATATCTATAGATATAAATACATACATATATATATATATACTTATACAAATATATCCATATACATATATACATATATATATCTATATACATATATTACGATATATATATATATATATATCTATATCTATATAGTTAAATATATATACATATATATCTAGCTATAAATATAGATATATATATATATATACCTATATATATTTACATATCTATATATATATATATATATAACTACATATACACCTATATATTTACAACCCTATCTATATATATACTTATATATACATATATTTACATACACATCACCTAAATGTATCCTTACGCACTAGTCACTCCACCACGCGTTATATCGCGGGAATATCTACACCAGTTGCTGATATTCTCCAATACCCGCGTAAAGAAAGTGCCTCTACACACACTCCTACACATCCATCATACACTCTACGCGGCACTTCGTCATGTTGGTTGCGTCTTACTAGACGTGGACCAACTTGACACTGTGCTACACGCCATTTCCACCTCCACCCCCACCCCTATATATATAGACTATATTTATTTCTTTACAAGCAACTTATCTAGTTTTTATCTCTTTTGTTTCCTACTATTAAAAAGATAAAAAAAAGAGTAAAAGAGAAAAGATAATCCTTGTTTTGCAAGTACTTGATCTTACGAATAGCAAGACCAGTTTTTGGAACCTTAATTTGGCTCAAAGCCAAGAACAATTTAGCTCAAAGCTAAGGACCTGATTTTGAGGGTGTACCTCAAGGACAAAATTATCAGCAAAAAAATCTTAAATAGAAAAAAAATCAAAAACATAATAAACTCACGGAAGAGATTCATTGTAGGAAAGGCGTAGAAACTTATTCACCCTTAATCCCCGCCTCCCTGAGTTCGACCCTAGGCCTAAAAGTGACTAAGATAAAAATTAAGTAGGCCAGGTTAAAAATTTTGTAAAAAGATGATTTGGCTCGATTTAGGTTAACTACTATATTCACTTCAACGATAATTTCATCATATTAACACAACCTGTTCGAGTCCTAACACACCTTTTTCTGGCGCCATTGCTGGGGAGGTACGCATTGAGGTAAGTTTCTACTCCATTACTTTGATTTTCTCTTCTCACACCCTTCTCTTCACGGGTGTTTTTGTTTGCTGGTGTGCAGGTGAAGTAGTTGCAAGGAGGAGGCAAGCAGAGGAAGTCTGAGACGTGGGTAGATCCAAGGCGGGATGAGAGCGTGAAGTCACCGGCGCCGCACTGGAGCTTTGCCCACATTGCTGAAAAGGTAGGTCTCTCTCTTAACAACTTAGGTCATCTTGTCACCTTAATTAAAAAAAACCTAAAAAAAAAACTTCTTGGGATTTCTTGGGACAAGTGGATTAAAAATCACTTGTTTGATTATTTGCCATCACTCCCACCGCCCCGAGATTTCCCGCCAAACTTCGCATAATAAAGATCCAAGAATCTTGATTCTTGAATCTTTCGTCGTGTGAAGTATTCTTTGAGGCAAGATTAAATAGATTGATTGCCATCCCTTCTTGCCTCATTTATCCGCAATTCGGGATCATATTTTTGGTGGGGAGACTTGGAATTGAGTTGATTCCAACCCCACTACGACCTTTCACGTGACTTAGATTTGATCCCGAATACTTCAACCCCAACATTTTGATTTTCTCTTTACATTATCTTGTGGTTGAGCCTTGTGTGTGGAACATCATTTTGGTGATTGGGAGCACTTGAATTGAAGTGCTTTGGCTCCCTTTCACACTAACTTAATATTGACTCGTGCATCCACACATAGAAATTTCCATCTAGGGAAGCCCATTGCATTTTTAGCATGCATTAACCAACTCACATTGAAGGAGGGTTTGTTGGGCATAGAAGAACTTGTATTTTCTCAAAAACCCGGAGATTGGTTGAATTGGTAATTCAGCGAAATCTTAAAATCCATACTACTTATAGGCTGAAATTCTAAAAACCATTCACCAACTAAAACTTTAATTCGGGGAGATTTCCCCGTTGCATGCTTGGTTTATACACTTTCTAAAATCAACGCACTTGGGCATTACCCTTCACATTCTTGAAGCACTTGATCCTAAGCCTCTAATTAAAACTGGTAGCAACTTGACCCTTATTAAGGATTGGAGGTCTAACTACCTGCGTGTAGCGCCTATGTGCTGGTGTGGGTTCCCGCATGCTATTGGGTGTCTAAGACTAGGGCAAACAGCCTTCAATCTGGCCCGGTGGTTCCGTGGTGCTCGCATTTGGTTTCGTAGGTCGTGATAGTTGGTAACCTAGATCTGTAGGTCTAAGGGCACACTGTAGAGGTTAGGACTTTGATTGCCTTGATTTGTCATTAAGTGTACCTTTGCGGCGTCATTTCTCTCATCTCCTTTTCCCTTCTTATCTCCCCAATTCTTCCTCCGGTAGTGCATGTTTGGGAGGAGGTCACAAAACCCTGAATTGTTTGAATTGTCCGATAATTTTAGGAAAGAAGCTGAATCGTCATCCTCCTCCACAAACATGGCTGCACGCCCACCCCCAAATCCCGAGGGAGGAAACCGCCCTCAAAACCCACCAGGTGGTGGAGCCATGGACCCCATAACCCGCCTCCAAGCCAAAATGGAAATGTATAACGAGCAAATTGAAGCCATTAGGGAAACCTTGGAGGAAATGCAGAACCCTCCCGAATGGGAGGAGCCAAGGTCTCTTAGCTCTTATCAAAATCCCGCTGCTACAGAGACCATAGGACAAATTCGGGTCCCCATGGGTGGGGATGATTTTGAACTGAAACCCAATATAATTGGCCTAATAAACTTCCACTTCCATGGTCTTGCAAGTGAAGATCCCTTCCTCCATTTGGAAGACCTAACTAGATTGGCTGAAATAGTTAAACCAAGAAACATCGGGTTATCAATTGTCCTCATGAAAATATTCCCGTTTTCGTTGCGAGATAAAGTGTCGCAATGGTTACGCACTCCTGGGAGAACCATCCATTCTTGGGAAGAGATGCAAATAGCATTTCTCAAGAAATTCTTCCCAATCGGGTGAACCAACGCGCTTCACCGTGCTATAACTTCCTTTACGAAACAAAACGGCGAACAGTTTCATGAGGCTTGGGAGAGGTATAATGACCTCCTCCGAAAGTGTCCGCACCATGGTTTGCCTAAGTGGCATATAGCCCAGATTTTCTATTATGGGCTAAATGAGACTTTGAAGCAGATTGCAGACGCTTTCTGCGGAGGGAATTTCATGAATAAAGACAAGAATGGAGCATTCGAATTATTTAAAAACATGAGCGAAAACTCAATGAACAATGCCTCCATTGTTGCCTTTAATCGTACCAGCCTGCCTCGTAATGTTCACGAAGTTAACACGGGACCCTCTCATTCATCCACTGATCTTAACCTTATCGCACAAAAATTGGATGAAGTCTCCGTCGTGCACAAGAAGCTGGATGAGCTTCTGGCCAATCTTGCCCGTTCTATGGCAAACACCCCCACCTCACCACTTCATCACAATCCCAATCCTTCCAACGCCAAGCTTATTCCCAAAAACCCCATGAGATCTTCCTTAACGAGTGTCGCGCCGAGCGATTCGGTAAGTCATGTGGATCTGGCTTCTGCAAGCCAATATTTTGACACGGAGGACCAAGCCTCCGTGTGCTCAGATGCATATTTACATGCGGACTCATCTTCTGGCTTAGAAGATGCTTGCGCCCTGGGGAACAACCCGTTCTCTGCCACTTATAACCCAGGGTGGTGAAATCATCCGAACTTCGCATGGTCCAATAATCCGCAGTGCCAAAACCTCACGAGTGGGCCAATGCGACCGTCCGCACCCGTCATCCCAAGGGCCCAGTCTAACCCTGTGGCAAACAGAACACGCATCAAGTCCTCTTGATAAATTGATGCGAATGATGACGAAAATTTCTAAGCGCCATGAAGAGAACATGACCTCTCTTTAGCACCAATTGGCACAGCAGAATGCTGAGATCAGTCAACTACGCATGGCGACTCGATCTCAGGGCACTCTTCCAGCCCAACCTGTTCCCAACCTGCGAAATTTTGTACCTCGTGGTCCTCAACCACAAGTACGACCTTCTCAGGGGCAGGTTCATCAGATTCTGCAAGCACCGAGCATTCCACCAGGATTTCAGGCTAATGCCGCTGCAGCACCTCACCCTTACGTCCCTATTGTGAACCCTCCTCTGCCTTCTGATCCCATTGGACCTGCAACGTCTAATGCGATTACTACGAGGAGCGGTAAGCAAACCATCGATTCGCCTTAACCTGATCCTGGCCCATCTTTTTCATCGCCCTCTCATTCGGGATGCGCAACGCATTTGCGAGAGGACGATACACCCAAATTAGTGCCAGAATCGGTCCCATTCCCTGAGGCTCTACTGAGGGAGCCAAAAGGCAAGAAAAAGGATACGCATGCCTTTGATAACCTGCGTAATTTATTCAAGGATGTTGAAATCAAGGTACCCCTGTTAGAAGCTATCGACCACATACCTACTGTCGCCCGAGTTTTCAAAGACTACACTACACCCAGGCGATAGTCAAAGAAAACAAAGAATCCGGTGGTTCTCTCACCTCATGCGAGTTGTGCTATACTATCAAATTTACCACTGAAGCAGAAAGATCTGGGCACATAGCATATTTCTTGTAGCATCCAAAGCTACAATTTTAACCATGCCCTACTTGATCTAGGATCTTCCATCAATCTTATACCAACCATCATACTCGAAAAATTTGCCTTAGGAAATCTGAAACCCACCCCTGTCACGTTACAGTTGGTAGATCGTTCTGTCAAAATACCAAAGGGTGTGGTGGAAGACGTGGTGGTTAGGGTCAACAGTCTCTGTTTTCCTGTTGACTTTCTTGTTTTGGATATGGAAGTTCCTAGCTCACTTTCTGATTGTTCGATCATCCTTGGTTGACCTTTCTTGGCCACAGCCTGCGCCCATATCGACTGCAAGTCGGGCTGTATTGAGATTGCTGTTGGATCTGAAGCTCAAGCTTAACATCTTCAAGGCAGCCAAGAACATTGATTGCGATTGCATCGAGGATGACACGTCTACAAGGACATGGCCGTCAGCACGTGTATCGGACTAATTGGGACCTATTCTGACTGTTGTGGATTGCCTTTAAACACGGACGACTGCCTGACCGACACATATTGTGACATTCCCCCATCCCTCCCTATTCTCGTACCTTCTCCTGACCAAACTTTTGATGAGGTTTTCTCCGCTTCCCATACTTCATGGTCTGAGTCATATTCGGGCTACTCACCGCCGATCCACACTCTTGAAGACCGGATTGCCCTTTCTTTCTCACCAAATCAGGCGGAATTGCAACTCCACACTGGGACCTTGAGCCCACATACTACTCACTAGGGCTATCCTTTTTTGGATCCATCTATCCAAGATGCCCCTCTTCTTGGCCAAACTGAGGGCCAACTTTTTCCTCCTGACTTGTTTTCTTCTGATCCGCTTGGGACACTCTCGTCCCAAGAATTGCCAGATCTCTCACCGTCCACTCCTGAGCTAAAAGAGTTGCCTGATTCGCTTAAGTATGTTTTCTTGGGACTAAATGAAATGCTCCCCGTAATCATTAGTTCAAAATTGACCAGGGAGCAAGAGTGCAAACTAACAAAGGTCCTTATGGAGCACAAGGCAGCCATTGGATGGTCCTTATCATACTTAACTGGCATTAGCCCCTCCTACTGCACTCACCGTATATATAAGGAGGAGGAGGCTCGACCTTCCCGCGAGATGCAGCGACGTCTCAACCCTAACATGCGGGAGGTCGTTAAAAAGGAAATTATTAAGTGGCTGGATGTGGGTATAATCTACCCGATCAACGATAGCCCCTGGGTGAGTTCGATTCATGTCGTGCCAAAAAATGCGGGACTCACCATCCGTATCAATGACAGGGGCGAATCCATCCCTACACGCACTCCTACATCTTGGAGAGTGTGTGTAGATTATAGGAAACTCAATGTTGCAACTAAGAAAGATCACTTTCCACTACCTTTTATCGACCAAATCCTGGAGCGGTTAGTGGGAAATAAAATTTTCTATTTCCTGGATGGATTCTCTGGATACAACCAGGTAGCAATTGATCCCAGAGACAAAGAGAAAACCACCTTTACCTGCCCCTTCGGCACCTTTGCATTTAGAAGGATGCCGTTCAGACTTTGTAACGTGCCAGCAACTTTCCAGAGATGTATGCTGGCGATATTCCATGACATGGTGGGTGACTTTCTCGAGGTTTTCATGGATGACTTTTCGGTCTTTGGACCCTCTTTTGATGACTGTCTTGCCAACCTGACCCGTATCCTTAGGAAATGTATTGATGTGAATCTCGTGCTTTCCTGGGAAAAAAGTCATTTTATGGTACATGAGGGAATTGTTCTCGGGCATATCATCTCCGATAGGGGTATCGAGGTTGACAGAGCTAAGCTTGATGTAATTGTTGATTTACCTGTGCCTGGCTCTGTCAAACAAATCCGCTCCTTCTTGGGACATGTCGGTTTCTATAGGAGATTTATCAAAAACTTCTCCAAGATTTCTAAACCTTTAACTCATCTCTTATCGACCGATGTACCCTTTGATATGGGCCCTGACTGCATACGAGCATTCACGCAGCTGTGTGAGGTTGTCACCAAGGCCCCTGTTCTCCTGCCACCTGATTGGTCCCTCGACTTTGAACTCATGTGTGACGCTTCCGACCTTGCAGTCGGAGCCATCCTGGGACAAAGACGCGATAGGCACCCCTTCGTGGTGTACTACGCCAGTAAGATGTTGGATGAGGCCCAGCGTAATTATACTACCACTGAGAAAGAACTACTGGAGATCATCTTTGGGCTGGAGAAATTCCACTCCTACCTTCTGGGCTCGCATGTTATTGTTTTCACTGACCACGCGGCCATTTGTCATCTCATGCACAAGAAGGATGCTAAGCCTAGACTGATTCGTTGGATCCTTCTGCTCCAAGAATTTGACATTGAGATCCGCGATAAGGCTGGAGCCCAGAATGTTGTTGCTGATCATCTCTCGAGACTGGACCCTGACCACATTGGACTTACCCTACCAATCAATGAGATTTTTCCCGATGAGCACCTATTGGCAATGAATGTGGCAAGTGGACCTTGGTATGCCGACATTGCTAATTACCTTGCTTCTGGTTCCCTTCCAAGTGGTTGGCCTAAAATCCAGCGCGAGCGTCTCATTGCAGAAGCAAAGTATTATTTCTGGGATAATTCACTTCTTTTTCGAATAGGTGCTGATCAGATCATCTGTCGCTGTATTCCTGACAGCAAATTCCCCAGTGTGCTATCCTTCTCCCACGATCAGGCCTGCAGAGGCCATTTCTCTGGGAGGAAAACTGCAGCCAAGGTGTTGCAGTGTGGGTTCTTTTGGCCCTCCCTTCACTAGGATGCACACAATTATGCTAAACATTGCACTAGGTGCCAGTCGTCAGGGTCAATGTCATGCTGTGACATGATGCCCTTACAACCCATCCTAGCTGCGGAAATCTTCGACATTTGGGGAATCGATTTCATGGGTCCCTTTCCTCCTTCCAATGGCTTCGAATACATCCTCATTGCTGTTGATTATGTTTCGAAATGGGTCAAGGCTATTCTCACGCGCCATGCTGACCATGTCATATCCACTTGATTTTTCAAAGACCACATTTTTGCACGCTTTGGGATCCCTCGAGCCATTATCTTGAATGGAGGAAGACATTTTATCCATGCTTCTTTTCAGGCACTTCTGAGGAAGTATGGAGTCCACCACCGTATTGCATCTCTATATCATCCTCAGATGAACGGCCAAGCTGAGGTGTCGAACCGGAAAATCAAGCAAATTCTCCAGAAAACGGTTCGGCTTGACTGTAAGGATTGGTCCGACAAGCTGATTGATGCACTTTGGGCGTATCGGACTGCCTTCAAGGCTCCCCTAGGTATGTCTCCTTATAGAATCATTTACGGGAAGCCTTGTCATTTGCCCGTGGAGCTAGAGCACCGCACTTATTGGGCAGTTCGCCAATGTAACCTCGACCCAGACCTGTGTGGTTGAGAAAGGAAACTCCAACTCCAAGAGCTGGAAGAGCTCCGTCGCGAAGCCTATGATTCTGCTTTAACTTTCAAGCAACGCATTAAGGCTTTTCACGACAGCCGTATTCGGCAGAAGGAATTTGAGCCATCTCAGTAAGTTTGGCTTTACAATGCCTGGCTCAAATTCTTTCTAGGAAAGTTGAAGTCCAAATGGACTGGTCCCTTCTTGGTCTCGAGACCATTTCCCAACGGGGCCGTTGAAATTGAAGATCCCAAATCTGGACATAAATTTAAGGTCAATGGGCAGCGTTTAAAACCTTATCTTACTCATGAACCTACCTCCATTGGAGAAACTGTTGCCCTGCTGGAGGGTAACTAATGTCGTGCCTCATTTTGAGTCCAGCTGGGGACGTTAAATTCAGCGCTCGTTGGGAGGCACCCCAGCAGCACTCCTCCACTGACACTCACACTTCACTTCGCACCTTTTCACCACCTGGCATCCACCCACCCTACCACCCTGCTATATACCCTGCACCTCAGCTCTCGCTCCTTGATCTTTGGACCTTCCTCTACTCTACCCTGCATGCATATGAGGGCATAGCATCGTTTGGCATGGGGGGTGGATAGGCATCTATAGGACCTGGGTATTATATGATATCATGCAGTTTCCATCCATCTATAAATATGTACATAGCATAAAAAAAAGGTGTTTAGTAATGATCCGAAGACTGAAACAAAAATACAATAAGTGTTTATGGATATTCAACCACTGTTTTGAAGACTTTCTAGGCCACAGAAGCTTGATTCGCTCGGGCTCAGCTTAATTCACTTGAGCATTGACAAGATAGATCGGAATTTCTCCAAACTAGGGACGTATTCTTGTACCTGAGACATTAGTACAGGATCTGTTGGTTTGCTTATACTCGAGAGCCTAAGTAATCTTGGTTCACACTACACATATCAAGAAAGACCAGGTGAACATAAGATCCAACCCTAGTGTTCATTAGGGAAGGTGGAGTCCTTACCTATGCACGCAGGTAGACTTTTTATCCCAGGCTTTAGTCTTGTGTCTAGGAGAAGCCCTTTCCACCAAAAAGGAACTCTCCCACCAAAAGAAAAGTGTGCTCCTCCAAATAAAGTTGTAAGAGATATACTGACACTTGTTTCATAAAAAAAAAAAATCTGTGCAAATAAGTCAGTATATCTCGCAAATATCTGTAAAGTCTTCTCCCTAAAAAGTTTTTCAGGGCAAGTTACAAATACCCTATTTCTACCATATATTCTTTGAGCCACAAATGTAATCAAAAGGGAGTTGAGTTTTCCATCATCTTTTTAAGGGTCAATCCGAAGACACAAGCTGAAACTAGGACCAACCTGCACTTAAAGATTCGTGAAACCCTGGGCTTGAGTCTTAATGTTCATCTGGTCAGTCTTGATCCTTCACTATGCACAAGCCATAATCTCTTGAGCTCTCAAGTACGGCAAAAACCTTCTGAGTCCTAGAAATCGTACTTAAGGTTTAAATATCAAGAGTCCAAGTTAGTCGAGAGATGGTCTATGTCACATAAGACTTAAAGTACTGGTAGTCTTCTCTGCAATTGGTTCTCACAATATCCAACAAATAAACACACCCATGTCGCCTCAGAAGAAAATCTTCAGCTTAAGATCATTTCTAAATACAATACAAATTGTTTTGCTAGGGACTAGCAAAAGATAGACATGGGGGTATGATTGTACAGCAAAAATACACCAACAAATATGCCATCTTGTGTTATTTCCTAGCACTGCCATTGCATATTAGGTAGCCATAGTTGCATTTGTAAAATTAACACATGCATGCATTTATTTGAGAGGGGAGGATAATGCAAATAATTGGCCATGTAAATAACAACTTCTTCAAGTGCTGCCTCGTAATTTCACCTTCTTCATTTTTTTATTTTGACTTTGAATTTCTTCTCCTTCGCGCTACTTAGGGCATGGGCATGCACATCTTCACGCCTTTCCTCTGCCAGCAGCATGCTCTGCCTACTGCATGGCTGTGGCAAGCTTCTCCTTCTTTAAAAAGCCCTACCCTCTTCCTTGCGAGGGAGAGCCTGGAACATACACACCCACAGACACCTTCCTCCAAGCCATCTTCCTCCCCTCTCCCCTCCATATGCAGTAGCTCTTCCACTGAAGAGACACACTGCGGGTAGGAGCAAGCTCACAGTGGTCCCACGACCACCACTGTGAGTTCCACCACCGCCCAGCTCCTTCGTGAGCAGGTGGGCGTGGTGGTTCACCCTCTGTTTCAACCGCTGAATCCCATCGCCATTGCCAGAAGCTCCAAGCTCCTGAGCTCCAGCAACAGCAGCTCGGCAACTAGCACCCGCGCAAGCACCCCCACGCATTCCAGCACCGTTCGCAATCCCTTTTCGCGCACGCAGGCTCCTTCCAGCGCTCCGGCGCACGCAGAACCGGCAGCAACCGGTTGTCCTCTGCTCGCAGCACTGTAGCTACTGTTCACGCATCTCAGCGTGAAACTGTAGCTACAGTGCGATGACCGGAGAGTTTCTCACTTATCCGGTCACGGCGTGCTCTCTCTCCTCACCGCTACTGCCTCCAGCCAGTCACCCGCGTCAGCACTAGCGCCAGCGTTTGCGCCCGCGCTCGTCTGTGCCCGCGTCTTCGCCCGCATCCACTCCTTCCCACAATGCAGTGCGCTGCGTTGCGCTCTTTCTCACACTTCCGCTCCCACCCGCGCACGAAGGCAGCAAGCACACCCGCTCCAGCGCCCGCACGCACCCTTGCGCGCCTGCGCCTGCGCATGCCCGCGCCTATGCCTTGGCCATCAGACGACGCCAACAGCCCTTAGACGGCGTAACTCGCGCGCCCTCTTCCTCCAACGTGCACTCCTCACTCAAAACACACACCACACTCGTACACACACACACTTGTACACCCACACTCACTTGTACACACCTTTACATACTTATACATACATACATACATACATATATATATATATACTCACACATATTAATACCTATACAACTATATATAAGTATATATACATATATCTATATATATACATACATATATATATATATATATCTATATACATAGATACTTATACAGATATATCCATATACATATATACATATATATATCTATATCTATATAGTTAAATATATATACATATATATCTAGTTATAAATATAGATATATATATATATATATAGACACACACATATACGCCTATATATTTACAACCCTATCTATATATATACTTATATATATATATATTTACAAACACATCACCTACCTGTATCCCTACGCATTAGTCACTCCACCACGTATTATATCGCGGGAATATCTGCACCAGTTGCTGATATTCTCCGATACCTGCGTAGAGAAAGCACCTCCGCACACACTCCTACACATCCATCCTACACTCTACACGGCACTTCGTCTTGTTGGTTGCATCTTACTAGACGTGGACCAACTCGACACTGTGCTACATGCCATTTCCACCTCCACCCCCACCCCTATATATATAATGTATATATCTATATATATATAGACTATATTTATTTCTTTACAAGCAACCTATCTAGTTTTTATTTCTCTTTTGTTTCCTGCTATTAAAAAGATTAAAAAAAAAAGTAAAAGAGAAAAGATAATCCTTGTCTTGCAGGTACTCAATCTTGCGAATAGCAAGGCTAGTTTTTGGAACCCTAATTTGGCTTAAAGCCAAGGACCTAATTTTGAGGGTGTACCTTAAGGATAAAATTTTCAGCAAAAAAATCTTAAATAGAAAAAAAACCAAAAACATAATATACGCACGGAAGAGATTCATTGTAGGAAAGGCGTAGAAACTTATTCACCCTTAATCCCTGCCTCCCTGAGTTCGACCCTGGGCCTAAAAGTGACCAAGATAAAAATTAAGTAGGCCAGGTTAAAAAATTTGTAAAAAGATGGTTAGGCTCAATTTAGGTTAACCACTATACTCACTTCAACGATAATTTCATTATATTAACACAACCTGTTCGAGTCCTGACACCTGTCCGATCAAAACTTGGGCAGAACTCTAATCTGAATTCCTAAAGAAATTTTTCCTGGTTGGTCAGATGAATGCTTTGAGGCACCAGATCATTCACTTCAAGCAAAATGTAGGAGAACCACTTCATGAGGCATGGGATCGCTTTCTGGATCTCATGTGGAAATGCCCCCATCATGAAGTTCCTAAATGGGAACAGGTCCAGTCTTTTTACTAAGGACTCCATGAGGACATCAGGCTCTTTGTCAATGCAACCTGTGGTGGCAACTTCATGGGTCAGCATGAAGATAACGTTTGGGAGATTCTCGAGAACATGTGCGAGAACTCCATAGACAATGAATCTATGGGTGTGTCCGACCGGACGACCACCCGTGCATTGACAAACACGCGAGGAGCACACGAGACTCAAGGCATGTCCGCATCCATCGATCTAGAATTGGTAGCCAGTCTCCTGGACAAGGTCTCAATCATTGAGAAGAAGGTGAATGACTTGACTCGACATCTGCAGAGAGCCATTGCAGCACACCAAAACACGTATGCGTAACCGCGCTCTGGTAGGGGGGCTGTGCATAGCATTTACCACCACCCTCGTCAAGGTATGGACCCATATCCGCCCCCGTCTGATCTTTGTTTCGGAGGAAACTATGGACCCACCAACTCTAGTTGGGAGAACTCTGAACCCTCGTACTCTAACTTTTCTGGAGTTCCTTAGACCTGCGAGGATCTCTACGCTATCCAGAATGATCCATTCTCCAATAACTACAACCCTGGATGGCGTAATCATCCTAATTTCGCGTGGGTGGGGAATAATCAAAATCCTAGATCTCAATTCCAACCCCGACCACAGGCTCCATGGCCATATTAGCCCGCTTAGCCCAAGCCCAATCCAAATTACCAATCCAGACCGTCAAGGGAAGATCAAATGACTTTGATTCTACAAACCTTGGCTGACATCCAAAAGACTAATCCAGCTATGTGAAAATAGCACAAATACGAGATCACAAAGGTTCGAAATCAACTCACACAGATGGTGGGATCTCACCAACCTGGTGCACTTCCATCTCAACCACTGCTGAATCCGAATAACGTACCGAACCAGAGGCACATTATGACGCCAAATCAGGGTCAAGCTCATTATGTTTATTAGGCCCCTTCTGCTCCATCACCTGACAGGATGGAAGCTTTGACATCATACTGGGCATATCAGCAGTAACCACCTATTTTGCCAACTCCAAACCAAAACCAGGTGGATCTTAATTATGTTACCACCCGTAGTAGCAAATCGACCCAGGATCCACCTTATCGTAGCCACTTGATGCCTGGTAGTTCAAATCCTAACCCTAGGAGAGTTATCCAAGACACTCCTATCCCAGATCCTGAGCCTAAATCAATTCTAGAAGAACCTATAGAGGTTAAATTTCCTGAGGCCTTGACTAAGGGAAAGAGGAAACCCAAACTTGTGGCACTTGAGGAAGATTTGATCAAGCTCTTTAGGTAAGTCCAGATAAACATCCCCTTGATGGATGCGATCCGCCACGTACCAACTTACGTGAAATTTTTGAAGGATTTATGTACACTAAAGCATAAGCCCCGAAATAAAGACGAGAGTCTGATCATATTGTCGAAGCAAGTTAGCTCAATCATTTTGAGCAAACTCTCGCAAAAAGCAAAAGATCAAGTGATTTAGAATTCGATCACTTTGATCTCCTGTAGGATCAGTGATTTACAATTTGATTAAGCATTGTTGGATTTAGGAGCCTCTATAAACCTGATCCTTACATCCCTACTAGACCACTTTGAGGAAACTGAGCTCAAACCGACTGAGGTGACCTTGCAGTTAGCAGACAGATCGATCAAGTCACCTAGAGGAATTCTTGAGGATGTTCTAGTACGGATCCAAGATTTCTATTTCCTGGTGGACTTCATTATCTTAGATATGGATACTCTTGAAAATCTGAGAAACACACCGATCATCTTAGGGAGACCATTCTTAACCACAACTAGGGCAAACATCAACTATGAAGAGGGTCGAATCGAGTTGAAATTCGGGAATAAAACATTACATATTGATATCTTTAAGGCTAAAAAATGAATAAACTATGGGGCAATAGAAGTACGCGACATCAGTTCTGTGGTTGAGGACCCAATTATAGAAGAAAACACAATTATTCTCGATCCTCAACCTCAAGAAGATCTTGACCCATAGATAAAGGAGCCCAGAGCTGAACCTGATTCACCCAAACTCGCACTTTATTTGCTGAGGCCCATCCTGAACCCCCACCTGCTGCTGATAACTCAGTTATGGAACTGAAACACTCCCAGATCATTTGAAGTACTTTTTCTTAGGTTCCAATCAAACATTCTTGTAATCATCAACTCCCGACTCACACATGATTAGGAAACAAAGCTGATTTCTGTTCTCTAGTAGCATCGAAGAGCCATCGGATGGACTCTTGATGATCTAACTAGTATAAGTCCCCCGTAATGCACACACCATATCTACAATGAAGAGGGCTCACGACCATCTCGAGAGATGCAGAGAAAACTCAATCCGAATCTACAGGGGGTCGTTGATGCATTAATTCTCAACATAGTTAATTAAGTTAATTAGACTTAATTAATTATGTCAAAAAGTAACTTAGGTTAACTTGAATTAATGTCGTGAATATAGTATAGGGTCAAGTTAACTTGACATTTTAGATTTTTATTCTTTTTTAACTAATTGAGTCCAGGTCGTTCACTGGGAGGCATAATTGTAGGCTTAATTCACCATTAATCCCTGAGTATTAATTAATAACTACTTAATTAATTAGATTATAATTAATAATACTTTAAGCACATGAATATAGCACAAGATATTAACGATAAAAGTATGCAATATTCCATTTGAAAAGAAATATGTTTACAAGAAATATTTGACATTAGAAATCAAATAGAAACATTATTTATTACAAAACATAAGGCATAAAATGAAATTACAAGAGTTATCAATGCCTTTACAGCAATTAAAAGCTCAAAACATAACAAATAACAACTTCAGCCCTAAAATCAGACGTCTGAAAATAGAGTTAGACGACTTATAAGTGTGATGGAAACACCATCATGAGCCCTAACTAACTCATTTTGACCCAAAGAAGAGAACAAAAGCTCCTACATAACTAACTAGAGGTCCTAATTCAATGAATAACCATTTTTAGAGAAAAGCAAGAAATAAGGGGTAAAACTGCAATGTTACCATTGCAGTACAACAACGGGTTTTCTAAAGGGCTAAACACAGGTCAAATGATCTTAACAAGATAAAAAGTGAGTTGGTTCAAATAGAAAATGGTTCATATGAATTCTGGGAATTAAATAACTTATTGTAACCCTAAAATAGACCCGCTTGACTAAACAAGGTTATGATCAGGATAAAATTCACCTAAACCCTCTAAAAATCATATAAAAATATTCTCTATGGTTTAGAACCTTCAATTTGGCCATTGGAACCTATTTTGACCTAGAATGGGTTCTCAGACAAATACTTGCCCTAATTGGGTTTTTGCATAAATTACCCAGTCAAACGTGGTCAAACCAAAAATACAAATTCACCATTGGATTTATTAGGTTCAAATTAGGTTTGTACTAAAATTTGGACCTAAGGGAAACTCATCTTGACTCACTTTGCAAATAAGTCCAACCTGATTACATTTCTACCCCTATCTTTCGAAAACCTCTGTAGAAACCCCCCTAGCTTCTTCTTCGTTCTTTGAAATTAGGTGCCTCCGCCATTATAGCGGAGGGAATCCTACTCCGGTGAGATTGCAAGGGCGATTTCTCCCTGATCCCTCAGAGAACCCCCTTCAAAATTGAAAGGGAGATTCTCTGAGAAATCTCCTCCAATATGAACCTAATTTGAGGCCCTACTTGGTACCCAATCTCTCATGTGAACGCATGAGAGATTCGGGTCTCTTTCGAGTTACCATTTCCAGTGAACATACCTTGCTTGGAAGCCTGGCTTCCAAGCACAAATCCATCCTCATAAGCCTATCTAAGAGACCCCAAATCGCCTCACATCTGGTAAGCTTGAAATTGACCGAGAAAACCCCTCAAATTCATCTCTCCTCCTCCGGCCAGTTCGCTCATCAAGCTCCAATGACCTTCCTTGATTTCCCTTGTCTCCTAGCCACAATACCGGTGGCAGGTTCCTCTCCCTCATGTTCGTCCGCGTCGCGCAGTACCCGTCGATGCCTCTGCATCCCCTTTGACCTCGCTGACCACCTTCTCTGAGCACCTTCATCTTCGACGTCGGCGGCGAGTTCGCTCCACCTCCACAGACCATCTCCCTCCCCGCCGATTGGTCCATAAGCTCCGCCCTGACTCACTAAACGTAACCCCCCACTCACAACACTCTGCCACTCACTCAAACATACCCTTGAACACACCCACACATACGGCTGCAGAGTGCCCTAGGCACGCCCCCACAGGCGGTCCCACGCCACACCGATCATCGCATCACACTCGCCGTGCCTCGGCGAAGCCTCCTGAACATTCTGACGTGGCCGCAAGGCCGTTTGCATGGTTTCAGGTACAGGGGCTTGCCGCCATTGAAGCGAAGCACGAAGCAAGCTTGCAGCAGCTCCAGGCTTCGCTTGCTCTAGGCTCATAGTCCCAGGTTGCGTGGGATATACTCGCGCATAACTCCAGGCATCTAATTAGTGTTGAAGGCTGAAGCTGTAGCTGCAATTGAACGAAGCATCTCTGTCGTAGATGCGCACGAGGAAGGTGGGCAGATAGTCCCACCTCAAAAACTTTTGGCGCACTGCAGCCGCATAAGTTGAATTTCTGCATTAAGCTCTTTGCCTCCTACTCACGGGGTGAGGTCCCCTCTCACCCGACTCGACGCCTCGTCCGCGACCACCCCCCACGGACCTGGTGATCCGACTCGACCCAGCACACCTCGCCCACCACCGCACGCCGGTGGGCCTGGTTCCAGACGCATACCTGACCCGATTACTCGAGAAAGTGGCTCTGGGAGAGCGAACCTAAGAGAGAAAGAAGAGAAGAGAGCTCGCGCGGGTAGGGGGTAAGTTTTGCTCTGCAGAGGAAGGAGAAGACAAGGCCGAAGAGGAAGCTAAGGGCTAAGGCCAAGGAAGAAGAAGGAGGAAGCCAAAGTCAGAAGCTAAGGAAAGAAAAGAGCTATAGTAGAGAGAGGAAGGAAAAGGCTGAAGCCAAGGAAGGCAGAGAAAGAAAAGAGAAGGACAAAACTGAAGGAAGAAGAAGCTGAAGGCAGCCGTCAGAGAGAGAGAAGTGGAAAGGCAAAAGAAGAAAAGACAGAGGAAGATCAGAGGAAGACTAAGGTAAGGAATTAGAAGAAAATAAAGAAGAGAAAGAACGAAGAAGAGGATTGAAAGCAACTGTAACGACCCGATTCCCGAGTCCCTACGAGACACGAGAACCGGATCGACTCAACTAATCCCAAGACCTGGTCGTCCAACGAGGAAGTAACCAAAAGAGCAGTAAAATAAACCACATTCAGCATGAATATAACTAACAGTAAGAAAATACAGCAGTAAGGAAAGAAACTACTACAGTATATACCACCACAACAGTAGAACAACATTCATAACATAATATGAACTGCAGGTAAAGAAAAGTACAGTGGTAACAAGAACTACTCACTATAGTGGAACAAAAAGAGGTACAAGAGAACAGTGGTAACTCTACTGGACCCTACTCGGCCCAGCGTCCTCTGCAGCCGCCAACCCTGGCTGCTCAACACCTGGTCTTGAAAGGTAACGAGTGTAACACGTCAGCAAAACGCTGAGTAGAGTGGCAACTAAAACAAAAGAAACAGTAGAGTGTACAGTAGCTGTTATGTTCTGTTACTTTCTTTAATTACGTCTTTCTATTGTCTCACAATTTATCTATTTCTCAGATCCTTCACTTGATCTCGAATGTTCCTCGTGGGAACGATCTTGATTGCAGTCTTTTCCGAGCAGTAGAAGTAGCACGTGGTGCTCTCCTGGCCGGGAGAGTCCCCCGTGGTGATCCTACTCTCAGTCAACCACCCCAGGGTCACGGACAGACGTAATGGTGACTATGGCACGCGCGATAAATGCACAGGTAGCTAACCCGCACTGGCACGCGGTCAATCGTTTCCGTTAACGGGTGCGCCCAAAGCACAGCACGGAACCAGTACAGGGCAGAGCCCTCTCAATAACAGGGGTCCAACCCCTCCACAGTAACCAAACAGGGGCCTTGCCCCTCCACAGTCCGCGCACCCTCGCCTGACACCCTGGTTTGCCTAGTGGGCCTAACAAGTTGGTGTAGGAGGCTAGCAGAACCCCGGGGCCCGTGGGGTAGCTAGTACCTCCCTACACTAGTAGCTCTCCTCGGTACTACGTACACGAGGGCTAGCAAGTCGGTACAAAGTGGCCAGTCCTAACCCCGGGTCCCTGGGGCGGCTGGCTCCGCTCTGCACTAAACAGGTACAGGTACTTCCCTTGGTACTACGTACCCAAGAGACAGCACACTACAACGTCTTTTCTTTCTCAGTTCCATTCCTTTCTCTTTCCAGGAGTTCCACTCCTAATTCCCCGTAGGGTTCCAGTTCTTTCAACTCAGCACATTCAGGTTTCACCTTTCCAGTTTCACGTTCATACATCCCATATTCTCAGACATGCTCATTTATTCATAACAGACAGCTCTTAAACCAATTTACAGGTAGCTATTATTTCCTTTCCACATTTTCCAAGACTGCAGTATTCATATATTCCACTAGTTCTTCCCATCCTAGGATTCATGCCATACCCTAGGATCTATCATACAATCTAGTTTTTCAGCCCTAGGATTCGTGCAACACCCTAGGATCTACCATTCATTCTAGTTTCTCATTCCTAGGATTCATGCAATGTCCTAGGTTCTATTTATGGTTCCATAATTAACAGATTATACCAATAAACTTACAAGCCACTCTACCGATTACAACAGGAGTACAGGGGGCGTGGTTGGGAATCCCGCGTGCCTCCGCAACCCCCGAGACTGCAACGGAATGGGGTCCTATCACAAGGATCAAACACAAGGAGTTTCTCAAAACAGTATATAGCTACTGTAGACAGGTAGAGGATTTAATTTCGAAAAGCACGCAACTCGAAACGTGGAAAACGGACTCCGAACGGGCCCTAAACGGGTCGAAAACAACGAAACAGTGCAAAATCAGACGTCTGGAACCTCTTCCAGATGTCTTAAAAGTGGATCAGAGGTTACCTTTGCTCTGCGTGGTCTCTCAGACATCCATAATCCTGCGGGGGCGTCTGGCCTAGTTCCCAGACGTCAGATGGTTACCCCGGACATCTGGAAGTCGCTCCCGTCGTCTGGCACTGCAGCCAGACGTCTGATTCGCGCTGGATGGCGAATCCGAACCTGCGCGTACCCATTTCCTCTCTCTCTTAGTACGGTCAGTCGAAGAAGAGGAAGAAAGACGGAAATAACTCACCTTTCAGACGTCTGGACAGTCCTCCAGACGTCCTCCCCGCCGTCTAGTTGAAAGCCCAGACGTCTGATTCTGGAGAAAATTCCAAAATCAGGGCGTAACTCGCCCTCCGCTTGCGACGATCGGCCGCGCCGCGACTCGTCCGCCTGCTGCACGAGCTGCAGCAGGCCTCCCGCGTCACCCCGCATCTGCTGCGCCCCCGCCGGCCGGCTCCCGTTGCCCTGGTAGGCTCGAGCCCTCACGGCCGACGCCTCCTCCCTCGCGCAGCACCTCCTCCCGCACCCGCCGCGGCTGTCGCCGCCGCCGCTCACTCGCACTCGCTCTCGCGCACCGGCTGGAAGGAGAAGAGGAAGGGGGCGGATGTGATGAGAGTGAGGGAGGGGGCGTGGCGTTTTAAAGCCGCGCGGGGAGGAGAGAGAGCGGACAGAGGGCGCAGCCTGCGGCCGCAGGAGAGAGGGAAAAAGAGAGAGAAAGAGATGCGCTCGCAAGTCTACGTGCTCAGGCGCGCAGACGAAACCGTTCGTGTCGAAAAAACCGAATCCCAGACGTCTGGAAGGGGTTCCAGACGTCTGGTCTGACGTCTGGGCCACCTCCCAGACGTCTTAAAAGACGTCTGAAGCCGCGCGTTCGTAACAGCAACTGCCAGAGACAGAGAAAAGAAGGAGAAGAAGAAGAGTCAAGAACTGTAGCATCCACATTTTAAGACGTCTGATTCACAAATTAGACGTCCAATTTTGTGTTTGTTCACATACATTGGTTCCTTTAGTGCCTTACATTTATTCTTATCTTTTTGCACTATGAGATTGATTTTATTGCATATTATATTCTTTTAAATTATCAAGTTGTGATCTTGATTTCTAAACCCTAATTTTCTCCCTATGTTTGACCTCGGACTTTTAAATTCGAGTAATAAATTATATTTATTTTGAACGCTTTTTCGACTGTACTACAACGTGACTTTTTTAAAAACTCGATCAAGCGCTCCTAACAAAGTGCAAATTGGATTTCTGATAAAATCTAAGGACATCTGATTCTTCTCTTATACATTTATTTTCTTCTTAAGCTCTTTAGCTCTCTCTCTTTCTTCTCTTCTTTCTCCTTAACCTTTTGCTTTCTTTCTTGACCTCTCCTTATCATTTTTTTCTTAAGCTTCTCCTCTTAGTTTCTTCTTTAACCTTTATCTTTTCTTCTCTCCTTTCCTTCTTGTTCCTCCTTACTCTTTTTACTTCTTAAGCTTTTCCTCTTTAAGCTTTTCTTCTTTACTGTGCCTTAAGTTCCACACTTAGTCGAATTTTCATCAACTTTAACCCGCTAACTCTAATTATAAAAATTACGTTTTTAATGGGTGACCCAAACTCGTTCGGGGATACACAATGCCCAACGGGCAAGACCAGACCCTACTTGAGCTCATGCCTAGTTCTTCACTTGGTGGATTTTTCATAATGCATAGTACTGGGCCCAACCAAGCCCGCTCATGCCCACGCCCACACGAGCCCGTGCATGCACACACAACCAAGCACATGCACACGCATGCACCCACACATGCTCAAGTTTCTTTGCACCCTGTGCTAATGACCAAGAGGGTTGTAGTGCGAAAACAGTTTATACCAAGTTACTCACCCATCCATACCCAATGTGGGACTATGGAGCTCATTTTAGGCCAGACTTCAACTAAAGAATCCGACCGGCACACTGGAACAATTCAATCGAGCAAAGGCTCTATCAAAAGATGGTAAGACACTCTACAGGATTTGAGCATCAATTTGATGCTAAGAACTTAATTGACCCAACAATTTAATGGCCGAAGACAGATGTTTCGCATGGCCATTTAAGCTGGTAGAAGAGAGAATTCAAGTCATTTGACCTGAAGAAGGCTTGAGACTTTCTGCTAAATGTTTGGATGACCTCAGTGATGCATTCCGCATCAATTTGGAAAGGAAAGAGATTCTGGAGAAGGCTTAAGAAGCTCAGAAGCTAAGGAGCTTCAATCTAAAGCTTCAGAGCTCAGATTTGAGCTCCATTTGACTCTATAGAGAGATAACAACCTCTGAAAGAGGTCTGAAGAGATTCAAAAGGTCAAAGATGACTGATCTGGGCAGATTTGAGGTTCAAATCTCAACAGAACCACACTGAAACAGTATTGGGTTCATTTCAAACCCAAACTAAATAGAAAATGTCAACTTGTCTAAACCTCAATAAAAATCATTGAATTCACCCTAATTGATCTTTAAATTGTTATAAGAACTAAATCAACCAATTCAATCAAGAAATTAGGCTCTAATTCAACAATTCCAGCTCAACTTTGACTAAATCAGCTCAAGGGTTGATTTCCTGTTCAAAGGCCTAATAGTTCCAATTCAAGTCCTAGATTGACTTAATTCCACCTTAGGAATTTTCCTAGCACCTTAAAACTATGTTTTAAACACTCCTGATGTGTTCTCAGACGTTGCCGCCTGAGACGAAAGGTGCTTGTGTTCGACATAGGATTTTAGGAGTTCTAAGGCCTAAGCAACACCTATAACAACCTCCTAAAGATCTCCTTAAGCTTTCTGACCTGTAAATTTGTTAAAAGTATAATGGAATTAGTCTCTCCAACTCCGCTGGAGATGGAGAAGACTACGGTTAGAGGAAATTTCTAAACATCAAAACACACATTTATTCACTAACTAATGATCCTAAGACATTTTAGGATCATTCTGGAGCTTTTGCGAAGCTTAAAAGGGTTAAAGCTCGAAAATGACTCGTTGGAGCTTGCCAGAGCTCCGATGAGTCTAGAAATGATGTTCTGGAGTTTAAAACTCCAAGGAACTTCTCAGAAATAACCTCAAAAGTCTCCTAAGGTCTCAAGGAACCTCAGGAGCTCAACAAGTGAAGTAATTAAAGAAGAAATTAGAGATAAGCTTCGAATTCAACTAAATCAGGAAATTGAGTTCGTTGGAACTCAGATCAATTCCTCTCACTCAATTGAGTGAGGGGTATTGCTCATTGATGTTCTGTGATGATGTCTGGGTGATTAATTACTCCTTTGAGCTTGCCATTGATAGTGAGCTCAGAGGTTAAAGGAAATTTGGGCGTTTGTGATTTAGGCAATTATTTAATTAATTGTAAAGTCGAATAGGGCCCTTAAGTGATGCGGAAGCGATGGAGGGCTCCAATGAGTGTGTTCTAAGCTAGAGTACCTTCGCCGTATACAGCGGAGATTGCCGGTGAAGATACAGTGATTTAGGCGAATCAGCTGCTAAAACAGTCAGTAAAGAAGCATAGGATGATCATGGAGAGGTAAGGAAGCTAATCAAATGAACGAAATGGTGAATCGAAGTCCAGCGAGGTCGGACTTGGCCTCGTCGGAGTCGGAGAAGATAACTGGAAATTAAGCTAAACTACATTAATCTAGCTACCTAACCTATTCTACACTAAATCTTACCTAGTTTACTGTTACCTGGATGAAGTAGGAGGAAGAAGTCTCCGTCGAAAGCCATGTAATGGAGGAAGAAATCAGAAAGTTGGAGATAGAGCTCTGGCAAGAAAGGAAATGGAGAGGAAGGAGGACGGCGTGCTCCCAAGCCCTATCACAGCCACAGGAGAGGAAGAGGAGGTGAGGGAGTTGAACGCCTTTGGCAGAGAGGCTCCGCAAGAGAGATGAGAGGTCGCCTGAGGTTATGGAGGAATAGCCTATCATTGACTACAGTGGGGGGAAGAGGGAAGGGAGTCGACCCTTGAAATCGAAGGGGTGGATAGCTATTTATTGGTTGCGGTGGTGGTAGAGGGGGTTGTACCTAGACAGGTGTAGGTCTAGGTTCACTGAAACCACCGGCGTCATCTCCGACACCGGTGAAGTTATTCACCTATCCTAATTAAGATTAGTGGCCAATCCGCACCATCAAATGAAGAAGGGAGAGTGAGCCGAAGCTCAGCGGCTTAGGCGGAGGTGTTCTAATGAGGGATAGGCAGTGATCGGGTGGTGCGGTGATCGGTGAACATCAACCATCCAATGCGAGGAAGAAGAAGTTGACTTGTGCTTACAGGGAGGTTTTTGTAATGAAAGTTAAGGGCCTTATTGTAAGAAAAGGACTCAATTGAATGAAATCCTACGGACTAAAACGTAAACAGAGGCATTTTAAGCTTAATTTAATTTAATTCTTTTTCAACTTTTTATATAGGATTATAAATTAGATAAATATTATTTATATGCCTTGAATTTACATTTTTGACCCATTTATATTTATTTATTTAATTAGTTAAATTACTTAAGTTAATTTCATACTTAGGTGTAAATATTAATAATGTTAAATTAAATATTAATTAGGTAGCTAAATGTTAAAAATGTGAGTCCAAATTATTAATTAAATTATTAATAATATAATATAATTTTTTATTTAGTATTTTTAACTTATTTTTGTGGTCCTTAGCATTTTATCCCTTATATTATAATTAAACCCTAAATAAACATATTCCTAGCTAATTAAGTAGAGAAACTAGTTAATTAGGGGTATTTAAGAGCCATGAGGAGTCTCTCATCAGTCGTGAAGAAAGAGATCATCAAATGGTTAGATGCTAGTATCATCTACTTGATCTCTGACCGCCGCTGGGTGAGCCCAATCCAAGTTGTGCCTACAAAGGCAGGGCTCACCATGATTATGACTGAATCTGGAGAGACCATCTTGACACGTAGAGAGTCTACATAGATGATGACAGTGCCATCATGCTCTATAACTCACCTAATTTAGCTAAGTCCTAAGGTAACTTGACCTAAATAATACATAAAAATGGTACAATATCGACCATGCTCTATAACTCACCTAATTTAGCTAAGTCCTAAGGTAAATTGACCTAAATAATACATAAAAAGGGTACAATATCGTATGAAGGAAGATTCATTAGAATATTCCCAAGAGATCGCAAAATAGGTCAAAATAACCAATTTAGGGTTTCCTTTGAAATTATATTATTAAAGAGAACAATTAAACCCTATGTTTGATTTGACCTAGTTTGATAGGATTCTGATGAAAATATTGCAAATTAAACATTCTAAAAATTATAAATAAATATCCCACAAGGTTTAATTTAATCAGATAATTCAAAGAAGCCAATTAAACCTAAAATAATAACCTAGGTGAATAATTAATGTCAAATGAGTTTAAATGGAGGATTTACCAACCAAACAACTTCAAAACTCAAAATTGACATGACCACCAGATTCCCTAGATCCTAATTGAGCTTCCATGAAAAGTTGGACCTGATTTGACAATGTTTGTACCTACTTTGCATTTAGGCCCCTAAGTTCCTTAAATCCTTACAAGTAGGTCCATTTTCATTACTCTTGGGTCCTTCTCTTGTTGCGAACCGATCCCCGGCGTCATCTTCCTCCTTCAGCAGCCGCAGAATCGTTGACCGAACTAACCAACGACTTTCTAGCGCCATTTGCGGCCTCTTCAAGCATCGGCTGAGCTCGACCTCTAAGGCGAAGTTATTCGCCGTTCCGTTCTACGTCAATCAAGATACATCTCGTCGACTATCGTCGTTGCAACAAGCTGCAATCTCTGATCTAAAACAAACATGGAGATACGAGTTGTTGGAAGGTCTTCTCGCTACCTCTTGCAACAAATTCACGCATGGCCGAGGCTCTATAAAGCCTCGCGATGCTCCTCCGAGTCGAGTCGTCTGGAATTCGAGTGCAACCGCTGCCTTCCCTTCTTCCTCGGTGCACCGCCATTGCCAGACCTTGAGGTCTTCTCCGCCCCTTTACTCCGCTGCCTCTCACCATCAAATGAGGGTGCAACCACCTTCGTCTCTCTCTCGTCGAGCTTCTCAGCCCAGCAGCCGGTTCTCTACCTCCTTCATCAGCCTCAATTCCTTCTTCGATTCTTCGCCGGCAGCCTGCCACCGCCATCGATCTCCACCTCTCCTTCCTCCAAATTAGGTTAGCATTTTTCTTCCCCTTTCTTCCCTCTACCTTCTCATCTCTCTAATTTTAAATTCCAACCCCGTTTGAGCCATCACCGACCACCATCTTTAAGGGCTCTGGCAAGCATCTTCGCCACACCACCGAGCCCCTTCTCACAGCATGTAGAAATAGGCAAAAGCTTTGAGGATCTTCCCTGAAGCTCCTAGACTGATATAGGACCGAAAGGTTCATTTTGCTGTGCATAGGTACTCACCGGAGCTACCCTTCGTCTTCACCTCCGGCGACCCTCCGACGAGGATTGCCGCATGCTACACACCTCCATCCTCCTGGCCGTCATGCCCATAACCTCCGCCGTACTCCGCCCATCAAAACCCTCTCTCTATTCGCCTTCCCATCCACTGAGAACACCCACCAAACAAGCCCACTTCCTCTGGCCATCTCCACCTCCGTTCGGCCACCACACTCACTCTCACACCACGAAATCACCACCGCCACGTTCGCCGTGCTTCGGCAAAACTTTTGAACTGGTTTAATGTGGTCGAAAGACCGTCTTATTGATTTTAGGTACAAGACCTACTTGCGCCATTGTTGGAGCTTCTTCGCGAAGCTCCAAACCCTATTCTTGAGGTCTTCACTCTAGGCGTTGGCTTCAGACACGGCGGAACCATTCTAGGAACATCCATGGACCATCAATTGGGGACGTTGATCGCTCCCCCAAGCCAATTGAACGAGAGTTGCTAACTGCTGCTGCATGCGAAGGAAGAGTGGGATTTAGTCCCACATCGGTTGGAGAAAAGCGCCTGGTAGCAGATAAAAGGAAATTTTGCATTGACCTTAGTGCCTTAACACACAGGGGGGTGAGGTCCCCCACACGCGCCCATCATGCCTTGCCCGTGACACTGTTACATGCGGGCCTGATCCAATAACATGCCTAAGCCCACACCTCGACTACTACCCACACCAGTAGCCCTGGTCCTAGGTACGTAGATCCCTGATACCCAATTACTTGAGCATCTGATCGGACACTGGGGAAGAGAAGGGAAAGATAAAGAGAGAGAGCGCGGGGTAGGGGAGGGTTTTGTAGCGTGGAACAGTACCCATTACACCCTTGCCCTCAAGACTTAAGGCGTTTATGCCTGTTCTTTGTCGTCTGAGGGTAAAGTGCTGAGTTGAGTTAAACGTTGATAATTGATAGTTGTGTTGAGCTTGGTGGTTTAAACCACCACTTTTGCTCTATTTTTTATATCAATAAAGAAGCACTTTATTTACTTAGCATATATTACCTTTTGATAGTGATAAATTACGCGAATAACTGCTCCTAGAGACGACTTCAGATTTCTTTTTATTCGAGCTATAAATTTAAATGCTTAATTCGATTTGATCGCTATACTACGATACGACAATTTTATAATACGATCGAAGCAAGTTGAGCAATAGACTATCGGAAATTGAATGCCTCTACGAAGAAAGATCATTTCCCGCTTCCATTCATTGACCAGATTCTTGAGAAACTGGCGGGAAATCAATTTTTCTGTTTCCTAGATGGATACTTTGGACATAATCAGGTGGAAATTCATCTCAAGGATTAGGAAAAGACCACCTTTACCTATCCCTACGGTACGTATTCTGATAAGGTGTAGCTCATCATAGCTAAAATGCCCAAGTAAAGCTAGAAACTAGGTTAAACACTATCAAATTAACACAAAGAAAGAGTTAAGTATGAGAATTAACAGAAAAGACCTAAAACACAAAATCTGTGTTAAAAATGCAAAATTAGGTCATTTATTGAGATATTCTATTAATAAATACAAAATGGTGATCCAATTGCAAATTGAACACACAATTGAGCTCAATGCTTTAAATTAAGAGTGAAATTAACTTCTAATATGTTCAATTAAGCTTCAATGAAAACTTGGTAGCATTTGAACATCATTAGGACCTTGCATTAAGAGTTTCACATTTAGGTCCTCCATTCATAACATTTCATTCATTTTAAAACCTCTAGGGATCCGTTTGAAGGTCGCAAGGACCTATTTGTAACACTTTAGGGACTGCTCTAATATGTTTTTATACCACTTATGGGCCTTGGTGATATTTTCTTACACCGTTTCACCTGGGGGCCTTTGTTGTAATTTTCCCAATAGAACCTGAGAGAACGGTGCACCTCTTGGTGCACTGTTCACACGAACAAGTGAAATCCCAGCCACTCAATTTTCCATCCTTTTGATCTGTGGCTCTTCTCCAATCGAAGCTTTGCACGATTTATCGTGTGGGTTCACCTCTACCCCTAGATCCCATCTAGCGACCGTGATTTGACATGAAAATTTCGTGCGTCCTCTCCTCTCATGCTCACCGTCCCTGACCTAATTGTTTAATCCTACCACCAGGTGACCTGATCCACTGATCACTCTACTTAAGCTAACCCTCTACTCGCGTGCGCACCATCAACCTCCTCTCCTACTTTCTTGAGGCGATCCCTTCGTACCCTCTAGTTCTTCTTACCCTGTTCACTCACCACTGACAATGGTGTGGCTTTTCACCACCAATTCCTCCTCACCGCTAAAGATGATGTATGCCTGAGGACGACCCTGAAGCTCCTCTTGTGGGCTTTTCCTTCGCTGGAGATCTCCCCCCATTCTTCCTCCTTAGCCGCTGGCTTTGGATCCAGGCAACCCCATTCATCTGATTAGATTAGGATTTACTGCTTTGTAGCTTAATTGTAGTGTTGGTTAGAGTAATTTAGGAGTAGATCAGTTGTTAGAGATTAAAATTCAGTGATGACTTAGTGTAGATTAGTAGTGTAGTGTAGAATTCGCACTCGCACTTTATCTGATCAATTCAGATCAGAGGAGATGAATTCATATCACTCATCTGATCACTGATCATACCCTTCACATCACCATTTCATGTTCTGATTTCCCTCGAATTTTAATTCGCAATTCACCCCTCCATTAGAGTCAAATTCTCATCTAATTGCTCTCTAGCTTTGAGATGAGTATTTGCGTTCAAAACCGTCTAGGGGTCTTCCCATTCATTTTAGAAATCCACAAAGACCCCTGATTTGAATTTAAAATGGAATCAGTTTGCTTGATTGATTTTGAATTTGAATTTCAAGCAAGATCGCGAGATTTTGAATCAATTGAGTTTTGAATGATTTTGATCAAGCGAATCGATATATTTTTGTGTAATTGAGTTCATGGCCGTGAATCTAAGATGCTCTTGATGAAAAATTCTTCCTTAGATGAGCCATGTCTGAATTTGGCATGAATTGGGGATTTTATGGTTTTAAAGAGAGAGGTAGAGCCAAGGAAAACCAATTTTGTTGATTTGAAGCTCTACCACTGATTTATGTTTTGTTTTGTGCAAGAATCTGATTTTTGACCTAAAGGATTTTTAGTATTCCTTAAGGTTTTAGACAATTGGGATTCAAGTTGGATTTATTGGACTGATTCTAACACCTCCTTCATGCTATCTATAGCATTAGGAAGGTGTTAGATTAGGGTATTTTTCCTAATTTGAAATGAGTATTACTGTTGATAATTTTTTAATGCAAAGTTTGACACTTTAATCTGGTTTTAATGTGATTTGCAGACCTTATTAGACTTTACAATGTCTAATGTTGTGTTTTGAATCCCAAATTAATACAGTAAAGTGCTGCATCAGCAACTACATGTTCATGGGTTTTTCAACCCTAAATTTGGTACAAATTGGTGTTAATTGAAAATCATTCTTAGATCTTGGATGATACATATACTGAATTGCAAATCAGATATGCTGAATTGAGAAATGGCTGCATAGCAACCTTTGAAAATTGTTTAAGACGCCTGGTTTTGGATTAAAGACCATATGTTAGTTGTTGTAGCTACTGCTGCAGCTATTGGATGTTGCTGTTGCTTCTTAATGGTCTGGATCAATGGGGCAGTGGCTAGGGTTTGTTTACTTCAGATAGTTTATATGTTTAAATTCTTGTATGCCATGTGTACAAGCTTTCGTGTACTTTTAATGACTTTTAAATCCAATTTATTTGCTTGTAATCTGAGTTTAAATGTCTTTGTTAGCTATAACATGTGTCCAACTGCCCAAACATTGATAATTTGATAAAATTGAGTTGAAATTCATGTTTCTCTACTTGAGCACCTTCTATTTGATGTGTTGAGTCATTCTGAGTGCTCTTACTACCTTTCCACTCCTTACAACTCAAACTTAGGCCTTAGGTTCTCAATTAAAATCCTTCTTTAAGGCCTTACAAGTACCAACTTTGTAAATAAATAAAAATACTAAAAAATTTCCAAAAAAATAAAATAAACATGTAGTGAGTAAGAGTAAGTATATATTTAAGTGTATGCAAAGTTCAAAGGTCATCTAAACCTCCGATTTGATAGAACATATTAGTCGACGGTTTAATATACTTTAAAACTCAATAAAAGAACTCAACTTGAAAAAAATTCCAAAAACAACTCTATTCATCTCATCTCTCTCTTTCTCTCTCATCCCCTATCTCTATTACACATATAAAACCCATAAAAATTAGAAAAATTCGAAAAAGACCTAAAAATATTATGTATATTAAGCTATATTTGTACACAATGTGTAATATGTATATAACTTATACATATAACTTACATATGTATTCTATATTATAAATTAAGTATTTAGGATAAATTATTCTATATATAACTTTATTAAATAAGTATCTATTAATTTAATTAACTTATATGTACTATAAGCTATATAAATGTATAAACCCCAATAAATGAACTTATTTATTAGTAATATTGTACATACATATTTATGTACTTATTATGTACATTATACTCTCTACAAACTAATTTAATTATATTTATACAGTAAATAATTAATTTAATAAGTTATTAGGTAGTTTACTAACTTAAAATAAAATAAATTAGTAAATTAAGTTATTAATGGAATAATTTTTATTATAATATTTTAAGTAATTTAAAGTAATTTAACTATATTTATACTGTATTATATTATTTATACGTAATTTATATGTATAACACCTTGAAATGTATATTTAAATGTATATAAATTAAAATAAAACTTGTAAAATTCAATAAAAATATGTATTAAATAATTTAACAAGTATAATGATGTTGTATTAAGTAAATTTGACTGTTAATTATGTAATTTATACTTTATTTAAGAAATAAAATCAAAAATCAATATGTATAACTTGTAAACTTTAGCTAATTTATTTATATAGTAAAATTAATTATTTTTGTAAATAAATTATATAATTATATAGCCCCATATAAGGGCTTTACAACCATATATTTTAATTTAAAATAGGAGCACAATTGGGCCCACAAATCGAGGGCCAAAATCAAGCATCAGAACGCATCCTGCGTAGGTAGCAGCGCCTGAGGGGCGCATCCTTTAGCCCCACATCATTAACTTGAAAGCTCGCGCAATGCCTTATTTATGATTTGTGTTCCTTCCTCCCCAGTCGTCATAGGTGCTGGGCACCCCTCACACTTATAACCCGTCCCCTGAGCATATGAACAAAATGATATTTGATCTAAGTACGGCATGAGATAATGTGGTGTGGTGCATGGCTGGGAGCCGTGAACTGTGCATGGTTGTGATTAGGCATAGTAATGAGCCATAAACATTATTAAAATCACCTAATGAGGATTAGGGTGGCCTTAGTAGAGGTATGGTCCCACCCTTACGGGTGCTGTGTATCCCTCAAAAAGGCTACCTGCCAATTAAGAACTAATTTTTTTTATTAAGATGAACAGTAATCAAGGCTTAAGAGAAAAGAGGAGAAGAGCTGAATTCGGCTAAGTGTTAGCTCTGTAAGCCTCATTGTGCCTTAGTGTGGTGTGTGTTAGTGTCTGCCTGAGTCTGTTGAGTGTGTGTGTGTTGTGTATTGTGCATACATTGTGTGTGTGTGTCTGTATATATGTAAAGTATATGGTAGAGATATATATTATGAATATATAGTATATATGTAAATAATATGTATATAAGTATACTTATAGTATAATAGTATTATTTGAGCTGTTATGTATATAAATAAAAGATAGCTTTAGTGATAGATATAGGTGTCGCTGTAGATAGTAATAAACATTAGTATAGATAATAGTTTTACCTTAGCTTATGTATATAGTTTTTCTAAGGTTATGGCGACACTTTCCTATGTCACCATAGGTACATTATATGTTATTGTTGATATTAGTAAGTTAAGTTAGTAGAGTACATATTATTACTTATTATTGTATTTATGGCTAAGTATTATTAATATAAGTTGTAAATAGATAATATAGAATATTTATTTATGGCTTTTAATGCTTGTTTGTAGATAAATATTTTCAAGCATTGTAATTCATTCTTGCATTTAAAATTAATTCATTATTTCATTATTATACATAAAATCAATCTTTTTGGAATTAAAGAATATTATTAGACTTAGAGAGTGATGTATATCAATAACTGTTTCCTAGTGAATGACTTGGAATAAACCAGTAAAAATTAAGTATATAAAAAAATTGACGTAATAACGATTTTATTTGTAGCATATACTACAACAACGATTGTTTAAAACCCCTTTTTAGTACGAACCGGTAGTCGACGACCATACGCATTCCGCAAGATGCCATTTGGGCTACGCAACACACCCGCCACCTTTTAGCGGTGCATGCTAGCCATATTCTCAGATATGGTAGGTAATTACCTTGAGGTCTTCATGGATAACTTCTCGATATTCGGTGAATCTTTTGATGAATGCCTCCTGCATTTGGTCCAGATCCTTAAGAGATGCATCAAAGTAAACATGGTTCTTTCCTGGGAAAAGAGCCACTTCATGGTTCCTGAGCGCATCGTACTTGAACACCTCATCTCTGAGAGAGGTATCCAGGTCGACCAGGCTAAGGTAAATCTAATTTCCAAGCGACCTGTGCCTAACTCGGTCAAAGACATCAGATCATTCCTTGGGCATGTTGGATTTTATCATTGATTCATACCTAATTTCTCTAAGATCGCATGCCCCTTGAGGAATCCTTTTTCAAAGGATACGCCATTTGAGATATCTAGCAAGTGCGTTCACACATTTGAGATCCTACGTGACTGAGTCACTGAAGCACCAATCCTGCAATTTCCTGACTGGTCTCAACCCTTCAAGATCATGTGTAATGTGTCTGACTATGCAGTAGGAGCGGTGCTGGATCAGAAAACTGATGGGAAACCGGTAGTCATATATTACGCCAGCAAGATATTAGACGAGGCTTAGCGTAATTACACCATTACGAAGAAAGAGCTGTTGGCTATGGTACTTGACCTGGAGAAATTCAAGTCATACCTCCTGGGTTCCCACATCATCATTTACTCAGATCACACTGTAGTGAGGCACTTATGAAGAAGGATGCGAAGCCTAGATTAATCTTCTGGATCTTGCTGTTGCAAGAACTAGATCTTGAAATTCGCGACAAGGCGGGAAAGCAGAATGTGATAGCTGACCATTTACCCTATCTTTCGGACCTATCACGAAGCATTTTCCAGATGAGCACCTCCTGATAGTCAATACGGAACCTCCTTGGTATGCTGATATGGTGAACTTTTTGGCATCTCATCAGATTCCGTCTAATTGGCCAAGGGCCAAGAAAGACAAATTACTCTCAGATGCCAAATAATTTATTTGGAAAGATCTATACCTATTCCACATTAGTGCTGATTAAATCATCAAAAGATGTGCTTCGGAATCTGAGATCAATGGCATTTTGTCCTTCTACCACGGCCAGGCTTGCGGTGGTCACTTCTCTGGACACAAAACTGCTTCACAAGTCCTCTAGTGTGGATTTTATTGGCCCATGATTTTCAAAGATGCACATGACTATTGTAAGGCATGCACTCGTTGCTAGACTTAGGCAACATGAGCTATCGTAATATGATGCCTTTACAGCCGATTCTCGTGTGTGAAATTTTCGACATCTGTCGACATCTGGGGGATTGATTTCGTGGATCCCTTCCCAAAATTTGATGGTATCAAGTACATTCTCCTAGCCATAGATTATGTGTTTAAATGGATCGAAGCCATCCCGACCTGAACCAATGATCATAAAGTCGTGATAAAATTCATTCATCAACACATCTTTTCTCGATTCGATATTCCACGAGCTATCATCTCTGATGGAGGGACCCACTTTGCAAATGTGCACTACCAGTCCTTGATGACAAAGTTTGGGGTATCGCATCGTATTTCGACTACATATCATCCCTAGACTAATGGATTGGCTAAACTGTTAAATCGGGAGATCAAGAAGATCCTTTAGGTCACTATTCTGCCTGACAAGAAGGGTTGGTCTACCTGCCTTTCGGAATCTTGGTGGGCCTATAGGACCGCCCATAAGACCTAGTTAGGAATGTATCCCTTTAGACTCATGTACGGGAAGGCATGTCACCTCCCCGTAGAAATGGAGCATAAAGCCTACTGGGCAGTACAGAAGTACAATCTAGATCTCATGAAGGCTGGAATCACCACTGGATGCAAATGAGCGAGATCAAGGAACTACGTAATGACGCATATGAGAACTCGCAAATCTACAAAGAGAGGGTCAAAGACTTCCAAGACATGCACATTTCACGAAAATCTTTCCATCTTGATCAGAAAGTATTACTCTTTGATGTCAAACTCAAGCTCTTCCCAGAAAAACTCATATCAAAATGGATTTGACCATTCCTTGTGAGACAAGTGTTTGGAAATGGAGCCGTCGAAATCAGTGAACTCAGTCACGATTTAGAACCATTTGTCGTGAATGGTCAGAGACTCAAACCGTTCTTCAAACTCACTAACTCAAATCTGGCTGCAGTATCTTTTGATCTCCATTCTCCCTGAGCTTCATTGCTCCCAGCTAATGGCATTAAACTTGGCACTTAACGGGAGACAATCTGTCATTTTTTAAAAACTTGAAACCCTTCTAACATATCTTTTTGCTGAAATCATATTGCACTTTAGGGTTCCTACGTTATAACAACCGACTTCACCTTTGATACTTATATCAAAGCTAGAAATCGTCTGAAATAGTCATTCCGACCTGCCCATCACCCACCTGTTCTAATGTATGAAATGAGTGGAACTCGAACCCACCTAATTTACAATGAGGATATTGCAAATCTTAGGCATGGGGGGGTATTAAAAATGTAAAACGTTGTGAAAATCAATGCATGGAAGGGTTTCATCGAAAACAAAGAAAAGAGAGGAGAAAAGAAGAAAGGAGAGGTCAATTTAAATTGAATGAAAAATAATTGAGGAGAAGAAAAGGAAAGAAAAGAAAAGAAAAGAGAGAAAAGGAGTAAACAAAAAGAAAAGAATGAGATAATCCCTTGAAATTTAGTATGGAACTTACATAACTTCTAAGTTGGATCGGATGATGAATTAAGACCTAGAAGGCTAAAACTTAGGAGATTAGCGACAAGTATCGATTTTAGGCCACTTAGGCTTGTTTTAAGGCTTAAATAATCACATATTTGTTAAGATCCGGATTAGTCCTCAAGAGGTTGAGGAAAGTGCGAGGCTGATGTAGTAGGTCTAAAGCTTAGGGATTATTCGGCCCCATTGCTTCCCTTTGGTTTGCGGGACTTGGTAACCTAAGCACCCAAAATCACACACTAGTCTAGTTCATTACGCTTAACAAAAAAAATCATGCCAAAAGTATTCTGCTCTAAAAAGTTGTCTTAAAGATCTAGCTTAGGAGCAGCTCGAAGACACAAGTTGATTGGACGAGTTTCTGGTGCAGAGAGGTGGGAAATTCCCCTCGAAGATGCGTAATAACATATCTTCACCTCGGTGCTTGTCTCCTAGGATATCTAAATATCCTACCGGGGACATGTAAGTACCTTGTGCTGGTTCAGGTTCCATGGGTGGCATTATCCTGAAATGTTGAATGCCAGGGCCTGAATCTAGCTAGACAACGCCATGGGCGGCACTATCCTGAAGTGTCGAAAGCTAGGGTTCTAGGGGTTGCTAAGTGCGGTGCTATCCCAAAGCATCGAAAGGCAGGGACCCTTTAAGAATTGATGGTGGGGACAAGGAAATCGATACAGACCGTGTTTAGGGTTAATCCAAGGCTGGATTTAGGGAAATCTAAGAAGAAAAGGCGTGAAAACTCTCAAAATGAAAAATCCTTCTCTATCTCTCTCTTACAAAAATGCACTGGCAAATTGAACCTGGACATGTTACGTATATGCACAGGTGCTTTAACCACTGGGGTCAACGAACCTCTAGGCAGTTTTTGCAAGGCTTAGAAACCTTCGCGGCAGACTCAGGCTAAAGCTGGTCAGGTCTGGATCTTGGCTGATACTTGAGTACCTCTAGACCTATTGTTGGTATTTTGATCTAATTTCTAGAGATGCAGCTTAGTAGGGCATCCTGATGGTGACTGATGAGAACCTCATCATGAGCCATAACTAGCTCATTTTGACCTAATACAAAGGATAAAAGCTCCTACATATCTCAAGGAAAGGCTTAACTCAGAGAATCCTGAGTTTGAGAAGAAAACAAGTCATAAGGGGTAAAAATGCAATTTTACCAGTATAATCTGCATACAGGGTAATTCAGGGCCCAAACATAGGTCAAAGCAGCTTAATAAGAATAAGAGTGGGATGAAATGAGCTAGCAAGGGCTACAGCAATTCCAAGAAACTAAATGATAATCTGTAACCCTAAAACAACCCACTTCAATTCACAAGGTTCGAGGCAAAGTAAAAATAGAATAAACCCTCTAAAATTCATAGAAAAATAATCTCCAGGGTTTAGAACCTTCAATTTGGCCTTCAGAACCCTTTTTGACCTACATTGAGAACCATGCCCAATTAATAACTTAATTTGGGTTTTTGCGTAAATTGACCGGTCAAACAAGGTTTAATATGGAAATGAAATTCACCATCAGATTCCTTAGGTCCTAATTAGTCATGTATAAAAACTTGAGCCTAAGAAGAAACCTCCTTGACCGACTTTACACTTTGGTCCTCATATATTTACTCTTTGGCCCTCAACTTTTGAACCCTCGCATTTTGGCCCCTAACTCTCCTTCGTTCTTTGCAATCAGGTCCCTCCTGCAAAACCTGCCAGCACCATGCTCCGGCGACCTTGCACGGAGCATGGCGCCGCGCAGGGTGAGGTGGGGGACCTGGCAAGTAAACCGGGGGTGCCCTGCGTCGTCAGCCGTCGCAGGGACACCCCCCTGGTCGTTGTAACCCACCATACCGGCCGTGCGAACGCACGGACGGTATGGGTTCTTGTTTCCGACCATCCTCCGGTGAGGGAGACACGTCGTCTCCCTCCGCCTTCCTCCCTGTTTGATCCCTATAAATACCCCCCGTTACTCCACCGACCGGGGCAGCCTGGATCTGACGGAGAAAATCCCCAACTTTCCTCTCTTCTTCCTCCGGCAGATGCTCACCAGCTCCGGCGGTTTCCTCCCCCTCCTCCTCTTCGCTCTGCCGCAATACCAGCAGCAGAGACTTCCTCCCCTGCTCTTCCCGCGCCACGCCGCACCCAGCTGGCGCCTCTCCGGCTCTCTGCTCGCCGCCGCCCCTTTCCCTGAGCATCGTCTTCTCCGGCGACAGTCGATACGACTGTCGCCCTGTTCCTCCCCCTTCGTCCCTGCAAGTAAGCTAGAGCTACTCCCCTTCTTCTCCTCTTTCTTTCCCCGCTTTCAATTTATTCAATTAAGCCCTCGACCGACCCTGACCACCTTCACCCCCTTCGTCTCCGACCACCCTCCGGCGAGCCGCTCCCATCACCTCAGCGACCCACACGGCTCGCCGACCACCGCAGGACCTCCGCCTCCTCACCCTGATCAACCTCCGCCCTGCCACTTCCCCCACATCACCCTCTGCAACCCCACCGAACAGACCCATCCTCCGACCCACAGTCCGACCTAGGGCAGCCCTCGCACGCCGCCCCGCGCCTCGCCACCACCCACACGAGCTTCGCCGCACCCTGGCGAAGCTCCTGGCACTTTCTGATTAGGCCGAGAGGCCGTTTTCTTGTGAACAGGCCACCCGACCTCCGCCGCCATTGCCGCGCAGGAGGAACTGCTTCCGCCTGCAGCTACAGGTGCGCCACGCTCAGCGCCACGCCCAGATTCAACTCCCAGGCCTTGTGAGGCGTTTTGGCAAAACACCAGGTTCGCAGCTAAGGCAGAAAGCTTCGCGTGACGCCGCAATCTCCTGCTGACTTCCCCGCTGCGGGCGCGCAATTGAGGTGGGACATTTAGTCCCACCTCGGAAAAGCCTGAAGAGGCGCAGCAATATAAGATGCAAAAGTGCTGGAGGCTTACTGCCTCAGCACACGGGGTGAGGTCCCCTTCACCCGCCCGGTTACCCGGTCTCGTCCGCGCTCACGCCCCGCGGACCTGACCCGACCCGACCCGACTTAAGACTGACCTGCACTCCTCGCCCACCACGCACGCCGGTGGGCCTGGACCCGGGCCTGACCCGAACCCGGTTACCCGGCAGCTCTGGGAGAGCTTTCCCAAGAGTGGTTTCAGAGAGAGAGAGAGACGCGGGGGGTTGGGTAGAGTAGGTTTTGCCTCTGACGAAAAACTCTGAAGTGTGCAGGCACAGGCGAAGAAGAAGACCCGCGGAAGAAGAAGGAAGCTGACTGTAGCAACAGGTAGTTAAGTCGTCTGATTTGGAAATCAGACGACGGCCTGAAGGGAAAAGAAGGAAGGAGGGGTGACGTCCCTGGCTGAAAAAGAAAAGAAGAAGCTGACACTTAGCCGCAGGGAGGAGAAACAAGAAGAAACTCTAAAGAAGAGGCTGAGCAAGGCAGAAGAAGAGGAAAGGCTGCAGAGAAGAAGTACAGCAGAGCCAAGGAAGAAGAAACCTTCACAGAAGAGACTGCAGAAAAAGAAGAAGAGAGGCCAAGACAGAAACCAAGGAAGAAGAAGAAGGAGATCTGAAGAAAGAAAGAGGAGCATCACCTCTGCAGAACAAAGAAGAAGAAGGAGATCTGAAGAAAGAAAGAAAGAAGAACATCACGAGGAGAAAACAAAGAGAACAACAAATTCTTTCCCTCTCTCTTTCTTTATTTTGTAAAAGAAACATGTATATCTCTAGAATACAACTTGCTCCCTGAGTTCGACCTCGGGAACTCTTTTATTTTCCGAGTAAAAAATTTATATATTTGAAATGTTGGTAATAACCGGCTTTACTACAACGTTATAACAAACTAAAACCCGGTTATCCCGAAGCCAAGCGTTTCATTTTGGCGCCGCTGCCGGGGAGCAACGGCTATTCTAGAGGTAAACATTCCTGTTTCTTTTAATTTCTGATAATCTCCTCTCTTTTGTGCAGCTACAGGAACTCAAGAAGACAAGCAACCACACGACAACCACTCCGAAGACAGGTAAATTTTTCCTCTCACTATTAACCCCTAAACTCTAAAGAGGAAGAAAAGAAAAGAACAAGCAATATAGGGCTAACCTGTCTTCCATACTTAGTAACCATAAAGAGTTGCATGTTTTCAACTCATCACTCCTGCACACTATTAAGGGTATTTAAGGGCTAACACATTCTTGCTTGAGCCCTAATTGCCCAACAAAGAGTTAAATGGACCAAGTAGAGCCAACATAAGGTCAAACATTAGGATTTCAGTAGAGACACACCCCTTAATCAAGAATTGAGGAAATCCAAAAGAGGTGTGCCCAAGCCATTGATTGAAAATAATTAACAAGAAAAATCCTAAACAATTGGCTCTCTCTAAACACTTGAACCCTAAAAGACAGGACCTAAAAGCTCTTAAAGAAAACAAGAGGTAAAGTTGACCCCTTGGGTCAACCAACCTTAAATTAGGTCACTCTTTGCACTTAAAAGACTAAAGTTCAAGTGAAAACCTTAAGCACCCTGATCTTAAAATTGGTAGACTTAAGAGGTCAAGATCCCCATTCTGGTCTACCTGGAACCGCAGTGACAAGAGAGGTCGGGTGGGGGAAACCCTGTAACCCGTGGGGACGCTCTACCGTGTAGGGGTCTTCGCGGGACTCTCCCTCTCTGGCTGCCCAGGTAATTCTCAGGTGGACGATCTTTCTGATCAAGGGGTCCATCTGCCCCGTACCTCTATAGTCACCCAACACATTTTTGGGTGCCTTGATTGGGTCCAGCACCTTCTAACTCACCTCTCCCAACTGTGCATGTACGGAAGGAGGTCCCTAGGACCACCCTTAAGACCTCCATTAGAAATTCACTCTCGTCAAGGCCAAGCCTCGACGCCCGTGTTTGTGCAGCAACACCCTCACATTATTCTCTCTTCTGATTCAGAACCAAGTTCTTCTTCTTCCCCCATCATGGCTCAGCCAGTTGAGGAAGAAAATAATCTGGAACACCAGCTCCAGCGACTCAATGACCTCTTCCAAAACTTCGTGCACCCACCACAGCGTCCTATGATGCGGGACCACTACAATCCTGCTGCGGTGGCCATTGAGCCTCGAGTCAGAATCCCGACTGGAGGACCTGATTCCGAACTAAAGCCCAACATGATTCATGCTATACCTAAATTCCATGGGCTTAATTCTGAAGATCCCTTCCAGCACATCAAACAGCTAAAGCATCTGGCCCACACTTTTGGATCAGATGCGCAAAATCGGGATATTCTTCTCATGAAGATGTTCTCCTTTTCTCTTATGGACAAGGCCGCCCATTGGTATCAAACTCAGACCCGGCCGATCAACACTTGGGAAGAACTTCAATCCGAATTTTTGAAAAAGTTTTTTCCCGTTGGTCGGACCAACGCCTTGCGCCATCAGATTACACACTTCACTCAACAATCAGGAGAACCTCTCCATGAGGCATGGGATCGTTTTCAGGATCTCATGAGAAAGTGCCCCCATCACGGAGTTCCTAAATGGGAACAAGTCCAATCTTTTTACCAGGGACTCCGTGAGGACATCCGCCTTTTCGTCAATGCAACTTGCGGAGGAAACATCATGGGTCAACATGAAGACACCGTATGGGAGATTCTCGAAAACATGTGCGAGAACTCCATCAACAATGACTCCATGGGATTATTCGACAGGACGAATACCCGCGCAGCGACGAATCTTAAGGGAGCACATGAGACGCAGGGCCTGTCCGCATCAGTCGACCTGGAATTAATGGCCAGTCGATTGGACAAGGTCTCAATCATTGAAAAGAAGGTGGATGAGCTGACTCAGCACTTGCAGCGAGCCACCTCTGCGCGTAACTCCTTTGCACAACCTCCTTCCACACAGGAGACTGTGCAAAACATCCTCCACCGATCCTCCCCTGGATGGATCCATATCCATCCCCATCTGATTCTTGGACTGGAAGATCACTCGATCCTTTCTACACCAGCTGGGGGAACTCCATTCCTCCTTTCCCTGATTCTCAGGAGGGTCCTCAGACCTGCGAGGACCTCAACGCCATCCAGAACGACCCATTCTCCAACACTTACAACCCTGGATGGCGAAACCATCCCAATTTTCACTGGCGGGAAATTCCCAAACCCAAAGACCACCTTTTCAGTCCCGCCACAGCCCTCTCATCACTACCAGCCGCCTCAGCCTCAGCCCAACCCTACTTATCCATCAGGGCCAAATCAAGATCAAATGTCCTTAATCCTTCAGACTCTGGCTGACATTCAAAAATCGAATGCGGCTATTCAAAAACAGCACAAGGACGAGCTTACTGAAGTTAAAACTCAACTGGCCCAGTTGGCAAATTCTCGCCAACCAGGCACACTCCCTTCCCAACCTCTTCCTAACCCAAATAACGTGCCAACCCAGAAGCGCGTTATGAATCCAAATTTAGGCCACGCCCAATGGATTTATCAGGCTCCTACTGCTCCATCTCCAGACGAGATGGAAGCCTCAACTTCTTATGCAGGATCTCAGCAGCAGCCACCCCTCCTACCAAACCCAAACCAAAATCAAGCCGGATTAAATTCTGTAACAACACGTAGTGGTAAGACAACTCAAGACCCGCATTATCCAAACCACTCCCAGCCTGATAACCATGACCCTAGGATAGTTATCCAAGGTACCGCTGTTCCAGATCCACAACCTGAACCTATCCTAGAAGAACCAACCAAGATCCCGTTTCCCGAGGCCCTGACCAAGGGAAAGAAGACCACCAAACCCGTGGCCCCTGAGGAGGACCTGGTCAAGCTCTTTGAGCAGGTCCACATAAACATCCCCTTGATGGATGCAATCCGCCACGTACCAGCTTACGCACGATTTCTAAAGAATATATGTACACCCCAGCGTAAGCCGCGAACCAAGGGAGGGAGCCCAATTGTTCTGTCAGAGCAAGCCAGCTCTGTAATCCTTAGTAGACTCCCACCCAAGGCAAAAGATCCTGGAACTCCCCTGATCTCCTGTAAGATAGGTGGTACCCAATTTGATAGAGCATTGTTAGACTTGGGTGCATCTATAAATCTGATACCCACATCCTTACTTGACCATCTAGAAGAATCTGAGCTGAAACCAACCGAGGTGACATTACAATTAGCAGATCGATCTATAAAGTCACCAAAAGGGATTCTCGAGGATGTTATCGTGAGAGTGCGGGATTTCTATTTTCCAGTGGACTTTATAGTCTTAGACATGGATGCACCTGAGAACCCTAGGGATACACCAATCATTCTAGGGAGACCTTTCTTGGCTACTGCTAGAGCCAACATCAGCTGTGAGGAGGGCCAAATAGAGCTTAAGTTTGGAGATCAAACACTGAAAATTGATATATTTAAGGCCCAACAAGGAATTAATTGCGGCGTCATCGAGCAAATTTGTGACATCAAGACTTTGGTTGATGAATCACACCTCCAGAATGACTCGATTGTGCCTCATCAACCACAGAAGGATCTTGACCCGCAAACAGAGGAGTTGAATCCAGATATGAACAACCCAGTAACTCCCACCCTTGAACCTCACATCTATACTGAACCACCCGCTGCTGCTGAAAACCCCATCCTCGAACTGAAACCCCTTCCCGCTCACTTGAAATACGTATTTTTGGGTTCTAATCAGACCTTTCCTGTGATTATCAATTCCAACCTCAGTCCTGAACAGGAATCCCGTCTGATTATTGTCCTCCAGCAACATCGCAGAGCCATCGGATGGACTCTCGATGACTTGACTGGAATAAGTCCCTCTTATTGTACTCATCATATCTATTCAGAAGAGGGCACACGACCTTCTCGTGAAATGCAGAGACGCTTAAACCCCAATCTGCAGGAGGTCGTGAAAAAGGAGATCATCAAGTGGTTAGATGCCGGGATCATCTACCCGATCTCCGATAGTCGTTGGGTGAGCCCAATTCAGGTCGTGCCCAAGAAGGCAGGACTCACCACTATAACGACTGAGACCGGAGAAATCATTCCTACCCGATTAGCCAACTCGTGGAGAGTCTGTATAGATTACCGTCGACTCAATTCCTCCACGAAGAAGGATCATTTCCCACTACCCTTCATTGATCAAATTCTCGAAAAACTAGCGGGAAATAGGTTCTTCTGCTTTCTTGACGGGTACTCCGGTTATAACCAGGTGGCAATCCATCCTGAGGACCAAGAAAAGACCACGTTCACCTGCCCCTTCGGAACATACGCTTTCCGAAGGATGCCTTTCGGTCTTTGCAATGCACCCGCTACTTTTCAGCGATGCATGCTTGCCATATTCTCAGATATGGTAGGTGATTATCTGGAAGTCTTCATGGATGACTTTTCAGTTTTCGGAGCATCATTCGACGATTGCCTCCAACACTTGGTCCAGATACTCAGGCGGTGCATCGATGTGAATTTGGTTCTTTCCTGGGAAAAGAGCCATTTCATGGTGCCTGAGGGAATTGTCCTGGGACACTCAATTTCGGAGAAAGGTATCCAAGTGGATCGAGCTAAGGTTAATCTGATTTCTCACCTTCCTATGCCTAGCTCGATCAGGGACATCCGATCCTTTTTAGGGCATGTCGGTTTTTATCGACGATTTATCCCTGATTTTTCAAAAATCGCACGCCCCCTGACCACTCTTCTCTCCAAGGATGTTCCCTTCGAAATCTCCAAGGAATGCACTCAAGCATTTGAAATCCTGCGTGACCGAGTCACCCAAGCCCCGATCCTACAGTCCCCTGATTGGTCTCAACCCTTTGAGATCATGTGTGATGCATCCGACTTCGCTGTAGGAGCGGTTTTGGGGCAGAAAAATGACAAGAAACCTGTGGTCATTTACTACGCCAGCAAAACACTCGATGAGGCTCAGCGTAACTATACGGTTACTGAGAAAGAGCTGCTAGCTGTAGTATTTGCCCTAGAGAAGTTCAGATCGTACCTTCTGGGTTCCCATGTCATCATATACTCGGATCACACAGCTGTGAGGCATCTCCTTGCAAAGAAGGACGCGAAACCTCGATTGATCCGATGGATCTTGCTGTTGCAAGAATTTGACCTTGAGATTCGCGACAAAGCGGGGAAACAAAACGTGGTAGCTGATCACTTGTCCCGTCTTCCTTCTGAAATAATTGACCCTTCCGGACCCATCACTGAGCATTTTCCCGATGAGCACCTGCTGACTATTGGTACTAGCCTTCCATGGTTTGCTAATATTGTAAATTACTTGGCATCTCATCAGACCCCGTCCGATTGGCCGAAGGCCAAGAAAGACAAATTACGCTCTGATGCCAAGTATTACATTTGGGAAGACCCGTACCTCTTCCGCATAGGTGCCGATCAGATCATCCGGAGATGTGTCCCGGAAGGGGAAGTCAACAATATCCTCTCTTTCTGCCATGACCAGGCATGCGGTGGCCATTTTGCCGGGCATAAAACCGCATCAAAAGTCCTCCAGTGCGGCTTTTACTGGCCCACACTGTTCAAAGACGCATACAGTCATTGCAAGGCATGCAGTCGTTGCCAGACTTTGGGCAACATGAGCCATCGCGACATGATGCCTATGCAACCGATTCTAGTATGCGAAATCTTTGATGTTTGGGGGATTGATTTTATGGGCCCCTTTCCTGTTTCGGATGGTTTCGAATACATTCTGTTGGCTATGGACTACGTGTCCAAATGGATCGAAGCCATACCGACCCGAACCTGTGATCACAAAATCGTTCTCAAATTCATTCATCAACATATTTTCTCAAGGTTCGGGATTCCTCGTGCAATAATCTCTGATGGGGGGACCCATTTCACAAATGCTCAGTTTAGGTCACTGATGACCAAATACGGGGTGTCTCACCGAATCTCTACTCCTTACCACCCCCAAACTAATGGTCTAGCTGAGCTGTCTAATCGGGAGATCAAGAAAATCCTGCAAGTCACTGTTCGACCTGACAGGAAGGACTGGTCGTCCCGACTTCCGGAAGCATTGTGGGCCTATAGGACCGCCCACAAGACCCAATTAGGCATGTCTCCCTTTAGACTGGTGTACGGAAAGGCATGCCACCTTCCCGTCGAACTGGAGCATAAAGCCTATTGGGCAGTACGGAACTGTAATCTAGATCTTTCCAAGGCTGGGACCCACAGAAAACTCCAAATCAGCGAGATCGATGAATTACGCATAGACGCATACGAGAACTCGCAAATCTACAAGGAGCGGGTTAAAGCCTTCCACGACAAACACATCTCGAGAAAGATCTTTCATCCTGGTCAAAAGGTCCTACTCTTTGATGCCCGACTCAAACTCTTCCCAGGAAAACTGAGATCTAAGTGGGTCGGACCATATTTGGTCCGACAGGTTTTTGGAAATGGAGCAATCGAAATCAGTCCACTCAGCCACGATTCTGAACCTTTCATCGTGAACGGTCAGAGACTCAAGCCGTTCATTGATGTAACTTCTACTAATTTGGCTGAGGCATCTTATACCCTCCTTTCCCCTTGAGCTTATTGCGCCCAGCCGATGGCGTAAAACTCAGCGCTTAACGGGAGGCAGCCCGTCATTCTCTTTGAAAACCTGAAACTTGTTCTGACAGCTTTTTTGCACTTGAAGTTCACACTTTAGGGCAGCCAACTCCACCTCAGGTGCTTGCATCTGAGACTCATCAAAACAGCTATCCTAATGTATGAACTTAGTTGAATAAAAACCCCTAGGTTACAATGAGGACATTGCAAATTTTAGGCATGGGGGGGTAGGAAAGTACAAAAACTTGTAAGAAAAGGTTTCAAACAAAAAAATTCACATATGCCAAAAACACCATAAAAATTAAAAAATTTTCGAAAAAGAATAAGAGGAAAAGAGGAGAAGGAAATTTTTTGAAGGAGAAGAAAAACAAAATGAAAAAGGAGCACAAAATTATAAGAAAAAGTGATAGTCATTAGTAAGGAACTAAGGAATTAACTTAAGTTCTAGACCTCATTCAAGAAAAGTGCACAATGAGATTAGTAAAGAATGCAAACCTTAGGCATTCTTGAATAGACTCTTAGTACCCATTAAGATCTGGACACTCCTCAAGAGGTTGAGGAAAATGAAAAGCTGAAGTATTAGGTCTAAGGCTTAGGGAGTATTCGGCCTCGTTAACTAATTTTTGGTTTACGGGACTCAGTAACCTAAGCACCCTAACCTCACACACAGCCTGGTTCAGTAAGCGTAAAAATCAGAATCATGCAGAAGCGTCGCAAAAATCTGAAAAGATCACCTAGAATAGGAGCGGCCGATCAACACAAGATTGATTTGGACGAGTTCCCAGCGCGGAGAGGCGGGAAATCCCCTCGAAGATGCGTAACAAAATATCATCTCCTCGGTGCTTGTCTCTTAGGATATTTACATATCCTACTGGGGGCATGTAAGCACTCTGCTGGTTCAGATTCCATGGATGGCATTATCTCGAAGTGTCAATTGCCAGGGTCTGGATTCGGCCACGGAATACCATGGATGGGATTATCTCGAAATCTCAATAGCCAGGGTTCCGGGGGTTGCCATGGGCGGTGCTATCTCGAAGCATCGATCGCCAGGAACCCTTGAGGATTGATGATGGGAGCAAGGAATCTGATACAGACCGTGTTGAAAAGCCAATCCTAGGCTAGAACTAAAAAGAAAAAGAGAGAGAAAACTCTCCAAACAGAAAAACTTTCTATCTCTCTCTTACAAAACGCACTGCGAACTGAGCCAGGACTAAAATCATTTCAAGCACGGGTGCTTTAACCACGAAGTCCAATAAACCTTAGGTTAGTTCTTGTGGGCCTTAAAAACCTTTGCTAAAAGACTGAGGCTAAGGCTAGACAGATTTGGATCTTGATTAGTACTAGAGTACCTTTTAGGCCTATGGTCAGCATTCTAACCTAATCTATGCTCAAATAAAAAATGCACTTATCTAAAACTATTAAAAACTTCATGGTCTAGAACAAGGGTTGAAACCTTAAGTTTTTGCTAAGGGACTAGCAAAAGCTAGGCATGGGGGTATGATGAGAACCTCATCATGAGCCATAACTAGCTCATTTTGACCTAATACAAAGGATAAAAGCTCCTACATATCTCAAGGAAAGGCTTAACTCAGAGAATCCTGAGTTTGAGAAGAAAACAAGTCATAAGGGGTAAAAATGCAATTTTACCAGTATAATCTGCATACAGGGTAATTCAGGGCCCAAACATAGGTCAAAGCAGCTTAATAAGAATAAGAGTGGGATGAAATGAGCTAGCAAGGGCTACAGCAATTCCAAGAAACTAAATGATAATCTGTAACCCTAAAATAACCCACTTCAATTCACAAGGTTCGAGGCAAAGTAAAAATAGAATAAACCCTCTAAAATTCATAGAAAAATAATCTCCAGGGTTTAGAACATTCAATTTGGCCTTCAGAACCCTTTTTGACCTACATTGAGAACCATGCCCAATTAATAACTTAATTTGGGTTTTTGCGTAAATTGACCGGTCAAACAAGGTTTAATATGGAAATGAAATTCACCATCAGATTCCTTAGGTCCTAATTAGTCATGTATAAAAACTTGAGCCTAAGAAGAAACCTCCTTGACCGACTTTACACTTTGGTCCTCATATATTTACTCTTTGGCCCTCAACTTTTGAACCCTCGCATTTTGGCCCCTAACTCTCCTTCGTTCTTTGCAATCAGGTCCCTCCTGCAAAACCTGCCAGCACCATGCTCCGGCGACCTTGCACGGAGCATGGCGCCGCGCAGGGTGAGGTGGGGGACCTGGCAAGTAAACCGGGGGTGCCCTGCGTCGTCAGCCGTCGCAGGGACACCCCCCTGGTCGTTGTAACCCACCATACCGGCCGTGCGAACGCACGGACGGTATGGGTTCTTGTTTCCGACCATCCTCCGGTGAGGGAGACACGTCGTCTCCCTCCGCCTTCCTCCCTGTTTGATCCCTATAAATACCCCCCGTTACTCCACCGACCGGGGCAGCCTGGATCTGACGGAGAAAATCCCCAACTTTCCTCTCTTCTTCCTCCGGCAGATGCTCACCAGCTCCGGCGGTTTCCTCCCCCTCCTCCTCTTCGCTCTGCCGCAATACCAGCAGCAGAGACTTCCTCCCCTGCTCTTCCCGCGCCACGCCGCACCCAGCTGGCGCCTCTCCGGCTCTCTGCTCGCCGCCGCCCCTTTCCCTGAGCATCGTCTTCTCCGGCGACAGTCGATACGACTGTCGCCCTGTTCCTCCCCCTTCGTCCCTGCAAGTAAGCTAGAGCTACTCCCCTTCTTCTCCTCTTTCTTTCCCCGCTTTCAATTTATTCAATTAAGCCCTCGACCGACCCTGACCACCTTCACCCCCTTCGTCTCCGACCACCCTCCGGCGAGCCGCTCCCATCACCTCAGCGACCCACACGGCTCGCCGACCACCGCAGGACCTCCGCCTCCTCACCCTGATCAACCTCCGCCCTGCCACTTCCCCCACATCACCCTCTGCAACCCCACCGAACAGACCCATCCTCCGACCCACAGTCCGACCTAGGGCAGCCCTCGCACGCCGCCCCGCGCCTCGCCACCACCCACACGAGCTTCGCCGCACCCTGGCGAAGCTCCTGGCACTTTCTGATTAGGCCGAGAGGCCGTTTTCTTGTGAACAGGCCACCCGACCTCCGCCGCCATTGCCGCGCAGGAGGAACTGCTTCCGCCTGCAGCTACAGGTGCGCCACGCTCAGCGCCACGCCCAGATTCAACTCCCAGGCCTTGTGAGGCGTTTTGGCAAAACACCAGGTTCGCAGCTAAGGCAGAAAGCTTCGCGTGACGCCGCAATCTCCTGCTGACTTCCCCGCTGCGGGCGCGCAATTGAGGTGGGACATTTAGTCCCACCTCGGAAAAGCCTGAAGAGGCGCAGCAATATAAGATGCAAAAGTGCTGGAGGCTTACTGCCTCAGCACACGGGGTGAGGTCCCCTTCACCCGCCCGGTTACCCGGTCTCGTCCGCGCTCACGCCCCGCGGACCTGACCCGACCCGACCCGACTTAAGACTGACCTGCACTCCTCGCCCACCACGCACGCCGGTGGGCCTGGACCCGGGCCTGACCCGAACCCGGTTACCCGGCAGCTCTGGGAGAGCTTTCCCAAGAGTGGTTTCAGAGAGAGAGAGAGACGCGGGGGGTTGGGTAGAGTAGGTTTTGCCTCTGACGAAAAAACTCTGAAGTGTGCAGGCACAGGCGAAGAAGAAGACCCGCGGAAGAAGAAGGAAGCTGACTGTAGCAACAGGTAGTTAAGTCGTCTGATTTGGAAATCAGACGACGGCCTGAAGGGAAAAGAAGGAAGGAGGGGTGACGTCCCTGGCTGAAAAAGAAAAGAAGAAGCTGACACTTAGCCGCAGGGAGGAGAAACAAGAAGAAACTCTAAAGAAGAGGCTGAGCAAGGCAGAAGAAGAGGAAAGGCTGCAGAGAAGAAGTACAGCAGAGCCAAGGAAGAAGAAACCTTCACAGAAGAGACTGCAGAAAAAGAAGAAGAGAGGCCAAGACAGAAACCAAGGAAGAAGAAGAAGGAGATCTGAAGAAAGAAAGAGGAGCATCACCTCTGCAGAACAAAGAAGAAGAAGGAGATCTGAAGAAAGAAAGAAAGAAGAACATCACGAGGAGAAAACAAAGAGAACAACAAATTCTTTCCCTCTCTCTTTCTTTATTTTGTAAAAGAAACATGTATATCTCTAGAATACAACTTGCTCCCTGAGTTCGACCTCGGGAACTCTTTTATTTTCCGAGTAAAAAATTTATATATTTGAAATGTTGGTAATAACCGGCTATACTACAACGTTATAACAAACTAAAACCCGGTTATCCCGAAGCCAAGCGTTTCAGTGACATTCGACCTAAAGACGTAACTTGATCCATAAGATTTTGTTAAGGGACTAGCAAAACTTAGGCATGAGGTTATGATGGGAATACCATCATAAGCCCTAACTGGCCACTTTTAGTCAAGTTTAATGGATAAATGCTCCTACATAATCATATAAGGGTCATAATTCCATAATATTATAATTTGAGAAGAAAAAAGGGAATCAGGGTTAATTATACAATTTTAACAACATATCATGAACACAGAATAACCACGGGATTTTTCAGGGGTAAATTGAAGGTCAAATGAGTATTAAAGTCTAATAATTGGGTCCATACAGACAGAAATCAAGTTTCACACATTTCAAGAACCGAATCATAACACAAAATCCTAATTTCAAGCCTGCTTAAATTAAAGAGGTTATGGTTAGAATAAAATTCATCTAAACCTCTTAAAATTTATATAAAAATATTCTAAGAGGTTTGGTACCCTTTTTTTGACCATCTGAACTTATTTTGACCTTAAATAAGCCTTAGACGAAAATTTACCCTAATTTGGGTTTTTATGCAAATTACCCAGTCAAAAGTGGTCAAAATTGAAATATGACTTCACCATTAGATTCCTTGGGTCTAAATTATATTTTAACAAAATTTAAACCCAATCAGAATCCATCTTGACCTAGGTTGCAATTTAGCCCTTCAAAACTCTATTTCTTACATTTAGCCCCTCAGGTTTCGAAATCTTTGCATTTAGCCCTCAAACTTCTCATTCTCTTCAAAGTGGTCTCTTCCACCATTAAAAGTGTGAACCCAAATCCTGCGACCTTCAATCTGGGATTTCTCTCTGATTTCTCGACCAAATCCCTACAAAATTTGAGGGATTGATCCTCAGAACCTTCCTAATCAATTGAATCACATCTTAGATCTTGATTTGGATCGTAGAGCTAGTGCGAACTCCATGAATTTAGGGATCTTCTTCCCCGAAGCTTCAAGCTCTTTGTTAGTGGCAAAAGAAGGGGAGTTGAATTGTGCAAACAAAAATTCAAAACAATCGCAACAACACACAAGTATTTAGAGAGGAATCCCTTGCGGGAAAAACCTCTACCTAGATCTTTCAATCTAGGATTTTGCCCCTACTTAAGTAGGAATTACTAACAACAAGTAATATTATAGATCCCCTCTTCCTGGACAAACCCCAAGAAGAGTTTTGCTCTTCTACTAAGAGAAAACGTGGAACCCACAAACTGAGTGCCCAAATAAACTATCAAAAAATAATATAAAACTGTAAGCCTTGAAAAAGAATAAGAATACTCTCTTATCAAACCTATAAGCAGTTGGGAGATTGGCTTTCAAATGAACAACAGCACAAAGAAGCAAGAGAGCAAAAAGAGCACAACAAGATCAAGAGCTTTGTATATTTCCTTTGTATATGTTTTTGTGTGTGTGTAAAAACATAAGGCAACCTATATGGAAGTATATATAGCTATAGGAGGTCAGATATAGTCGTTGGAGTTTGAATTGGATTGAATTGAACTGAGCAAGAACGACTATAAAGCATTAACTCAAATTCTATTCATATCAGACGTCCGAAGAATAATGACAAACGTCTGAAAAGGTTATTTCAGACGTCTGAGAATAAAACAAGACATCTACCAAGTCTCCAGAATAAATCAAGTGGTTACTGGACAAAATATAGGGATGTCTGAAAAAAGAAATAGACATTTGATCATAAAATTTCAGACGTCTAATTATTAAATGGGACGTCTGAAAAGATAACAGGAAAAGAATGCTCGTTACTGGAATGAGATTAGACCCAAACAGGGATCTAGACAAATGTGCTTAGTCGTCTTAAAAGAGACCATAAGACATTTGAAACAAGTTAAGGACGTCTGAAGCCTTCAGCGTTCAAAACATTAAAGTGAAACAAAGGCACTTTAATTGGGGTCAAAGTGAACGTTGGGAGAAAATGAACGTTGGAGGGATATGGACATCTGAAGACAGAGTTGGACATCTAAATGACTTGAAAAAAATGACCGTTGCTCAAAAACTCAAGATGGCTTCTGAAAATCAAGGAGGCATCTGAAACACTAAAACAGACGTCTGATCTAAGTAGTAGACGCCTGAAAAAAATCAAATGACAAAAGGTTCAAGATCCGGTGAAGAGAATAGGTTCTGGATGAGATCCTGGACATCTGGAAATATAATTAGACATCTTAAAAATCATCTTCAGACGTCTGGAAGAAAAGAAAGACATTTGAAAAATCCGACAGAATTAAAAGAAAAGCTAGAGACATCCTAAGGAAATCTAAGGAAAATTCAAGGCTTTTACACTCTAATAAAATAAACTAAATAAGAAATAAAACGAAGCTTTTGCCCTTCCTTTTCCTTGATCCTTTTCGTTAAACCCTTCCTGCATCATGTTAGTCTCTTCCAAGCAATAACTTATTTGTCATCAAAAAATACAATAATATCAACACTCTTCGAACTTCTTCCTTTGTTTAGAGCTTGACCTAAGGCCTTTAAAAGGTTCCCCCTCACAAGGCCTTGCTTCTTAGCGAGTTTTTGGCCCAGAAAACACCTTCTTCCTCTACCTCGGACCAACTCCAAACTCGTCTCCAGCGACCCTCTTCCTCCGGCTTCCTCGCCTGCTGCCATGTACAATAGGCAGCGGGAAACACTTCCTCTCTTCATTCCGTGCCTCGCCATACTCGGGAGGAGCTCTCCGGCCCCTTCCTCATTGCTATTCTCATCTCCGGATTGTCTTCCTCTACGGCGCCACCCAATCATAGTCGGCGTCGCCTCTGCCCTCTCTTCATCTGCCACTACCCCCCTTCGACTCCTCTCCTTCCCCTGTCTCTCTTTACACCCTTAGACTTTAGGTTCACTTACATATATGCATGCCCCATTGTCGCCTTTCCTAGCTCTGACCGCACTCCGGCAAGCAAGCACACCCTTCACAGACCACCAGCCGCTCCACCAACACTCCCAAAACCTCCGCCTCTCCACCCTCACCAAAACCCCTCAAGAAATTGAGGGTTCCACGCTCCCAAAACCTCCACCGAACTCCACCTCCTTCGCACACCATCTCCGACTCCGTCAGCCCTCCACACGCCTCCCCACCGCACGCAACACCCACCAGCATGTTCGCCTCTTCCAGGCAATCCTTCTGAGCTGATTTGACGATGCTGAGTGGCTGTCTTTTGCATTTCAGGTGAACACTGGAGCTTTGCCGCCACCACCTCCTTCTCTGGCTCCTTCTGCCATCTCCCAGCCGTGTTCTTCAATGCTGCCATCCCTAAATGCTACGAACTAGTTCCAGGAACCTCCCTAGGTTGTCAATTGATACTGTCAAGGCCTTCATTGACCTCAATCAAAAGCAACACCGACTGCTGCTGCGCGAAGAGAAGACGTGGGACTTTTAGTCCCACGTCGTGGACTGAGGATACTTCAGCTACGCATATAAGTGATTTGTGCCTTCAGGCCTTCACCCAAGATCAAGATGGGTTGAGTCTCTCACACGCATAGCCGCGCACCCTCGCTCACTCGCACACCCGGTGAGCCTGGACCCGATACTGCTAGACCTGATCACCCGCATTCTGACTCGATTACGCCTAGTTCTAAGAAAAGAAGAGAAAGAGAATCAGAGAGAGAGGGAAGTGGGTTTTGCTCTACCTTGGGATTCGTGCCCTCTCCCTCTCTCAACACTTAGCCTCTACAAGCTTTGTGCGAAGCCCTTGTGCCTCTATTGGGTGCTGCTGCTATGCTTCTTCTGTGAAGCTTAAAGCTAAGCCCTTGTGCCTTGTTAGCTACTACTGGTTGTCATCTGATCTGGCATTTGAGTGGTTCTGACTCTGATATTTGATTGAAAATACTGTTCATTTATTTGAGAAATTTGTAAGCTTAAACGTAGGGGTTAATTTGATGATTCAAATCACTATTTTAACCCAATCTTTTTACACACTCATGCTTGATTTTATTGATATATTATTCTGATTTATTTTGAGCAAAGTTTTGATCATATTTGCATGTCTTTCTGGAGTAAATTGTGATTAGTGAATTGAATTGCCATAATTACTCCATGCGAATGACCTCGGACACCAATTTGATTATGAGATTTATAAATTTAAATGTTTTATGCGATTTTGTTAACTTTACTACGACGTATTTTCTAAACAACAACGATTTCGTGTAAACAAAAACTTTGGAAAATGATTTTTAAATCTCTCAATTAGTTGCAATTCAAATTTCTGGGAGGTGATTTTGTTGTTTCTCAAGAGGTAATGCCCACCAAAAAGAGTTTTTTTTTAATAGAAAGCAAACGAGCACAAGCAAATACTTTTAACCTAAGGATCAAGCAAAGTACCTACTTTTTTTTTGGATTTTTTTTTTAATATCGAAAGAAAATCTAAGATAGATACACTTACCTCAAAATGACCGAATCCACTTTTCTTCCGTTTACTACGCTTCTCTTCGGATTTTTGATACCTACGCACAAGCCGACAAACATGAAGCAAAGTGGATTAGTAATAAAAAAAATAAGTACAAAATCGAAAGGCTATAAATAAATCCATGCCTCTCCGGCAATAGCGCCAAATTAATGCTAGCTAAATTTACGCGATCAAATATATCGAATCATTGTAGTGCATAAACAAAGCAATTAATTAATATTTATAATACCCAACTACAAGGAGTTCAAGTCAAACACAGGGAGGTAGTTGCTATTTAATACCTTTCATAGTAGAATAGAATAGCAGATAATATATTATATTGATATCAAATAGATGCATAGATAGTAGTAATGGAGACACAGTTATCAAATGAACACTGCAATTTATTTCTAATATCAATAATGTCTCACAAATATGAATCTAATCGGAGATTACAATAAGAATAAAACTATAAATGAATAGAGAGAGAGAAGATCAGAGCCACTTGAGGGATGCTTGACGAAGGTTCTGATGGAGCTTTAGATCCAGGGCACTAGGAGGAAGATGAAGTCGGGAGAGGAACACTATGAGTGGACGTGCACTATGGTTGAGGAGAGCTAGGTAGGTTAATTCTCAAAGAGACTAAGTGCCTTCTAAGGGTTGGAGGCTAGATCCTTTTATAGGAATCTAGGTGGCTTTCTATTGGTTGATCTAGAGTGCCTAGGATCACTAATTTGAATGATTTAGATTTAATCAAAAGTGATGCCTAGGATTGGTTGAATAAGGACCCTAGGATCAACCAATCCTATCACCTATCACCTTAGAATCCTAGCATGAGACCTATCACCTACATTATTCACAAGAGACTAGAATTAGGAGATAATTATTTATAAGATAAATGCAAAGCTCAAATATGCATGCATGCTCTAAATGCAATATTTATAAACCTAATGCATGATTCTACTAAGGAATTGGCCTTAGATTAAGCCAATTAGGGTAATAGATTAGACTGTTATCACCGATCAATTGTGGCAATTGGATGAAGATCCAATGACCATGATCCTCTAATGGACTCCTTTGTTGATGGGAGTGCGTAGGTTGGAGGGCGACGTGGCGAGCCTAGGACCGTTAGATGAAGATCTAACGACCCACAACACACATTGAGGGTGCTATAGAGAATGGGTGGGTGGCCTTGGCTTGCTCTAATGGTGTCATGTGACACAATCTGAGCCGTCCATCTTTTTTTCTTCGTATTGAATGCTACAGAGCTCCGATCGAGACGATTCTCGCATCGTTAGACCGCGATCATCGCTTAGAGTCCATACATACAATCAAATTTTCCATTTGAAGCTTGTAGAAGCGTCGCCCTACCCCCTAGCCATAAAAATATGTAAATTAGTATACAATTTATATAAATCATTCTAGATACATGATGGCACTATTAATGCAAAATTTACAAATCTAAATGCACCTAAATTCCTATGAAACCCATATAATAGTCATTTTTATATGAAATAATGTAGACTTATCATCATACTCTCTTGCAAGCCCCATCAGGATCCAAGACCTTTTTCTTCGAGGATCCAAATCCATGGTCATTATATTTCCTATTGTACAATATACCAAGTTTAGCTAAATATTCTTACCATGGGTACAACATGGTTATTTTTATTTCTACCCCACATCTTGAGTCAACCAAGTTGGTGACCCCCTGCCTGGGTCGATCAAACCTGACAGAGTTAACCCATCAAGTAGGAGGCACACCCCTCCAAGTTTTGAGGGTCTAGCTGCCATCACCTATAGGTGATATGAGTATCCTAGTTGTGTCCCACCAGCACAGAAGCATGCGTCATGGGCTACAATGTCAACCCAATCGAGATCGACTTAATGCTTGCACATGTATACACGTTTCTCAATGTAAATAGAATCTTTTTGAGATATGGCAATTCTTTTCTCAACTTTGTGATCGAAAAACCTTGCTAGGTGTGCACATGGATTTAAAATTTCACGGTACACCATTTCTTACTTGCGTTCCCTCCTTGTTAGAATCTATTCTCCATTAATATGAAGTGATAATAATAATAATAATAATTTTGACATGAATTTTCTCAAAATATTGTACCTTCTTGCAATCAAGCCACGTAAAACTAACCAAAAAAGATCAAAGATATGCATATTGATTCTTGAAATTGCAATTTCACCACTTATGTGATTAATTAATTTTATTTCAATTTAAAAAATTATCTTATTCGCCAAATACGTGGATCATCGTCATTCTTTTTTTTTCATGGGTCACATAAAATTACCTCCCACATTGTTGCGTGTTTTTGCAGAAGAACAATTTTTTCTTCTCTTTTTTTTTATGAAAATCAAATTTTATGGGTTGCACTTGCGCAAGTTGCATAGGCTTGATTTCGTAGTCCCACACGGGACCCATATGCGTGCTACACGGGCAGTAGCTACACGTCCCACTTTGAGTCAAGTTTGTACCCGAGAATGGGTCCGAACTCTCGCCAAATACCCATTCTTGGGTTCCACATTCACCACCACCCCACTGATTTTCCACATGCACTTCCAGCCTAGGTTTTCACATAATGGTATGCAAGGAAATGTAAACCACGATGTAAGGGAACTGCCCTACCTTGACTCAACGAGACATTGAGCGCTAAGTCACCTCGCAACGTCTCAAAGATGTATACGGCAACTGCAAGCTGGAGGGTAACACTCCGACGTTCCTGACATCACTATGTAGGAACAAAAAGGTTTCACATCACCAACCTCTCACTGGGAAGGAGAGGAAAAAATGGAGGGGGGAAAAACCCAACATGGATCCCAACAAGGCTTACCTTCTCCTTTACGTAGACTTTCCCCTAACGGCCTACGTGAGGTCTGGCAGAGCACGTGTAGCTGGTGCGACACTCTTGAGGATAATGGCAACAACGGTCAAGGAGAGGAGGAAGAATCGCGAAGAAGGTCACGAAGAGGGGATCACCTGCTTGGGAGCTTTGGCGAGCCCCCAATGAATGTGTGTGTCACTATGGGAAAAGGAGAAAAGGGGATTGGTGGCAGGAGGAAGAGAGAGAGAGGAGATTGAAAGAGGGACAGGGAGGCAAGAGAGAGAGAAATTAGGGAGGGTAGGAGAGAGCGATCACATAGGGAGAGAAAGAGGGAGAGCAAGTGAAGGGGAGATAGAGAGGGAGAGAAAACTAAGGGAGTGATATATATCCATATTTATTTGTAAAATTTATGTCTAACTATTATTAGTTCAAGGGTAAAGTAATTCACATTGCATCATATTAGGTTAGAATAGTCACTTGACATTATTTTATAAATATTGCATTTTTAAGGGGTTTGGTTGTAATTTTATTACTACTTATATCTGGTAGCTTGATGTCATTGCTTATATATATGCAAGTGCCAGGTATAAATTGGATTGGAGCTTTACAGAGAGGAGAAATTATTTTTGAACTCAAATATATAATGAAAATGTTGAGCTATTTTCCAAACCTAGATCCAATTAGACCTTTGTCTTAACCTATTTAGAAACCCAATTCCCATACATACCTATATTTACCCAAGCTACCAAATACCCATACATCCTACGTAACCAAATATCTCCTCCAAACCTCCAACAAATAATTTCCACCAAACATTTGACCCTCTCCATGCAACTCGCCTTCGTAACATCCTGGCCTCCCCCACGTGAGCCAATCCCAGCATTCTTATGCAATAACAAATACCATTTCCTTTCCCATGCAAAAATATCACCTCACCTTATGTTCACCAACTACCCTACGTGATCAAATCATCATAGCCTACGTAACCCACTAGGAGTACAACACACGTCCACTGCCTGTGTTCTCTATCCTACATGTAAAGACCCGTTCTGTCCTGAGCCTTTTAAGACGTCTGGACTGTGGGTCAGACGTCTGGACACCTTCTCAGACATCTGGAAATCAAAATGTTTGGGTACGAGCTCGCGTCTGCACGCGGGCTACACGCAGACAGTACCTTCTCTTTTTCCTTCCCTTCTCTCTCTCCCTGCCTCCAACAAACCCCAACCCACCAACCTTATAAACCCCTTCCCCCTCTGTCGTTCTCCCCACTCCAGCCACCTTCCTCTCTTCCTCTCCACCCCAGTGAGAGAGCTAGCGCGAGCGAGTGAGCGCAAGAGCGGAGAGGAGGGGGAGCGGCGTGAGGAGAAGAGGAGTTAAGCTCGCGAGCTAGTGTGGGAGCTCACCGGAGGTCGCACTGTTGGAGCGGCGCATGCGGGAGGAGGAGTGCATCGGGGGAGTCATCCCCGACACTGCTGCAGCCGAAGCTGCAGGCGAGGAGGCGAGTCGTGGCCGTGCGCGGTGAGAGCGAGTGGGAGCAAGTTTTGGTTCTGGGTTTTTCCCAGAATCAGATGTCTGGCGTGATGTCCAGATGATGGTGCGGACTTCTGGAGGCGGTTCCAGACGTCTGAAGAGAGGTCTTTGCGAAGGTACGTTCCCTTTGCAGATACAGCCATGTAGGCCACTCTGCAGCTATGCTTCGCGTGGCCATTTTGAGAAGATTTTGTTGGTAGCGTACAGGATTTGCTTCGGGAAGGCGCGAGGCATGCCCTCCCACACATTTCAGACGTCTGGGCGGCTTACCAGACGACTGGAAGAACTTCCAGACGTCCAAAGAGGAGGTTGGATGTCTAGTTCTGGGTCTAGATGATCCAGAAGAGTTCCTGGATTTCTAAGGTCGATGCAGAGCTTGAGGTGCATTTCTGGACACTTTTAAGACGTCTGGAAGTTGTTCCAGACGTCTAATTTGAGTCAGTAGCCCTGTTTTTGACCCGTTTAGGGTCTGTTTGATGTTCATTTTACGCAAATAAGATACCGATGTTTTCCTTGTGAGTTCCTTTACTTAGAAGGCTTTTTATATTGTTCTGAATGTTCCTTTGTGATTGTTCCTTGTTATAGGACTTCATTCCGTTGCAGGTTTGGGGCTTGCTAAGGCACATGAGCCTGCCGTTCGAGCCTCCAACACTCCTGGGTTGACTGGTAGAGTGGCTTCCCCTAATTTAAATACAAACCTGAATGCATGTGTGGAATGAATGATTAGAAACTAGGATATGGCATGAATCCTAGGATGAGAAACTCTTGAAATGTCTGTATGCGTGATTGAATTGCAGTCTTGAATGAGTAGATAGAAAACAACTACCTGTTAATGAACCAGAGCTGCCTGTGAAATATGAATTAACTATACTAGTGAAACTGTTGCATGTAACCTTACCTGTTGTATACGTTAAATGATAGAAACACGAGCTGCATATGTACAACCTGAGATTAGAAATGTGCATGATAGAAATACGAGCTGCATGTGAATAACCTGAACACGGAAATGGGAATGATGAAACCTGGTGTTGGAATGGTATGAGAAATATGAGCATGAACCCTACGGGGAGTTAGGAGTAGAGCTCCTGGAAATACATGGAATGGATCTGGAAATGTGACGAGAAGTGTGCGAGCCCTTGAGTACGTGGTACCAAGGGGAGTGCATGTTCCCTCTTAGTGTAGAGGGGAGCTTGCCGCCTTCGAGTTGAGACTCGGGGTGGGTTTGGCCACTTTCCACCGACTTCGTGGCCCTCGCGTACACTGTACTGGGGAGAGCTAGTAGTGTAGGGAGAGGGCTAGCCACCCCACGGGGCCTAGGGTTCAGCTAGCCACCCTACACCAACTTGTTAGGCCCATTAGGCAAACCAGGGTAGTCAGGCGAGGGTGCGCGGACTGTAGATGGGCGAGACCCCTGTTTGGTTCTTAGGGGCTAGACCCCTATTAGTGAGAGGGCTAGGCCCTATACTATTCCGTGCTGTACTTGGGCACACCCGTTAACGGAAATGACTGACTGCGTGCTAGTGCAGGGTAGCTACCCGTGCGCTTATCGCGCATGCTGTAATCACCGTTACGTCTGTCCGTGACCTTGGGGTGGTTGACTGGGTGTAAAACCACCACAGGGGACTCTCCCGGCCAGGAGAGCACCACGTGCGACTTCTACTCTTCGGAAAAGACTGCAATCAAGATCGTTCCCACGAGGAACATTCGAGATCAAGAAAGAGATCTGATAAATAAACCAAGGGGTGAAAAGGAATAATTTGTGAAATAAAATAAATGGAATAAATAGCTACCTGTTCACTTTTACTGCTTTAGTTAGTTGGTTGCCACTCTACTCAGCATTCGATGACTTTGTGTACTCATAACCCTTTTCAGGTCCAAGTGTTGAGCAGCCAGAGTCTACGGTTGCAGAGGGTGCTAGGCCCAGTAGAGCCCAGTAGTTGCAGTTCTCTGTTGTTGTACCTTTTGTAGTAGTGAGTTCAGACTCTTGTACTTTTACGTTCTGTACCTTTACTTTTCTGTACCTCTATGTTCCTGTACCTTGTTACTGTTCTACTATTGTGATGGTGATATGTACTGTAGCAGTTTTTATTTCTTTACTGTTGTACTCTTTTACTGTTAGTTGCTTAGCATAGTGAATGTGGTTTACTTTCCTGCTTTTTGGTTATTTCTCGTTGGACGACTAGGTCTTGGGATCAGTCGAGTCGGGCCGGTCTCGTGTCCTGTAGGGATTCGGGAACCAGGCCGTAACACTACGCAAACTAAACCTATTCCCATGTAAACGACCACCTATTTTATCTCCCGAGAAAAAAAAAATCCAAATCCGAACGACCCTATATGAGTTGGACTCCCTCCCTATTTTTTTTTCTCAACTGTCAACACCCTCCAATTATTCCAACAAATCCAATCCCCTCTCGCGGCAACAATTTCGCTCCTCCTCCAACGATTTTTTCCATCTTTCATTATAAATAAATTCCATCTCCATGGGAATTCCAACACACGCCCCTGCTCCATATCTCTCCCTCTGAACTTCTCTCCCTCTCAATTCTCTCCCCCCCGGTGGATTCTCCCCCTCTCAATTCTCTCTATCCCATCCCTACCCCTACCTCTCAAATCCTCTCCATCTCAATTCACTCTATCTCCTTGTGCTCCTGCCACGACCACGACCTCTACGTCGACTCTCATCCGCACTCACCCTCACCAACAACACGTCCGCACGTCTTCAACATAAGGTCGCGACCCCTAGCAACCGCACGCTATCGACGAGCATTGCACCACCCTCAACCACGACGTCTCTTCTCCGACCTCTCACCTCCGTGCACATGCTCCACCGACGACCGTCGATGGCAAGCTCCACCCCCGTCACGACATCGTCGGATTTCTATTTGAGATTATTTTTCTCTTCTTGTTCTTCTTGTTATTATATGTTATTCTGACTATCTATTGGTAATAAAGTTCTTATTTTCATTTACGTATTCACTTTGTATTTATCTCCGTGTTTGTTTCATTTATTTCCTTTTATTATAAAAAAATAAAAAAATAAAAAAAATAAAAATTCATTTACTTGATTAAGTTGGAAACCATCTAGATATCCCTACCTCTTTGTGAGATGACTCGTACTCCCAACATTATTCTCATATTTTTTGGAGACGGTTTCATAAATTTAAAATGACATGTTTTCGCACCTACGACGATGGATTTATCATTATCACGATTTCATGACCAGTTGTTGGCGTCGTTGCCGGGGAGGCATACATTCGAGATAGTTTCTTTCCTGACATAGTATTCGTGAGCCTCACATATTTCTCTATTTGGTTTCAGGTACCAACTACGCGAGACGAAATCTTGACGGGTTGCGAAAGCAAGTCGCAGAAAAGGAGTTCGTGTAGGCGACACGCGACAGGTGCAGTAGAGCAGTGACGTCGACCTTGAGCGATGCCCACACACTCGGAGAATATGCAAGAGACCTGGATCCTGCTTTGATAGGGCATTCTCTTGTGTTGCAAATTTTATTTCTACCTTCTCGCTCTTGTAATTAGGGCTGATTTTTGGGGGTCTATCCCCACATTCTTTAGTTATCAAGGGCTATTCTTCTGCATGCGATTCAATTTCTGCCTACTGCCTCTAAAACAAAAAAAAAAATCGAGCTACATATTTAGAAGTTACATGCCGTTAGTGTGCGCATTTAGGGGTGATTGAGTAGCACGTTAGATCTTGTTCTTTGCAAGCGTACATATTTGCAAGGAGATTGCTGGTGACAGCTACGCTTTTCTATCTTTGCATCCAGCTCCTGTCTGATTAAAATTCAAGACCACCAAACTGATTGAATTAATCTAATTTAGTGGTCACCTAACTAAAATTGGGAATGATAATCAGATTCAACCTTAAAACCAAATCACACTTGATCTAATTCAAAGGGACTTGTCTGCATTTTCAAAATAAAAAATTATTTACAGTGTGATGCACACTTTTGACACTGAGCACACACATTAGGCACCGCACTAAGGCTCGATCCCTTAAGGCTATAGGCACCGATCTCTTTATCAGTGCAGACCCTCCTACTTCGCCTTGTGGTAGTGGTATTGTCTTGTGACCCAGTGTTTTGATACTGTAAAGAGGGGGACACCCCTTAAAGGAACAAAAGGGTAGTTAAGAGGCACCGCATACGCATCGCCTCAAAGGAAGGGTTTGCCCTACTTGCATCCCTTAGTTCCATCCTTGGAGTAACTTCCCATTAGATCACTTGAGAGTACCACTTAAGCAAAGTGTAGGTCTTAGGGCACTCCGTAGCTTGATTTAGGGTGCGTAACTGGTTGACAACTTGCTTGATCACATACAAACATTGAATTTTTGAGAAAAGCAAGTAAAAATCATTCTTGTCTTGTGTGCGCTTTATTGATTGCTATTGTGCATGCGTGGTACAAGATTAAGAAAACCAAGGTTAGAGGGACCTTTAGGCTTCAAACCTAGGAGGAAACCTAATTCCAGTGAGCCCTCAACAATGGACCCACCACTTCTTGACCAACCCAATCCAAACCAGGAGGAGCTAATGGAGCAATTGCATGAACAGTTTGAGCAATGGTTCAACAATAGAAACCAAAACCAACCACAACCTCGACCCTTACGGAACTTCTACGATCTCGCGACTTACAATGCCGTACCTCATGTAAGGGTTCCTAAAGATGATTCTGAACTCAAATCCTATTGGATAGGTCTTATTCAAAACCATTTCCATGGACTTAACACTGAAGACCCATTCCAACACATTGAGGAGCTTACCACCCTTGGTCAAACTATAAAACCTAGGAACATGAATCTTGATGTCTTGATGATGAAACTTTTCCCCTTCTCCTTAAGAAACAAAGCTACCCATTGGTACAGAACCATAGGGAAACCCATCAACACATGGGATGAGCTAAAGAATGCCTTTCTTAGGAAATTCTTCCCTATTGGAAAAACAAACGCCCTTAGGAGAGCCATCACAACCTTCACTCAACAATCTGGGGAACAACTCCATGAAGCTTGGGAAAGATTTACTGACTTAGCCAGAAAATGTCCACACCATGGCATACCCAAGTGGCACCTAGTGCAAATTTTGTACCATGGACTTAATGAACAATTGAGAAATTATGTGGACACGGCTTGTGGGGGTAACTTTTTAAATAAAGACGAGGATAGCGCATATGACCTATTTGAAAGCATGAGTGAAAACTCCCTCAACCAAGCCTCTATGAACACCTTTGGAAGGACTAGTCAACCAAGAGGAATGTATGAACTTCAAACTAGCCCAAATAAGGTTGACTTAGAAAAGCTATGTGAAAAACTGGGAACCACAGTCTCTAAGAAGTTTGATGAATTTCTTAATACAATCAAGACCACCCATCCCATACCCAATCAAGGGGCACACCCCTCCCCGCTCTGTTATGCCAAAACACCCACAAGAGAGCACCCTTACAACCTAAATCTGCCTTACTCTGCAAGCCCAAGCTATTAGGACCCTGTTTGGGATTCGTAGGGTGTGTATTTGATAGGAAAACGTCGTAATATAGTACTCAATATGATCAAACAAAGATATTTAATAAAAGATAACAAGACTTAAGTCCCCGTCATTCATCTCTAGGAAGCGTTTGTTTTACTTTTGAATTCGATCTTTTACCGCTCTACTTTGTTTAAAATTACATGTCGGTTTCCAGTCTTCCGATTAAGATTTCACCACTTCTATTATGAACCCTGATTATGTGCGCATGTGTTAAATAAATCACAAAGGCGAAAGTGTGAGTTTCTGTGTGCACGATTCTAGTGAGGTGGTGACTGTTTACAGAAAATGTGTCTATCATTAGATTTTCTATATTTTCCGAAAACGACATGCTTGTTGCGAAATAGATAAATAAGTGAAAACAGGCAACTGGAATCACGCAGAAAAGATGACAATCAATAAGCTCATGGTGATTTCAAAACATAAAGATATATATATATATAAATGTATCTTTCGTTCATTCATTTGGAGAAGTGTTTGCAACATGAAACATAGAGGAAAGCTTGTACAGGAATGCTTAGAAATGTAAATCTAGCTACCAGAAAATGATCGTATACAGGAATCTACGGGGGGATTTTGCATGCATCATTGGGGGAGAATAAGGACTACACTACTAAGCAGTAAATAAAAGCAGTAAATATAAAGAGCTAGCTACTAATCTATCAGAAGTGAGGGCATTCAGAGGTGATCTCCGATGACCTTGGAGTGGTAGAGAGGAGAATGAGAGGCGGCCAATGGAGCTTAAGCCGACCCTTAGAGAGAAGTTGGAGGAGTGATCCAGCATCCCAGCGTGGTATCCTTCATGGTGGTGCTCAACTCGTGGAGATGGAATAAAGATGGTGGTGTCTAGCCTAAGTGAAGGTGGATGGAGCCAAGCATGTATGGCCAAAAGTGGATGGGAGCCATGAATATGGATGGGTGGAAATGGCCACCCCTTAGGTCTTTTTATAGACCTAAGGGACTCTCTCTAGAGAAGTGTGGAACTCTCTGGAGAGAGTCCAAGAGTGGCAGGCCAAGAGAGATAGAGTTGGTTTCTTAGATCCACCATTTGTGGATCTAAGAATTGAATGCCTCTTGGTTGCTAAATTTCGCAACCAAGAGTTGGCACCACTTCAAGAGAGTTCTAGAGAACTCTAGAGAAGTGTGGGTGCATGAATGGGTGTGTGTGTGTGTCTGTGTGGTCATGCCCTAGGTGTCTAAGAGGTCTAGGTTAGGTCCTAAGGGGTTTCGGTAGGTGTATACCTTGAATTAGGGTTGCAAACCCTAATTGCTAAGGAGTAATTGCAATTAAACTTATCCTAAGTTTAATTAAATGAGTGTGAATCTAATTGAGAGTGAAATAACTCAATTAGGTTGGGTTTAGGTCAATTGGACTCTCACTAAGTCCAATTGAACTTGTGTGGGTTGAGATCTAAGCTCAATTTGACTCAATGAGTCCAATTGACTTAGGTGATGGTAATTGACTTTGATCTAAGTCAATTGGATTTGGTGAGGACCTAATTAGGTCCTTAGGTAGGTCTAGAGGTGATATACTAAGGTTAGGACACCTTAATTTAGGTTCCTATGGGGTTGGGATTAGGACTAAGGAGTTAGAAATCTAAGATCAAGGCTTAAATCTCAAAACAGGAACTGGAGACTAGTTCCAGACATCCAAAAATATGATCAGACGACTTATACTCAAAAATCAGAAGTCCAGACTTCGGTTCTGGACGTCCAATCTGAGTCAAGGGGAAATCTAGGTTTTGTTTTGGGTATTCTGCAGAAATTGGACGACTGACAAAGTGTCTGGATGTCCAATAACACTACAGAAGTGGGTTTGAGGTGTGCGGGAGATGACTAAGGGTCCTGAACATCCTATAACTTATCTGGGCGTCTAGATAAGGGTCGGAACTAGGGTTTTAGCACTTCCTAGGGTGTGGTGACCTAATCTAAGGGTGGCTAAGGCTTGGGGAAGTCTTTAGGCTATCCTAGGGCTAGGATGGACCTAAGCTCTTCACATTTTACTGCTTTATTCCTACTTAATAGAATAGCAACCTTAACTCCCTTACATCATTATTCCCTATGTCTAATCTAAGCCTTCTGCTCCAGTCCTGCTGCAACACTCATTATTCCTGATCCAGCTTCAGATCCAGCTCCTGGTCAGCTTATTGCCTGCAATCGACATAATACACTTAATCAGCACATTATAAAATTATTTTATGCATAGCTAAAGTAAAGCAGTGAAGATGCAGATAATGCTTATGCATGCATGAATTTCCCTAACCTATGCTAAGTCCTAGCCTAATCTAGGTCAATTAAGACCTATGATTACCGTGCAATCATACCCCCATGCCTAAATCTTGCTAGTCCCTAGCAAATGCAAGACTAAATTATTTATAGCAAGGGTCCCTAAGGGATTGATTATTTTATCAAGTGTATGCTTAGAGATTTTTCTCCTTTTTGTTTTCATCCTATGCTCTAGAAATCCAGACAATCATGAAAGTGCGGCTATGTAGCTTTTGTAACGGATTCGAGTGAAAAATTGATACACCTCTAAAGCCTGTACTTGACCCCTAGTAAAAATTCTAGCAGGATAAGCGGACTTCTTCCCTCGGGGCATTCAAAGTATTCTATGAATTCCACCCCGACTTTAGGCTTAGGTAGAGAATCTCTAAGGGAAAAGATTATATATTTGGTGGCTCACTCTCACTTTTCTTTTGGTGCTACATAGAGACTAGTACTACAAAATCTAGATTCCCGGATTACTAAGTAACTCAACCCAGAGAAAGACGAGAAAAACTATGCTCTCTTTTGATTCCTTTGTATTCCTTTGTATACATAGAGACTAGTACTCTTTTTCTTAGAGCTCACAATCTCACCAGATTCACACACATGATCTGATTTGGTGGTCTCTCTTGGCATTAACACTTCAATTGAGTTTCCATAACCCTAACACTAAGTCGGAATTCCTCAGCCAGTATTTGGACGGTCAGAAACACAAGAAAGGTGGGTTAAGGCCATATTTGGTGGATCTCAAATTTATTTGATGATATTGCCTCAATACAACTGGGATAAATATTCACTCTTTTTTCTTTGCTTTTCCTTCTGTTTCTAATATATATTTTTTTTCTTTTTTCATTTCATTTTTTTTCCTTTTTCAACATAACACAACTAGCACACATCCATGAACTTTATTGAGGAGGCATTATTAAGGATTGGTGGTACTCAAGATACATTAGGTGGCTTATTTGGCAGAAGTGCCTACTTACGGCACCGGGAGAGATGGATAGAATGATGTATTTCTAACCTTGACATCAATACTCTTCTTCAGCCGAGGATTCCGTAAAGAATGGTCGTAATCATCCACCTTAGCCCTAGTTTTATGAAAACCCGCTTTCCGCGTATTTGCCTTATTTGATGGCTCTCACAATTCGCACGAAAATATATACGCAGGAACCAAGAGCGAAAACTATGCCTTATCTTTGAGTATCATCACCTAATTATCTAGGACTTTGGATTCCTTGTACTAATCTTAGAGCACTAGTACACTTTACTCTCATCTCACACTATTTCATGGATTTTTGGAGGAAAATCTACCTGACTCCCAAAACACTGCCCAGGGGTTCGGGAAAAGAAGCACTGCTTCCTCTCGACAGACTAAAGACGTTTATTAGCCTTCATCGTGAATCCATAGCAAATTCTATGTGTGTGTGAAAAGTTGTACTGGATTATAGATTACAGGCATCAATTAGAGGATAAAATCCCTAATGCATTCTCTTAATAATCTTATTCATGAATGCAATATGTATATATGCTATAAACAAGTAATCTCATATAATTTGTACTTCATAAAATTTCCCTTTCGGGTCAAATTCAGCTTGACCCTAAATTTAGAACAAGAGGTGAGCGGGTGAGTCAGAAGTGGCTGTTGTGGACGATTTCTAACTCCAATGCGAGCATTGGAGGTGGAGTCAGTTGTTCTGTTATTCAGGGTTCTAAGTACGTTTTACATGCAGCTCCGAGGTTTTCCTAAATGTTGGCATAAAAAATTTTTCAGTTTTGTTGTATCTACCCCCTCATGCCTAAGTTCTTGCATGTCCTCATTCATGAATATAAAATAAAATAAATACAGCAGGGAGAGAATGGGTAGAAATCACCTGTTATTGCTCTTGAAATTATATTCAGCATCAGCCAACCTGTTAGCATGCAATATATAAAAAGAAAATATGGTAAAAGAAAAATATGCTATATACAAAAATGGTTATGTATAAATGGTGGTGGAATGTGAGATAGATGCTATCTATATGTGCTGAGTTTAACACCTCCAGCTGGGTGAGAATTCAGTCAGATGTCCTCAATAAAATGAATAATCTCGTTAGGTGGAGGAGGTTCCTGGGCCAAAAATGGCTTGAGGCATTGGCCATTTACCATGGATATATGCCCAGATTTGGGGTCCCTGATCTGGACTACCCCATTAGGATATGGATGAATCACAATATATGGGCCAGTCCACTTGGACTTGAGCTTCCCTGCGAAAAATTTCAGTCGTGAATCAAACAACCAGACTTGCTGGTTGGGCATGAATGCTTTCCTCCGGATGTGGCGGTCATGAAAGGCCTTGGTCTTGTCCTTGTATATCAATGTGTTCTCATAGGCCTCCCGCCGGATCTCTTCTAATTCACTGAGCTGAAGTTTCCATTTCAGACCTCCTGCATCGAGGTCAAGGTTACATTTTCGCACCGCCCAAAAGGCACGGTGTTCTAACTCTACAGAAAGGTGACAGGCCTTGCCATATACCATGCGATATGGTGACATTCCGAGTGGGGCCTTGTATGCGGTTTGATATGCCCAGAGTGCGTCAACTAATTTGTCGGACCAGTCCTTCCTGTCTGGTCTAACCGTCTTCTGGAGAATCAGCTTGATCTGACAGTTAGACACTTCAGCCTGCCCATTGGTCTGCAAATGATACGAGGTGGCTATACGGTGATGTACCCCGTATTTCTTTAATAATGACCTGAAGTGGGCGTGAATGAAGTAGCTTCCCCCATCGCTAATCAAAGCGCGGGGTATTCTGAATCTCACAAAGATGTACTTCTGTACGAAAGAAATACAGTCTTATTATCAGCCTGTCTCGTCGGGATGGCCTCAACCCACTTCGAGACATAGTCAACGGCTAGTAATATGTACTCGAAGCCATGCGAGTTCGGAAAAAGGCCCATAAAATCGATGCCCCAGACGTCGAACACTTCTACGATCATGATGGGCTAGAGTGGCATCATGTCTCTCCTAGTCATAGAACCGACCGACTGGCATCATTTGCAGTGTTGGACGTATTCGTGTGTATCTCTGAAGATGGTTGGCCAGAAAAATCCCGACTGCAAAATTTTTGTAGCGGTTTTCCGTCCCAAGAAACAACCACCACAAGCATCACTGTGGCAAAAGGATAACACACTGGGGATCTCAGAATCTGGGATGCATCTTCGAATAATCTGATCCGCTCCAATGCAAAAGAGCAGTGGGTCATCCTAGAGGTAGTATTTGGCTTCGGCAGTGAATTTGAGTTTCCGGTCCTTGGATAGGTTCGCTGGAATCTTGCCTGCGGCAAGGTAGTTCGCGATATCTGCGTACTAGGGGAACTAAACAGAATGAACTGCCAAAAGAGATTCATCCAGAAATTGCTCGTGGATAGGCAGGGAATAAGGAATGTGGTCTAGGTCCAGTCTGGATAGGTGATCCGCCACAACATTCCGCTTTCTGGCTTTGTCACAGATTTTGATATCAAATTCCTGCAATAGAAGGATCCATCTAATGAGTTGTGGTTTGGCATCCTTCTTTGCCAACAAATGCCAGAGGGCGGAGTGGTCATTGAAAAAGATCACCTTGGACCCTAATAAGTACGATCTGAATTTCTCCAACCCGAATACTACTGCTAGTTGTTCTTTTTCGATGACAGTGTAATTGTGCTGAGCCTCATTCAGCGTCTTGCTAGCATAGTATATGACAAAGGGTTGTTTCTCCCGACGCTGGCCTAAAACAGTACCGACGGCAAAATCAGAAGCGTCGCACATCATCTCGAAATCGAGCGACCAGTCGGGTGGTTGGAGAATCAGGGAGTCGGAGACAGCGCTTCGTAAAGTATCGAAGGCACTGAGACATGAGGTATCAAATTCAAATGGGGCATCGGCAACCAGGAGATTCGTCAAAGGCCGTGCAATTTTTGAGAAATAGCGTATAAATCTTCGATAGAAGCCGACGTGACCCAAGAATGATCTGATTTGCTTGACTGAGCTAGGTGACGGTAAGTGGGAACTAATCTCAGATTTAGCTCGATCGAACTCGAGTCCATTTTTGGAGATCCTGTGTCCTAGTACTATGCCATCCCTTACCATGAAATGGTTTTCTCCCAGGATAGTACTAGGTTTACCTCAATACACCATCTCAGGATCTTGGTGAGGTTATCAAGACAAGATGCGAAATCGTCTCCGAAAACGGAGAAGTCATCCATGAATACCTCCACATAGTCCCCAATCATGTCAGAGAAGATGGCCATCATACAACGCTGAAATGTCGCTGGTGCATTACAGAGGCCAAAGGGCATCTGGTTGAAGGCGAATGTTCCAAAGGGGCATGTGAATGCGGCCATGTCTTGATCTTCCGAGCTAATCGCTACTTCATTATACCCGAAATATCCATCCAGGAAGTAAAAGAAACTACGTCCAGCCAACCGTTCCAAGATCTGATCAATGAAAGGCAAGGGAAAGTGATCCTTCTGGGTAGCCGTGTTCAGTTTCTTATAGTCAATGTAGACCCGCCAAGATGTCACAGTGTGGGTCGGGATGGATTCGCCCTTATCATTTTTTGCTACGGTGAGTCCTACTTTCTTAGGCACTATCCGAATCGGACTCACCCACTGGCTGTCAGAGATTGGGTATACAATACCTACATCCAGCCATTTGATGATCTCCTTCTTAACAACCTCCAGCATATTCGGGTTAAGTCGTCTTTGAGGTTGTATCGAAGCTTTCACCCCCTCATCCGTGTAGATGTGATGAGTGCAATAAGAGGGGCGAATACCGCGGAGATCAGCAATACTCCACCCGATAGCAGCCCTACGGTCTTGCAGCGTAGAAATCAATTGGTGCTCCTGTTCTTGGGTCAAGTGGGAGTTTAAAATGACTGGGTATGTCTCACTTTCACCCAAGAACACATACTTAAGTGAGTCAGGAAAGGGCTTCAATTCAATTACAGGTGGTTCAGAGTCAGAAATGGGAGTGGGAGGAGCAGAATCGAGGGTGGTAATCTGCTGATCCGTATGCACGTGAATTCCCACTGAGTCGCTCCCTGTGAAATAATCGGTTGTGACTACGTTAACAGGAAACCCGTTAGCTGTGGGCATGTCTTCCTGCAACAACAGGGCTGATTCAGTTATGTATGGATCAAGATAGCTGGATTCAGGGGTGCTGTGGTCAGAAGCACACCCTAAACAATCAGATCCTCTAGGAGATATGTGTAGTGCAGTGGTCTCAGTCCCGTGTGGATCAAGGTCCAAGAACCCTGATAGTGCAGACGAATGAGACATTGGGTCGTCACAAAGGAGCCCAATGTCATCTTCGTCTTCGCCATCCTCCTCTATGCGATCACAGTCGAAGTTCTTTGCTGCCCTGAATATGTCAAGTTGAAGTCGCACATTGCCTAGGGCTATCTCCATACACTCGAATGCACAATCAATGTTCGCTCGAGCTGTCACTAGAAATGGGTGACCCAAAATAATTAGCGCATCTTGGTGATTAGAAGGAACTTCCATATCGAGAACGAAAAAGTCTGCGGGAAAGCAGAACCCGCGGACTTTCACGATCACGTTCTCATCCACCCCCCTCGGTGTTTTGACTGATCTGTCAGCCAGCTGAATCGTGACCAAGGTGGGCTTCAACTCCCTAAATCGAAATCAATCAAATATGGTAGTAGGAGTTAGGTTGATGGACGAACTCAGATCTAGAAGGGCCCGATCAAATGGAGAATCCTGCAAGAAGCAGGATATGAGTGGGGTACCAGGGTCTTTCTTTTTCAGCGGTAAGTCAGCTAGAATCACGGCGCTAGCCTCTTTCGACAGTACCGCCTGTCGTCCAATTCTTGGCTGTCGCTTCAGGGTACAATAGTCCTTGAAAAGCCTAGCGACAGCGGGGATGTGATCAATTGCCTCAATGAGGGGGACCTAAATATGTACTTCCTTGAACATCGATTTCAGATCCTCAAAATTTCGCGTGTCCTTTTTCCGTACTGCATTCCGTGTCAGAGCCTTAGGAAAAGGGACGGGAATCTCAGGGTCAAGTGGCCTCTTACCCTTATCTATCGCAGGTGGCTCCTGAGATGGAGTCAATCCCACCTGCGGCGAAGGGTGGGAAAAATCAGGACCCGCCTGCTTAAGTGGTGGGTCGAATGTCTTCCTTCCGCTCCTCAAAGAGACAGCATGTGCATCGGATTGTTGTCCATGAGGTGGGGGAGCGGAAGGGGCAGAATATGCAGGGTTCTGCAAAGGCGGCTGGCCTTGCACGTAACCGGGTGGTGCAAGAGGCACCTATAGTATGGCGTGTGCCTGTCCCTGCGGTGTCTGAAACCTAGGCGGGGCACCTTGGTTCTGCACATATTGAGGATTCAAGACGGGTTGGGAGGGCAAGTCTCCCTGAGTCCTATGCTCCTGCAATAGCTGGTTTTTCGTGTTCTGTATAATCTGTATCTGATCAGCCATCGCCTTCATAATCTGCAAGCTATCTTGTGTAGATTTCCTCATTGATTCTTACAGCTGCTCTTTCAATGCCTCCAAAGGGTCTGCCGCTTTGGAGGGTGACTAGCAGCTTGGTGCAGCGACTGGTATAAAGAGTGGGGTTGCTATTGCTGAGACGGGAATGGTTGCTACCTAGGGTACGTGTTTTGCGCATTCCCATATTGCCTGGTCTGGTAATGTGGATCTTGATGTGGTCTCTGTGAATTACCAGACCAAGAGAAGTTCGGATGCTGGTGCCAACTAGGGTTATACGTCTCTGAATACGAGTTATTACGCCCGTATCCTTGGATAGCACTTACGTCCTCGTAGGCCGAAGATGTCTGAGACGTATATCCATCAAGGGGATATGCATTATAATCTGCGGGTGGTGCGTAACCCTGGTCGTAGGGTGCCAGATCTGGGTTATTTACAAGATCCTGATATGCGGGATCTCGTAAATACGGAGAAGATGCATCCCGAGTGAGTAGATTAACTCGAGCAGGAGGGGCTCGGGGTGCATAGGAGGGTCTTGAGGCGGCAAAGCTCAAGTCAGATTGACCCTGACTAATCTGGTCTATCTTCTTCTCAATCAGGTTTATTCTATCCAGCTGCTTGATGATGATATCCATGTCGGCTCGAATAGACTTGGTGTGAGCCTCGTGGACACCAACCTGCTGCTGACCAGGCTGCTGGAACTGGTTCATGGATCGGCATTCATCGAGTTCTCCGCCAAAGATTCGAACAACTCAAAAGCGTTGTTCTCGACTTTTGCGAGGAAATTCCTGCCACTAGATGCATCGACCAGATACCGATGTGTGTCATCCAGTCCATGGTAAAAGATCTGAGCCAGGTGCCATCTTGGTATACGATGGTGCGGCATTTCCGAAGAAGGTCGTGGAATCTGTCCCAAGCTTCGTGTAACTTCTCCCCAGCTCCTTGGGAGAAAGTCGTGATTGCGTGCCGCATCGCGTTTGTTCGACCGATTGGGAAGAACTTTTGCAGGAATTCCCGTCGTAATTCCGGCCAGGTTCCAATTGGCTTCCCAATGGTCTTGAACCAGTATGAAGCTTTGTCCCTCGGAGAGAATGGGAAAAGCTCCATTAGAACAATCCCAAGATCGATATTCCTGGGTTGAATCATTTCAGCGAGTCGACTCAGGTCCTCAAGGTGCTGGAACGGATCTTCGCTTGAGTTCCCATAGAAGTGAGTGTTGATCAACCCAATCACATTGGGCTTGAGCTCAAACGCATCTCCGCCTGCGGGAATTCTGACTAGTGGTGTGACGATTTGTGCTGCTGGGTTGTAGAAATCTCGCAGTTGTTCTCCTCGTGGCAGATGCAGCATCCTGTCAAGTGCCGTGAAGATGCGATCCATGCTCTGCCGATGCCACTTCTCAGATTCGACTACCCGGGCTTCCAGACGAGCCATCGAGTCCAGATTCTCGATATCCTGACCCGATCTAGGTCTAGGTCCAGGTCCAGGATTAACCATGGTGGCTTTGGGAGTAGAAGAAGTGGGGGGAGAAGATGGTCCCGGCGAGGTGACTTGCCTCCTTGGGAGTGGCTCCCAAGGTTCAACCAAGTGAGGTCTAAGTGACCTCCTTCCTCGTATACACCACCCAACCCCTAGGTTGGTGTAGCCAAGCAGGACAAGGCTAAGGCCTTGTCAATCAAGTGATCCGTATGAATCAGATGACCAGATTTTTCATTTTAGGTTTTAATTCCTGAAGAAAATTCATCGTACAACCGATTGAAAGTGATTCCCAACTCATGGCTAACCCATCCAAGAGGTTGAAAACACCCAGTAGTACGATAACAAACTTGGGTTTTATTTCGTGTTTTAAAATTTATTTTAGCTCATTTTCTTCAGTTGGGGTTTTCTCTTGGTGAGTGACCCACAAGGTGACCAAGTTCACTGGCTAAGTACTAGACTTGATTAAGTCCAGGTTATCCCAAGTGTGGTCTCTAAATTGTAACCCTAAAGATTTACCCTAAGGTTCAAGCACTTCTAGGGTTTTGTTTTGTTTCAGCAAACCACAAAAATAAAATTCATTCTAACAACAATTGGAATCCAATTAACTTGAAATTTGGCGAGTAAATTATATTTTCAATTATCTTTCCATAGAGTATTTTTTTTGGAATTTTTACTATTTCAATCGAACTTTTCAAAATTTTTGAATGTCAAGGGGCCAGATCTAGAATTTTGACCCCTGATCGATTTTTCACTTTGAAATAGTATCAATTGACCTTCAAAATTTTGGGAAAAATATGGAAAATAAATCCAATGAGATCAGATTTCAAATCAGACTATTTTTAGTCAAAACAGATTCACAGATTGCTCAAAATTGCTTTTTGAAATTTGAAAAATCTCGAATCTGGGTCAATCTGACCCCCTTACACTTCGCAAATTTTTAAAAATTGTATACTTGGAATTTTTCCAAAAGAACAGTGCCTTTTGAAATATGTTTTGAAAATAAAGTTTTGGCTCGAATTTCAAAATTTTTTGCTTACTAATTTTTCGGCAATCGAATTTTAAATCAAACTTTGAAATCTGGCCGAAAGTCAGAAGATGGTGAAAAGCTTTTTAAAGAAGGTTTGGGTTTGAAATCCATGCTTTCCACCAAAAAAATATTTTTTTTTCCGAAAACTTTTGCAATTTTTTTTTCTTTTCAAAAGGATAAATCTTTTTTTTTCAAGGGATTTTCACAAATATCTATATATTTTCTTTTTGCCTTTTTCAACTTCCCTAGGGTTCAAAAAGAAACCTAATCTAGATTTTAATTTTTTTTTTCACAAAAATGAATAAATATATATTTTTTTTCAGAAGAACTCGTATAAAGTAAATCTACTCCTAGGGTTCAAAAGGAAACTTAATCTACAAAGGAGATGATGTGCACCTGATTTTTCTTTCCTGCGCTCGTTGTGTGCGCAGTTCTCATTTTTTTCCGTGTTGTCCTGCACATCAAAAACAAAGTAGAGAGAGATTTGTCAGTGATAATTTAAAACATCAAAATAAAAAAAATGACATTGCCTCCCCAGCAACGGCACCATTTGTTTGGGATTCGTAGAGCGCGTATTTGATGGGAAAATGTCGTAGTATAGTGTGCAATACGATCAAAGAATGATATTTAATAAAAGATAGCGAGACTTGAGTCTCGGTCGTTCATCTCTAGGAGGCATTTGTTTTACTTTTGAATTCAATCTTTATCGCTCTACTTTGTTTAAAATCGCACGTCAGTTTCCAGTCTTCTGATTAAGATTTCACCACTTCTATTATGAACCCTGATTACGTGCGCATGTGTTAAATAGATCACAAAGGTGAAAGTGAGTTTCTGTGCGCACGATTCTAGTGAGGTGGTGGCTGTTTACAGAAAATGCATCTATCGTTAGATTTTCTATATTTTCTGGAAACGACATGCTTGTTGCGAAATAGATAAATAAGTGAAAACAGGCAACTGGAATCACGCAGAAAAGATGGCAATCAGAAAGCTCATGGTGATTTCAAAACATAAAGATATATATATAAAAATGTATCTTTCCTTCATTCATTTGGAGAAGTGTTTACAATATGAAACGTAGAGGAAAGCTTGTATAGGAATGCTTAGAAATGTCTAGCTACCAGAAAACGATCGCATACAGGAATCTACGGGGGGATTTTGCATGCATCATTGGGGGAGAATAAGGTCTACACTACTAAGCAGTAAATAAAAGCAATAAATGTAAAGAGCTAGCTACTAATCTATCAAAAGTGAGGGCATTCGGAGGTGGTCTTCGATGGCCTTGGAGTGGTAGAGAGGAAAATGAGGGGCGGCCAATAGAGCTTAGGCTAGCCCTTAGAGAGAGGTTGGAGGAGTGATCTAGCATCTTGGCGTGGTGTCCTTCATGGTGGTGCTCAGCTCATGGAGATAGAATGGAGATGGTGGTGGCTAGCCTAAGTGGAGGTGGATGGAGCCAAGCATGTGTGGCCAAAAGTGGATAGGAGACATGAATGTGGATGGGTGGAAATGGCCACCCCTTAGGTCTTTTTATAGACCTAAGGGACTCTCTCTAGAGAAGTGTGGAACTCTCTCGAGAGATTCCAAGAGTGGCAGTCAAGAGAGATAGAGTTGGTTTCTTAGATCCACCATTTGTGGATCCAAGAATTGAATGCCTCTTGGTTGCTAAATTTCGCAACCAAAAGTTGGCACCACCTCAAGAGAGTTCTAGAGAACTCTAGAGAAGTGTGGGTGCGTGAATGGGTGTGTGTGTGTGTGTGTGTGTGTGGTCGTGCCCTAGGTGTCTAAGAGGTCTAGGTTAGGTCCTAAGGGGTTTAGGTAGGTGTATACCTTGAATTAGTGTTGCAAACCCTAATTGCTAAGGGGTAATTGCAATTAAACTTATCCTAAGTTTAATTGAATGAGTGTGAACCTAATTGAGAGTGAAATAACTCAATTAGGTTGGGTTTAGGTCAATTGGACTCTCACTAAGTCCAATTGAACTTGTGTGGGTTGAGATCTGAGCTCAATTGGACTCAATGAGTCTAATTGACTTAGGTGATGGTAATTGACTTTAATCTAAGTCAATTAGGTTTTGTGAGGACCTAATTAGGTCCTTAGGTAGGTCTAGAGGTGATGTACTAGGGTTAGGACACCTTAATTTAGGTTCCTATGGGATTGGGATTAGGTCTAGGGAGCTAGAAATCCAAGATCGAGGCTTGAATCTCAAAACAGGAACTAGAGATCAGTTCCAGACATCCAAAAACATGATCAGATGACTTATACTCAAAAATCAGAAGTCCAGAATTCAGTTCTGGACATTCAATCTGAGTCAGGGTGAAATATAGGTTCTGTTTTGGGTATTCTACAGAAATTGGACGTCCGACAAAGTGTCTGGACGTCCAATAACACAGCAGAAGTGGGTTTGAGGTGTGTGGGAGATTGCTAAGGGTCCTGGATGTCCTATAACTTTTCTAGACGTCAAGATAAGGGTCGAAACTAGGGTTTTAGGGCTTTGTAGGGTGCTGTGACCTAATCTAAGGGTGGCTAAGGCTTGGGGAAGTCTCTAGACTATCCTAAGGCTAGGATGGACCTAAGCTCTTCACATTTTACTGCTTTATTCCTACTTAATAGAATAGCAACCTTAACTCCCTTACATCATTATTCCCTATGTCTAATCTAAGTCTTCTGCTCCAGTTCTGCTGCAACACTCATTATTCCTGATTCAGCTTCAGATCCAGCTCATGGTCAGCTTATTGCCTGCAATTGACATAATACACTTAATTCGCACATTATAACATTATTTTATGCATAGCTAAAGTAAAGCAGTGAAGATGCAGATAATGCTTATGCATGCATGAATTTCCCTAACTTATGTTAAGTCCTAGCCTAATGTAGGTCAATTAAGACCTATGATTGCCGCGCAATCAGACCCTTCCTATGGAGCTCAACAAGGAACCTTTGTTCTTGCTTATACTGATTCTTCCTATTCGATCAACCCATCCTCAAGATTCGAGGATGTTCAGGCCATCCAAGAATATGCTAAGAATGATCCATTTTCTAATAATTACAATCCTGGATGGCATAATCATCCAAACTTCTCTTGGTCGAATTAGAAGACAGGACAAGTGCCCTACCAAACCCAAATTAGACAACCTTATCCTAACTCTTTTAATCAGGGTCAATCTTCAAGGCAAAGCTATGTCCAAAGTCTCCCTCCACCCACCCAACCGACCCAGACAGAATCTTTGATCAAAATGATGGGTGAAATACAAGAGCAAATCAATCGACAGAATCGAAAGACTCAGGAGGACATGAATAAAATTATGGGGCAACTTAGTCAGCTTGTTGACTCACGACAACATGGGACTCTCCCCTCACAACCCATCCCAAACCCCAGGAACATCCAAAACCATAATAATACAAACTCAAGGTTTAACCAGAATAAAATGCCCCAACAGAACCAAGCTAATATGACGAATCAGGCACCACCAGGCTTCAACCAAAACCCACAACAAGGTCAACCGATTTTACCGAACCCCGCTCAAAACCTGAATGCAATGGCGAATGCTGTTACTTTGAGTGGGACCACCACCCAGGATCCTATATGGCCAACACAAAAAGATTCTGAGCCTGAACAAAAGGATGGAGAATTAGAGGATGAAAAATTTAATATTGAGGATGTTAATTTGGAGGCTCAAGAACCCGAGGTTGAAATACCCACCCATATCCCATTCCCTGAAGCCTTAGAAAAATTGAAACCAAAAAAGAAGAACCCGTCTAGCAATGAGGAGTTGCTTGAGTTGTTTAAACAGGTCCAGATAAACATCCCACTCCTCGATGCTATCAAACACATCCCTGCCTACGCCAAATTCCTAAAAGACCTTTGTACTCAAAAGCGTCAGGCTAGGAAAAAGTCACCTAGGAAGGTGGTTCTTTCTGAGCATGTGAGTTCTATAATTCTAAAGAATCTACCTCCTAAGAAGAAAGATCCTAGAGCCCCATTGATTTCTTGTGTCATTGGTGACATGACTTTTGAGAAGGCTCTACTCGACTTAGGGGCATCCATAAATTTGATACCTGCTATGCTCTTTGAGAAATCTGGACTCGGTGATTGAAACCCATTGATGTTACGTTGCAACTAGCCGATCAATCCATTAAAACTCCTCTGGGGGTAATGGAGGATGTGATAGTTAAGGTCAAGGACTTCCATTTCCCTGTTGATTTTCTTGTCCTTGACATGGAAGTACCAAAGAAACTACACAACACACCCATCATCTTAGGAAGACCCTTCCTAGCCACTGCCAAGGCTAATATTAACTATAAAACTGGAAGAATGGAGATTGTCTTTGGAGATCAAAAGATGCAACTCAATATTTTTAAGGCATCCCGAACTCTCCATGATAAGTGCGATTTGATCGAGGAACTCGAAAAAGTAGATAAAGTGATTGAAGAGTCTATGTCGATCAATTTGGTTAAAGAACCCATAATCGAAGAGGACCCACACGAGGTTCATACGACATCTAACACACAACCTCCTTAGACTTTTCAAGTGGAGAGATTACCTATTTCACCTTCTGCACCCCTCCCTCCCTCTACCCTTGTCACACCCCAGCTTGAACTGAAACCATTGCCCGATACCTTGAAGTGTGTGTTCCTAGGACCAAATAAAACTCTCCCTGTGATTATTAATGCCAAACTAAGTAGAGAACAAGAAAATAAACTCATTCAAGTCCTAAAAGATCATAAAATGGCAATTGGTTGGACCATAACTGACCTCCGAGGAATCAACCCCTCCTACTGTACTCACCACATTTATCTTGAAGAGGGAATGAAACCTTCTCGCCAATTACAAAGAAGATTAAACCCGAATATGAGAGAGGCTGTGAAAAAAGAGATCATTAAGTGGCTTGATGCAGGAATTATCTACCCCATATCTGATAGCCCTTGGGTTAGTCCTATTCAGATTGTTCCCAAGAAGGCTGGTTTGACCGTGATCGTTAATGAGCATGGGGAGTCTATACCTACTAGGAGAGGCTCCTCGTGGAGAGTTTGTATTGATTATAGGAAGCTAAATTCAGCCACTAAAAATGATCATTTTCCCTTACCATTCATTGACCAAATTTTGGAGAAGTTAGCTGGTCAGAAATACTTCTATTTTTCTAGATGGCTATTCAGGATACAATCAAATGGTCATAAGTCCGAAAGATCAAGAGAAGACCACATTCACGTGCCCCTATGGAACTTTTGTTTTCCGTAGAATGTCATTTGGTCATTGTAATGCACCCGCGACCTTTCAACGGTGCATGATGGCAATATTTTCTAAGATGATCGGAGACTTTATGGAGGTTTTTATGGATGATTTCTCTATCTTTGGGGACTCTTTTGATTCCTGTTTATCCCACCTCCAAAGAGTATTGAAGAAATGCATTGAGGTAAATCTAGTTCTGAGCTGGGAGAAGGGCCACTTTATGGTCCAAGAAGGAATCGTATTAGGACACGTGGTCTCTAATAGGGGAATGGAGGTTGATAGAGATAAGGTTGAATTGATCACCAAACTCCCACCACCCACATCTGTCAAGCAAATAAGATTTTTCTAGGACATGTGGGTTTTATAAGAGGTTCATCAAAAACTTCTCAAATATTGCTAGACCTCTAAGTAACCTTTTGGCCAAAGACCAAGCCTTCCACTTCAATGATCTTTGTCTTAAGGCCTTTGACTCATTCAAGAAATATGTTACTCAAGCACCAATCCTGCAACCACCTGACTGGGACTCACCTTTTGAGATCATGTGCAATGCCTCTGATTACGCTATTGGTGTTGTCTTAGGTCAAAGAATAGAAAAGAAACCTATTGTGATCTACTATGTGATGAGAACCTTATCATGAGTCCTAACTAGCTCATTTTGACTTGAGAAAGTGAACAAAAGCTCCTACATAACCTAAAGGAAGGCCTAATTCAAGGGATTGCTATTCTGGAAAGAAAAAATGAGGGAAAGAAAAAATGAAATAAAGGGTAAAACTGTAATTTTACCATTACAGTACATCAACAGGATTTCTCAAGGGCTAAACATAGGTCAATTGGACTTAATAAGAGGAAAAGAGGGATGGTTCAGTCAGAAAAAGGTTATTGTGAGATTTAAGAATTAAATGACATTCTGTAACCCTAAAAACAAACCCACTTAATACAACAAGGTTCTGGTCAAGATAAAAATCAACTAAACCCTCTAAAATTCATGAAAAAATATCCCCTAGGGTTTAGGACCTTCAAATTGTCCTTTGAAACTTATTTGACCTAGATAGGGGTCCTAGCTCAGTTTTTGACCTAATTTGGATTTTTGTGCAAAATATTCAGTCAAACGTGGTCAAACCTAAAATCAAAATTCACCATTGGATTCCTTAGGTCCAAATTAGGTTTTTACCAAAATTTAGACTTAAGGGAAGGTCACCCTGACCTACTTTGCAAAATAGTCCACCTAATTACATTTTGACCCCTAGCTTTTGAAAATCCCTACACAGACCCCCCTATCTTCCTCGCCACTCTTTGCATTCAGGTCCCTCTGCCATTACAACGGAGGAATCCTACTCTGGCGAGGATTTGAGGAGGATATCTCCCCGAATCCTCAGAGATCTTCCAGATTTGGAAAGGAGATTCTTTGAGGATTTCCCCACCGTCTGAATAGGATCCCAAGATCGGATTTACACCAAATCTCTCATGCGAACGCTCGAGCGATTTGGGTGTCTTACGCACCTTTCATCTCCGGCGAGATATTTGCGCTTGGAAGCTTGCCTTCCAAGCACAAAGGTCTCGGCCAGCAGCTATAAAAGAACCCCCAGTCCTTGCCGCATCTTCCAAGCTTGAATTGGCCTGAGAATTCCCCCAAATTTCTTCCTTCCTTATCTCCAGCCAACTGCCTCAAGCTTCAGCGATCCCTCCTCCCTCCTCTCGTCGTTCTGCCATAATACCAGTGGCAGAGTTATCTCCTCCTTGCTCTTCCGCATCGCGCCATACCCGCGCGTGCCTGTCTGACCCCTTCCTCGTCGCCGTCATCCTCACCTCAAGGTCTTCTTCCCCGACGACGGCACATACACACCGCTCGTCCCCTCTGCCTCCCCTTCGTCCAGCTACTCGCAGATAAGTCCCCTTCTCCTACTCTTCATTTTCCCTCATTCAATTTCGTAAAATACCCCTCGAAAGCCACTGTCCACCTCCGTCTCCCTCATCTCCGGCCGACCACCGGCGAGGCGAATCCGTCACTCCCCCACTCCACACGACTTGCCACCTACCTCAGAACCTCCGCCATCACTCACTGATCATCCTCCGCCCCTTCACCAACTGCCACACGCACCTTCACAACCACAGAGCAACCTAGGCACTCACGCCTAGGCCATCCCACGGCCAGCCAACCATCGTCTCACCTTCGCTGTGACACGGCGAAGATCCCCTTTGACAGGGCCACGAGGCCATATTAGTGTGTTTCAAGTTTTAAGCCTCCTCCGCCATTAGTGAAGGCGTGAAGCAGCAAGCTTGCGTGCTCCAGGTCATCCCACTCCAGGTAGAAGCATTCTAGGTGCGCGGAACCCTCCTGCAAACCTTCTGCACCTGCCAATCAAAAGCATCCACGACTGCAGCAACCTCAATTGGAGGGGTGTCTTCCCTGCAGGCGTGCAAAGAAGCGGGTGGGACTTTAGTCCCACCTCAGAAACGCAGGAGTGAGGTAAGCGCTTTTTATTATTTTTGTGTTTCTATCTTACCACCTCAAGTAACACGGGGTGAGGTCCCTTGCCCACGCCTGCCTCGTCCACGACGCACACCCACGCGAACCTGGTATTCGACCCGTTTACCCTGCACTCCATGCACACCACCCACGCCGGTGCGCCTGGACCTGGGCACGCATAACCTGACCTGTATACCCGATTGGCTTGCTCTAGGAGAGAGAAGAGAGAAATAGAGAGAGAGTGATGCGGGGGAGGGTAGGGGTAGGTTTTGCTCTGTGCCATGCAGGGAAAGAAGGAGAAGGAAGAAGAGGCTAAGGAAGAAAGCTAAAGGCAGGAACGCGGAAGAAAGAAGAAGGTGCTGCTGAAGAAAGGACTTAGAAGTCGAAGGCAGGAGTAGCTAAAGAAGGAAGGAAGAAGCACTGTAGCCATAGAAGCAGAGGTTGAAGAAGGAAGAAAGATTTGAAGGCAGAAGCAGAGGCAGAAGAAGAAAAGGAGGCCAAAGAGAGGAAAGAAAGAAGCCAAGGGCTAAAAGCAGAAGGAAGAAGGAAGCAGAAGTGCGGCCAAGCAGCGAATCAAAGGTAGAGGAAAGCTAAGGAAATAAGAGAAGAAAAAGAAGAAAGAAGAAGACAAAATCAGAAGCAAAGAAAGGAGAAATCAGAAGTCAGAAGAAGAAGAACAGAGAAAGCACTGTAGCATCACATACTTAAGACGTCTGATTTTTTACATCAGACGTCCATCTTGATATTTTTTAGCTTCTCTACACATTGATATTATTTTTGCTTCATAACTTTGATTGGCCATTACATTTTATAAAATTTGAAAGTTGTGATTTTAGTTTTTAATGACCAATTTGCTCCCTGTGTTTGACCTCGGATACCTAGGTTTTCGAATAATAAATTCTTATTTGTTTTCGAGGCGATTTCATTTATACTACAACGTAACATCTTTTAAAATCTATTTCACCCTGTTAACACTATGCTAGCAGGACTCTTGATGATACTCAAAAGAATTACACCACCACTGAAAAGGAGTTGCTAGCGATTGTCTTTGCTTTAGAAAAGTTCAGAGCTTACCTTCTAGGATCCCATGTGATTATCTATACCAACCACTCCGCTCTGAGACACCTGTTAGCTAAGAAAGATGCCAAACCAAGGCTAATTAGGTAGATCCTCCTGCTTCAAGAATTTGACTTAGAAATTAGAGATAAAGTAGGAGCGTAGAATGTAGTGGCTGATCATTTATCTCGAATCCTAGTTGAGAATCCAAATCCAACCATACCTATTGCTGATTGTTTCCCAGATGAGAGTATCTTAGCTATTTCAGAGGTCCAAACCCCTTGGTATGCTGTTATTGTGAATTACTTGGCTATTGGATGAATACCTGAGGATTGGTCCAAGCAGAGAAAAGATAAATTTTATTCTGAGGTCAAGTACTACTTATGGGAGGATCCTGAATTGTTTAGACTTTGCGCTGATCAGATTATCCGTAGATGTGTCCCTAAGAATGAAATCCACAGTATTTTGACATTTTGCCATAATTCTGCTTGTGGAGGAGACTTCTCAAGGAAGAAAACGACCGCCAAAGTGTTACAGAGTGGATTTTATTAGCCTAGCATCCACAAAGATGCCCACACATTCTCTAAGTCATGTCCCTAATGCCAATCTATAGGAAACATGACTATGAGAGACATGATGCCCTTGAACCCCATATTAGTGGTTGAGATCCTTGATGTTTGGGGTATTGACTTTATGAGACCCTTCACACCATCCTTTGGATATCAGTATGTCCTCATAGCTGTAGATTATGTGTCCAAATGAATCGAGGCAATCCCAACTAAAATGAATGATCACAAGATCGTTATGGAGTTTATTAAGAAGAACATCTTTAGCCGATTCGGGATGCCAAGAGCTATAATCAGTGATGGAGGGACTTATTTCACACATAATCAGTTTAGGAGCCTTCTTGCTAAATACGAGGTTACACACAAGATTTCTACATCCTACCATCCATAGAAAAATGGCTAGGCTGAGGTTTCAAATAGGGAGATCAAGAATATATTGTAAAAGACGGTTAGGCCCGATAGGAAGGATTGGGCTACTAAGCTCAATGATGCACTTTGGGCTTACCGTACAGCCTATAAAACCCCCATTGGAATGTCACCTTATCGTTTAGTGTTTGGTAAGGTCTGTCACCTCCCCGTAGAAATAGAACACAGGGCTTATTGGGCAATTGAGGAATGCAACTATCATCTGGATAAAGAAAAAAAGCATAGGAAGTTGCAGTTGATTGAGCTCGAGGAGATTCGTAATGATGCTTATGAGAATGCTCGGATTCACAAGGAGAAAACCAAAGCTTTCCATGACATGCATATATCTTGAAAAAGCTTTGAACCTAATCAAAGGGTTTGGTTGTTTGATGCCAAGTTATGTTTATTCCCAGGAAAGCTCAGGTCGAGATGGAACGGCCCTTATACTATTACACAAATCTTTTCACATGGAGCCGTTGAGATCACAGAACCAAAGACAGGACAAACTTTCACTGTGAATGGTCAGAGACTGAAACCTTACATTGAGAACATTGAACCTGGACCTGTCCCAGAGAAGGTAGCACTTTTAGACCGCTAAGAGGTGCACGCCCGGCTAAAGGCATTAAACCTAGCACTTGTTGGGAGGCAACCCAACCCAGTTTTGCTTATACGTAATAGATTAATTTCTTTTTAGGTTGGAGCTAGTGTTTTAACGAGAATAATTCAGAGCTATTCAAGTGATATCTTCCCCTTCTCATACTTATTGTCTATCCATCAGCATACAATGAGGACATTGCATGAAATAGGCAAGGGGGTAAGTAAAATTTTTGCTGAGTCACCTGTATCTAGTTTCCATCAGTCTTACATATCTGCATTTGCATTTAAAAAAAAAACCACTTATATATAGCATTTATTCAAAAAAATCAAAAATATTTTTATCAAGGAGGTTTTATTGAGAATTTTCTTCTTGAATTATTTCTTAGTTTAGAATCCACTACATCCATTTCACTTACATGTAGACTTTGTAATGGATTCATTATGAAAACCAATAGACATCTTTAGTTTGTCGAGGAGAAGCATTTGCTTCTTTTCCTGAACCCTTGACAGTTAGTTAAGGAGTCAGGCAAACTATCTTTCATTAGATCCACCAAATGTTTATGAGGTGAGAGTAGAGTGTCTACTGGTGCTCTAAGTCTAGTGTGAGGACTCTTAAGTTTTGGATAATTGAATAATGATACCTCAGAGTTATGCATAGTTTTCTGCTCTCGGTTCCCATGTACGAATTTTGTGTGAAATTTTGAGAGCCACCAAATAAGGCAAATATACAGAAATCAAGTTCTAATAAAACTATGACTAAAGTGGATGGTTACGACCATCCTTTATGAAATCCTTGCTGAAGGAGGGTATTATGTCAAAGGTCAGAAAAACATGGTCCTATCTATTCCTTCCCGGTGCCGAGAGTAGGCACTTCCACCAAATAAGCCACACAATATTCTCTTGAACACCCTCATTTTCTAAATAATACCTCATAAATGAAAGTTGCGTTGTATGGTGTTATATTGTTATGAAAAAAAAAACTCTTTGAGTTCATAGTTATGTTTATGTGTTAATTTGTTATGAATAAATTTCGTTGAGGTAACAAAACCCACTACCATTTGCGATCCACCAAATAAGGCCCATACCTACTTTTCTATATTTCTGACCACTTGAATACTAGGTAAGGAATTCTGACTTAGTTGTAAGGTTATCAGAACTTTATTAAAGTATTAATTCCACGTGAGGCCACCAAATATTGGGTGTATTTACACAATCTGGTGAATTGTGAGCTCAAAAAAAAAAAAATAGAGAGAGAGTGAGTGTAAAGAAACATAAAAGGGAGCACAGTTTTGAGTGTCTCTTTGGGTTGACTTATTTGATTGTCTAGAGATAGAGAGTCTGTAGCACTAGATTAGTATGAGCCACCAAATATAAATCATTTGACTCAAAATATCTTCTACCTAAGCCAAAAAGTCAGGGTCAAATCACAGAGTACTTGTTATGTTATCCTCGAGGGAAGAAGTTTGCCTATCCTAATAGAATTTTTACCAAGGGTCTAGTACAAACTTTAAGTGTGTGTTGGCATTTCACTTGAATCTGTTACTTATGCTACTATTACTACATTTTCATGTTGTCTGGATCTCCAAACTTTTGAAAGAAGAAAAGAAGAAAACTTTTGTTAAACCCCTGATATAAAAAAAAATCAAAAAAAAAAAAATTAACCCTTTGGGAGCCAAGTTGTAAATAGCATGCATCATATATTTTTCATTCTTGCATTTGCTCGAGGACTAGCAAAAGATAAGCATGGGGGTGTGATATATCCATATTTATTTGCAAAATTTATGTCTAACTATTGTTAGTTCAAAGATAAACTAATTCACATTGCATCATATTAGGTTAGAATAGTCACTTGACATCATTTTATAAATATTACATTTTTAAGGGGTTTAGTTGTAATTTTATTACTACTTATATCTGGTAGCTTGATGTCATTGCTTATATATGTGCAGGTGCCAAGTATAAATTGGATTGGAGCTTTACAGAGAGAAGTTATTTTTGAACTCAAATGTATAATGAAAAGGTTGAGTTCTTTTCCAAACCTAGATCCAATTAGACCTTTGTCTTAACCTATTTAAAAACCCAATTCCCATACCTACCTATATTTACCCAAGCTACCAAATACCCATACATCCTATGTAACCAAATATCTCCTCCAAACCTCCAACAAATAATTTCCACCAAACATTTGACCCTCTCCATGCAACCCACCTACGTAACATCTCGACCTCCCCCACATGAGCCAATCCAAGCATTCTCATGCAATAACAAATACCATTTCCTTTCCCATGCAAAAATATCTCCTCACCTTACGTTCACCAACTACCCTACGTGATCAAATCATCATAGCCTACGTAACCCACTAGGAGTACAACACACGTCCACCGCCCGTATTCTCTATCCTACGCAAACTAAACCTATTCCCACGGAAACAACCACCTATTAAAAAAAATCCAAATCCGAACGACCCTATATGAGTTGGACCCCCTCCTTTTTTTTTTTTTCTCAACCGCCAACACCCTCCAATTATCCCAACAAATCCAATCCCCGGCAACAATTTCGCTCCTCCTCCAACGATTTTTTCCATCTTTCATTATAAATAAATCCCATCTCCATGGGAATTCCAACACACGCCCCCACTCCATCTCTCTCCCTCTGAACTTCTCTCCCTCTCAATTCTCTCCCCCCCGCCCGGTGGATTCTCCCCCTCTCAATTCTCTCTATCCCATCCCTACCTCTACCTCTCAAATCCTCTCCATCTCAATTCCCTTTATCTCCCTATGTTCCTACCACGACCTCTACGTCGACCCTCATCCGCACTCACCCTCACCAACAACACGTATGCACGTCTTCAACATAAGGCCGTGACCCCTAGCAATCGCACGCTATCGACGAGCATTGCACCACCCTCAACCACGACGTCTCTTCTCCGACCTCTCGCCTCCATTCACATTCTCCACTGACGACCGTCGACGGCACTCTCCACCCCCGTCACGACATCGTCGGATTTCTATCTGAGATTATTTTTCTCTTCTTCTTCTTGTTATTATATGTTATTCTGACTTTCTACTTATTTGCATTTACATATTCACTTTGTATTTGTCTCCGTGTTTGTTTAATTTATTTCCTTTTATTATAAAAAAAATAAAAATATATAAATAATAAAAATTTATTTACTTGATCAAGTTGGAAACCATCTAGATATCCCTACCTCCCTGTGAGACGACCCGTACTCCCAACATTATTCTCATATTTTTCGGAAACGGTTTCATAAATTTAAAACGAAGTGTTTTCACACCTACGATGATGGATTTATCATTATCGCAATTTCACAACCAAGGAGAGATCAAGAGAGAGTGACACAAAGAGAGAGAGAGAGAGAGAGAGAGGGGAGAAAGAGATCGAAAGAAAGGGAGAGATTGAGAGGGTCGATGGGGAGGTTGATGGGGCATTGATAGTAATAAGTTGTCCTACAAAATGGTGCACGTACAACTCAAACTTATTCCTGACCTCTTCCTTAACTTCCCAAGTCACTTTCTCAAACTTTGAGTTCCTCCATAATAACATCACTAGAGGCACCATCTTGTTCCGGAGCTTCTTCTCTAATCGGTCTAGGATTCGTACTGGCCGCTCTTCAAAGGTCAGGTTGGGTTCCAACTATAATCCCTCATACCACACATTTCATCGAGGGTGTAATGGCAAATATTGGAGATGTGAAAGACACTATGCACCTCAAATAGATGTGGAGGCAAGTCAATCCTATAGGCCATGGGTCCCACTCGCTCAAGTACCTCGAAGGGTCCAATGAATCTGGTTTTTAGCTTTCCCCTTACTAAAAATCGATGAAGCATATATTGAGGGGGAGGATTAAATTAAAAAATTTTTTCCTTCATATAACATTGCTAAAAACTATTTTTTTTATAATTATCTATTTGCAAGATAGTTTTGTCAACACCAAAAAGGGGGAGATTATTGGAATCTTGTTCCACATCTTGTTTTAGTATTAACAAAATTATTGTGGATTAATGTTTGCAATTGAGTGTTTTTCAAATTTAGGCAAACATTGAATTATGGCAAAGAGACATGATGATGAGGAGGAGAAGATTCTTTAGATTTTTGTAGATTAGATTTTTATTTTATAGAATATATACCTCTTAACAAAGAATCAACTTAGATTGTAAAATTAATTAGAAATAAATTAGGATTTATACTACGATCATTTTCAAAGAACGTAATTAATTAGTAATTCACTTAAAATAGGTACTTGTAAGCAAGTACCAGTACTGTTCATCAGAATCGGTATATGCAAGGCACAGATTTGAGCCTATGTCTCAGACTGTGAACAACAATACCGGTACTACTCAAGAGTACCAATACCTGATGATCACAGTTTGAAGACTCGATTTTGGCCTAAACCTTACAAGTACCAGTACCCATAATGAGTACCCGTACCAGGACTCTTGTGTGCTAGCTATAGAGAAAACTAGAAGTAGTTAGTACCGGTACCTGTACTTCAGTACCGGTGCCAGTTAACCATTGGCTCAAAACTGAATGGCTAGAAAATTAATTTTGGCCATATGAACGTTGGGATTTAAACCCCAACGTCTAGTTGACGTACCACTAAGGCCTTATCTCTATAAATAAACCCTTAGACCCTTAGTTTGCATAGATGAAATATAAGAGAAAATTCTAGAGCGTAATTTTCATATTTCCACCATATTTTGAACAGAAGATATAGTTTGTAGCTCTCAAATCCTTCTACACTTTTGCAAACTTTTTGACGTGTTTCTTTCCCTCATTCACAAGGCGATTCACGTCTTCACTAGGCTCTCAAATCAGTAATATAATTTATATACTTGTTAAGATGTGTTATGACTCGATCCTAGATTCCTACAGGACTCAAGACCGGTCTGCCTCGACTAATCCCAAGACCCAATCTTCCAACGAGAAATAACCAAAAATAGAAAATATTCCACAACTACACGTGCAATATAACTAAGCGGAAAATAATACAAAGACAGTAAAGGAAACAGAACGGAAGGTCTCACAATATTATAGGCCATCACAACTACAATAGCGAAAAATGAAGCGGAAATATAACTGGAACAGAAACGTAACGGAAACAGTATACATATATCAATACTCACTACAACAAAAGAAGCTCTGAAATGAAAAGGAACACAGCTAAGGCTGGGCTCGACTGGGCCCAACTCCCTCTGCAACAGGTGGTGCTGGCTGTTCAACTCCCTGACCTGAACAAGGTTATAAAATCCTTAGTCAACTAACGCTGAGTAGAGTGGAAGTTAAGCCATTTATATGCAATTAACATAAGACAAGTAACTAATTTATTATTCAATTTCATTTTAGCTCAACTAAGTGATTCTAATTTGTTTATTCTCTTAAGAATCTGGTCATTTCTTGATCTTGACTGTCCCTCAAGGAGACGATCTTGATTGTAGTCTTTCCTGTGATGTAGGATGTACACGTGGTGCTCTCCTGGTCGGGAGAGTCCCCCATGATAGTCCTACACTCAGTCAACCACCCCGAGGTTACGGTCGCGACGTAGCGGTGACTACGGCATTTGCAATAAGCACACGGGTAGCTACCCCGCACTGGCACGCAGTCTATCATTTCCGCTAGCAGGTATACCTAAAAGTACAGCATAGAACAGTATAGGGCCTTGCCCTCTCGGCATAGGGGTTTCACCCCTCAGAACAGAACAGGGGTCTCGCCCCTCTACAGTCCGCGTACCCTCATCCGACTATCCCGGTTTGCCCAGTGGGCCTAACAAGAGTCGGTGTAGGGTGGCTAGTCCTAACCCTAGGCCCCGTGGGGTGGCTAGCTCCCTCCCTACACTAAGTAGCTCACCTCGGTACCACGTACACGAGGGCCAAATAAGAGTTAGTGTAGAGTGACTAGTCCTAACCCCGGGTCTCAACCCAAAGGAGCGGCTAGCTCCCCTCTACACTAAAGGGACAGTTGCTCTCCTTAGTATCATGTACACATGGGCCAGCTCACTTCCTGTCTGCTTACAAGATTCTTTCTGTATACAAGAGTTCTGCTCCTAGTTCCCTGTAGGGTTCATGCTCGTATTTGTTTCATTTCATTTCTCAACATGCATAATTCGTTGTTCATCTTCTGATTCTCATTCATATAACAGGCAACTCGTGTTTTTACAACCAAAGAAGCATCACATCATGTATCAATACAATTTCTAGTAATCAAGGTTTTAACAAGTATCACAAGGTAAACAGTACAGCTCAAGCCATATTCATTCGTTTCTGCCTTAGGATTCATTTCACATCCTAGGGTTCAATCAATGTATTCTAAACATGCACGTCATTATTTAAATCTTAATATTAAAGTAAACAACTCTACCAGGAAATACAGGAGGAATGGCAGATGCCCTAGACATCTGATACTGGAAAAATCCAATATCTAGGAACTCCTCGTGCGGTCCTCCTTCTCGCGGGCCTCCGCCCGCGATGCCCACAACAGCAACTTCAGCAGCTACAGGAGGTCAAGGACCCTCCTCCAGCATCCTCCACTCTCCCATGAGCTCCTTCTCGAGTTCCCGTGGCTGCACTCCAGCTGCGGCTCCTCCCTTTCGCATGAGCTCCTTCGAGCGAGTGAGCTCTCTCCTCTCTCACGCCCTCGCTCTTAAGCTCCTCCAAGCCCGTGTTCCTGACCGCAGCTCCCCTCTTCCGCGTAAGCCCCTCCGAGCTCCTGCGGCTCCCGACCATGCTTCTCTCTCCCTCGTCCACACTCCCTCTCTCCCTTGCTCACACTCTCACCCTCTCTCCTTCTCTTCCTCGTCCCGTCCCTCTGCTTCCTCTCCACTCACTGCAGCAGGGGGCGAGGAAGAAGATGGTCGCCGACAGGGGGAAGGAGATGAAGGTGGTGGTGTGGAGATGGAGTGTGTGTGTAGGGGGGGTTAAATAGGAGTGGGATTAGGGTTTTGGGTTTGGAGAGGAGTGTGTGTGTGTGCGTGAGTGTGTGCGTGGGTGAGGGAGAGGAGAGAGAGAAAAATTGTAGTGTTTCCCCCTAATAAACTCTCTTCTTCCTGAAGAACCCATACACTCAACTCAAAGAGTCAAGGTTTTCGTGTTTACGTCCCTAACTTTCCAGAAAACTTCCAACGATCCTTGGAAGGGTCATTTCGAGAGGCTTAGGTATTCTTGTTGTAAGATTTTATCTTTCTTACACCAGTGCTATATTTGTAATTGAGCTTGTTGCTCGTTGGGTTGTGATAACCCATTCTTGTACTTGGGTTGAGATAACCTGTTAGTTACCTCGCTTAGTAAAGTGATTCCCTCGAGGTTGAGGGAATCGGGTTAAAAATCCTAAGCTGGGAGGCTTAAGTAGTGGAGTATCCAAGTGAGTGGGGAACCACTATATATCTTGTGCCAATTTCTGTGATTGTATTTTGTGCAAATCTTTCTTGTTATTACTAATACTTTATTTAAGTGTTTGTGCGTGTAGCCATCTATGTTTATAGATCCTATCAAGTGGTATCAGAGCGGGTTGTGTGAAGACATATCAAATCTTGCTCACGATGGCATCAATCTCAAGGCGCACCGAAGGATAGTCATCTACCCATCCTCCCTATTTCGATGGGACGGACTATGAGTACTGGAAGAGGAGGATGGAAGTCTTCCTGAAGGAGATGGATGAGTCATGGACCTTCATTCAAGAAAAGTATTCAGATCCAAAGCTGCAAAAAGGAGTAGTACTAACTACGGATCAAAAGAAGAAGGTTTTCAACAACGCGAAGGCGATGAATGCACTTTATTGAGAGTTATCAAGGGATGAGCTCAATCATATCTCGGCCTGTGAATCCGCATACGAGATATGAAACACACTGCAAGTCACCTATGAAGGTACTCACAAGGTAAAAGAAACCCGTATTTCTATTCTAACCGAAGAATATGAGCGTTTCGAGATGACGAAAGGAGAGACAATCAAAGATATGTACACAAGGTTTGGAGAGATCGTGAACCCCATAAAGAATCTTGGAGTCAAGCTGACAAAGGAACAATTTGTAAGAAAGATCTTAAGATCTCTTACAAGCGATTGGTCTCCGAAGTCCACAGCGATCAAAGAGGCAAAGGACCTGTCAGTCCTTTCTCTTGATGATCTGATTGGAAGCCTCATGTCTTATGAGGTTCAACTAGAGAACATGAAGAAGAACGAGGACAAGACGTCAAGCAAGAAGAAGAGTATTGCCTTTAAAGCAATTAAGGATGTATGGATTCAAGCACCTCAGAATCCGAAGATGAAGAGATGGAGATGCTCATAAGAAAGTTCCAGAAATTTCTCCAAAAGCAAGGTAAGAAAATAAATAGAGTTTCATCTACTATTATTTGTTATGAGTGCAAGAAAAAGGGACACTTGCGAAAGGATTGCCCCGTAAACAAGAAGAACGAAGATAATAGAAAAGATACAAAGGAGGTCAAGAAGAATAAGAAGAAAGCTTTAAAAGCAACATGGGATGATAGCGACTCCAACATGGACACCGATTCTGATGATGATGAGGTTGCACACCTTTGCTTGGTAGCCACTACAGAAGACACAGACAGTAAGGTAAATTCTAATTTTACTCTTGATGAATTGTTAAAAGCCTATGAAGAGTTATATCATAAGTCTAAGATGTTTAAAAAGGAAAATAAAGTTTTAAAGGATAATTATCAAACATTAGAAATAGACAAATCATGTTTAGAAATGGAATTGGAAATGTCAAAAGAGACTAATAAGTAGCATATCAGACCTCTCCCGGTTGGATTTGTAGAGTTGCAGCAGCAAATCTGAGCTGTTGGACAGCAGTAGCTGCAGCCACTGTTTGGTTGAGTTCTAGGCTGGATTTTGAGTGGGTATTGGATTAAAAAGGAGCTGGCAATGTATTGTATTGTTATAGTTTCATTTCAAGTATTCATGTATCAAAATGAGTTTAAATCCAATTTGAATAGCTTGTAATCATGTTTTCATTCATTATCAACTCACATGGAATGTGCATTCACAGTCAACTTTATTTATTAATGAAATTCAATGGTAAATTCATGCTTGATTGCTCCAACATGTTCCATGTGTGATATTGGATGTATTTTAATGGTTTTAGAACATTTCTAGAACATAGATCTACATTTGAGGCCTTAGATTCTTTAATTCAAAACCCTCTTAAGCCTAGTTTGTGTCACTCTGTAAATAAATTAAAAAATTACAAAAAAATTACAATAAAATAAAATAAACCTATCTTAAGTAAGATAGGTACTTGTTTAAGTATATGCAAAGTTTTAAAATATTCCGAACCCCCAAGCTAGTAGAGCATACCAGCAAATGATTCTGTCTACTTTGAAACTTAATAAAAGAACTCAATTCAAAAATCACAAAAAAAAAATATTCTTCTATCATCTCACCTTTTCTCTCTCTTCTCCTATCTCTACTAAATTTATAAATACCATAAAAACTCAAAATACCCAAAAAAATATGCAAAACTACCTTGTATATAATATCTATACATATAAATAAAACTAATTATACTAAGTTAAATGTAAATATTGTAATATATGTAAATAATGTACATAAATAACTTATAATTGTACTATATATATTTAAACAAGTATTTAGGATGAGTTATTATATATATAACTTTATTATATAATTAGATATTAACTTATATTAAATTATATGTATTTAAACTAAGATAATTATAAATAAATATGTAAACCTGTATAATAGTATCTATTACTGCACATAGGTATTTAAGTATTTATTATACAACTAATTATACCTATACATTGATTTATTTATATATTTCTTCTAAACAATTAGATTATTAAGTTAATTAAGTAAATTATTAAGTTAAAATAAAATGAATTAGTAAATTAACATATTACTGGAGTAATTTATACTTTACACTTGTATATATTAATTTTGATTATTTTCATCCTATTTATAATATATTTATTGATGTTGTCGCCATCATTCACTATATCCAGCTTAGTTTTTCTACGTTTTAAGAGTAAATTCACTTAAATCATACATAAAAAGGGTATAACTTAATTAAGGGGAAAGAATCATCAAATGAACCCAAAAGATAGCTAAGTAAGTCCAAAATAGCCAATCTAGGGTTTCCTCTGAAAATCAGGCTATTAAGATAATAATTAAAAACCTAATTTTTGCCTAACTCAAATTAACAGGGTTCTGATAAAAAAATCATAAAATAAACCTTCTAAAAATCATAAATAAATATGCTACAAGGTTTAATGTGATCAGTTGGATCAAGACCTAAGATGACCTAGAACAATAAGCTAGGTAAATAATTAGAGCCAATTAGGTTTAAAATAAAATTGACGAAACAAATGACTTCAAAACCCAAAATTGAGATTGCAACTAAATTCCCTAGGCTCTAATCAAGCTTCCATAAAAAGTTGGACCTATTTTGACAATATTCACACCTACTTTACATTCAAGTCCTCAATTTCATAAAACTTTACACATAGGTCCTGACGTGCGAAAGACACGTATGTTTAAAAGGTCGTTATAGTTTGCGCTCGCAACGTCGATTTTAAATGAAGAAATGGACGTGAGTCCAAGTGTCGATCTCAGGGAGGCGTGAAAACCAGATTTCTCTTGTCACTTAATGTCACGGAAATAACGGATTTTTGCTTGTGAGAAGTCGTGAGTGAAAAGCGAGTAAGAGAGAGAGAAAGAGAGAGAGAGAGAGAGAATAGGGTTAGAATTTTCTCATTCACAACATGCAACTTAAACATAAAAGAGGGCAAGTAACTAAATAGGAAACAACTTCATTTAACATGCAACTTTAGTTTTATAATTACAACACTAGATAAATGCTTAAACACAAGTAAAGTAAAGCTTAAGATAAAGAGGGAAAGAGAGAGAGAAGATGGCGAGGCGGCCACGGTAGTGGAGAGGGGCTCCGTCGACTGCTCGTCGGCTCCGATGATTATAAAGAGAGCTAATGGTGGCTAGGAATGGGGTAGAGCACATGCAAGTGGATTGAATGCCCTCCCATGGGTGGTTGGATGGAGTTTATATAGGCAAAAGGGTTTTCTAATTTAAGTATGGGCTTTAGCGACGTCCGAGACGTCGCTAAACCCATACCAAATCCATCGGTGTAGGCCCCTTCGCCCGCCGGTCGCCAGCGCGCCTTGTGCTTCTTCTGAGGTAATCCGCGCGCACGCATTGTGAGCCGTCCAATCGAAGATGGACGACTGAGATCTCGCGAACGGTGCATTCGCAGATTGCTGCTGAGGCGCGCGCTTCTGCCTTGTCATCGCGCGCGTGAGCGTCCGCACGCATCCATTGCGCCACGTGTGCTAAATCTGCACCGTTCGTTGCTGATCGGGCAGTTGTAATCGAGAGCACCTCAAGTCGCGCAGACTTGGGAAGCGACGGGCATTTCGAACTCATGCCTCTGAATGCGAGGTCGAAGCACCGACCACTGAGCTATGGGGGCAGATTGTCGCCGCGAGAGTCGAGTGCATGGGTGTTCTCGGTCGTTCGATCGAAGATCTACAGCTGAGAGTTATCCTCCGAGTGAAGGCAAAGACAGGTGGTGGTCTGGATGGAACGAATGGGCGCCACGTGGTGCACTATGGGCCGTTAATCATCAGATCAACAGTCAGAACTTCCTGGGCCCATTGCGGGAGCTCCAGATGTCCGATTTGGCCGATTTTAAGTCTATTGGACTCCGTTCATTGCTCTGAATCCATCCGTGCGGCTCGATTGCTCATTTGAGGCCTATTTTGACACGAGCTTGTGCAAAAGGCCATTAATACTGTATTATAAGAAATCTTGATGTGCAATACATGCGATGCCCCTATTCTTATTTATGATGTGTTATCTGTGCATTTCACTCTTAAGATAAACCCCAATTGACAGAATTATCGCCCCAAGATGCAGTGTTATCATACCCCCATGCTTACTCCTTGCTAGTCCCTAGCAAGGTTTATCCTAGCCTTTATTTCCAGTTAGAATTTAAGAAGTAATTACTTGGACACTTCGTCACTTGTCAATAGGAGGAAATATACTAAGATCTTAATCTACAAAGACTAAGTAGTGCACGAGTGTCTGCCAAAATATGAATCGCCTGAATCATTGCTTTAATGCATGTTTATATGTATATATTTTTCTTATTTTTAGATTTTTTGGAGTTAAGAGTGTGTTGGTAACTTTTTACGGCTATCCAACCCACCCAAAAGTCGAACAAAACTCTAAGTGCTAAGCATCTTGGTGTGAAGATTATGATAGACTCACTCAACGGTAATTTAGACAGACTTCAGGTTTCTACGTCCCTAGGTGACCGGAAGAGGAAGTGTTTTGCCTGAAGGTGTATTTGTTCGATCGGTAGCTTTCTCCCTACATTTGTTTTACTTGGGGTCAACACAAGGATTTTTCCAGTGTATATCTCCCCGGCTTGCTCTACTTCCCCTCTTCTTCCTTAAGTGTTTTGGTTCTTGTTGTGCATTTACTGAGCTAGGCTCTGGACAACCGACCAATGGGCTGTTACCCACGATCACTTGCCAGCCATACTCGTAAGGTGAAGCGTGGTTTATTTTGTTCTCTTTTTTCTTCTTCTTCTCTTTTTTTTTCTTTTTATTTTATTTGGTAGGTGGCTTCCCTGATCTCAAATTTACCTAGAGGCAATAAAGAGGAGGTGGTCCCGTGGCTGGGCTCTAGACACCTTGCCAATGGGCTGTTACCCATGACAACTTGCCAGCCATACCACCCTAGAGAGTTCATTAGCTACCCAATTTCTGTCAAAATCTCCGAGGAGTGAGTCTGTGCAAAAATGCGTGCAGATGCTTAGACTAAAAGTCCTTCTAAGTTAGAGAGTGAGTTGATAAGTCGTATACTTATCACTGTATTTAGTTAGTGGATTAGAGTAGCTTAAGGTTGTAAGGATTTGAAGCTAAATCCATATTTTAACGGACACTAGGGTCGATTAAGCCTGAAGGCCTGAAAAGTCTAAGTGTTCAAGTTCTTTCCGTATTTTTCCCACTATTGACAAATTTCTAATGCCTAAGTTTTTCTTCCTAAATTCAATTTTTTTTATTTTATTCTATTCAGACTGATTGAATGAGCTCAGAATCATGCAATTTACCACCCCCCCATGCTTAAGTTGGACAATGTCTTCATTGACAAATACATGGATGCAACAGGGGTTCGAAAAGATATTACCTGAGTGACGTAGAATACCTGATCAGTCTGAATCTTCTGGGTTGCCTCCCAGGAAGCGCTGAGTTTAACACCTTCAGCTGGGCATAGTGCACAAATAGGAATGGTTTGGGTCAAGGAGGCATGTACAAAATCAGCCAAACCCAAAATCAGAAGTCCACAGATGCCAACAAGGTTGTGGTGGAGTCCCGTTCCTAAGGGGCGGGAATTCTGCAGCAGATGTATCATGCATGCCCGTGTCAGATCCTCTCTTAGTCTGCGGGCATGCAAAGAAGTTGATGTGGACGAGCGCACCCCAAATATGACATGCCAGACACTAAAGATGTAGGTTTTATACTCAGCTTGTGTCCCCATAAAATTGTATTCCATCAAAGGTGTATCAATTCCAGTGCATTCGGGTTGCGAGATCTTTATTCTGGTAGGGCAGGTAACAAAATCAAGAGTTTCATAATGAGCCCTACAATAAAAAAAGAGGTCTCTCTCCAAAGACGAATCCATCTCTTCTGCAACTACAGTTTCATTGCTCATTCCCTCCAAGCCCTTAACCTCAAGAATATTCTCTTCAACCTCTTTTGTATCAGATTCACTATTTGAGGTGCATTAGAGGTAGGGCCAATTTCATCCTCTAGTTCATATTCTTTCTCTCGGCCCTCCTCTAAATTTGTGATGGGGATTCCAACCGATTCATAATTGATTTCTTTGAAATTGTAACTCCATTCCCCATCTCCTATGTTGGTTGTTGTTCCCACCGGATCACTTCTCTTGGGCTGATTAGATTCAGATTCCAAGGCATCTCCCCTCACATTCTCAGTTTCCACCTGATATATGTCCTCAATGCTCCCCAAATTGTGTTCTGAGGAATCCTCAATGACCTTATCCATTGAGTTGTCCAACTCCTGGGGGGTATCAATGGTGGACTAAACCAAATTAGGGTGACTGGGTGTAGTCCAATTGATCATGGTAGGTCCTTGCTTCACAAATTCCATGAATGGCGTTGTGTGCAACAGCTTTCTTTGGCCTTCTTCCCCCAATTGTTGGAACATATCCAACATGGCCTGTTTCCCTTTAACCAATTCTTAATTCTTTCTGTGTAACTCTAACTGGGGGTTATCAAGAATTGACAGGGTGTCATTTGGTGTCCTTTGGATTTCCTCCTTGAAATCCAGGTTAAGAGGGTGTGGTTGAGGTTGTGGATTAGATTCCATACTGGGGTTTAGGTTCTTGGGTGGGTCCTCTATTCTATCATGTTCAGGATCCAATTCTTCAAGAGGAACCATTCTCTATTTGGTCCTACTCCAGAATAGTTGAGGTTCTAAGTCCTCCTCCCAGTCAAGTTCTTCATCAGGGGACCAAATCAAAGGTGGATGATCCTGGGCTTGCCTAGATTTCTAATCATTCTCTGATTTCCATTTGTCTAGAATTCCTTCCAATCCAAAGGTCAAGTAGGAAAGGTAGTTGAATTCAGATGACCTTTCTTGGTTATTGTCTTGAGAAGGGTAGGGTTCTTGGTGTTCTCCTAGAGTGTAGGTCCCATCAAAGTGGTTAGAGAGCGGGTGGAACCTAAATGATGAGGCGTCGTGAGGAGAATCAAGATATGGAGCCCCACGGTTTGAATCATACCCTTGGGTGGATATGTTGGGTGTATCCCAATAAGAGGTTGGTGCGGTTTGGTCATAACTGGGACAGTTGGGCCAAGAGGGATATTCTAGGTCGTACCCCCAACTTGGTAGTTGGTTAGCCCAAGTAGGCTGTGGATATGGTCTACTTGGGTTAGCATACAAATCATGTTGGGAGCAGTTTGAGTAAGATGGATAGGCATTGAAATTCATGGTTTGGAAGAAATGGAGGGATGAGGGAGGAACAGATGAGAGAGAGTTGTGTGTGTACAATCAAGCAAACAAGCCTAGTCCCTATGGTGTATTCCTTAGGTGTAACGACCCGATTCCCGAATCCCTACGAGACACGAGAATCGGACCGACTCGACTAATCCCAAGACCTAGTCGTCCAACGAGAAAGTGACCAAAAGGGCAGTAAAATAAACCACATTCAGCATGAATATAACTAGCAGTAACAAAATACAGCAGTAAAAAAGGGAAATACTACAGTATACACCACCACAACAGTAGGGGAATAAACATGTACATAACATAAAGTTTCGATAATTAAAGTACAGGGTGTAACAAAGAAAACTACTTACTATAGTGGAAGAAAAGTACAGAAAGCACAACAGGTAACCCTATTGGACCCTACTAGGCCCAACGTCCTCTGCAGCCAATGACCCTGGCTGCTCAACACCTGATCCTGAAAAGTAACGAGGGTAACACGTCAGCGAAACGCTGAGTAGAGTGGCAACTAAATGCTAAAGAAGCAGTAGAGTGTACAGTAGCTGTTATATTTTTACTTTCTTTATTTATGTCTTCCTATTATTTCACGATTGATTTATTTCTCAGATCCTTCACTTGGTCTCGAATGTTCCTCGTGGGAACGATCTTGATTGCAGTCTTTTCCGAAAAGTAGAAGTAACATGTGGTGCTCTCCTGGCTGGGAGAGTCCCCCATGGTGGTCCTACCCTCAGTCAACCACCCCAAGGTCGCTGACAGACGTAACGGTGACTACGGCACGCGCGATAAGCACACGGGTAGCTACCCCGCACTGGCACGCGGTCAGTCGTTTCCGTTAACGGGCATGCTCAAAACACAGCACGGAACCAGTATAGGGCAAATCCCTCTCAGTAACAGGGGTCCAACCCCTCCACAGTCCGCGCACCCTCGCCTGACTATCCTGGTTTGCCCAGTGGGCCTAACAAGTCAGTGTAGGAGGCTAGCAGAACCCCAAGGCCCGTGGGGTAGCTAGTGCTCTCCCTACACTAGTAGCTCTCCTCGGTACTGCGTACGCGAGGGCCAGCAAGTCGGTGTACAGTGGCCAAACCCACCCCAATCTCAACCTGAGGGTGGCAAGCTCCCCTCTACAGTAAGAGGTAATGTGTGCTCTCTTTGGTACCACGTACCCGAGAGACAACACACTTCCACGTTTTACTTTCTCAGTTCCCTTCTATTCTCTTTTCCAGGAGTTCTACTCCTAATTCCCCATAAGGTTCGTGTTCTTTTTGTTTGGCCATTTTAGGTTTCATCGTTCCAGTTTTACGTTCATACAACCCATATTCTCAATCATATTTATCCATTCATAACAGGCAGCTGTTAAATCAATTTACAGGCAGCTATTATTTCCTTTCCACTTTTCCAAGACTGCAATATTTATATACTCCACTAGTTTTCCAGTCCTAGGATCCATGCCGTACCCTAGGATCTATCATTCAATCTAGTTTTCCAGTCCTAGGATTCATGTAATACCTTAGGATCTATCATTCAATCTAGTTTCTCAGTCCTAGGATTCATGTAATACCTTAGGATCTATCATTCAATCTAGTTTCTCAGTCCTAGGGTTCATGCAATGCCCTAGACTCTATTAATTGTTCCACATTTGTAACAAATTATGTTAAATAAATTAAAAGCCACTCTACCAGCGAAACCGGGAGTACTAGGGGCGTGGTTAGCAATCCCGCGTGCCTCCGCAACCCCCAAGATAGCAACGGAACGAGGTCCTAACACAAGGATCAATCACAAGGAGTTTCTCAGAACGGTATACAATCACTATAAACGGGTAGAGGAATTTATTCTGGAAAGAACGAAACTTGAAACGCGGAAAACGAACTCTGAACGGGCCCTAAACGGGTCAAAAACGACGAAACTGTCCAAAATCAGACGTCTGGAACGTCTTCAAGACGTCTTAAAAGGTGGGTCAGGTCGTACCTCAGTTCTGCGTAGTCCTTCAGACGTCCAGAAGCCTACTGGGACGTCTGGCTTGGTTTCCAGACGTCCGATTGTCTCCCCGGACGTCTGGAGGTTCTCTCCATCGTCTGACATCTGATTCACGTGGGATGGCGACCCTCGTGCCCTCCCAAGCAGGACCTGCGCACACAAACACCGGCTCTCAGCACGACGGAACGCAGAAGAAGTCGCGGCGGACGGCTGCATGGCCATACACGCGCAAAACGGAGAAGATATGAAATATCTTACCTGTCAGACGTCTTGACAGTCTTCCAGACGTCTGATTCTGGAAAAATTTCCAGAACCAGGGCCCGATTCGCTCTCCGCCCGCGACGCACGGCCGTGCCGCACCCCATCCGCCTGTTGTCCGAGCTGCAGCAGCCCCTCCGCGACACCCCACGCCTGCCGCTCCCCTGCTGGCCAGCTCTAGCTACCCCGGCAAGCTCGCACCTCCGTGGTCGAGCTTCTTCTTCCTCTCGCAACACTCCTTCCTGCATGCCCGCTGCAACCACTGCTGCGCCCTCACTTGCTCGCTCGCTCGTAGGGGGAAGGAGAAGAGAAGATGGTGGAGTAGGGGTGAGGGAGAGGGGGAGTGCTCTTATAGGGCAGCCGCGGGAAGAGAGAGAACGAAAGTGGCGCCTGCAGGGAGAGAAAACGAAGGCTGCAGGCTCAGCACGCGCAGACACGAAGCCGTACGCCGAAAAAATTTATTACTAGACGTCTGGGACACTTCCCAGACGTCTTAAACTGCTTTTGACGCCCATGATCGTAACATTAGGGGACCTAGAAATCTCCAAAGGGGCGATCAAGTCCGTAAGCACTGGATTGCCCTTCCCAAAGCTAATCTGGCTAGGTTGATTATGAGGGGATTGTAGGGAAGGTTCTTCCTTTGCCTTGCACCGCCAGTTCCATAGACCCCACAATCGCGGTCGTTTGATACTTCCTCGCAGCCTAGTCACCAGATTCTACTAAGGGAATGAAAGCCAAGTGTCCAGCGACCAAAACCACACCTCTCGAGACTCAACCCAGTCTTGCCTAGGGCACGTCTACTCTGTTTTAAAAGGGCTAGGATAGTGCTTGTGCTAGGGTTATGTGATCAGGCGTTGATTGGGGTAGTGCCTCTTAGTTTTCCAATTACAGTGTGTGTGCTCCTATCAAAACATGATTTTCAAGCAACGATTTTTTTAAGATGTGGTGTCTTTTAATGTTTCATCCTTACTTTTGTGTCTTTTAGGATTGACATGTCTTAATGTTTCAGACAAGTTTCAGTGGGTATGTCAAGTTTTTCACACAATTGGTGAAAGTAGATTTCCTTTAATGTGTAGAGGCTCTAAAACCCTAGAGTGCTCATCCTAGTGTTCATGCAACTACTATCAGATGAGTCGATTTTAGGGTTGAGTGGTGCGACCCATGTCAATTCAAGGTGGCTTTACAAACACCACTCAAAAAGAAAGAAGAACACTCCAAGAATCTTAGATTATTCAGAATGTTAGAGTGTATTTTTTTTGTTAGGTGATGTGTTAAGGATGTGGATCAGGCAATCATGCACCACGCCAATTTTTTTCAGTTTTACAATTTTTTTTTAGATTTTTAAGCAAGCAAACAACCATGGGTGAAGAAATACTCACGACCGGCCCTTGTTGCGCTTACTCCCTCGTTACCATCACGAGTTGCACTGCTTCGCCATCCAAGCACCGAATTCTTGCAACCATCAAGTAGAAGGAGATAACGCGTGAGACGATGTGAGCATGGATGTAAACTGGAAGTGACAAAATAAATTCGTTGCCGCCCTGGCAATGGCGCCAAAAATTGACGTACAGAAGACACGTATGTTTAAAAGAGTCGTTATAGCATGCGCTCGCAACGTCGATTTTACATGAAGAAATAGACGTGAGTCTGAGTGTCGATCTCAGGGTGGCATGAAAACCAGATTTCTCTTATCACTTAATGTCATGGAAATAATAGATTTTTGCTTGCGAGAAGTTGATGAGAACCTCATCATAAGCCATAACTAGCTCATTTTGACCTAATACAGAGACTAAAAGCTCCTACATAACCTTAGAAAGGCTTGGCTCAGAGAGATTCTGAGTTTGCAAAGAAAACATAAATTGAGGGGTAAAAATGCAATTTCACCAATCCAATCTGAAAACAAGGTAACTCAGGGTCCAAACATAGGTCAAAACAATCTAATAAGAAGAAAAGTGGGATGAAAGGACTCAACAAGGGCTACAGCAACTCCGAAGAATTAAATGACATCCTGTAACCCTAAAAACAAACACACTTAAATACACGAGGTTCGAGGTAAAGTAAAAATAGAATAAACCCTCTAAAATTCATAGAAAAATAATCTCTAGGGTTTATAACCTTCAATTTGGCCTTAGGAACCCATTTTGACCTACATTGAGAACCATGCCCAATTAACAACTTAATTTGGGTTTTTACGTAAATTGAATGGTCAAACAAGGTTTAATCTAGAAATAAAATTCACCGTCAGAATCCTTAGGTTCTAATTAGTCATGTATAAAAACTCGAGCCTAAGAAGAAACCTTCTTGACCAACTTTACACTTCGGTCCTCATACATTTACTTTCTGGCCCTCAACTTTTGAACCCTCACATTTTGGCCCCTAACTCTCCTTCATTCTTTGCGTTTAGGTCCCTCCTGCAAAACCTGAGCAACACCATGCTCCGGCAACCTTGCGAGGAGCATGGCGTCGCGCAAGGTAAGGGAGGGGGCCTGCCAAGTCAAATGGGGGTGCCCTGCGTCGTCAGCCACCGCAGGAGCACCGCCCTGAATTCTACGACCGCCCATACCGCCCGTGCGAACGCACGGACGGTATGGGTCTCCTTCCTCCAGCGTCCTCCGGCGAGGGAGACACGTCGTCTCCCTCCGCCCTCCTCTCTGATTCTGCCCCTATAAATACCCCCGTCGCTCCGTCGTTCTTCCCAGCTCGGATCTGACGGAGATACCCCCTCACTTCCTCTCTTCCCACTCCGACAGACGCCCCCTTGCTCTGACGGCTTCTCCTCCTCGTCGCCTTGCCGCACTACCACCAGCAGGGTTACCTTCCCTCGATCTTTCCGCGCCACGCCGCACCCAGCTGGCGCCTCTCCGGCCCTCTCCTCGCCGCCGCCCCTTCCTCTGGGCAATTTCTTCTCCGGCGACAGTCGATACGACTGTCACCTGTGCCAAACCCTCCTCGTCCCGCTTAGCAGGTAGAACTTCTCCTTTTCCTCCCCTCTTCCTTTTCCTCACTTTAAACCTTTACTGTCGCCCTCGAGTCCGATCCTGACCACCGTCACCCCCTTCGTCTCCGGCTACCCTCCGGCAAGACGCCCCCATCACTCCACCACCCCACACGGCTCGCCGACCTTCGCAGAACCTCCGCCTCCTCACCCTGATCAACCTCCGCCCTTCCACTTCCCGCCACTCGCCCTCTGCAGACCCCCCTAACAAACCCATTTCCCGCGCTGCAGTTTGACCTAGGGCGGCCCTCATGCTCCGCCCCGCCACCTGCTAGACCCCCCACCACCTTCGCCATGCCACGGCGAAGGTTCTCCGCGTATCTGATTAGGCCGAGAGGCCATTCCTCTGTGGACAGGTATCTCGACCGCCGTCGCCATTGCTGCGCTGAAGAAGCACCTTCAACCTGCAGCTCCAGGTGCGCTTCGCCCAGGTCCAACTCCCAGGCTGCGAGGGGCATCTCCGCGAAGAGTCCCAGGCTCGCAGCTGGGGCGAAGGCCTCACGTGAAGCCGCGATTGCTAGCTGCCTCCTCTGCTGCAGGCGCTCAATTGGGGTGGGACATTTAGTCCCACCTCGGAAACTTTGAGAGGCACGCGGGCGCTTAAAGGCAAAATGTGCCTTAAGCTGTTCGCCTCCTGATCACGGGGTGAGGTCCCTCTCACCCGCCCGACTACCCGGCCTCGTCCGCGCTCACGCCCCGCGGACCTGGCCCGACCCGATTAGCCCGACCTGCATTCCTCGCCCACCACCGCATGCCGGTGGGTCTGGACCCGGGCGCGACCCGCGTACCCGATCAACCGGTTGCTCTAGGAGAGCTTTCCTAAGAGTGAATTCTGAGAGAGAGAGACGTGGGGGGAGGGTAGAGTAGGTTTTACCCTCTGACTTAAACCGTGAGTGTGCAGGCACAGGTGAAGAAGAAGAAGAAGGAGAAGGAGACACACTGTAGCAGCAGCAGTTTAAGTCGTCTGATTGAAAAATCAGACGACGTCCTGAAGACAAAGAAGAAGAAGAAAAGAAGGACAGAACCGCAACCAAGAAGAAAAAAAGAAGAGGAAAGCAGCGAGCACTTAGCAGCTGCAGAACAGGAAGAGAAGACAAGAAGTAGAGAAGCAAGAAGAAAGAAGAACACGAGGACAAAGAAGAAAAAGAAGATCTGAAGAACAAGAAGGAAGACCAAGAAGAAAAAGAAAGAGAAGAGAAGAAAGCACAGGTGAAGAACAACCAAAAAAGACAAGAAGAAGAAAGAAGAGAAGAAGAAGAAGCAAAATTTTCCCCTCTCTCTCTCTCTCTTTCTTTTTGTAATAGAAACTTTGTACCTCTTAGAATACGACTTGCTCCCTGAGTTCGACCTCGGGAACTCTTTTATTTTCCGAGTAAAAAAAATATATCTGTAATGATGGCAATAACTAGCTGTACTACAACGTAATTTCTACAACAAAAGCTAGTCACAACGCTGTCGTCACTTTGGCGCCGTTGCCGGGGAGCAACGGCTATTCTAGAGGTAATTAAATTCCTGTTTTTAAATTTCTAATAATCTCTCCTTTTTTGTGCAGCTACAGGAAATCAAGAAGACAAGCAACCGCACGACAACCACTCCGAGGACAGGTAATTTTCTATCCTCTCAACCCCTAAATTCTAAAGAGGAAGAAAAGAAAAGAACAAGCAATATAGGGCTAACCTGTCTTCTATACTTAGTAAAGCATAAAAAGTTGCATGTTTTTAACCCATTATTCCTGCACACTATTAAGGGTATTTAAGGGCTAACACATTCTTGCTTGAGCCCTAATTACCCAACAAAGAACTAACTGGACCAAATAGAACCAACATAAGATTCAACATTAGGGTTTTAGAGACACACTACTTAAATCAAGAATGGAGAAAATCCAAAAGAAGTGTGCCTAAACCATTGATTGAACATACTTATTCAGAGAAACCCTAAACAATTGGCTCTCTAAACACTTGAACCCAAAAAGAAAGGACCCAAAAGCTCTCAAAAGAACAAGAGGTAAAGTTGACCCCTTGGGTCAACCAACCTTAAAATTAGGTCACTTTCTCACTCAAAATACCTAAGAGTTCAAGTGTAACTTTAAGCACCCTGATCTTAAACTAAAATTGGTAGACTTAAGAGGTCAAGATCCCCATTCTGGTCTACTTGGAATCTCAGTGACAAGAGAGGTCGGGTGGGGGAAACCCTGTAACCCGTGGGGATGCTCTACCGTGTAGGGGTCTTCGCGGGACTCACCCTCTCTGGCTGCCCAGGTAATTCTCAGGTGGACGATCTTTCTGATCAAGGGGTCCATCTGCCCCGCACCTCTATAGTCACCCAACAATTTTTGGGTGTCTTGATTGGGTCCAGCACCTGCTTATCTCATCCAGTCCTTCAGTATTTTGCAGGAGGTCCTTGAAACCTCCTATAAAAATTCACTCTCCCCGAGGCTAAGCCTCGGCTCCCTTGTTTTTGCAGAAATCATTCACATAGCCCCTCTTTCCTCTGATTCTGAACAAAATCCCCTTCTTCCATCTTGATTCAAACTTCGATTCTATATCTTGATTCCACCACCTGATTCAAGGATGCAGCCACACCAATTAAGACTACCATTCAAAAAACCTGAATATCTGAGATCCATGAAAGATAAGATGATTGAGGATGCCCTTGAATTCTATGAAATCAAATGTAAACCCTCAACACCAATAGAAAACATTCAGGTTGATGTCCCAACAACCACAGCTTTCATCATAAACTGTGCCCAAATTCTATTGACAGAAATTACAAAAGGATCAACCCGAGATATGCTCATGACAGGATACATTGAGATAGAAAAATTACACCAATCTGAATACCTTCAATGCTTGACAAATCCTGCACTTTGGAAACAACACCAAGATGCCCTTATAAAACGGGTAGAAATGATGAAATCAGTAGAACAAATTATCAACCAGAAATACCCGTATATACCAGAAACAGAGGATGAACCATCTTGGAACAGTAGTAAGGAACAATCTAGTTTCCCAGATCTCGGGACTGAGGCACAAAGTGGTTGTGGAATCCCAACCCAGATAGAAGACAATGTTGAATTAGGTTGGGATATTGCAGGAGAACACAATGATGAGCCAAACTTAGACCATGAATTGCCAAGCCTAGAATTCCAAAACTCCTGCAATGATGAGATCAGAACTGAACCTTTTGAGGGTAGAAATTCTACCCCTTATTTTGATAAGGTGGCCCTCGAAGGTTATTCGGACTTAGGTTCTAATAATTCTACCCACATCCTAAGCCTAGAACCTAGATCTGAAACTTATTGGGAAGATTATGAGGCCCCTTATGAGAAAGATCAAATTTTTACAGAATATGATTCCGGGCCTCTATTTGATGAATATCCCTCTCCAACATCCTCAGGAAATTTGATCGATTTTTTGAAAGTCATGCCAATTTATGATACAGAAACTGAGGAGTTGGATGAGCAAGGTTTTAATTGGGTCTATCCTACCAGCTTGGAGCTCGAGCCTAGACAGAATACCTTTTCGAGCCCAGAATTGACATATAGACTAGACCCCAGTCAGGCTGCTGATTCCACATCTGCTGATTTATGCTGCGGTGGAATTCATAATCATGAATCTCATTTTCGCAAACTCTCCGACAACTTCAGATCCAACTATAATTGCGGAGAGATTCTCCTTCCTAAACACGCCATGCCCATCTACGACCTCAGTTCACATGACTCTGACTCCGACTCTGAGGTCCTGATTCCCGAGATCACTGGTAACACAGAATCATTCCTTTCCGATCCTCAGGAACCAAAAACAGAAAATGCCAAGAGTGATTGCAACCCAGAATTCAAATCTTTTCTCAATTCAGATTTCTTTCATCCTACAGACACTCTTCAGGCATTTGATAGTTACCCAGAGGACTCTTTACAGAAAATCACCTGTCATTCCTTTCTAGAAGAGCCCTCATACACAGTTGCCACCTCGTCTGCACACACAGAACTAATCAAAACCTCTTCCCAACCCCGACCCACAACCGGACTCAATTTCTATTCAGATTCACCTCTCACCGAGCCGATTGCATTTCCACATCGGGTTTGGAACACTGATCAGACTACATATCATGCTCCATCATTCTCTGATCACCCCTGTAGGGTTTCCGCGTCATTCATTGATTATTCTACGGGTCCCTACTCTGACCAGGCTGATTCGACTCAGCCAAACCCTGCATTTTCACATCCACATCCATCTGAGCTTCATAGTATATGGTGGGTTCCACACCTTTTTATCCACATCTATCAACCCACCAGATTGATTGGGTTTGGGCTGCATCATCAGCTGTTGATCTGAACAAGCACCTGGTTGGACCAACCAGGCTCTTAATCAAGGTTCTTGTATTACAAAACTCTGCTGATTTCACCATCCCCTCTCCATCGCATTTCCCGCTTGGCTGAAGGCATCAAATTTAGCGCTCAATGGGAGGCAACCCGTCATTCTCTTTAAAAACCAGAAACCTTTTCTAAAAACTTTGTGCACTTGAAATTCACACTTTAGGACAGCCGACTCCACCTCAGGTGCTTGAATCTGAGATTAAAAATCGTCCGCAACAGTCACCCCGACCCATTCACTCATCAAAACATCTGTCCTAATGTATGAACTAAGTTGAATAAAAATCCCCTAAGTTACAATGACATTGCAAATCTTAGGCATGGGGGGTATGAAAGTGCAAAACGTGTAAGAAAATGTTTCAAATAAAAAATTCACATATGCCAAAAACACCATAAAAATTAAAAATTTTTCGAAAAAGAATAAGAGAATAAGAGGAGAAAGGAAATTTTGTGAAGGAGAGGAAAAAAAAAAGAAACAAAAGGAAAAAAGGAGCACAAAATATGAGAAACAAGTGATAGTCATTAGTAAGGAACTAAGGAATTAACCTAAGTTCTAGACCTCATTCAAGAAAATAACTGAAAAGTGCATAATGAGATTAGTAAGAATGCAAACCTTAAGCATTCTTGAATAGACTCTTAGTACCCATTAAGATCTAGACACTCCTCAAGAGGTTGAGGAAAATGAAAAGCTGAAGTATTAGGTCTAAGGCTTAGGGAGTATTGGGCCTCATTAACTAATTTTTGGTTTACAGGACTTAGTAACCTAAGCACCCTAACCTCACACACAACCTGGTTCAGTAAGCGTAAAAATCAAAATCACGTAGAAGCGTTGCAAAATTCTGAAAAGTACACCTAGAGTAGGAGCGGCCGATCAACACAAGTTGATTTGGACGAGTTTCCAGCGCAGAGAGGCGGGAAATCCCCTCAAAGATGCGTAACAAAATATCATCTCCTCGGTGCTTGTCTCTTAGGATATTTACATATCCTACTGGGGGCATGTAAGCACTCTGCTAGTTCAGATTCCATGGATGGCATTATCTCGAAGTGTTAATTGCCAGGGTTTGAATTCAGCCACGGAACACCATGGATGGGATTATCTCAAAATCTCAATAGCCAGGGTTCCGGGGGTTGCCATGGGCGGTGCTATCTCGAAGCATCGATCACCAGGAACCCTTGAGGATTGATGATGGGAGCAATGAATCTGATACAGACCGTGTTGAAAAGCCAATCCTAGGCTAGAACTAAAAAGAAAAAGAGAGAAAACTCTCCAAACAGAAAAACCTTTTATCTCTCTCTTATAAAACGCACTGCGAACTGAACCAAGGCTAAAATCATTTCAAGCACGGGTGCTTTAACCACAAAGTCCAATAGACCTTAGGATAGTTCCTGTGGGCCTTAAAAACCTTTGCTAAGGACTGAGGCTGAGGCTAGACAGATTTGGATCTTGATTGGTACTAGAGTACCTTTTAAGCCTATGGTCAGCATTCTAACCTAATCTAAGTTTAAATGAAAAAGCACTTATCTGAAGCTATTAAGAACTTCATGGTCTAGAACAAGGGTTGAAACCTTAAGTTTTTGCTAAGGGACTAGCAAAAGCTAGGCATGGGGGTATGATGAGAACCTCATCATAAGCCATAACTAGCTCATTTTGACCTAATACAGAGACTAAAAGCTCCTACATAACCTTAGAAAGGCTTGGCTCAGAGAGATTCTGAGTTTGCAAAGAAAACATAAACTGAGGGGTAAAAATGCAATTTCACCAATCCAATCTGAAAACAGGGTAACTCAGGGTCCAAACATAGGTCAAAACAACCTAATAAGAAGAAAAGTGGGATGAAATGACTCAACAAGGGCTACAGCAACTCCGAAGAATTAAATGACATCCTGTAATCCTAAAAATAAACACACTTAAATACACGAGGTTCGAGGTAAAGTAAAAATAGAATAAATCCTCTAAAATTCATAGAAAAATAATCTCTAGGATTTAGAACCTTCAATTTGGCCTTAGGAACCCATTTTGACCTACATTGAGAACCATTCCCAATTAACAACTTAATTTAGGTTTTTGCGTAAATTGACCGGTCAAACAAGGTTTAATCTAGAAATAAAATTCACCATCAGAATCCTTAGGTCCTAATTAGTCATGTATAAAAACTCGAGCCTAAGAAGAAACCTTCTTGACCAACTTTACACTTTGGTCCTCATACATTTACTTTCTGGCCCTCAACTTTTGAACCCTCACATTTTGGCCCCTAACTCTCCTTCGTTCTTTGCGTTTAGGTCCCTCCTGCCAAACCTGAGCAACACCATACTCCAGCGACCTTGCGCGGAGCATAGCACCGCGCAGGGTAAGGGAGGGGTCCTGCCAAGTCAAATGGGGGTGCCCTGCGTCGTCAGCCACCGCAGGAGCACCGCCCTGAGTGCTGCGACCGCCCATACCGCCCGTGCGAACGCACGGACGGTATGGGTCTCCTTCCTTCGGCATTCTCCGGCGAGGGAGACACGTCGTCTCCCTCCACCCTCCTCTCTGATTCTGCCCCTATAAATACCCCCGTCGCTCCGCCGTTCTTCCCAGCTCGGATCTGACGGAGATACCCCCTCACTTCCTCTCTTCCCACTCCGGCAGACGCCCCCTTGCTCCGGCGGCTTCTCCTCCTCCTCCTCGTCGCCCTGCCGCACTACCAGCAGCAGGGTTACCTTCCCTCGATCTTTCCACGCCATGCCGCACCCAGCTGGCGCCTCTCCGGCCCTCTCCTCGCCGCCGCCCCTTCCTCTGGGCAATTTCTTCTCCGGCGACAGTCGATACGACTGTCGCCTCTGCCAACCCCTCCTCGTTCATCTTAGCAGCTAGAACTTCTCCTTTTCCTCCCCTCTTCCTTTTCCTTACTTTAAACCTTTACTGTCGCCCTCGAGTCCGATCCTGACCACCGTCACCCCCTTCGTCTCCGGCTACCCTCCGGCAAGACGCCCCCATCACTCCACCACCCCACACGGCTCGCCGACCTTCACAGAACCTCCGCCTCCTCACCCTGATCAACCTCCGCCCTTCCACTTCCCGCCACTCGCCCTCTGCAGACCCCCTGAACAAACCCATTTCCCACGCTGCAGTTTGACCTAGGGCGGCCCTCATGCTCTGCCCCGCCACCTGCTAGACCCCCCACCACCTTCACCGTGCCACGACGAAGGTTCTCCGCGTATCTGATTAGGCCGAGAGGCCATTCCTCTGTGGATAGGTATCTTGACCGCCGTCGCCATTGCTGCGCTGAAGAAGCACCTTCAACCTGCAGCTCCAAGTGCGCTTCGCCCAGGTCCAACTCCCAGGCTGCGCGGGGTATCTCCGCGAAGAGTCCCAGGCTCGCAGCTGGGGCGAAGGCCTCACGTGAAGCCGCGATTGCCAGCTGCCTCCTCCACTGCAGGCGCTCAATGGGGGTGGGACATTTAGTCCCACCTCGAAAACTTTGAGAGGCACGCGGGCGCTTAAAGGCAAAAAGTGCCTTAAGCTATTCTCTTCCTGATCACGGGGTGAGGTCCCTCTCACCCGCCCGACTACCCAGCCTCGTCCGCGCTCACGCCCCGCGGACCTGGCCCGACCCGATTAGCCCGACCTGCACTCCTCGCCCACCACCGCACGCCGGTGGGTCTGGACCCGGGTGCGACCCGCGTACCCGATCAACCGGTTGCTCTGGGAGAGTTTTGCTAAGAGTGAATTCTGAGAGAGAGAGACGCGGGGGGAGGGTAGAGTAGGTTTTGCCCTCTGACTTAAACCGTGAGTGTGCAGGCACAGGTGAAGAAGAAGAAGGAGAAGGAGACACACTGTAGCAGCAGCAGTTTAAGTCGTCTGATTGAAAAATCAGATGACGTCCTGAAGACAAAGAAGAAGAAGAAGAAAAGAAGGACAGAACCGCAACCAAGAAGAAAAAAAGAAGAGGAAAGCAGCGAGCACTTAGCAGCTGCAGAACAGGAAGAGAAGACAAGAAGCAGAGAAGCAAGAAGAAAAGAAGAACACGAGGATAAAGAAGAAAAAGAAGATCTGAAGAACAAGAAGGAAGACCAAGAAGAAAAAGAAAGAGAAGAGAAGAAAGCACAGGTGAAGAACAACCAAAAAAGACAAGAAGAAGAAAGAAGAGAAGAAGAAGAAGAAGCAAAATTTTCCCCTCTCTCTCTCTCTCTCTCTTTCTTTTTGTAATAGAAACTTTGTACCTCTTAGAATATGACTTGCTCCCTGAGTTCGACCTCGGGAACTCTTTTATTTTCCAAGTAAAAAAAATATATCTGTAATGATGGCAATAACTAGCTGTACTACAACGTAATTTCTACAACAAAAGCTAGTCACAACGCCGTCATCAGAAGTCGTGGGTGAAAAGCGAGTGAGAGAAAGAGAGAGAGAGAGAGAGAGAATAGGGTTAGAATTTTTTCATTCACAGCATGCAACTTAAATAAAAAAGAGGCCAAGTAACTAGATAGGGAACAACTTCATTTGACATGCAACTTTAGGTTTATAATTACAACACTAGATAAATGCTTAAACACAAGTAAAGTAAAGCTTAAGATAAAGAGGGAAAGAGAGAGAGAAGACGGCGAGGCAGCCACGGCGGTGGAGAGGGGCTCCGTCGGCGGCTCGTTGGCTCTGGCGATTACTAAGAGAGCTAATGGTGGCTAGGAGTGGGGTAGAGCACTTGCAAGTGGATTAAATGCCCTCCCATGGGTGGTTGGATGGAGTTTATATAGGCAAAAGGGTTTTCTAATTTAAGTATGGGCTTTAGCGACGTCCGGGACATCGCTAAACCCATACCAAATCCGTTGGTGTAGCCCCCTTCGCCTGCCGGTTGCCAGCGCACCCTCTACTTCTTCTGAGGCGATCCGTGCTCACGCGTTGTGAGCCGTCCGATCGAAGATGGATGGCTGAGATCTTGCAAAGGGCACGCTCGCGGATTGCTGCTGAGGCACGCGCTTCTGCCACGTCATCGCACTCGTGAGCGTTCGTGCGCATCCGTTGCACCACGTGTGCTCCATCTACACTATTCGCTACTAATCGGGCGATTGTAATCGAACGCACCTCAAGTCACGCAGAATTGGGAAGCGGCGGGCGTTTCAAACCCATGCCTCTGAATGCGAGGTCGAAGTGCCAACCACTAAGTTGCGGGAGCGGATTGTCGCGGCGAGAGTCAGGTGCGCGGGCATTCTCAGCCATTCGATCGAAGATCGACAACTGAGAATTATCCTCCAAGTGAAGGCAAAGGCAGGCGGTGGTCTGGATGCAATAAGCAGGTGCCACGTGGTGCGCTGTGGGTCGTTGATCATCAGATCAATGGTTAGAACTTCTTGGACCCATTGCGGGAGCTCCGAATGTCGAATTTGACCGATTTCAAGTCCATTGGACTCCGTTCGTTGCTCTGAATCCATCCGTGCGACTTGATTGCTGATCTGAGACCTGTTTTGACACAAGCTTGTGCAAAAGGCCATTAATACTGTATTATAAGCAATCTTGATGTGCAATGCATGCGATGCCCCTATTCCTATTTATGATGTGTTATTTGTGCATTTCGCTCTTAAGATAAACCCCAATTGACAGAATTATCGCCCCAGGATGCAGTGTTATCAGGTACAAATATATTACTTCTAGGTCCTTTCTCGCACAAAGGTACCCGGGTCTTCATCTTCCTTACGCTGACCTTCGACTGATTGACCGAGCTTCTTGCCGAGTTTCGAGCTCATTTGACGGTCGCCTCGATCCTCGATTGCCTTCATCTCCTGAAGTGAAGTTATTCGCACTACTATTCCGCTTCTAACGGCCGTTGTTTCACCGTCAACCGCTGCCTCTACGATTCTCTCTTCTCGGTCAAAGCCAGTGCGGCTGTTGCAAGCTCTTTGAGCATATCTTGCATCCACACACCTTATGTTGCTCCAACATTGGCCTATAAAGCTCCGCATGCACAACCATTCCGTGCCTAGTCGTCTAGAAATCGCGAGCACTTCTGTCCTCTTCTTCCTCCTACAAGCGCCACCATTGAAGGACCTTGAGGTCTTCTCCGCCCCATCGTTCCACAACCTCCCGCCATCAAACGAGGGTGCAGCTATCTTCACCACTCTCTCGCCAAGCTTCCCAGCCAAGAAGCCAATATCCGACCATCTTCCTCGACCTCAATTCCTCGACAATTCTTCTCCAGCGGCATGCCACCGCCACCAGTCACTTCACCTCTTTCTCTCAAATAAAATTAGGGTTTCTCTTCCCCTTATCTTCCTCTATCTCCTCATCTCTTCAATTTCTCCTTTCGATCTTATTTTCACCATCACTGACCATCACCACTTGGAGCTCCGACAAACTTCATCGCCACGCCTCCACGCACGACCGACCACCCAATAGATTTAGGGTTTTGTTTCGGGGCTTCACCCCAAAGCTCTTGCATCTGATACAAGGTCAAACGACCTCCTATTTTGCCCGTAGGTCCTTGCCGAAGTCAATCTTCGTCTTCGCCTCCTCCAGCAGCTCTTCAGTCACCTCCGACAAAGCTCCGCAGGCCATCGAAAGCCCTGATTCAAAAAAGAGCTCCTTAATTGAAAGTGCAACACCAACGCTAATTAGTCTCTAGTTGCATCAAGCCAATCTAATGGTCCACGCGTGCTAATCAAGCCGGAAATCTGTGCTGCCATTAGACACGAGAAAGCAGGGTACATTAGTCCCATATCGTGCGCAGCCAAAGCCCATGCAAGATTTATCACGCAAACATCCCCAAAGCAGGTCGCCTCAGAATGCACGAGGTGAGGTCCCCTCCGCACACCTATACGCACACTCGCTCACATGCCCTTGCCTGCGATTACGCCCGCGGGTCTAGGGTGTGGATCCGATTACCCAAGTCCAGCTTGAAGAGAAATTAACGGAGGGAGGCAAGTTTTGCACCACGAGATCTATGCCTTCCCCCTCAATGCTTGGCCTTTATGCTACTGTCTTCACAAGTTAAGGCATCTATGCCTAGCATTCGTCGTCTGAGGGTAAAGCCTGACTTGGCCTATGAGCTTTATGTGAAATACTTGATAGCTGGAAATATTCAAACATTTAAGGTTATTTGGGTTGAGACATTAGGGTTAAAATTGGTGGTTTAACCACCACTTTTACCCTTATCTTTTTATATTTTTTTTCTAACTGAGGATATTTGATATACATTGAACATCCACCATATTACTCTCATTGTGATAGTGATATTTTGTGCAATTCCTTGCTCCCAGAGATGACCTCGAATTTTTCTGATAATTCAAGTAATAAAAATTTAAATGTCAATTTCTCTTTGATCTCCTATACTACAACACATGTTTTTAAAACATGATCGAAGCGAGTCAACATTTTGGTGTCGTTGCTAGGGAGAAACGTGCAATTATCACTATTACTTGTGAATTTTTCTGATTTCTAACACATCTACCTTTTTTTGGTTGTTTTTCCAAATTGAATCTAAGCATCTGGCTTCTTGAACTTAAGGACAACCACTCCATGGTAGGTAAATCTCTCTCCTTTCTTCTTAATTCCCCCTTTCCTAGTATAGATCAAAAAAAAAAAATTAGGATTCAACCTTGCCTTATTTTCTTAGAAATATCATTTGTGGCAAGCATTCCTTATTTCTAAGATCTAACTGTGGTTAAGGAGATATATCTGCTTAGAAGACACGACTCACAAATTTTTTGCACCTATAGGGACTTATCTGAAAATTAATTGAACCCTTGGACTAACACGTTCTTGATTGAGTCCAAAGGGATCATTGAACTTGAATTGACTCCACTTTAAAGCCAAATTAGGGTTGAATTTTAAGTTAATCTAGTATACATTTGCAAAACTATAAAGGAAATTATTATCTACATTGTGTGCTACCTAAGCCTTGTTTGAATCAATTTACAATTTGAACCCTAAAACACAGGCTCTAAGATCACATGAACATTAAAAGAGGTGACTTAATAACTTGCTTGTCAAACCAAAACAAGGTGATTCAGGTGAGTTAACCTGGGTTGCATCCTAAACAATAGGCTAGGTCAGGTGAAGTTGGTTCACTATGTGGACCAATCAATCTAGAAATTAGGTCACAACTTGAACCAAACTCTAAATCAAGTGATAATTCAATGCACGAATAAGCTTAAATTTTCGTAGACCTAGGACCTAATTCACACGTATCCGATCTACTTGGAACCGCAATGACAAGAAAGGTCGAGTGGGGGAAATCCTATAACCCGTGGGGGCGCTCTACCATGTAGGGTCTTCACGAGACTCTCTCTTTCTGGCTACCCAAGTAATTCTCGGGTGGGTGGATTTGTGATTTAGAGGCCATCTGCCTCAAACTAACCTAAGCCATCCAAAAATATTTAGATGTCCTGATTGGGTCCGATTAAAATATAGTCCCTCATATTTTCTATAGTGCATGCACGGTAGGAGGTCCTTAAGACCATTCTTAAGACCTCCTCTATTAGTTCACTCACGTTGGGGCCAACACCCGACTGACTTGTTTGGGTCCTCTTTTGATCCGATTCCTATCTCCTCTAACCCATCTACATACAACCCAGGTTCTTCTTACTCTGATTCTGACTCAATGGAGAACCCTGATCCAGAAGGAGCAACATCCAGCACCTGCAGTACCAACTAAGACTCTCACAAATCTTACCAATGGATTGGAAAACCCCCATGCAGGTCCACAAATGTGGGATCACTATAATCTCGTAGGAGTAGTTATAGAGTCGAGAGTGTGTATTTCGATTGGGGGACGTAAGACTGAGCTCAAGCCGAATATTATCAGCTTGATTCCCCATTTCCACGAGATGGATTCTAAAAACCCATTCCGACACATTCAAGAGTTGAAACATTTGGCTCAGACCCTCGGGCCAACTGTTCAAAACTGGAACACTCTACTCATGAAGATGTTCCCCTCTCGCTTAAAGAGAAAGCTGCCTACTGGTATCAGTCTCTGAATCGACCGATTAATACCTGGGATGAATTGCAAGCCGAATTTCTGAGAAAATACTTCCCAGTAGGGTGTACTAACACCCTGAGGCATCAAACTACGCATTTTCAACAAAATGCGGGGGAACCACTTCATGAGGCATGGGATCGCTTCCTCGATCTCATGCGGAAATGCCTGCATAACGAAGTTCCTAAATGGGAACAAGTCCAACCTTTTTACCGAAGACTCCATGAAGATATCCGACTTTTCGTCGATGCGGCCTGTGGAGGCAACTTTATCGGCAAACAAGAGGACAAAGTTTGGGAAATTCTCAAAAATATGTCTGAGAATTCCATAAACAATGTGGCATGGGTATGTTTGACAGGACGACAACCCGTGCATCGACAAACACATGCGGGACACATGAGGCACAAGACCTATCCACCTCCATTGACATGGAGATTGTGGCCAGTCGACTAGATAAGGTCTCTATTATAGAGAAGAAGCTTGACAATTTGACTCACCAACTGCAAAAGGTTACTTTTTTTCAACAAAACATGCATGCACGTCTGCCCGCAAGGAGGGAGGTTGTGCATAATATTCACCACACTAGGATGGAAGCATATCCATCCTCTTCTGACTCAGGTTTCGGAGGAAACTCCTAACTCGTTTATTCTAGTTGGGGGTCCTCTGAACCCCAATATTCTAATTTCTCTGGAGTTGCTCAACCCTGTGAAGAACTCCACGCCATCTAGAACAAGCCCTATTCCAATTCCTACAATCCTAGATGGCGTAATCATCCAATTTTTTCCTGGTCAGGGAACTCTTATCCTCAAAATCCTAGACCACAATATCAACCCCGACCACCAAATCTGTATTCATATCAACCAGCTCAACCTAGGCCAAATCCAAATTTTCAACCTGGGCCTAGTAAAGATGATTAAATGAGGATGATTCTTCATACATTGGCTGATATGCAGAAGACCAATATTGCTATGCAGAGATAGCATACCGCAGATATGGAAGATATGCACAAACAAATTGCGCAAATGGTTGGGACTCGCCAGCCAGGCACATTACCCTCACAACCACTGCCAATCCCTAACAACGTACCAAACCATAGGTACATTGCTAACCCCAAACTGGGCCAAATCCACTTTGTGCAACCAAGCCCATCTGTATCTGTTTATCAAGACAGGTCAGAAGCATCAACTTCTGTACCTAATACATCTCAGCAGTAGCAGCCACCTATCCTACCCACTCCTCCATATCCTGCAGGATTACATTCTATAACAACCTGCAGCAGTAAATGTACTAAGGACCTCGAACCTAAGAGATACACTAAACCTAATCCTAGTACATCTCAATCCAGGGTGATTATCAAGGATAACCAAAGACCAACAGAACCTATTCCGGATGAGCCTAGGACCACACCTTTTTCTGAGACCTTGACCAAGGGAAATAAGGATAGGAAACCACCTCAAATTGATGAGGACTTGGCCAAGCTCTTTGAGCAAGTCCAGATCAGCATCCCCTTGATCGATGCGATTCATCATGTACCGGCTTACGCAAGATTTCTAAAAAATTTATGTACACCTAAGCGAAAGCCAAAGAACTTTGACGGAAGACCTATTTTGCTATCGGAGCAGGCTAGCTACATTATCTTGAGTAGACTTCCGCAAAAATAAAAAGCGACCACAAGAGCCTCACTTAACAACACATCAGTGTGTTCTCTAATAACATGAACCTCACTTAACTCCATCCACTTGTGATTCAAAGTGACCACACAACCTAAGTACCCTTCATAGCCCTTATACAACAATCACGTAGCCATCATCATTGAGATCCAACACAGTCCTTCGCCGTCACGCTCTCCCAAAATTCAAATGCATCAAGGTTTGGTCGAGAGAAAATGACATGCTTTCCAAAGTAGTCTAGAAGACCATGGTGTCTCGTAAGCCAACCCATGCCAAGGATTATGCCGAGGTATTTCATGTCTAAAATTAGCAAATTGACAGATAGTTCAAATCCTTTAATTTGGATTGAGCAATCTTGAACCGCAAGCCATGTTCGGAAAAGTTATCCCCAGGCCTAGCTATCAAGCAAGGGGTGAATAATTTACTTTGCGGTTGTTCTATCCATGACACGAACCTCAGGAAATAAAAGAGTGTGTGGCTGAAATATCAAATAAAACATAGGTGAATGGGAGATTTCTCTTGTCAAAAAATTATGTCGTCATAGTAATGTAAATCGTGGTAGAAAAAATCCCAGATCAAAAATATATATCAGTGAAAACTAACCACGATAGATTAGATCGTCTCCATAGGGGGGAACAAACCAATAAGATCACAGATATGTAACAATTATGTTTGTAGAAATATTCATCAAATCAATCAAAGGATATGCTGCTCTGAATGTGAATCCCCAATTTATAGAGAAGTCAAGGGTTGTTTACGCAAATTTCATGTAAGAAATCAAAGCTCCAAATATGTGAATAGTGCATGTGCAGCGGCATCCCATGTAATTTTTACTTACATGTGTATTAGTGTAAATCTAAGTCGCAATTTGATGCAATCGAAAGTGATAAATATGAGTTGAACAATTACGAGAAAGCATAAGTGTGATGATGCAATTTCACCTCAATAAAATAATAATAATCAAAAATTGAGGAGGTGGGAATGGCATTTAAGTGTAAATTCTAATAGAACCCAAAACAGTGGAAAATTTTCCCTCATGCATGTGTGGAAGAGACGTAATGGCGGGTCGTGGGAAGCTCGTAGGAGGTCGACAGTGACATGGGCTTTCCGATGACGGTGGTGGCACGTCGAACGATGACCGACAATCGCCCGTAGGAGTGGAGGAGGCCGCTGGCGATGAGGCTTTCCAGCCAGCGAGACAGGGGTCGTTTGGTGTGATCAAAGGCGTGGTTATGCTCGTGGGGTCAAGGTGAGTGCGTTGGAGTCAATGGCGCGAAGAATCTCAACCTGAGGTGGTGGCTTCATTTTGATGGCTTTGGGTTCTCTTCGACAGCTGAGAAGAAGAAGAAGAAGACAAGGAGGAGGTCGGGTCGTGCATCGCCTATGGTGGTTCCTACGCGTGGACAGTGATGGCTACGCAGTGAGGGCGTGCAGGAGTCGGAGGTGACTGTGCGAGGTTGCGGCCTGCACTGGAGGCAGATGGCACAGAGGAGGCAGGGCAGTGCATGGCTGGTGGGTGAGAGGGCATGCACTGCTGTGTGCGGTGGTGCCTTTGTTGGCATCAGTGCATGCCGAGGGGCATGGGTGACTGCAGATGCGTGGTGGGGGTGGCGCCAAGGGTAGGGCCTATACAGGGGTCATCGAGGGGGTTGGCCACGTGCGGTGAGGCAGTGCGTATGGTTTTGTTGAGAAAAAGAAGACGGCAACGACGCACGTGGAGGTGAAGTCATGTGGGTGGCACGGTGGTCGATGTCACGATTGAAGAAGACGGTGGAGCACGGTGATGAACTTTAAGGCGGAGGAGACTCGCGGTAACAGGACATTGGAGAGAGTTGTGGTGTCTCGCAGTTGTGGTCACAGCATAAGCCACACACTGTCAACATGTGGCTTTCCACTATCACTTGCGGGAAGGAGATCCGAGGAGGTGCGGGATGCGGTCAGTGGCTCGCGGTGGTGATGAAGTCACAGTGGTGGGTGAACCACAGTCAGAGGACTTTGGTCATTTTCGTGGAGAGGGAGTTCCTCTCCATGAGGAGGTAGAGATGATCCATGTCCCTACCGTCCTGCCTGTTTATAAAGAGAGAGAATTAGAGAGAGAAAGTAAGAGAGAGAAAGGCATATAAAGATTGAGGGAAAATAAATAAGGAAGGAAATGTAATTGATTAATTGAAAGGAATATAAGGATGCACTCTAAAATTGATTCTCTTTCTATTTTTGCTGGAACAAAATCCCAGTAGTACGATGATATCTCAAATTGAGATTTGATGTGATGCCCTTGCCTCTAAAATGAACAATTAATCCTTTCATATAAAGATTAATGCAATTAATGCATGAAATGATAAATCTAAAGCTCACATAATTTTATCAATATCATGTACGCTTTAAATTAATCTCTTATTCCAATAACAGTATTCTTAAGCTTTAATTTAGTCTACTAAAGTGGACCTATCAGTAGGCCTAAATTCCCTAAATAGGAACCATCCCCTGGATTAGTAATGTCGACACCTGAGCATCCTTTAAGGTTATGGCGTTCACCCTACCTACCACCTTATTGACATTGGGCCTAGAAGTCTCAAACGCTGTCAGGGTATTGAGCGGAAATTTCCTTTTCATGTGTCCCGATTGCTTGCACTTGTAGCAAGCCCTTGGAAATCTGCACTCCCTTGCATGAGTCTTCCCATAGTTCTGAAAAAATTGGCACCTTTGCTTTTGCTTATTCGACTGTTGGGGCTGTGATGAGGGCTGGTAGCTTGGTTCCTATGCGGACATGGCATTATGCACTAGGACGAGTGTTGATTGACCAAATATTAGCTTGACGCCATCAGATTGTACCAGTTGTTTTGACGATTATTCTTCCTATTTGGTCCTACTGAGAGCCTTGGACTTTATTGTCGCTCCTACTGCTTGACCTCAAGAATAGACTTCTCAATTTCCATTGCTTAATCTACTGCATCTACTAGGCTTTCTGTCCTTATTCTGGCCAATTTGATGTGAATGTTTGGTTGTAACCCATGTTGAACCTTCATTTCTTCTCTGCCTCGATGGCTATGGAACCTTCGACAAAATGAATCAATTCTATGACCTTATCTTAATACTCAACTACCATTCGGTGATCCTATTAGAGGTTAAGGAATTCGAATTTTTTCTATTGCCTCCAGAACTGACGGTAATATTGTTGGCTGAATATCTACAGAAACTACTCCTAGGTGAAGGAAGGTGCCCCCGGTGCTTACACTGAAACCCACCATCTCTCTGTTGCTCCCTCTAACTGTTAGGTGGTGAAGCACACATAAAGTTATGGAGCCAACTAAAGGGCTGCAAAAATCTTCTGGATCTTAAGATTCCAATTCTCGCCTATGGATGGGTCTCCTTCATCGGTGAAGCTAGGGGGCTTCAATTTGGGGAAATGGTTGAACTTCGTGCTCACCGCTAGGCCAATGGCTCCAGGGTCCCTAGGCGGTTGCCCTTTACTGCCACCAAGGTTAACACCTCCTCTGCTACTAGTGCTCCCTTGCCCATTCAGCCTAGGAAGTGTATAAGGACGTAGTCATTGTATCAATGTATGCAGGATGGCCTGCATGAAACTCTGCAACTAGCCCTATCCAGGGTGGTTTGGGTACTTATTTGGAGGAGAATTTGGGCTCTAGCCGAAAATTTTCTCCATAGGAAAAGTGCCTTGAAATAAATGACACAAGTCCTCCATAAGTGGAAGGTCATGAACAAAACACAAAAAGGCGGAGGCATAAGCTTAGATCTTATCATGCCTACTTGGGTAATTGCCCTGGGTCCAACAATGTTATACCCATTCATTCCCCTTTTTCTAGCTTTGGGGACAACTACCTTAGTGGCAATGAACACTATGACGAACCATTCTTCACTACTTAAGATGTGCTGCTGTGATACCAGCTAATTTTGTCATGCCCCGCAACGATGATCCTTTGAGATTTGCATTGCAACCACATAGCGACTGCCTATCTCCTCCTAGGCTATCTGAAAGGTCATTACAAAATTTCAAAAATCGAGCCTAAATGAAGGTTACTAATTTAGGGTTCCAGATTCTACCAAAAATTCAGTAGAGTTTCCCCTGTTTTTCATACTTTTCATAAATTCTTGTACCCATAAGAGAAATATTCATACTTGGGGATTTTGATAGGGATGACGAAATCGATGAAAATTCGGATGTTTTCTATATTTACAGTTGGATTATATGTGCTATATGATGGATAGAAGATATTAGAAATGTTTAGGATGAGTTGGTATGGTGAAAATCCCACTAACAGAACTCAGAAGTGGTTGTAATGGTAGTTTGGACATTTCACCCTATGGTCAGACATCTGATTTACCAAATTTGGATGTTTGGTTAGCTGGTTGGGCATGCCTTGTGATAAGGCTACAATATTTTGTTATAAAATGCCTATCACGCTGGTTCCTAAGCTATTTAGATGCATTCCGCATTATAAATAGTGCCTAACATCCATCATATTGCATTTAGATTAATTACAGTAAATCGTACAACAATTCACTTATTTATTTGGAGAGGGAACAAGGTGACACATCTCCGGGCTTCATATCAAAAATCTAACTGTACAGATGTGATTAAGGCGACGATCGGAGTTCAACACCTCCGAAATCACCTTGATCAGACCTCCGTCAAATCCTCTACAAGTTAGAAAAGATCAACGGCCAAGGGAAGAGTGATTCTTACACCATCATGGGTCTTAACTAGCCACAACTAGTCAAATTCAAATGATAAATGCTCCAAATTGATCATCTAAGGGTCACAATTCCGCACTGATCTGATTTGAGAGGAAGAAAAGAAATAGGGTTAATTCTGTAATTTTAACAACACATTACAAATGCAAATTAACCACGGGGTTACTCAAGTGTTAATTAAAGGTCAAATGAATATTAAAGACTAAAAAGTGGGTTCACATTTACTAAATCAAGGTTTCACGCATTTCGAGTAAGAAAATAGTACCAAAAATTCTAATTATCAACCCCACTTAATTGAAATGGTTTTGGTTAGGATTAAATCAATTTAAACCTCCTAAAAATTATTGAAAAATATTCTAAGAGGTTTGGAACCTTCACTTTGACCATCTAAACCTATTTTGACCTAGAATAGAGCTTCAGACAGGAATTTACCCTAACTTGGGCCTCTATGCAATTTACCCAGTCAAACGTGGTCAAAAATTAAATCAAAGTTTACCATTAAATTCCTTGGGTCCAAATTAGTTTAACGCTAAAATTTGGTTCCAATCACAGTCCATGTTGACCTACTTTGTATTTTAGCCCCTAAAACTCTATTTCTCACATCTAGACCCCTAGGTTTCGAATTTATTACAAACACCTCCCCAACTTTGTCTTCGTCTTCACATTTATACCCCTGCCACCATTGAAGGTCTGAACAGAATCAACCCATGGCCACGCGAAATAAACCAAGGATTCATCCCTGATTTCTCAGCCAAATCCCTCCAAATTTGGAGGGATTGGTCAACGGAGGATCCTCTTCCTAATGAACTGCCTCTCAAGTCCTTCTACGATGACAAGAGCTCAAGTGAGCTCAAAGTTTCCTAAAATAAAATCTTCCAAAATCTTGACTCAATCATGCCACTTCTTGCCAATTTTGACCCTGACCTCCATCTATAAAAGGTCCCCGCACATCCCTAATCAAAACCAATCGATTTCTGACCAGAATCTCTACTAATTCTCCACCTCTAGCCAGCTCCATAGTCAGCTCCGGCGAGCTTCTTCGCACCCCCTCCTCCGACCAACCAATCATCAACTTGGGAGGCCTAACCTCTCCCTCTCTTCCTCATGCTCCTCGCCCACCAAAGCTCAAGCGATTTCTACCCCTTCTTCCTCGTTAATTCCTCTATCGGACTCCATCTCCTTCCTCATGTCTGACTGGTCAAAGCCAGACGTTCTCCACCTTTATTCATCTGGATAAGCCCCCTAATCTCTTCCTCTCGCTCTCCCTCTAGATCATTATTACACCCTTAGATCAATCTCCACACCCTGGTTTGCCCCCATCTTCCCCACATCCAGGATGAGCTTCGACAAGCTCGCGTCGGTGCCACCCTACACCAAACTCGCCTTCACCACTTTCCACACCTTCGCCGCACCCCACTGAGCAAGAGCCCAAAAGAAATTTGGGGCTTTGGACTCTCCTTCTTTCCGTCGAACAATGCACACTTCACACGCCCTCTCCAACTTCGACTGACCCCCATACGCATGTAAACCTACAACAAGCACCTCCACTGCACTCATCGTCCTCCAACGATCGTCCTGAGCTACTTCATTGGGGTGATAAGCCCATTTTCATGTTTTTAGGGATCATCAGAGCTTCGCCGTCGCCACCGTCTTCCTCAATGCTGTACGCCTCTCTCCGGCTACCAACTACATTGCTATCACTCCTAATCAACATGGCTTCCCCTCTGGAATAGTACTACGCCTCCAACTGAGCAAAGCAACGAAGCAAAAATAGCAATTGGAGTAAGATTCATCACCTACATGCATGCGAAGGAAGGTTGGGGATTTAGTCCCACATCGCAGGTGGTTAAATCAAAAATTGATTCATATAGTTTTTACTGTGGTATCTGTTTGCCTCAGTAGCACGAGGTGAGGTCCTTCCCGCATGGCAGATGGGTTGGCAGCAACTATCTTTTCTTAAGTCGTTGTAGTACAGATAGTTATTGCCATCATTTGCTAATATTTGTTACTCGAAAAATACAGTTCTCCCGAGGTCGAACTCAGGGAGCAAGTCGTATTCTAGAGATATACATGTTCTATTACAAAAATAAAGAGAGAGAGAGAGAGATGAAAGTTTGTCTCTTCTTCTTCTCTTCTTTCTTCCTCTTTGTCTTCTCTCCTCTTTGGCTTTTGTTCTTCGTGTTCTTCCTCTATTTCTTGGTTGGACGATCCTGTCTTTTTCTTCTTTTTATTTTCTTTGTTTCTTCTTTTCTTGCCTCAGATCTTCCTCCCGTGCTCTTCTTCTTTTCTTCTTCTTTGTCTTCTTCTTCTTCTTTCTGTTTCTTCACTTGGCTGCTCTGTATTCCTTTCTTTCCTCTGCCTCGCCTTCCTTCTTCTTCTTTGCTTCTCCTGTCTTCAGGACGTCGTCTGATTTGAAAATCAGACGACTTAAACCGCTTGTTGCTACAGTGTCTCCCTTAGCTTCCTTCTTCACCTGTGCCTGCACACTCAAGAATTCAGAGTCAGAGGGCAAAACCTACTCTACCCCCCTCCCTCGCGCGTCTCTTTCTCTCTAAGTTCGCTCTTAGGACAGCTCTCCCAGAGCAACCGGGTAATCGGGTACGAGTCGCGCCCGGGTCCAGGCCCACCGGCGTGCGGTGGTGGGCGAGGAGTGCAGGTCAGGTTAATCGGGTCGGGCCAGGTCCGCGGAGTGTGATCACGGACGAGGCCGGGTCGGGTGAGGAGGCAAACAGCATAAGGCACTTTTTGCCTTTATGCGCCCGCGCGCCTCTGAAAAGTTCCGAGGTGGGACTAAATGTCCCACCCCAATTGAGCGCCCACAGCGGAGGGAGCAGCGGGCAATCGTGGCTTCATGCGAGGCCTTCGCCCCAACTGCGAGCCTGGGACGCTTCGCGGAGACGCCCCGCGCAACCTGGGAGTCGAACCTGGGCGAAGGTGTGCCTGCACCTGCAAGCGAAGGAGCTCTGCCTGCTCAGTAATGGCGACGGCGGGTGAGTCACCTGGTCACAGAAGAACGGCCTATCGGCCAAATCAGATAGGCGGGGGACCTTCGCCGTGGCACGGCGAAGGTGGTCAGAGGGTCTGCAGGGGGCGTGGTGGAGCAAACAAATCGCCCTAGGTCAAACTGCGGGCGAAGAAGTGGGTGTGTTCGGTGGGTCTGCAGAGGGCGTTTGGTGGGCAGGGAAGGGCGGAGGAGGATCAGGGTGAGGAGACGGAGGTTATGCACCGGTTGGAGAGCCGTGTGGGGTGCTGGAGCGATGGGAGTGGTTCGCCGGAGTTTGGCCGGAGGTGGAGAAGGTGAGGGTGATCGGTGGGAAATAGGTGGCAACAGTAAGGGTTTTCAGTATAGAAAAGAAAGAGCGGAGGAAGAGGAGAAGTTCTACCTGCTAAGCTGGACGAGGAGGGGTTGGCGTAGGCGACAGTCGTATCGACTGTCACCGGAGAAGAAATTGCCCAGAGGAAGGAGCGGCGGCGAGGAAGGGACTGGAGAGGCGCCAGCTGGGTGCGGCGTGACGCGGAAAGATCGAGGGAAGGTAACCCTGCTGCTGGTAGTGCGGCAGGGCGACGAGGAGGAGGAGGAGAGGCCGCCGGAGCAAGGGGACGTATGTCGGAGTGGGAAGGGAGGAATTTAGGGGGGTGTCTCCGTCAGATCCGAGCTACCGAAAGCGGCAGACGGTGGTGTCTTTTATAGAGGCGAAATCAGAGAGGAGGGCGGAGGGAGACGACGTGCCTCCCTCGCCGGAGGATGGCCGGATCGCGACCCATACCTTCCGTGCGTTCGCACGAAAGGTGTGGGCGATGGCAGAGATCGTGGAGGTGTCCCTGCGACAGCAGACATCGCAGGGAACACCCCGTTGTCTTGGCAGGGGGTCGCCCTCACCCTGCGCGGCGCCATGCCTCGCCGGAGTATGGCACTGCGCAGGGTTTTGCAGTGAGGACCCAAATGCAAAAAATGATGAAGAATTAGGGGCCAAAATGCGAGGGTTTCAAAAGTTGAGGGTCAAAAAGTAATGGATGAGGACCAAAATGAAAAGTTGGTCAAGAAGGTTTCTTCTTAGGCCCAAGTTTTTATACATGATTAATTAGGACCTAAGGATTCTGATGGTGAATTTTATTTCTAGATTAAACCTTATTTTATCGGTCAATTTACGCAAAAACCCAAATTGAGTTGTTAATTGGGCATGGTTCTCAATGTAGGTCAAAATGGGTTCCTAAGGCCAAATTGAAAGTCCTAAACCCTAGAGATTATTTTTCTATGAATCTTAGAGGGTTTATTTGATTTTTACCTTGCCTCAAACCACATGAATTGAAGTGGGTTTGTTTTTAGGGTTACAGGCTGTCATTTAATTCCTTGGAGTTGCTGTAGCCCTTATTGAGTCATTTCATCCCACTTTTCTTCTTATTAGATTGTTTTGACCTATGTTTGGACCCTGAGTTACCCTATTTTCAGATCGGATTGGTGAAATTGCATTTTTACCCCTCAGTTTATGTTTTCTTTGCAAACTCAGAATCTCTCTGAGCCAAGCCTTCCTAAGGTTATGTAGGAGCTTTTATTCTCTGCATTAGGTCAAAATGAGCTAGTTATGGCTCATGATGAGATTCTCATCACCGCACGTGCCACATACGCCCTCTCCCACCACCACGCTGGCAGGTTTAGGCCTCTTATCCAATTACCCGATTAACTCCTGACCTGATTCTGAAGAGAGAGAAAGAGAAAGGGAATTCTGAGGGGGGAGGGCAGGGGTTTTGCATTGTTTCACATGCATCCTGTGCCCAACACTTGGGCAAATTTAGGTGATTTGCGGCTTGAAACTTAAGGCGTCTGACCCTTGTGTCCAAAATCTGATTTATGGAAATTTGAGAAGGAATTGGCTTTGAGTTGATATTGAGTACTGTTGGGATATTGTACTAAATTATTAGGGATATTTGGTGATTCCAACCATCAATTTTTATCCTGAGATACATTTTTGAAGCATTAATTGATTATTCTATTTGCTATTCATTGCATTATTATTTTTTATTTTATGATTATTGGATTAATTTCCTACACTTGCTCCCTGTGAATGACCTCGAAACTTATGATTTTTTGAACTTTATAAATTCAAACGCCGTATTGATTTTTGTTGCTATACTACGACGCATTATTTTCCTAACGGCGACTTATTTCGACTGCAACACAAAGTGACGTGAATTCGAGCTTCAAATGAGAAATCCAAACATATGGATGGGCTTAGGGCGACAATTGGAGTAAAACACCTCCGAAATTACCCCGATTGGACCTTTAATGGCAAGGGGACAAGGTGACGTGAATCTGAGCCCACAGATGGATTCATGGCGACGATCATAGTCCAATGACGCGAGAACCATCTCGATCAGACCTCTGTAGCATCAGATACAGGGAGAAGAAAATGGATGGGTGTGATCATACCATGAGGCATCATCTGAGCCGCCCATCACCGCCTCTCACCTCGCCCTCACCCTCTGAAGGATCAACACCGCAATACCTTCACCGTTTGATGAAGATCCAATGATGGCGTGCTCGCCACACCATTGCAAGAGAACTACCATTGGATCGAAAACCAACGGCCCCGAACCATCCCTCCAGCACCTTCTCATCATATGTGTGAAAGTTCACTAGAGGGGGGGTGATTAGTGCTAAAGGCGATAAATAAATCGCTAATTGCAAATAATGGAGATTTAAGATAAACTCAAGCAAACCACAAATGAACACAAGTATTTACAGTGAAAACCCAACCTTGGGAAAAACCACTACCTAGATCTCCCAATCTAGGATTTTTCCCCGAGTCCAACTCGGAATACTAATCGGTACTTTTGGGGTATCAAACCCTTTTACAAACCCTCTTGATATCTCAATCAAGTGCAATGGGTACCAAACCCTTCTTCAAACCCTCTTGATATTCCAATTAAGAGCAAACCGCTCTTTCTCAAAAGAAAAGGAACTTACAACCCAGGCACTCAGATTATAAGTAGATTAAGGAATAAGCACAATTAAAACACAAATTAGCTCCCATGGATAGCCCCAATAAGATATGCAATCAATTGGAAGAACTAGCTTTCTAGGAGACTAAAGTGAACTCCCTTAATGAATGTATAAAGGTGATGTTCCTGGGAGTTGAGGTGGTTGAGCTACAAAGAATGCGGTCTTCAAGGATAAGAGCTCATATCACCTCCAATGAACACCAAGTGTAGGCTTTAGCTGAATGTGGACTTGAATGTACTTTAGAGTGTGTTTTGGCATGTTCTATATCTTTTATATGTTCCCAAAGAGTAGGAAACCATTTCATATATAGAGAGGGGTGAATGGACTCGTTTAGGTGTGCATAAGGCCTCTCTTCAATGGCTAAGATGTTTCCCAATTGGATTTGCCAACGGCTAACTAATATACTCCAAAAGTGCTTTATCTAACGTTAGATAAAAGTCATCTAACATTAGGTGAACTATTTAACGTTAGGTACTCAATTAGGTGCAAAGCTCGCTATCTCCTGAAGGTGTTCAATTTGACCCAAAATAGCTTACGTAACGTTAGGTAACCTCTATCTAACGTTAAGTCAACTACCTAACATTAGGTACAAAGTTCAGTGCAAAGTTCGTTATTCCCTAGAGCTTCCAAATGACACCAGCCTTACTACCTAACAATAGGTCTCATATACCTAACGTTAGATGGCCTGTAAAAGGCCCTCTAACTGTCCAAACTAGTCTTGTTGATCCTATGAGTTTCTAGGATGATCCATTAGCACCTAAGGATATGTTTTATCATATCTTGACCTATTTAGGCTATGTGTGGTGTTCTTGTGAGAATTATATATGAATGCCCTATGTTTATGCTATTATGAGATTTAATTGGGCTTTGCTTACATTCTAAAGAATAAAATATTACAAGTCAATTCTTATAATATAAGGAGACCTAAACTTGAAGAGCACGATCTCCTCCTTCTTATTGGCTTTGGATTTTGTCAAGAAAGCTTCAACCTAAAAATCAACCTTGCAATATCTATGCATAAGATCTAATTTTAATCTCAATTACTTGAGATGTTTGTCATCATCAAAACCATCATCAAAGGTTAATGTGGAGCCTAATTTCTTATGCACCAACAATGTCCTCGTCGACTAAGCGATCGTAGCCATCCGATCTCACAACGATAGTCGTGATCGCAAGCTCCACACCTCAACACAACAATCGAGCATGTGCTTCTCAAGTGGGAGACGTACATTCGAACCTCCAATAGTCACACCTCGCGGATGTACGCCTTAATTCGAATGTTCGATGAAAAATGAATGGTCGAGATTGGGCCACGCCAGTGCATAAGTGTGCTTCACAATTCGAGTGCTCAACATGCGCGACAAGGGTCGTTCGATCACGAGCAACCGATGCAGGTCAAGCCACGTGGCGCAACAGATTTCCTTGCAAGTGAACTCACGATTGTACGCAGTGGGGCGTGATCCTGAGCGCACTCTCGCGGGCAATCTCTGCTCTACATTCCACATCCAATCGTCCACGACGCTCCAAGCACAACAACAGCTATACACATATTGCCAGCACACGTGTGCACAGGGTGTTGTAGCGCACAGTGTGGTCGAGCATTACGCGTGGTTTGTGCACCAAATGATTCGTCGAAAGCCTTATAAATAGCCACCACCCCCTTCCCTTGTCCATCATCCCTTTCTATGCTTTCCTCTTACCCTTTAAAGATTGAAAGACCTTCCTAAGTTCATATCCTTGTGTCCCAAGCCCGGATGCTCCACTAGGATATAAAAATAAATTTTGTTCCCATCTTCTCATCCCCATTCGTGGAACTTCCGCAGATGGTCCTGTCACCCCCATTTAAGGAAGTGGATCAACCCGTCATCACCCTACGTCACCTCCTCTTTGTCCAACTTCGTTGTCCTTCCAACTCCTGATCACCTTCCCCCGGGCATCACTTGTACCCCAATCAGCCATCGAGGGGATTCTCTATCTCTTTCTCTTCACCACTTTCGTAGTGTAGATTTATTTTCTGCATTAATTTTTAGCAAACATTTATTGGGATGTGATATATATATTTGTTTTCTATCTCTTTCTCTCTCTCTCCTTCTCTCTCTCACTCCCATGCTTTAATTATTTGTAGAGTAGAATAGTTAGCTTAGATATGATTTTGACCTTATCTTCTACCCAATAAAATACTAAAAATATTACAAAGGAGAAAAATACCAAAAAGAATTAATTTCTGAACGTGATTTTTTGATCAAACGTCACCTCCCCGTGTTTGACTCAGGACTCACCATCTCAGCTATAAAATTTACCTGATAGTCGGATTTTCTATGTTTACAACGACTCAGGTTTCTCGAAGCCCTAAATCAATTTTTCCTCGCACGAATTTTCAACTCATCATTTTGGTGTTGTTACTGAGGAGGCAACGGGGTTTGATTTTCCGCATTCTCTCTACACTTATTTAAGTTTTAACTCACTTCTCTCCGCATTACTGTAATTGCATGTACTTTTCCAAGGTGAGCCAAAGTAGTAAGATCTGAGTAAAGTGCTAGTAGAGGTTTTGTAAGTACCACCGCCACTTCCCACCCATTAAAGTTCACTTTGCCACCTAAATAACTCAAACCCAAATCGACCTAGGTGCTTTTCTAAACCCTAGGATAGACTTGTTTATTTGTCACCTCCACTCACCTCACCCACCCACATATAAAAAATCCAAAAAATATATATATTCTTATCCGATTGTGGTATTGATCAAAGACTTATACACTCTAAACACCCACAAACCTAAGGTGCACTCTTCCTGAGAACCCTTCAAAGACTTGAATTTCCATTTGTTTTGCACTTTAACACCCCCCAGGCCTAAGTTTTGCAATGTCCTCATTATAAACTAGGTGGGTATGAATTCAACTTGGTTCAAGGTTTAGAACAGGGTAAAAAGGGTGGGTGAACAGGTCGGGATGACTGTTGCAAATGATTTCAAGCTTTGATACAGGTACCAAAGGTGGAGTTAAATATTCTGAAGTTGAACCCTAAAGTGCAGTAGGAATGCAGCTCAAAAAGATGGTCAGAAGGGTCTTGAGCTTTTGAAATGACAGGTTGCCTCCCATTAAGCACAAAATTCAATGCCTCAGCCAAGCAGAAGGTGGTCAAAGAGAAGGGGTGGTCAAATCGGAGGAGTTTTGTAAAACAAGTACCTTGATGAGTAGTCTGCTTGGTCCAACCAGGTGCTTATTTAGATCAACAGGCTGATGATGCAGACCAAACCCAATCAATCTGGTGGGTTGATGATTTGAATCAATAGGTATGGATCCCAGCAAATGCTTTGTGGCTCAAAAGGGTATGGAAATGCAAATCCAGGGTTTGGCTGAATCAGTTCAGTCTGATCAAAGTAAAGGTCCTCAAATGATAATGGATCTGTGGAAGATGTAGGAACCCTTCTGATGGGATCAGAGAAAGATGAGATGTGATTGTCGATCTGATCAATGTCCGATTCCCGATCAAAAGATGGAGGTGAATCATATGCGACCGAATCAGAAAGATGTGAGTTAGAGTAGAAATTGATTCCGATGGAGGGTCAGGGTTGGGATCGGATTTTGAAAGGCCCTGTATGAGGTGTGCTTGCTTTGAGGTTTAAATCGTCGACTTCAGAATCAGAATCAAGGAATTGATCATGGATACCGAGGTCGTAAACTAGCTCGTAATCACCTAGAAATAAAGGTTCTCCGAAATCAGAGTATGAATCGAAATCATCAGAGAATTTGCGACAATCAGCTTCTGAACCTAATTCAAGATCGAGATTTCCACCATTGAACAAATCATGATGCATGGAATCAACAACCTAACCTTGGTCTAACCTAGTCTCAAATTCTAAGCTTAAAGAGGTGTCCTTATTAGGCATAGGCTCGGATTTTGGGTACCTAGGGTAGATCTAATCAAATCCCAACTCTTCCAACTCGTTTTCTGTATCTTAAATTAGTGTGAATTCTGAAAAATCAGTTCGTTCCTTTGAGGAGACTAGAGAGGTATAATCATCAAATACAGGCCCAACATCGTAGTTCAGATCTAAAATCTGGTTCTCATCATATCGGGCCTCATGATCATCCTAAATAAGCTCAGGTCTACATTCTAGGTAAGGGGTAGGAATTGGGTCACTAGAATCTAGACATGGTTCTAATGGGATGTCAGAATCACTCTCAAGGATTACCTTAATAGGACAAGGTACGGGAATTACATCCTTGAGAGGTTCTGACTCAAGTTCATCACAGGTGTTTGGTAAATCAAGGCATGATGGACCAACTTCATGGCTTTCTATGGCTGGTTCATAATCAGGAACACCTGCAACTGGATCCAACCAACTCGCATTTTGATCAGGTATGTCATTCTGCATAAAGTTCGAACCTGATTTCATTTGGGTTGGGGGTCCACAACAACCTTGATTTTCGAACCCAGGCTCTGGGAAATCATATTGATCCTCAATATTGCTCCAAGATGCCTCATCAATTTTTGAATTTTAATATGAATATCTCTGATCAATGGCTTGGTGTAACGTATTTAGCATATACCCATGTTTCTCAATGACACCCTGGTGTATCTCCCAAAGTTGTTCATTTGACAAACATTATATATACTCAATATTGTGTAGTCTCCACAATTCACTGTATTCTAATAAAAGATCATCTCTAGTTGAAGCATGTATCATTTGTGTAAATATCATTCTGGCATGGTTCATAATGAGGGTTGTTGTTTCTGGTACAATGACCTGAATGTTCCTAGATAGATCTGAGGTTTTGTAATACTCATCATGATGTCTAAGAGCAGCCTCAATCATTTTTCCTTGATGGTCATACGGGATTCAGGTTTTCTACATAGCCTTCCTATGCTGTTAGGTTACATTTTCAAATCAAGTGGTGGATGACTATGCTATCGAAATTAGCTTTGAAAACCTATTGTTGTAGTTCGAGAAGTGAAAAAATCCATTCAACAAATAAAATTTATACCAAAAAATTTATAAAGAAATCCCAGGTCGAACTCAAGGAGGCTACGTCGATCAAAATTTGCAATTATATTTTTTTCGTATATTTGTTTAAAGGGTGCAATAATCACAATGAAATGAAATCAATATAGAATATAATAGAAAGAGATAAAACATTCACTTGATATTGCAAAATGTTTTTACAACTAAGAAAGCGAGAAAATATTACACTAGAAAGAGAGAAATTATTACAACTAGAAAGAATGAAAATTCTACTCTAGAAAGCAGGAAAAAGAATAGGAGAGAGAAGTTATCCTCCTCGACGATCGCTAGGAGGACGAGTCAGACGAGACAACGCCTGGAAGACGAGGAACGGAGCGGGAAGAAGGAGGACGAAGCAAGAGGAACAGAAACGAGGCAGCACGTCATCATCGTCGCGGGATCCACTTCCGGAACGGGGGCGAAAACTTGATTTTAGCTCTTGAGGAGCATCCCGGGTGTGGGACAAGCTTCTCTTCAGCTTTGGAGAGGGAGAGAAGAGAAGGAAGGGATGAGAAATCCGTATGGAAGGGGTCTCCTTTTAAAGTTGCAAGAAGTAGGGTTATTTTGGACAATACAACTTGAAAAACATTAATTTAGGACCTTTAATAAAAGATTTGTCCATCACTAAAGGCCTGAACGTGGCCGATGCGCACGTCGCTCGCGCATCCCCTCGCCTCCACGCACATTCGCACGCACTCAGCCATCCGATCAAGAGATCGGACGGCTTAAACTGCCTACACCCGCGTGCGATCGCACATAAGCGCCGCGCGTCTGATCGTGCGTGGGCGCTATCTCTCGATCTCCGCCGCTGAATGCGCATCGTGTGGCTCCAATCACGCGCCCACACACAGCGAATGTGGGCTTGAACGCATGTCGCACGCTCGTGTAGCGCTACGCTGAGCATGCGTTTGTGTCACGAGGAAAGTTTAGTGCACGGCCGATCTCAGTCGTTGGATCTTCATCCGACGATCAAGATCAAGAGTTGAATGCACCTTCAGAAGAGGAGAGCGTTGGATGAGCGGTGGCATGGCGCGATCTCGACCATTGATTGGGCATCTAATGGCTGAGATTTGTCGAGTGGGTGAAGAAGAAGAGCTACGGCCGATGTTGGGCGACTATGATGGCACCATGTGGTACCATCTAGGCCATCCATCTTCTGAGTGATGTAGATGGTGCCACGAGTGTCGGATTGGACCGAATTTTGCACCGTTAGGCTGCAATCGTCGATCTGAACCCATCCATGTGGTCGGATTTGTCATCTGAGGTGCAAATTAACAACATCTTTGCCCTTGCTCTTTAGGATTCCTCGGTCTCTATCTGATGCTACGGATGTCCGATTAGGGCGATCTTGGAGTGGTTGAACTCCAATTGTCACTCTGATCAGATCCGTATGGTTGGATTTTCGATCCGAGGCCCTGATAAAAAGTCACCCTATCCCTGACCATAAAAAGGAGACAATTACTATACAATTTATACAACTTTATCTAAATGCATGATTATGCATGTTATGCACTATTTAAAATGTATGATGCTAATGTGACACTAAGAACATGCATTAATAGACATTTTAGGCCAATCAGATGTATGCACATCAACTGATAATTAGGGTTTTGTGTTCTAAATTGGTTCTCGGAATACGTGAAACCCTATTTCTGTCAGTTTGGACCCACTTTTTAGTCTTTAATGATTAATTAACCTTCTATTAACCCCTCGGTGATCTCGTGGTTACTCTGCATTCATTATGTGATGTTAAAACTCTAGATTTAACCATGTTTTATTAGTCTCTCTATAAAACAAATTTAAGTGGAATTATGGTCCTTAGGCAATTATTTTGGAGCATTTATCTCTTGATTATGACTAATTCAAGCTAGTTATGACAAATGATGGTATTACCATCATAAAGTTAAATTCTAAAAGACAAATCATCAAATAACCTTGTTTGGAAACCCCAGTTGTGCACGCGCACACTTCTTAACTGATTTTAAGGGCATAACCTATTTCGAAAGGACCCGTCACATTCCAGAACACACTCAATCCTAAGCCTAATTAAAACTAAGTAGACGTTAGCTTTAAGGATTAGAGTCACTCTTTGGGGCTCAAATTGAGATCATTTATGATTAATCTCCTCCCATCGATCCAAATGATGCCTAGTTAGGAGAGTATCATCAAACGACAGTAGTTGGGGCTATCAAAGGAACTTGAAACAAAAGCCAAAGGAAGAACCTTCTTCTCAATTCCTCCCTCTAACTAATTGGATTAATCGGATAGAAGTAAACCAAATCGTTTGTAATTTTAAGATAAATTCTGAGAGTTTATAGGTCTTTAGGCTATCGATTAAGGACAGGTTTGGATTGTTTGTATTGCAGGATACCTTTCTCTTTTCTGTCTTCCCTCCCGCAACTCCATGTAATCTTCTACTTCACACACATGCTCCCACTCCTCTCCAAACACAACTTATCCCCAATATGCTCACTATCCTAACCCAATCGGTACATACGCATCCACTAGTTGGGATAGTCCTAATTGGGGATATGATTCAGGACCTCAGTCTCTAGAGTCTAACCTTGGATATCATGACTTTGATTATCATCCTTCAAACAACTATAAGGAATATAGATCTCCGCCCTTTTACGAACAACCTAATACGATCTATGATAAAGAAGGATATGTTGATTGTAGCTCCTACCTTCCCCAAGACTACACTGCATATAGGTCACCATCCCTTAATGAACAACTTGAAATGACCTACTATCAGGGAGGAGCCAAGAACTTCAATTTCTTAACACTTATAGACTAAACCCAAACCCACCCAACCTTGAGCCGAACCATTTGGCCTAGGAGACTTAACCCAAGATAGAGTGTTGGCTAACTTGAGGACAATCGTACAATCTTTAGACGCTCAGCCACTACCCTATAATGAAGCATTCGAGCCCTTGATAAAAATGATTGATGATCTTAACAATTCTTTACTGGATTGGCTCCAAGAAGTTGAGGACAAGGACCCGGTGAGGTGTTACTTGGGAGCCTGTCAAGATTGAGGATGAAATTTTTGGTTGCTTTAGTCCAATCTTCGAATGATTCTTAGGATGAACCCCCTTCAAGTGAACCAATGTCTGAACCCTCTTAAGCACCTGTAGGGGGGACATGTTTTATGAGACCTTGGATGACAAGCTTGATTTTATTACAGAGAAACCAATTGAGGATGAATCGATTTCTTCACCTGAGATCCCCGAACCAGGGTACAAGGAAAAATATGTCTCTGCCGACCAAGGAATATTATATGATCTCGAGACATATATTAATGAGGATCAACAATTCTTTGATGCTAAGGGTGAAGGATTCCTAAGTTAAGTCTTACTTGAAATACTAGAGCTTGAGAAAAATCTTAGTGAGACAGATGGGTCGAAGGAACTTAATGAATTATTTAACAACCCTCTAATTGAGGATTGTGATTCAATCGGGGTTAACATGAAGGATCCAATTCTTGAAATCATAGATATTTATTCAGTAACCCCACTCCTCAACCAGACCCTGAAGAGCATATTGAAAACTCTATTTTTGAAATCACCAAATCCAAGTCAACTCCGATTCAACCATAATTTGGACTTGGATATTTTAGATGGGTTTGTTAATACTTGGGCAGTCCCGAGAATAGAAACCTTGATTTTGGAGGATAGGAGCCTAGAAATGAATATATGGGAAGATAATTATGAGGAAGACAAAATTCTAGATCTTAGCATTCCTATATGCCTTAAATCACCAACTTTTTACCATGACCCTTATGATATTTTTTATTCTGCAGACATGATCACCTAAGTGCAAAATAATGGAGTATCCTTTTAAGAGGAATTCTAAATGGACAACCACTCCAATTGATTTAAACCTAACTATCATCCAACATTATAGACTTACGTTACATGATCCAAAGCCACAGACCTAGCCCCATAAGCAAAACGATCTTCGGTTATGAGTAATTTTCATTCATAACCTTAGAATCACCCATCCCTGAGACATGGGTCTGCATCATAATCTAGTCTAGATTTGTAGACACATTCTTGTAGGTCTGAAGGCCAATTTGTTTATTCTGATTTTGTTACGACCCGGTTCCTGAATCCCTACAGGACACGAGACCGGCTCGACTCGACTAATCCCAAGACCCAGTCATCCAACAAGAAATAACCGAAAAGCAAGAAAATAAACCACATTTACTATGCAAAGTAACTAACAGTAAAAGAGTACAAGCAGTAAAGGAAGTAAAAACTACTAACAGTACATATCACCACCACAATAGTAAAATAGAACAAAAGTACAGAACATGAACAGTAACAACAGTCTAAAACTCACTAGTAGAACAAAGAGTACAACAAAACAGGAAACTACTGCTGGGCTCGACTAGGCCCAGCACCCTCTGCAGCCGGTAACTCGGGTTGCTCAACTCCTGGACCTGAAAAGGGTTATGAGTAAACAGAGTCAACGAACGCTGAGTAGAATGGAAACCAAACTAACTAAAGCAGTAAAGGCTAACAGGTAAATTTATCCTTTCCAATTATTTTATTTTAAGTCATTTCTTTTCACCCATTGGTTTACTTTCAAATCTCTTTCTTGATCTCGTATGTTCCTCGTGGGAATGATCTTGATTGCAGCCTTTTCTGAAGAGTAGAAGGCACACGTGGTGCTCTCCTGGCCGGGAGAGTCCCCTGTGGTAATCCTACACCCAGTCAACCACCCTGGGGTCACTGTCTAGACGTAGCGGTGACTACGAAATACGCGATAAGCGCACGAGTAGCTACCCCGCACTAGCACGCTATCAGTCGTTTCCGCTAGCAGGTACACCCAAAGTACAACACAGAACGGTATAGGGCCTAGCCCTCTCAGCAACAGGGGTCTTACCCCTCCACAGTCCACACACCCTCATCTTACTACCCCGATTTGCCCAGAGGGCCAAAGAAAAAGTCGGTGTAAGTTGGTTAGCTTAACCTCGGGCCCCGTGGGGTGGCTACGTCCCTCCCTACACTAATAGCTCTCCCCGGTACTATGTACGGAGGGCCAACAGGAGTTGGTATAGAGTGGCCATTCCTAACCACGGGTCCCCACCAAAGGGCAGCTAGCTTCGCTCTACACTAAAAAGGGGACAGTCGCTCCCCCTTGGTACCAAGTACTCAAGGGCCAGCACACTTCCCACTCACATGTCCAGACCTTTCCATTCATCCACAGGAGCTCTACTCCTAACTCCCCATAGGGTTCATGCTCATATTTACCATATTATTCCATACCAGGTTTCATCATTCACAATTCCATTCTTGTATTATACACATGCATCTCGTATTTCCACAATTTAACATACACAACAAGTAATGTCACAGGTAACTGTTTAACTAGCACAGGCATTTCATATTCCACAGGCAGCTCGTATTTATTAACAGGCAATTATTTACAATTCTATTCATTCATTTATGACTGCAATCTCAAATACGCATACAAACAATGCAAGTACTTCTCATCCTAGGATTCATGCCACATCCTAGGTTTCTAGTTATCTAATTTCACATATGCATTCATGTTTTATAATTAAAATAAAGGGGGAAACCACTCTACTAGACAATCCGGGAATATTAGGGGCTCGAATGGTAGACTCACATTCCTCTACAAGCCCTGAACACGCAACACCTCAAAGTCCTATATCAAGGAACATACCACAATGGAACGTTCAGAACAGTATATAAGGCTTTTTAACATTTAGAGGAACTCACAAGGAAATATCTTGCTTACGTAAAACGAACCTCAAACGAACCCAAAAAGGGTCAAAAACAGAACTGCAGACCTAAATCAGACGTCTAGCACAAGGTCCAAATGTCTTAAAAGTCACTAGGGTCTCACCTCAAGTTCCTACGTCAACTTCAGACGTCCAGACCCCCTACTTGACCATCTGGACTCAGCTCCAGACATTCAACCTCTCCTCCAGTCGTCTAGGAGTGCTTCCGATCATCTGGTAAGCTGTCCAGATGTTCGAAACGCGTGGGAGGGCATGCCCCATGCCTTCCCAAAGCTGTCCCTGCGTGCGACAGACCAAATCTTCCACTTTTAGCCACACAAATCGGCTCTGCAATGCGGCCTACATGGCTGTAACCGCAAGAGGAACGTACCTTCATGAAACCTTGCTTTCAGACATCCGGTGTCGTCACCATACGTCCAACCCGTCATCTGGATGGCACGCCAGACGTCTGATTCTGGGAAAATCCCAAAACCAGACCAAGCTCCTGCTCCTCTCGCCACACGCAGCCGCGGCTACTCCTCGTCTGCAGCTCCGACTGCAGCAGGGTGTCAGGGACGGCTCCCTCAACACACTCCTATCGCACGCACCTCTCCGGCCATGCGTCCTCCAGCGAGCTCCCATGAACTCGCGAGCTCAAGCTCCTCCTCCTCTCTTCACGTCGCCTCTCCTCACTCCTCGCTCTCACACCCTCTCTCTCGCTCGTCCCTCTCGCTGCAATGGAGAGGAAGGAAGTTGGTGGTGAAGTGGAGAAGAGAGGAAGGGGGGTGAGGGCTCTTATATAGAGAGCTACAAGGGTTCGATGAAGGAGAAAAGAAGAGAGAGAGAAGAGAGGAAGGCTGTCTGCGCGCAGCCAGCGCACAGACCCGACCGTGCGTACAAATTTTTTAAATTTCCAGATGTCTGGAAAGGGGTCCAGACATCTGACCAGACGTCTGATTGACAGTTCAGACGTCTTAAAAGGTTCAGAACAGAACGGGTCTTTACAGATTTTGACTTGCCAATCTGAGACCTTAATTTCTTCTCTCTATTTATGTACTATGCCTAGCTAAAGGTACTATACTCAACACCGTGAATGGTTTGTTTTTACTCTGAGGTGACCAACATTGTCACGGAATTCAGGTGTTATCTTTACCCCAATCCTTTTCATGCCTTATTATACAATGAGGACATTGCATTGACTAGGAATAAGGCGGTGGATATAATTATTTCTGAATTATTTTGTCAACCTGTAGTCTCTTTTTATTTATTTTCTCTTTATTTTTAATTTTTTAAAAAATTAGAGAATTAGGAAAAGATAATTTAGGCATTAGAAGTTTTCAACTTTAGGAAATAATATAGTAGGATCTAAACACTTAGACTCTTCATGTCTACGGGCTTAATTAACTCGGTGTCCACTAAAATGTGAACTTGTTCCTTAAGTCCTTATCAATTGTAAATTTATTTTAACTGATTGAATAAGTTGGGGTGATAAGTACATGACTTATAAAGTCTCCCTCTGATTTGAGGGGATTTGAAGTATAAGCATCTACACACCATTTACGCTAACTCACTTCTCAGGAGTTCCTAAAGGAAATTAGATAGCTAATAAACATACTAAGGACGTATGGTTGGCATGTTGCTGTGAGTAACCCCTCATAACCAAGTGTCCTAAGAGACCGAGTCAAACTATTTTAGATTAACTCAGATTGTTTCATCATTACCCAACAAAAAGTATATGCATGATAACCAAACAATAATATCACAACAAAAAAAGGAAATAATTAAAAATTATTTATTATCACTCGTCATCTAGAGCACGAAACAAAATTGTAATGCAAGGGGAAACTGAGATAGAGTGTGATACAAGTTAGAATGATGCATGTCAGAAACGAAAACACGTTACCCGACAGAAAGGAAATAAAAGTTCCAAATCATAAAAAAGCAACCGCAAAGTAAACTACCTCTAAAGGAGAAAACTATTTGACTACTGTCGAAAACTCTTAGACCTATCAATACCTGGTCGAAAGTCAACAACGAAATAATGTGAGCTAAAAAGTTCAGTAAAATGCACAAACACAACGAAACACGAGTAGCAATCTAGAAAGTGTAAGAAAAAGGCAATCCAGTATTTATTATTTATTTATTAAACAGGTTTGCTCTATTCCCTTTCATTAATTCTTGTTCCCTGAAAGTGTATTTATTTATTAGACATTTTTCTCTTAACCTGGATCGTCAGGACTTCGGGTGAGATTTAACGAGGTACACTAGGGGGCCAACCCGGTATACGCCACTGTTTCTCATCTTAAGTATGACGTGACATGTAATTGTCTACATAAGAAAGTCCATACTTAAGAATGATCTCTACATCTGTGGAGTCGGATTATCTCCACTCGTTAATCCACCATCATCTCAAATATTTCCAACCATACACTAGCCCTAGCGATACATAAGGCACTACATGTCTTAACCGAGGTGCCAAGAAGATATGCAACTTCCCAACTTAGTTCATTTTGTTCTATTTTCTTATTAAATACAACATTTCTATTTTGTTTGCACATTTATGCCTTCTGATACAGAAAAGTAGTATTGCACATTTCACAATTGACACTTAAATTTTTAGGTATCTCCACACAAAATTCTCTAATTACAGATTAAGCATATATAATTTGCAACTTAGCAATTATAAATAGAAATTCTCTTTCATGTAGCTTGTTCATTCATTCCAATTACATTATCCAAGAAGTGACTTTCATATTTAGTTTGTCAATCCAGAAGGTCAAAGAAATATTTTATTTCAACAATAAGTCATAACTAATTTAACATACATTTCCACGTATCAGATAATTGTCATTTTATCCATTAGTAAAATTATAGGGGTTATCCAATTCTCAATCAAGCGGGTTGACTTCTAGATCGGCAAGAGAGGAAATTAGACGATAAGTCTAACATGTACATGAGAAGGGAGGATACTTTACCTGAATTATACGTGGACCAGTGCCTGTCTGATTTGCGGTGCACCCTTGACCTACGTCCCTAAGAAAAGGCAAGGGTGGGTTAATGAAAACAACTTTGGGAAAACATTGCAGAAATTACGAAGAAAGGGACCTACGTGCCACATGGGTCACGAGGAACGAGGTCAGGCGTGTGTCCCGATGGTCTTGGGATACCCTATGCTTCGCACTTGCTTGAAATAAAAATCTCACCCACAAATATGATTGCCAAGTTTCACGTGCACACGTTCATCACACGCACATTTGTATATATAGCCATACATATACACACACACTATATATATATATATATATATATATATGTGTGTGTAACGATAAACATATAATGTATCATTTGCAGTCTCTCAACATGTAAACTATATACATACGAGGGTCCTATTTGAGATGTAGGATAAGTACGGGGGATAAATTTTATAGGATAAGGGATAGAGTAAAAACTGGGGGATAAATGAATTTTATTGTTCCTTTGTACATGGGATGATAAGGAGGGATAAAGGTGAAGTATCCCTTGATTGGTGTTTGTGTTAGGATTTTGCATATGAGATAAATTGATTGTTTTGTGGTCAAATTAAAGGTAAATGTTGTTGTGAAGTTAAGTTTTTGATGTTTTTGCTCTTATGATAGGAATGTTATTTACGATAAATGTTGATATGTTGTATGTTGATGCTGAACTTGTGAAATGGAGAAATGATGCGTAAAATAATTGCCGCTTGTGTATGATGCTAAAATTGATAGAAAGAATAATATGAGTGTAATTTTGTGTATTTTGAGTTTAGCCATCGTAAATAATTCTCGTGAATATCACTTTCTAAATTAGTATAGAAGTCACCTAGATAAGCCTTGAAGAAAAGTTTGTATTTTATTCTTCAGACTACATTAAAATTGAAATAAAGGCAAGAAAATAGAGAAAGTAGAAAGAAAAATATACAAATGGAATGTGTAATTTATTGTTCGGACATGGTAAATATATTGAAATAGAGTTACATAAAATAAAGAGGAACGTAACAACAACCGTAACACAAAGTCGAGTAAGGATTATTCCCATGTTAATTGTTCAAATAACAAAATATAATAGTACAATGGAAATAGTGGCTTTTCGCCTATTAGAGACACATTCATTGGAATAGTTAACTTCTTGTAGATGATATTGTTTCTTTGTGTCACACTTGGAATATTGTCGACTCTCGTTTAATGTTGCTAACGAAATGGTGGCAGGGATAGAAGTCCACATTCCCCTTCCCATTGATTTGTGTAACATTTGTTGATTTGGAAACCTGGAGAGAAGAATTCATTCACTCTTATCAGTTATTGTAGTAAGCATTTGAGTAGAAAATCCATAGAAATGAAAGTATAGAATGTTAAATGTGCATGGAGTTCAATTGCGAAAATGAAGGATTAGTTTCTTATCTACAGGACTAACCAAGCATTCCCTATGGGCTTGAAGGGCATGTTGGTTGAGGATTTTGACGACAACAGTAATGACGCCACCTGGTTTTTAAGGGGTCTTGTTGTTCCCCTCAATCCTCCATTTGAGGATGAATTGAAAAAGTGTCGACGAGAGACGCGAGCACAGGTATACAAACAGAAACAAAAGGTAGTTAGTTGATGCAATCCCATCTTAGAAAATTATGAATGAACCCCAAAAAATTATAAGTTGAACAAGAGATGCATGATACAAATGACTGACATAGAAAAATTCTTTGTTCCACTAAAGACGATTTGCTCCCTGCCTTCTGAAGTGAGGCTCCACCTATTATTTTATTTATCTGAACTAGTAATTTACAAGTTTTTTTGCCCTGTTTGGGATATAAAACAGCAAACAGAAGGCAAACAAAGATTAACTTTAGTAACACAATTCGGAGGACATTGCGTCAACCATATCTTCTGCAGGAGCAAGGCACAAAATCCTAGCTTTCATTTCTATCCGACAACAAGGATTACACATAAAATGGGGGGCAAACCTTAAGCAAATAGATGTCTTCTCCTGGATCCTCCTACGCTTGTAAAATGAGACAAAACACTCAACAACACAGGGCATTTACAAAAGGTTGGAACCTACATATGCAAACCAAAAAGCCAGAGTACAGACCTTTGTTAAGTGTAGCAATTCCACTCATTATCTGCATAAAATTAAGAGCCACCCTTTCCGCTACAAGAATGTTGTGTGCCCGCCCTTCACATTGATTTGGAAAAAGACTAGGAAAAAAAAGATGATATAGAATCAAATTTAAAATTAAAAATTCAAATGAGAAAAATGAAAGTTACCAGATACTTTGCCAAATTATGTACCTTTACGAATGTAATTTCCATCCATCCCAGAACCCTCAACCTATACACAGTAGCATTAACCATCTAAGAAAATGACTTCAAATATTCACTATGTAGCAGATATCATGCCCTCAATGAAGGATCAACTTCATTAAATATCATGTCCACAAGAGCTATTCCTGCGATGACTCCATCTTGTTTCGCCAAGAAGTATGCCTCTGCTTCTATTTCCACTGGAACAGTGGCCAAACAGGTGACATCCCCTAAAGACTCTAGGAACAAAAAAATAGAAAATGGACAAGAGTCTTGGGTTGTAGCCTAAGCAACAATGTTCCCACCATATCTTGAAAGGAAAGATCAAGCCAATGGCAAATTGTTTTCTAAACTGGCAAATTGCTGAAAAAGGTCTAGAAGATGAACAACTGGTGTCAGCAAGCTACCAAGACAAGTCTGGTCAGAGTCTTTGAATAGAGTCTTGCATCTTTACTTATGCTGCTCAAATGCCACTTAAGTAAGCCACACAAATTTACATGTTTTTTTGCTCTGCCATGTTGACTGCAACAACCAATCATTTCCATTTTCATAGGTTAGCTGTCACTTGATCTTTTTTTTGTTTGCATCAACAATCTTCTATTGCAAAATGGAGCAGTAACACTAGTGAAGGATGAAGCGGGCCTCAGCTTTCTCATTTTATTTTGAAAAGTAACATACTTTGGAAAAAAAAGATACAACCAAGTTTATCTCTAGTCAGTTGAACTTGGGGTCTTGAGAATGGGACTTGTTGTGGACATATGTTGAGATACTGGACATTGTTGAAAAAAGAAGACAAAGCACTTTGTAATTGCACCCAAACTTTAGTTATGGAATGCAGTACTTTGAAAAAAAGGAACAATATAATCATTGAAAAAAAAAAGATTGCAAGGCATGAGTTAAAAAACTTAGCTGACATTGGGCACTTATAGTGAATTTGGCATCTAGTAGAAGGAATTTCCTACAAGATAGCATTCAACCAATCAAATAAAATATGATAAGTTAACGAAGAGTCAAACTTTTCAATTAAAAATGGTGCAACTTACAATGTCATAGACGAAGAATGTATGAAACCATTATTTCTTGAGAAAGAGTTAGGCTCAGTTAGCTTAATTGCTTTTAAGCAATCTCAGTTGTAGACACTGCATTCACTAGGATGCCACAACAGGTTTTGCTAACAACTTTGTACGAAGGCAAATCTGTTTACATCCTAACAAACCTATAAGATGGGGTTGCGTGGCCAAGGTCATGCTTTCCTACCATTTTATAGTACATGTCTCCATCGATTGAATAAATTTGACATTTACTCAATTAGCTTTTATCATTGCCCAAATTAGGAATCGGAGAGTGCCTGCAAATTGAAGCCAAATTATATAAAACAATGAAAGATGCATTAAGCATATAAGAAAGCTAAATTAGTTATCCAAAGTTAACACTCGACATAGAAATCGTTTAAACTCGAAATAATAAGTGCAACAAACAACGATATCAACGTGCCGTAATATACGAGAAGTCCTAAACACGTTAGTACATAACATGGTAATCCCACATGCAATACTCTGGGAAAAGCTACAAAAGAAATATATCTAGAAGGAATGGAAATTGTGGGAAAGGAAGATCCTTCAGTGTTGGGAAACATTTCAGCAGCCTACAAGAGTTAACATATATGTTATGCTACTTTTGTTTCATCTATATATGGAATTAGAGAAATAAGTAGTACGTACCGTATCCCATGCACCCTCATTAGGTGGGAGAATAAGGTTAGTGGTGTCATCTCAAAACCACCCTTCCATTTGGAGGATATCGCAAGCAAGGAGGAGCTTTTACTTCAAGTGCTTCCACCTTTGGAATAGTGTAAGCAGTGGCAAGTTGACAAAGTTCTGTGCATTGTAGTTCTCACCTACCACAGTCCATCCTTGCCTGGTGAGAGTGCGAAGGTACCATTCACCGGATTCAGCCGCATCCTTAATATGACTTGGTAGCATCATATCTTTCTCTGTTGTCCAAGTTTACACCTGATTCCTAATTTCGGAGCTGCAATTGCGTATTATTATAGCTAAGTATAGCATGGAATGTTATTGTTCCAAATACCTATTATGGCAGAAAATTAAGGTCTGAAAAATAACGATAATGGCAGGCAAGTAATTATTACTACTACATCTAGCATGACAAATTCCTCATCTTGTCAACAATTTTCGCATGCTTCGCATGTAACTCAGCTTCGCGAACACCTAGTTCAATCTCTAAATCTTGCACCCTTCCGTTCAACCTGCCTATGTCATGAAGATATCCTTGTACTTGTCCGTGCAAGTTACGATTTTCATCACAGGTGACCTCTATTTCATCCTCGATTTCCTTAACCCTATTTACGAGCCAATCAATGTACTCGTCATTTGCTTCCGAATTCCTTCTAATACAAGTATTGTCCAACTCTAAGCAATGATATTTCAAGGCAAGGAAGTATGACTCCGCACGGTTTGCATTAAGAGATGGAGGTAGTTGTTGTGCTACAACTTTGTAATTGCACCCCTGCGAAATTATTATAACGATATAGAAATCTCAACAGTTTGAAATCCAATAACTATGATAATCTTACATGTTGCCGAAGCTAGCATATGTAGAAAAGGTGATCCATTGGTGATAGATGTTGTCTTCCATCAGCGTCCAACCACAACCGTGCAGGTCGTCCACAGTGACAAGTTCGACCATGGGTTGTGGTTATGAAACCATCCGCCATACCTGCACTACTTGTAAATCACATTACATGCCTTACCTGCATTTACTTGTACCAAAGATAATCGTTTATTAGTTCTGCATTGCAGGAGGTTCGAGTAATAATTACAAACCAGTACATTAAATTAAGTACAAATTACAACACATTACGTAGAACAATAGCAAATGAAAATGTTAGTTCGACTGATGGTTGTGGTCTGCCCAAAGTTGTTGTGCTATCTACTCTCTTACGAACTCTCCCTGACGTACAGCTGCTTGGTCGATATCGTGCCACATGATGTCAATGTCGCCATCATCTTCAGTGTTGTCCAACATCTCAGCAAATAATTGATCTTCCAAATTCTAACAGCAGATCATGTTGTGAATTACACAACATGCCATTACAATCCGTCGTTGTGTATCAAACGTGTAGTATGGACGAATATCCAATATTTTAAACCTCCTCTTCAACACCCCAAATGCCCTGTCGACAACATTCCTTAATTGGGCGTGTCGATGATTATAAAGTTCCTTGTATGACCTATACCTACGACCACGACCGCGATACTCTTGTAGATGGTAGGAAATGCCCCGAAAGGGGAAAGAAAATAATCCATATTAGCGTAACCCAAATCTACAAAGTATCTGCGACCCTGGGGTACATTGAAGCCGTCTCTTAATGCCCACTTGAGAACCCTCATGTCCACTACGGATCCTTCCCAACCAGTTCCAACGAAAATGAACTAGAGATCAAAGTCAACATCTACTATGACATTTTGACAGGTTCATCCTTTTTGATTACGGAATCTCGCCTGAATCGCGGCTGGAACGGTGGCATGGAAATGGCATTCGTCTATTGCACCTAAGATATCCTATAATGGAGAGTTTTGACATAATTCTTAATGAGAATATAGCGCAAACCGTAAACATATTACAGTAATGTGAATATTGATCAATAATTGTACTGCTTACCTTGAAATACGGGAAGAATTTTGGGTTTGTCCTTATCTCAACTGGGACCTCCGCATTCACTCCTTGCAAAGAAATGAAGGATCGACTAATTGAACATAATGCGAGGAGAACGGTGTTGAAATATCAGCAGATTGTCTCCCCCGAATGTTGAAATCTCTCAATTAGATGCCAATTCGATGAGCCATGTGCGAGGACATGCAAGAATATGGCAAGCTGTTCTTTGATGGTTACAAATCTTGAATCGTATAGCCATCTTCTCTCCTTCAAAAAGTCCACAATTGCTGTGAATGCTTCCTTGCTTACCCTGAACTCATCATAACATCTCCTCCAGTGTCCATATAGAATCTCATGAACCCAAATGTGTCTAGCAAAGTTCAGATTGACGTTGTTAGGTTCACGTGGTATAGGTTAATCATCAAATAGAGGAAAGTCCATCACAAGAGGCAACATGACCTCGACGATTGGAAGTGGACTTCCCTCGATGCTACTATCAATTGAGCATGACCTCTCATCATCGGAATCCATTATTGTTATGCATGTTAACGATAGGGAAAACTTGCATATATGATAAATGTTAAGACCCCAGCATCAAACGTCTTTTAAGACATCTGGGAGTTGGTCCAGACGTTTGGTCAGATGTCTGGAAATTAATTTTTGCGATGTACGATTTTGCGTCTGCGCACATGCGTGCGCAGACTAACCTGCCGCCCTCTTTTCTTCTCTCTCCTCCCTCCCTATCCTGCAGCACCTTCTTTTTCTTCTCTCTCTCTTCCCCGGTGCCTTCAAATAGCCTCTCTCCCCCATCCCTCTCCCTCACCACCACTCCACCGTCTCCTTCTTCTTCCTGTTAGCGTGAGAGTGCGAGAGTGAGGGCAGCAGCTGCCGCCGGGTGAGCGTGAGGAGGAGGAGGTGTGATGGGAGGGAGAAGAGGCGGAGCGCGTAAGGAAGAGAGGGCGAACTCACCGGAGCTGCCAGGGTCGGCCGGCGAGGGCGCGCAGCAAGAGCGTAGCGCTGGAGAGGTGCTGCTGCAACTCAAGCAGCAGGCAAGCGCGGCGCGGCGCAGCCGTGTGCAGCAGGCGGAGGGAAAGGAGGTCCTGATTCTGGGAAAATTTCCCAGAATCATACGTCTGGACCTACGTCCAGACGACGTGATACGAACGCGCGGCTTCAGACGTCTGGGAGGTGGCCCAGACGTCGGACCAAACGTCTGGAACCCCTTCCAGACGTCTGGGATTCGGTTTCGGCGGCACGCGCGGTTGCGTCGGCGCGCCTACGTGCGCAGACCTGCAGATGCGCTCCTTTTTCCCTCTCCTCCGCAGGCGCTGCCCCCTCTGTCTCGCTCTCTCTCTCTCTCCCCGCGCGGCTTTAAAAAGCCACGCCCTCTCCCTCACTCTCATCACCTCCGCTCCCTTCCTCTTCTCCTTCCAGTCGGTGCGCGAGTGCTAGCGTAAGCGAGCGGCGGCAACGACGGCCGCGGTGGGTGCAGGAGGAGGTGCGGCGCGAGGGAGGAGGCGTCGGCCGTGAGGGCTCGAGCCTACCGGGGCAGCGAGAGCTGGCCGGCGGGGGTGCAGCGGGCGCGGAGTGACGCGGGAGGCCTGCTGCAGCTCGAGCAGCAGGCGGACGAGGCGCGGCGTGGCCGTGCGTCGCGGGCGGAGGGCGAGTCCGCAATGATTCTGGAAGTTTTTCCAGAATCAGACGTCTGGGATTCCAACCAGACGACGGGGAGGACGTCTGGAGGACTGTCCAGACGTCTGAAAGGTGAGTTATTTTTCGTCCTTCTTCCTTTTCTTCGGCCGTCCGTACTGAGAGAGAGAAATGGGTACACGCAGGTTCTGGATTCGCCATCCAACGTGAATCAAACGTTTGGCAGTGGTGCCAGACGACTGGAGAGACTTCCAGACGTTCGGGGTGACCATCGGACGTCTAGGAACTAGGCCAGACGCCCCCGCAGGCTTCTGGACGTCTAAGAGACCATGTAGGATAAGGTACCATCTGATCCCCATTTTTAAGACGTCTGGAAGAAGTTCCAGACGTCTGATTTTGCACTGTTTCGTCGTTTTCGACCCGTTTAGGGCCCGTTCGGAGTCTGTTTTCCGCGTTTCGAGTTGCGTGCTTTTCATAATTAAATCCTCTACCCGTCTACAGTAGTTGTATACTATTTTGAGAAACTCCTTGTGTTTGATCCTTGTGATAGGACCCCGTTCCGTTGCAGTCTCGGGGGTTGTGGAGGTACACGGGATTTCCGACCACGCCCCCAGTACGCCTGTTGTAACCGGTAGAGTGGCTTTTAAGTTTATTAGTATAATCTGTTAAATTATGGAACCATAAATAGAACCTAGGACATTGCATGAATCCTAGGAATGAGAAACTAGAATGAATGGTAGATCCTAGGGTGTTGCATGAATCTTAGGGCTGGAAAACTAGATTGTATGATAGATCCTAGGGTATGGCATGAATCCTAGGATGGGAAGAACTAGTGGAATATATGAATACTGCAGTCTTGGAAAATGTGAAAAGGAAATAATAGCTACCTGTAAATTGGTTTAAGAGCTGCCTGTTATGAATAAATGAGCATGTCTGAGAATATGGGATGTATGAACGTGAAACTGGAAAGGTGAAACCTGAATGTGCTGAGTTAAAAGAACTGGAACCCTACGGGGAATTAGGAGTGGAACTCCTGGAAAGAGAAAGGAATGGAACTGAGAAAGAAAGATGTGGTAGTGTGCTGTCTCTTGGGTACGTAGTACCAAGGGAAGTACCTGTACCTGTTTAATGCAGAGCGGAGCCAGCCGCCCCAGGGACCCGGGGTAAGGACTGGCCACTTTGTACCGACTTGCTAGCCCTCGTGTACGTAGTACCGAGGAGAGCTACTAGTGCAGGGAGGTACTAGCTACCCCACGGGCTCCGAGGTTCTGCTAGCCTCCTACACCGACTTGTTAGGCCCACTGGGCAAACCAGGGTAGTCAGGCGAGGGTGTGCAGACTGTGGAGGGGCAAGGCCCCTGTTTGGTTACTGTGGAGGGGTTCGACCCCTGTTACTGAGAGGGCTCTGCCCTGTGCTAGTTCTGTGCTGTGCTTTGGGCACACCCGTTAACGGAAACGACTGACCGCGTGCCAGTGCGGGTTAGCTACCTGTGTGTTTATCACACGTGCCGTAGTCACTGTTACGCCTGTCCATGACCTTGGGGTGGTTGACTGAGAGTAGGATCACCACGGGGGACTCTCCCGGCCAGGAGAGCACCACGTGTTACTTCTACTTTTTGGAAAAGACTGCAATCAAGATCGTTCCCACGAGGAACATTCGAGATCAAGTGAAGGATCTGAGAAATAAATAAATTGTGAAACAATAGAAAGACGTAAATAAAGGAAGAAAGAAAATTAAAACAGCTGCTGTGCACTTTACTGTTTCTTTAGTTTAGTTGCCACTCAACTCAGCGTTTTGCTGACGTGTTACACTCGTTACCTTTCAGGACCAAGTATTGAGCAGCCAGGGTCAGCGGCTGCAGAGGACGCTGGGCCGAGTAGGGTCCAGTAGAGTTACCACTGTTCTCTTGTACCTCTTTTTGGTTCCACTGTAATGAGTAGTTCTTGTTACCGCTGTACTTTTCTTTACCTGCAGTTCATATTATGTTATGAATGTTGTCCTACTGTTGTGGTGGTATATACTGTAGTGGTTTCTTTCCTTACTGCTGTATTTTCTTACTGTTAGTTATATTCATGTTGAATGTGGTTTATTTTACTACTCTTTTGGTTACTTCCTCGTTGGACGACCAGGTCTTGGGATTAGTCGAGTCGGTCCGGTTCTCGTGTCTCGTAGGGACTCGGGAATCGGGTCGTTACACGACGCGGGAGACGTCTAGAGTGAGACCCATACGTCTGAGGTCATGCAGGTCGTTCCACCGAAGCATTCTGCCCCTTTGCCATGTTGAGGTCGGTTGCGTACGCGTGCAAGTTTCGTTCGGGAAGGCGCAAGGGCACACCCTCCCACACAAATCAGATGTCTGGGTATAGCACCAGACGGCGGAGAGAGTCTCCAGACATCCGGAATGACAGTCGAACGTATGGAACAAGGTCCAGACGGTTCAACAGGATTTTGGACATCTGAAGAACCGCGCAGAAACAATGTATGACCTAAACCATCGTTCAAGACGTCTGGAAGATGTTCCAGACATCTGATTTGGGGCAGACTTGTCGTTTTTGACCCGTTTAGGGTCCGTTTGAAGCCCTTTTTCCGCGTTTCAAATTTCGTTCTTCTTAGAATTAGTCAATCTACTTGTTTAAAGTACTTGTATCCTATTCTGAGTAGTTTCTTGTGTTTGATCCTTTTGATAGGACTCCGTTCCGTTATGGCTCTGGAGGTTGCGGAGGCGCGCGGATCTACCGATCACGCCCCCAGTACTTCCAATTTTGCGGGTAGAGTGTCTCCCTTTAATTATTTAACAACATTTATGCACTTGTGAGATAATTAATAGATTCTAAGGTATGACATGAACCCTAAGATTGGAAAACTAGATTGAATGATAGATCCTAGGGTGTGGCATGAATCCTAGGAACAGAAAACACCGAAACGAATGTCGTGAATATATGAATTGCAGTCTTGGAAAAGTAGAAAGAAAAATGATAATTGGCTATAATTGGATAACAGTTGCTTGTTTATTGAAGTTTCCGGCCCTACCAGGAGGAGGTGACGTAATAATTGCGGAAATAAAATAAACAATCTCACAAAAAATCAATCACACAAGTACACAAGTATTTTTAGGTGGAAACCCAAACCGGGTGAAAACCACCACCTAACCCTCTCGAGTTAGGATTTTCTGATCAACCAAGTTGATCAAAATCCACTAAACCGAATCACTTTAAACGAGGGTGATTCAACCTCAATACAACCACGCTACTTAAACGAGGGTAGCGTACCTCAACCCCTTCTCTCCACGAGAAGGATTTTGTCTCATGAAGGAGACGGGAATTCGCAAAGCGAATACCCAACCAAATAACAAAGATAAAAGAAACAAGTCCTATAGAGCCAACAAAGTAATTTTAAACCTAGCTTCTATAGGAAATAGGATGCTTCCCTTTGAAAGGAGTGCGTCGACGACACGGATGCGTGTACCACGTGACGACGCAACGTCGCTCTCGTGAATAACGGCGGGACAGCGGGTGCGCAACAGCTTGATGCTCTCAAGAGAATGGAACGTGAGCTTGGAGAGCAAGAGCTAGCTAGGACACAAGAGAGTGGAAAGTGTATTACAAAGTGTTTCTTGTGTATCTTGGTCTCTCTAGGTGTTTCTTAGTGTGTATTTGTGTTGCAAAGGTTCCCCTCTATTTATAGAGGCCTTAGGAAGGCTTTGGAAGGCTTAGGAAAGGTTCTATAGCCGTTAGGAACAAAGCCCAAGAGAATCAGCCCGAAATCAGGAACAATCATTGTTCTGACAGGCTCATCAGACGTCTGATTCTAGCATCAGACGTCTGGAAGTTCACTTTAAGACGTCTGATTTCAAGGTCAGACGTCTGATTTTGGGCGGGTCTCTTCCTGACTTGGATCAGATCTAAACAAGGTTTTTGTGCAAGTCCATCAGACGACATACAAGACGTCTGGCACTATGTCTGGACGTCTGGAAACCTACTTTTTCTGTGGGAATGGATTTCCAAACGTTGCAACGGCTAGAAAATCTCTAAGAAGAGATTTTGGGTCAGCCGAGGCAAAACGGTCAATTATCAGACGTCTGGATAGTCCTATAGACGTCTGATAAGGCTCTAACGGTCATATCCTGAGTGTTTGCTAAGCCAGCCAACGGTCCACTAATTGGACGTCTGGCAAATCCATCAGACGTCTCCTAAGACGTCTGGTCTAAGGTCTGGACGTCTGATTTCATCAGACAGAACTAACTATGTCCAGCCTAATAGTTATCAGACGTCTGAAACAACAGTCAGACATCTTAAAATACTTTATCAGACGTCTAATTTGGGAATTAGACGTCTGGAAATTCTGTTTGAACCATATATTGGTTTTCTAAGTATTCTACAGAAAACCTAAGTATCCTAGGGTTGTGCAGGTGTTCCTAGGACTACTGTTAGGGTACTTTGAGGCTCTTTAACATGAATTATCTAAGGAAATAAAGAGCAACAAAAGAAACAAAAAATATAAGTGCAAAAGAAGGAAATCTATCATATTCTTCATTTCCTTCCATCTTTAATATATCGCTCCTCGCGAATCTCTTCTGTTCTCCATCAAGCTCCTCCAATCTGTCCTGGATGCGAGCTCGAACTCCGTCTAATCACGTATCCATTTGCGATTGACCTGAAATCTAGGACTCAAAGTGCAAATGTTAAATGACACGTGTTTTGTTATCATCAAAACAAATGATCGTGGTGCTCTAGCACCAACAATCTCCCCTTTTTGATGATGACAAAACCATAAATAATAATGCAGAAAATCCTCCCCCTTTTTGACATTATCAAAAAGGTTTAATTGATTTTACATTTCCTATAACTCCCCCTTAGAACATGCTCTACTATAAATTTCTTTTGACAAAGGTAATGCCACCCCCTTTATAACAATAAGATAGCTATTATTTTTCTCCCACTTTCTAAAGGAAATTTAGTTACCTTATATCTCCCTCTTAAAAATTAACAATTAGCTTACAATTTTTTGCTCCCCCTATCTAAATGCATATGATAAAAAAGATAGGGTAAATGATTTTTATCTCACCTACCATGGTCAGTAAAATGGCCAAAATGGTGGTGGTGGATGCCACATCGGATGGGGCTCCCATCCGTAGCTCGGAGGCCCGGGCATTGGTGCCGGTCTCCAATCTGGTGGTCGACGTGCGGCGGGTCCGTTGCTTGTTCGCCGTCTCGTCGGTCTTCTTGTTCTCCTCCTTGGTCTACTCCTTGGTTCTCCCAACTCGAGTTGACCAGCCTTGAGCTTATAGGTCCAACCCTACAAAACAATATTCTAATTTTTTCTTCGATATCCAAGTGAGCTTGGACCCGGATCGATTAGCGGGTCTCCTTGATGGAGATCCTTTCTCAATCTTAGGGCTATATAAATCATTTACTTTGTTGATTAATTTGTTAGAGTTTTCCCTAAGATATGCAATTTCTTTTTCTATAATACTCATCTTAGTCTTTAAATCAGAAATTTCTATTTTTAGACTAACATTTTCCTCAATCAATTTATTATTTTCATTGATGAGGTTATGATTTTCTAATAATAGGTTATCATTTTTAGGACTAGCTTCTAGATCCTTAAGTTTATTTTCTAATCTTTCATTTTCACTTCTAAGAAAACTAAGATTCTTTTTAATGTTTTTATTTTCTATCTTAGGTGCTTTATTAACTTCAAATAGTTCATTAAAAGCTTCTTGTAAATCGAGATTTACCTCGTTGTCGGAGTCGCTTCCGCTTTCGCTGTCGCTATTGCTTCCTCTGGCCATGAAACCAACGCAAGCGGTTTCCGCCTTCTCGTGATCTTCTTCCGAGCTTGTCTCCTCATGAGTGCCTTCCAACCTCCTCCATATCTCGTGGGCGGTGATGCACTCTTGGATTTGCTCGAACTCCTTCGGACTCAACGCACAATACAAGGCATTCATTACCTTTGCGTTGAGGTTGAGATTCTGAACCTGATCTTCTGAGTAACCTCTTGCGGGTTTCTTGGGAATCACAAATGCGGATTCGCATTTTTCCCACACCCGGAAGTCGTAGGCCTGCAACCACATAGTCATACGATTTTTCCAATAAACGAAATCCATACCTGCAAAGTATGGTGGTCGAGAGGTATCGTGTCCTTCGGTGCACACGAATGCTTTTCCCTCCATATCTAGATCCTCGCCGGTTTGTAACATCGATTTTGCGAGACCTGCTCTGATACCAAATGAAGTTTCTGGCCCTACCAGGAGGGGGTGACGTAATAATTGCGGAAATAAAATAAACAATCTCATAAAAAATCAATCACACAAGTACACAAGTATTTTTAGGTGGAAATCCAAACCGGGTGAAAACCACCACCTAACCCTCTCGAGTTAGGATTTTCCGATCAACCAAGTTGATCAAAATCCACTAAACCGAATCACTTTAAACGAGGGTGATTCAACCTCAATACAACCACGCTACTCAAACGAGGGTAGCGTACCACAACCCCTTCTCTCCACGAGAAGGATTTTGCCTCACGAAGGAGACGGGAATTCGCAAAGCGAATACCCAACCAAATAACAAAGATAAAAGAAACAACAAGTGTTATAGAGCCAACAAAGTAATTTTAAACCTAGCTTCTATAGGAAATAGGATCCTTCCCTTTGAAAGGAGTGCGTCGACGACGCGGATGCGTGTACCACGCGACGGCGTAATGTCGCTCTCGTGAACAACGGCAAGAGAGCGGGTGCGCAACAGCTTGATGCTCTCAAGAGAATGGAACGTAAGCTTGGAGAGCAAGAGCTAGCTAGGACACAAGAGAGTGGAAAATGTATTACAAAGTGTTTCTTGTGTATCTTGGTCTCTCTAGGTGTTTCTTAGTGTGTATTTGTGTTGCAAAGGCTCCCCTCTATTTATAGAGGCCTTAGGAAGGCTTTGGAAGGCTTAGGAAAGGTTCTATAGCCGTTAGGAACAAAGCCCAAGAGAATCAGCCCAAAATCAGGAACAATCATTGTTCTGACAGGCTCATCAGACGTCTGATTCTAGCATCAGACATCTGGAAGTTCACTTTAAGACGTCTGATTTCAAGGTCAGACATCTGATTTTGGGCGGGTCTCTTCCTGACTTGGATCAGATCTAAACAAGGTTTTTGTGCAAGTCCATCAGACGACATACAGGACGTCTGGCACTATGTCTGGACGTCTGGAAACCTACTTTTTCTGTGGGAATGGATTTCCAACGTTGCAACGGCTAGAAAATCTCTAAGAAGAGATTTTGGGTCAGCCGAGGCAAAACGGTCAATTATCAGACGTCTGGACAGTCCTATAGACGTCTGATAAGGCTCTAACGGTCATATCCTGAGTGTTTACTAAGCCATCCAACGGTCCACTAATTGGACGTCTGGCAAATCCATCAGACGTCTCCTAAGACGTCTGGTCTAAGGTCTGGACGTCTGATTTCATCAGACAGAACTAACTATGTCCAGCCTAATAGTTATCAGGCGTCTGAAACAACAGTCAGACGTCTTAAAATACTTTAGACGTCTGGAAACTCTGTTTGAACCCTATATTGATTTTCTAAGTATTCTACAGAAAACCTAAGTATCCTAGGGTTGTGCAGGTGTTCCTAGGACTACTGTTAGGGTACTTTGAGGCTCTTTAACATGAATTATCTAAGGAAATAAAGAGCAACAAAAGAAACGAAAAATACAAGTACAAAAGAAGGAAATCTATCCTATTCTTCATTTCCTTCCATCTGTAATATATCGCTCCTCGCAAATCTCTTCTGTTCTCCATCAAGCTCCTCCAATCCGTCCTGGATGCGAGCTCGAACTCCGTCTAATCACGTATCCATTTGCGATTGACCTGAAATCTAGGACTCAAAGTGCAAATGTTAAATGACACGTGTTTTGTTATCATCAAAACAAATGATCGTGGTGCTCTAGCACCAACATTTATGAATGGATATTAACTGTTGAGAACATGCGCTATATGAAAATAAAGCTGAAATGATGAAACCTAAATTGGCTTAGTTAAAGAAATATGAGCATGAACCCTACGGGGAATCAGGAGTAGAGCTCCTGAGAGGTGAATGGAATGGAATTGGGGAAGTGAGCTGGCCCTTGAGTACGGAGTACCAAGGAGAGCGACTATCCCCCTGTTTAGTGCAAAGTGGAGCTAGCCGCCTCAGGGACCCAGGGTTAGGTCTGGCCACTTTGTACCGACTTTTGGCCATCGCGTACACAGTACCGGGGAGAGCTACTAGTGTAGGGAGAGCACTAGCCACCCCACGGGCCCCGGGGTTCTGCTAGCCTTCCTACACCGACTTGTTAGGCCCACTGGGCAAACCAGGGTAGTCAGGTGAGGGTGCGCAGACTGTGGAGGGGTAAGTCCCCTAGTTGGTTACTGTGGAGGGGCTAGACCCCTGTTACTAAGAGGGATCTGCCCTATACTGGTTCCATGCCGTGCTTTGGGGCTCACCCGTTAACGGAAACGACTGACCGCGTGACAGTGCGGGGTAGCTACCCAAGCGTTTATCGCGCGTGCCATAGTCATCGTTACGTCTATCAGTGACCTTGGGGTGGTTGACTGAGGGTAGGACCACCACGGGGGACTCTCCCGACCAGGAGAACACCACGTGCTACTTCTACTTTTCAGAAAAGACTGCAATCAAGATCTTTCCCACGAGGAACATTCAAGATCAAGAGAAAGATCTGAGAAATAATTCAAGAGTTAGTAAATAGAAAATAAAGAAAGAAATTAAAAATAACAGCCACTTGTCCACCTTACTATTTTCCTAGCTACTTGGTTGCCACTCTATTCAGCGTTTCGTTGACGTGTCACCTTTATCACCTTTTCAGGACCAGGTGTTGAGCAGCCAGAGCCTGCAGCTGCAGAGGGTGCTGGGCCTAGAAGAGCCCAGTAGGTTTACTTGTGTTGTGCCTAATGTACCGTTTCTTCTGTGGTAGTGAGTATTTTTTGTTACAACTGCAGTCTTTATTGTAAGCATCATGTTTATGTACATGTTTAATTCTCTACTGTTGTGGTGGTGTGTACTGTAGTAGTTCTTTTCTTTACTGCTGTACTTTTGTTACTGCTAGTTATATGCATGGTGAATGTGGTTTATTTTACTGCTCTTTTCGTTACTTTCTTGTTGGACAACTGGGTCTTGGGATCAGTCGAGTCGGTCCGATTCTCGTGTTTCGTAGGGATTCGAGAATCAGGTCGTAACAAGATGGTATCAGAGCCAGGTCGTCCCGAGGAGTGAACCAACTGACTGGAAAATAACTAATTCACGTGCTTATAACTAGAGTAGCCACCACAATGTATCATTTGACATCTGTTCTTAGACTTCTCCGTTAGTTACCGATTCGTATTGACATTTTTCCGTTCTGTATTCGTGTCTCCTTGCAGGAGATGCCTCGACGCGGGACTAGAGAGGTGGGCCGCGGACGCGGCCGAGGACAAGGTCGGAGGGGCGGGCACGTTGAGGTCGATGCCTCAGTGGACCAACCACTGCTCCCAGGCATTCAGGCCCAGGACCTCGCCCAGCTAATACGGGATATCGTGCGAGAGGAGCTCCACCCGCCACCATGAGCGCCTCTCCCTAGGGTTGCGGAGGGGGAGTCCTCTGTGGGACCACGCAACGGATATGGCGCTGGACGCGGGGGAGGGGATGGGCCTCCACTGCCCCCACCTTCCTCCGGCACTTCCGAACACGAGGCTTCTTTGCCTGGAGGTGCACCAGCATCTCCACTTCAGCGCCACTTTGAGCTTTTCGGACAGTTCCGAAAGCTGAAGGCCCCCTCCTTCAAGGGGGATGAGGACCCGACCGAGGTAGAGGACTGGCTCGAGTAGATCGAGAAGGTTTTTGACACCCTTCGCCCCCTGTGGAGTGCCACGTGGCCTTTACCACGTACCAGCTGGAGAGCACGGCACACAGGTGGTGGAGGGCGGTCAGGGATCAAGAGAGGGACGAGCCGACTTGGGATAAGTTCGTCACCCTCTTCTGTGAGCAGTACTTTCCCCAAACGTGGCAGGACCAGAGGAGGCGGGAGTTCCACACTCTCCGTCAGGGGACGATGACCGTGAGCGCGTACCACACGTGTTTCCTGGAGCTATCTCGCTTTGCAGCGACAGCAATGGCCACTAAGGAGGATCACCTTTGGAGGTTCACCGAGAGGCTCCGGCCGACGATTCGGGGGTATGTTAAACCCCTGAAGCAACCTACGTTCTCGAGGGTGGTAGAGGTAGCTATGACATACAAAGAGACCAACCCGTCCGCACGAGACACTGACAGCGGGCGGAAGAGGCTCTATCAGCCAGACTTCTCACAGGGCCGACGAGAGAGGAGACACGTGGCGCCCGCAGGAGAGCCGTCATGTTTTGCAGGGCCATCAGTGGCCTTTGGGGGCCCCCGACAAGGGACAGCTACTAGCACCGGACCCCCACCCAGCCGTCAGCAGGGACCCACTGAGGGTGGGAGTCGAGTTCCCCTTTGCTACCAGTGTGGCCAGCCGGGCCACATCAGGAGGCACTGCCCGTTTAGGGCAGGAGGTCAGCAGATGCTTCCCGCACAGAGCACTGGAGGGCGAGCAGGAGGATGCGGTTTATAGGCGCGAGGAGGAGGACAGCAGTCATGGGGAGGGTACCAGCCAGCAGCTACCCGTCCGACGCAGAGTGTGGCTGCTTCGTCCGCACCTAGGGTTGAGGGGTGCATCAACGCCCTGACACACAGGGATGCCAGAGCTTCGAGATCAGTGGTGGCAGGTATGGTTTCAGTTTTCGGTAGACTTGTTTACACGCTTTTCGATTCCGACGCTACGCACTCGTTTGTCGCTGCCAGTTTCGCGGTTAGTTTGGGACAGGACTGTATGTTGTTAGAGGATCCATTCGTGATCAAAGGTCCGAGTGGTCAGCTGTTTGTAGCTGAGGAGGTATACACAGGTTACGAGGTCAGTGTTGGGGGACACAGCCTTCTCGCTGACCTGATTATGATACAGATGGAGGACTTTGGCGTAATTCTGGGGATGGACTAGCTGTCCGCTTACCACGCCATGGTGGACTACTTTGAGAGGAAGATCGTCTTCTCCATACCGGAGTTTCCTTCTTTCGAGTTCCACGGGCAGCCAGTGGACGGAGGCTTCAGGTGCATTTCTGCACTTTGGGCGGCAAGACTTTTGAGCCAGGGGTGTGAGGGCTTCTTAGCTTGTGTGGTGGCAGAGCCCAGCCCTGTGGCAGACTTCCAGAGTATCCCGGTGGTCAGAGAGTAACCCGACGTGTTCCCAGACGAGTTACCAGGACTACCGCCCGAGCGTGAGATCGAGTTTGAGATCTCACTGGTACCGGGGACCAGCCACATCTCCACAGCACCGTACAGGATGGCACCACTTGAGCTGCGAGAGCTCAAGTCTCAGTTGCAGGATCTTTTAGAGAAGGGCTTTGTGAGGCCCAGTGCGTCTCCCTGGGGAGCCCCGGTATTGTTCGTAAAGAAGAAGGATGGTACCCTACGCCTTTGTGTGGACTATAGACAGCTGAATAGGGTCACCATCAAGAACAGGTATCCGCTCTCGAGGATTGATGACTTGTTTGACCAGCTGCGAGGTGCCACGGTATTCTCTAAGATCAACTTGAGGTCTAGATACCACCAGTTGAGGATCAAGGAGGCAGACGTCTCCAAGATAGCGTTCCGCACCTGGTACGGACACTACGAGTTTCTGGTCATGCCGTTTGGGCTGACTAATGCCCCCGCTGCCTTCATGGATTTGATGAACCAGGTGTTTAGACCATACTTGGACCAGTTCGTGGTGGTATTCATTGATGATGTGCTCATCTATTCTCGAGATCAGACACAACATGGACAGCACTTGCGGATGGTTTTGGACACACTGAGACGATGTAGGCTGTACGCCAAATACAGCAAGTGCGAGTTCTGGTTGAGGGAGGTGACCTTCTTAGGTCATGTGATCTCCGGGGATGGCTTGGCTGTGGACCCAGCCAAGGTCGAGGCAGTGCTCAGGTGGGAAAGACCGCGTATGGTTACTAAGATCCGTAGTTTCTTAGGACTGACAGGCTACTACAGGCGGTTTATCAGGGGTTTCTCGCATATTGCACGTCTTATGACACAGCTGACTCGGAAGGACGTGCCCTTTACTTGGACAGAAGCCTGTAAGGCATGTTTTCAGGAGCTGAAGGAGAGGCTGACTTCGGCTCCCGTGCTCACCATCCCAGACAGTAGTGGCGGGTTCATTGTGTACACGGACACCTCTTTGCAGGGGTTAGGGGGTGTGCTCATGCAGAGGCGTCACGTTGTCGCTTACGCTTCGCGGCAACTGAAGCCCCATGAGCATAGCTACCCTACCCATGACCTGGAGCTGGCAGCTGTCGTCTTCACGCTGAAGACTTAGAGGCACTACTTATATGGTGAGACCTTTGAGATTTTCACAAATCACAAGAGTCTCAGATACCTATTTGATCAGAAGGAGCTCAACATGAGACAGAGACGTTGGTTGGAGCTCCTGAAGGACTATGACTGCAGTATTTCCTACCACCCGAGAAAGGCCAACGTAGTGGCTGACGCCATGAGCCGGAAGGCGCCCGCCCACTTGGCCAGCTTACAGGCGCAGAGTTGGAGCCTGTTGGAGATAGGCAGTTGGTGACCCCTAGAGTTACTGGGGCACGATGGGGCAGTGACTGTGACACGACAGACGAGGCCAGAACTGATAGACCTCATCATCACAGGACAGATGGCCGACCCGTACTTGCAGTCCTTACGTGACAGAGTACTATCGAAGACCCTGGGGACTTCTCTTTTACAGACCAGGTGTTGGCATGAGGGGACGCTTGTGCGTTCCAAAAGACGAGGAGCTGTTGAGAGAGCTCCTGACTGAGGCACACGGTTCCAGATTCACCATACATCCCGGAAATACAAAGATGTACCATGATTTGAGACGTGACTTTTGGTGGAGGGGAATGAAGCGGGATGTGGGTGAATTCGTGCAGCAGTGTTTAGTTGCCAGCAGGTGAAGGCCGAGCATCAGAGACCTGCAGGGCCGTTACAGCCACTTCCAGTGCCAGAGTGGAAGTGGGAGAGCATCACCATGGACTTGGTGGTAGGCTTACTTGTTACCTAGCAAGGACACGACGCAGTCTGGGTAATCGTTAACAGATTGACAAAGATGGCACGTTTCTTGCAATCCGAGTTACCATGGGACCAACACAGTTGGCAGAGAGGTATATTCGCGACGTGGTACATCTACACGGAGTTCCGCAGGAGATCGTATCCGACCGGGATACCCACTTTACGTCCCAGTTTTGGGTTGAGTATCAGCAAGCCCTAGGGATACGGTTGAGGTTCAGTACAGCATACCACCCTCAGACAGACGGACAGTCCAAGCGCACGATACAGACACTTGAGGACCTTTTGCGTGCTTGTGTACTGGACTGGAGGGGCTCTTGGGAGGCGCACTTGCCCCTGGCGGAGTTTGCATATAATAACAGTTATCACTCGAGCATCGACATGGCACCCTATGAGGCTCTGTATGGATGGAAGTATACGGCACCCTTGAGTTGGGTTGAGGTGGGCACCAAGTGGGAGGTTGGCCCCAGGCTGATCTGGCAGAGTCAGGAGGTAGTCGAGTAGATTCACAGGCGACTCCGCACGGTCAGGAGCAGACAGAAGAGCTATGTAGATCGGAAACATGAAGAGGTACAGTTTGAGGTTGGGGACCACGTCTTCCTTCGCGTTTCTCCCATGAAGGGCCTGCAGCAATTTGGGGTGAGAGGGAAGCTCACATCGAGGTTCGTGGGACCCTTTGAGGTCCTGGAGCGGGTTGGACCCATTGCTTACAGGCTTGCAATTCCTCCCCAGCTTTCTGGTGTGCACGATGTGTTCCACGTGTCCAACCTCAGGATGTACGTCGTCGATCCCAGTCATGTCCTGAGTCACGAGAGCGTCGAGGTGGGTGACGACCTGACCTACCCCGACCGGCCAGTGCAGATTCCCGACAGAGCCGTCCGCAGTTTGAGACTGAAGCAAGTACCCCTGGTGAAGGTTTTGTGGAGGAGCCAGCGATACGAGGAGGCTACCTGGGAGCCTGAGGCGGCGATGCAGGAGCGGTACCAGGAGCTTTTTGAGGGTACGACTTTTCGGACCAGCTTCGGTCCTCTTTGAGTTTGTTACGCATATATCGTTCTTTTCCGCACTCTAGTTAGAGCAAGTTTCGGGGACGAAATTTCCTTTGAGTTTGTTATGTTGTTAAGAACCCGACATCAAACGTCTTTTAAGACGTTTGGGTTCCTTTGAGTTTGTTATGTTGTTAAGAACCCGACATCAAACGTCTTTTAAGACGTTTGGGAGTTGGTCCAGACGTATGGAAGCCTTCCCAGACGTCCGAAAATTAATTTTTGCGGCGTACAATTTCACGTCTACACACATGAGCGCGCAGACTGACCCGTCTCCCTCTTTTCTTCTCTCTCTTCCCTCCCTATCCTACAGCGCCTTCTTTTTCTTCTCTCTCTCTTCCCCGACGCCTTCAAATAGCCTCTCTCCCCCTTCCCTCTCCCGCACCACCACTCCACCGTCTCCACCTCCTTCTTCCTGTTAGCGTGAGAGTGCGAGAGCGAGGGCAGCAGCTGCTGCCGAGTGAGCGCGGGGAGGAGGAGGTGTAGCAGGAGGGAGAAGAAGCGGAGCGCGTGAGGAAGAGAGGACGAACTCGCCGGAGCTGCCAAGGTCGACCGGCGAGGGCATGCAGCAGCAGCGTAGCGCTGGGGAGGTGCTGCTGCAACTCAGGTAGCAGGCGAGTGCGGCGTGGCGCGGCCGTGCGTAGCAGGCGGAGGGCGAGGAGGTCCTGATTCTGGGAAAATTTCCCAGAATCAGACGTCTGGACCTACGTCCAGACGACGCGAGAGACGTCTGGAGTGAGACCCAGACGTCTGAAAGGTAAAATATTTCTTTCTTCTTCCCTTCTCATGTACGGCCATGCAGGCCGTTCCTCCGAAGGATTCTGCCTCTTTGCCGTGTTGAGGTCAGTTGCGTACGCGTGCAGGTTTCGTTCGGGAAGGCGAAGGGCACGCCCTCCTACACAGATCGGACGTCTGGGCACAGCACCAAACGGCGGAGAGAGTCTCCAGACGTCCGGAGTGACAGTCGGACATCTGGAACTAGGTCCAGACGGTTCAGCGGGATTCTGGACGTCTGAAGAACCACGCAGAAACAAGGTATAACCTGAACCATCGTTTAAGACGTCTGGAAGATGTTCCAGACGTTTGATTTAGGGCAGACTTGTCGTTTTTGACCCGTTTAGGGTCCGTTCGAAGTCCGTTTTCTGCGTTTCAAATTTCGTTCTTCTCAGAATTAGTCCCTCTACTTGTTTAAAGTACTTGTATTCTATTCTAGGTAGTTCCTTGTGTTTGATCCTTATGATAGGACCCCGTTCCGGTTTGACTCTGGGGGTTGCGGAGGCCCGCAGACCTGCCGATCACGCCCCCAGTACTCCCGATTTTGTAGGTAGAGTGTCTCCCTTTAATTATTTATCATCATTTATGCACTTGTGAGATAATTAATAGATTCTAAGGTATGGCATGAACCGTAGGATTGGAAAACTAGATTGAATGATAGATCCTAGGGTATGGCATGAATCCTAGGACTGGAAAACTAGATTGAATGATAGATCCTAGGGTGTGGCATGAATCCTAGGAACAGAAAACACCGAAACTAATGTCGTGAATATATGAATTGCAGTCTTGGAAAAGTAGAAAGAAAAATGATAATTGCCTGTAATTGGATAACAGTTGCTTGTTTATGAATGGATATTAACTGTTGAGAACATGGGCTATATGAAAATAAAGCGGAAATGATTAAACCTAAATTGGCTTAGTTAAAGAAATATGAGCATGAACCCTACGGGGAATTAGGAGTAGAGCTCCTGAGAGGTGAATGGAATGGAATTGGGGAAATGAGCTGGCCCTTGAGTACGGAGTACCAAGGAGAGCGCCTGTCCCCCCTGTTTAGTGCAGAGCGGAGCTAGCCGCCTCAGGGACCCAGGGTTAGGTCTGGCCACTTTGTACCGACTTTTGGCCATCACGTACACAGTACCGGGGAGAGCTACTAGTGTAGGGAGAGCACTAGCCACCCCACGGGCCCTAGGGTTCTGCTAGCCTTCCTACACCGACTTGTTAGGCCCACTAGGCAAACCAGGGTAGTCAAGTGAGGGTGCGCGGACTGTGGAGGGGCAAGTCCCCTGGTTGGTTACTGTGGAGGGGCTAGACCCCTGTTACTAAGAGGGATCTGCCCTATACTAGTTCCATGCCGTGCTTTGGGGCTCACCCGTTAACGGAAACGACTGACCGCGTCACAGTGCGGGGTAGCTACCCGTGTGTTTATCGCACGTGCCATAGTCATCGTTACGTCTATCAGTGACCTTGGGGTGGTTGACTGAGGGTAGGACCGCCACGGGGGACTCTCCCGGCCAGGAGAGCACCACGTGCTACTTCCACTTTTCGGAAAAGACTGCAATCAAGATCGTTCCCACGAGGAACATTCAAGGTCAAGAGAAAGATCTGAGAAATAATTCAAGAATGAGTAAATAGAAAATAAAGAAAGAAATTAAAAATAACAGCCACTTCTCCACCTTACTGTTTTCTTAGCTAGTTGGTTGCCACTCTATTCAGCGTTTCACTGACGTGTCACCTTTTCAGGACCAGGTGTTGAGCAGCCAGAGCCTGCAGCTGCAGAGGGTGCTGTGCCTAGTAGAGTCCAATAGGTTTACTTGTGTTGTACCTACTGTACCGTTTCTTCTGTGGTAGTGAGTATTTTCTATTACAACTGTACTCTTTTATTGTAAGTATCATGTTTATGTACCTGTTTAATTCTCTACTGTTGTGGTGGTGTATACAGTAGTAGTTCTTTTCTTTACTGTTGTACTTTTGTTACTGCTAGTTATATGCATGGTGAATGTGGTTTATTTTACAGCTCTTTTGATTACTTTCTCGTTGGACGACTGGTTCTTGGGATCAGTCGAGTCGGTCCGATTCTCGTGTCTCGTAAGGATTCGGGAATCGGGTCGTAACAATAAATATGGAAGTTCATAGCTATAATTCAAACACAGTATGACATAAAGTTCAGTACATTGTTCAAATCCGAATTACATAAGGAAATTACTGAAAGTTCTCCTTTCGAAGAGGGGTGACGTAATAAATGCGGAAATAAAATATAAAGCAATCTCACCAAAGAAAAACAATCACACAATGTACACAAATGTTTTTAGGTGGAAACCCAAACCGGGTGAAAACCACCACCTAACCCTCTCGAGTTAGGATTTTCCGATCAACCAAGTTGATCAAAATCTACTAAATCGAATCACTTTAAACGAGGGTGATTCAACCTCAATACAACCATGCTACAAGTACGAGGGTAGCGTTCCTCAACCCCTTCTCTCCACGAGAAGGATTTTGTCCCAGGAAGGAGACGGGAATTCGCAAAGCGAATACCCAACTAAATAACAAAGATAAAATAAACAACAAGTCCTATAGAGCCAACAAAGTAATTATGAACCTAGCTTCTATAGGAATTAGGAAACTCCCCTTTGCAAGGAGTGCGTCGAGGATGACGCGGGTGCGTGAGCCACGCAACGGCGCAATGTCGCTCTCGTGAACAACGGCGGGAGAGCGGGTGCGCGAAGGTTTGATGCTCTCAAGGGAATGGAGCTTAAGCTTGGAGAGCAAGATCTTTTCTGGACACAAAAGAGTGTGAAAGTGTGTAGCTAAGTGTATCCAAGTGTGTTTTTGTGTGTCAAAGGCTCCCCTCTATTTATAGAGGCCTTAGGAAGGCTTTGGAAGGCTTAGGAAAGGTTCTATAGCCGTTGGGAACAAATCCCAAGAGAATCAGGCTGAAATCAGGACAATGATTACATTTGATAGGGTGATCAGACGTCTAACTCTGGCATCAGACGTCTGGAAGGCCACTTTAAGACGTCTGATTTAAAGGTCAGACGTCTGATTCTATGCGGGTTCCCTCCTGACTTGAATCAGATCTAAATAGGATTTTTGCGCAAGTCCATCAGACGACATACAGGACGTCTGGCACTATGTATGGACGTCTGGAAACCTACTTTTACTGTGGGAATTGATTTCCAAACGTTACAACGGCTAGAAAATCTCTGAGAAGAGATTTTGGGCCAGTTGAGGCAAAAAGGTCATTTATCAGACGTCTGGTAAGTCCTATGGACGTCTGATAAGGCTCTAACGGTCATAATCTTGAGTGTTTTCTAAGCCAGCCAACGGTCCACTAACTGGACGTCTGGCAAAGTCATCAGACGTTTCCTAAGACGTCTGGTCTAAGGTCTGGACGTTTGATTTCATCAGACAGAACTAACTATGTCCAGCCTAACCGTTATCAGACGTCTGAAACAACGTCAGACGTCTTAAAATACTTTATCAGATGTCTGATTTGGGAATTAGACGTCTGGAAGTGCTGTTTGAACCCTATATTGGTTTTCTAAGTGTTCTACAGAAAACCTAAGTATCCTAGGATTGTGCAGGTGTTCCTAGGACTACTGTTAGGGTACTTTGAGGCTCTTTAACAATATTCTAAAGAAAATAAAAAGAGCAAGAAAATAAAGACAAGAGATACAAGAAAGGATTAAAAAGAATCTATCCTATTCTTCTTGTCTTCTATCTTCAATCTGTCGCTCCACGCGAACCTCCTCTGTTCTTCATTAAGCTCCTCCAATCCATCCTGGATGCGAGCTCGAGTTCCGTCTAAACACGTCCACATTTGCAATTGACCTCAAATCTAGGACTCAAATTGCAAATGTTAAATAACACGTGTTTTGTTATCATCAAAACAAATGATCGTGGTGCTCTAGCACCAACAATTACTTCTACATATTGTCCAAATGCGAATAACAATTAAACATTACAAATGGGATATGAACCCAACCATGAGCATCGCAGACACTCTACGAGAAGTCATAGTCACTACTTGTGTGCCTATGGAGGTATGCACCAAACTCAGCGTCATATGGGAGGAGATCCTTGAAGACAGCCCTCTGCGACCAATGCGTTAGCAAGTTCGCAATTGTAACTACATCACCAGGAGCAATTCCGGGCACCCTCTGCCTTAGTAAGCGCAAACAATCACGAATCTCCTCACCTAAGGTGTCACTCGTCTATTGCGGAGATATGTGATGCTCAACAAGAGTCCTCAATAACGATGTGAACTCATCAGCTTTAGCCAAGGATGCTGCTGCAGCAGATCCACCTGATCTCCTGCGCTTCCCCCCTCCAGATGAGCTAGTAGATTGCTGCTTCATCCCACTTCCTTCGAGGCATAGATGGGGTTGAGCTTCACCTTGCCCTACTGCAGGAATCTAATTTGAGGACGATGGGTTTACTAAGGTACCAAATAATGAAGCACCAGTGTATGGTGCTTCTAGGAAACCCCAGACTTCGTCATTTGGAGCGAATCCAAATTGGAACTGAGGAGGAGTGGTTGTATGCACAGTTTCATTAATCCGATCATCGATCAGATTGGTGACATCCACATCTCTGTTTGATGACAGAGCATACTCCCCAGTAGTGGTGTCTCTCCCGACAATTGTGTGGACATCATCCCAATATAGGAATGGCTTATTTCGTAGGCACCTAAGTTCCACCGATAGCTATGGCAAAAGACATCAAAAGAAATGCTAATATACTCATTTCAAACTAATTCTAAAATATACAAAGAGGTCAGTGGAAATGTATAACTGTTACCTCATCCCACACATCTGGAGATGGTGCAACTGGGCAATTAGTCATTGGATCCATACCCCACCCACTCTTGCTCAAAAGTTGAATGTATTGGTTGTGTTTCCTCTTAAGCTCCTTCCATCTATTAAATATCTGGACGTGTGCGTAATTCATATGTGTCACAGCTTCAAACTTTGCATCTATCTCATTCCATATGTTCTTACTAAACGATCCTTCCCTCCAATGACCAACGTAATAGTGCCTCCTTAAGATCTTAAGTAACTCGGTTGTCAGCTCATAATTTCAATTCTTGCACTTATTCGTCTTCGAAGCTCCTAGGTTTGATGTTGCCATTCTACACATGTCGTTCATAACTTGAGACAATGTTACTCCACGTAATAGTGGACGAAAAAGATCCACCAATTATGTTACGACCTGGTTCCCGAACCCCTACAGGACCCGAGACCGGCTCGCTTCAACTAATCCCAAGACCCAGTCGTCCAACAAGAAATAAGCGAAAAGCAGGAAAATAAACCACATTCACTATGCAATGTAACTAACAGTAAAAGCGTACAAGCAGTAAAGGAAAGTAAAAGATGTTAGATCAGTACATACCACCACAACAACAGAAAAAGTAGAACAAAAGCAACAGTAACAAGAACAGTAACAAAAAAGTCTGAACTCACTATAGCAGAAAATAGAGTACAACAAAAGTACTGAAAACTACGGCTAAGCTCGACTGGGCCCAGCGCCCTCTACAGCCGGTAGCTCAGGCTGCTTAACTCCTGGACCTGAATAGTGTTATGAGAAAACGGAGTCAGCGAACGCTGAGTAGAGTGGTAACCAAACTATCTAAAGCAGTAAAAACAAGCAAGTATATTTATCCTTTTCCAGTTATTTATTTTACAGGTAATTCCTTTTCACCCCATTGGCTTACTTTCATATTTCTTTCTTGATCTTGCATGTTCCTCGTGGGAACGATCTTGATTGAAATCATTTCCGAAGAGTAGAAGGTACACGTGGTGCTCTCCTGGCTGGGAGAGTCCCCCGTGGTAGTCCTACACCTAGTTAACCACCCCGAGGTCATTGACAGACGTAGCGGTGACTACGGCATGCACGATAAGCGCATGGGTAGCTACCATGCACTGGCACGCGGTCAATCATTTCCGCTAGCAGGTACGCCCAAAGTACAGCACGGAACAGTATAGGGCCTAGCCCTCTCAAAAACAGAGGTCTAGCCCCTCAGAACCAAATAGGGGTCTCCCCCTCCACAATCCGTGCACCCTCGTCAGACTACCCCGGTTTGCCCAAAGGGCCTAACAAGTCGGTGTAGGGTGGCTAGCTGAACCCCGGGCCCCGTGGGGTGGCTAGCTCCCTCCCTACACTAGTAGCTCGCCTCGGTACCGTGTACGCGAGGGCCAACAGAAGTCGGTGTAGAGTGGCCAATCCTAACCCCAGGTCCCAACCCAAGGGCGGCTAGCTCTGCTCTAAACTAAAAGGGGACAGTCGCTCTCCTCGATACCACGTACTCAAGAGCCAGCACACTTCCCGTCCACATTCCAGACTTTTTCATCTAACCGCAAGAGCTCCACTCATAACTCCCCGTAGGGTTCATGCTCATGTTCACCATATTATTCCAATCCAGGTTTCATCATTCACCATTCAGTTCTCATTTATACACATACAGCTCGTATTTCCATAATTTAATACATACAACCAGTGATATCACAGGTAACTGTTTAGTTATCTCAGGCAGCTTATATTCTAACAGGCAACTCGTATTTATTTACAAGCAGTGGCTAACAATTCAACTCATTCATATATATATACAATTTCAATTACACAAACAATTTGTTCAACCATTTCTTGCCCTAGGGTTCATGCCACATCCTAGGTTTCCAGTTGTCTAATTTTCATAGATGCATTCATATTTAATAAGTATAATAGGAGTGGACCACTCTACCAGACAATCCGGGAGTACTGGGCTCGAACTACAGGCCCACGTGCCTCTACAAGCCCCAGACATGCAACAGGTCAAAGTCCTATACCAAGGAACACATCACAACGGAAGGCTCAGAACAGTGTATAAAGGCTTCTAATACGTAGAGAAACTCACAAGAAAACAACAGATATTTCGTTTGCGTAAAACGAATCCCAATCGGACCCTAAATGGGTCAAAAACGTGTCTGCAGACCCAAATCCGACGTCTGGAAACAAGTCCAGATGTCTTAAAAGTCACAGAGACTCACCTCAAGCTCCTGTGGTGACCTCAGATGTCCAGGACTCCTCCACGACTGTCTGGAAACAATTCCAGATGTCTAACCAGTCCTCCAGTCGCCTGAGAACGCCTCCGGTCATCAGGTAAGCTGTAAAAACATCCGAAAGTGCATGGAAGGGCATTCCGCACACCTTCCAAAGATGCTCTTGCGCACGACAGAGTAGCAAACTACTTTAGGCCAAACAGATCACATCTGCGGTGCGACCTGCATGACCGTAACCACGAGGAAGACGTACCTTCGCAATACAATTGCTTTCAGACGTCTGGTGTCAACGCCATATGTCCAGCCAGTCATTCGGAAGACACTCCAGACGTTTGATACTAGAAAATTTCCAGTATCAGATCGCGCTCCTGCACTTCTCGCTGCACTCCGCCACGTCTCCTTTCGCTCCATTGCAGCCCCAACTGCTGCAGAAGGTCGGGGATGACGACCCAACGTCCTCCTCCTCCCGCACGCGCTACGGTGGCCGTGTGAGCCTCCGACGAGCTTCCACGAAGCTCTCGACCTCGGCCCTCTCCTCCTCACACCCACTCCTCGCTCTCGCTCTCTTTCTCTCTCTCTCGCGTGCCTCTTACTCACGACAGTGGAGTGGGGATGTGGTGGTAGTGGTGGAGTGGAGAGGAGAGGAATGGGGTGGCCTTTTATAAGGCCGGGGGGTTAGGGTTCTGGGGGGGAAAAGAAGAAGGAACGAGATAAAAGAAGAGTCTGCGCACCGCCTGTGCGCAGAACGCAGGGTGCGTACAAATTTTCAATTTCCAGACGTCCGGGAAGTGGTCCAGACGTCTGGCCAGACGTTTGACTGACACTCCAGACGTCTTAAAAGGCTAAAATCATGACGGGTCTTTACAAATTATAATCATGCTTCCAGTAGGGAATACTCTATTGTAAGTCATTTCTAGGTAATATAGACCTATGTGTAATTCCAAGTGGAATCTGAACATGAAATGGGTTATCTATGATTCGTAAAGTGAGTATTGAAGTAAAGAAAGCTGAAAGGGTGACTTACATTTCACAGTTTTCTTTACATAAACCATACTTTGTAAACACTGTTTGAAATGATGAAACTACGATAACAAGTAACTAACCTGCAGGCATAACGAATTGATTGATCTGAAAGAGCCTCCTCCAACGAGTCACCTAATATTCAATGTAAAATGATTTATTACAAGTCATGTAAAATGAAACTTCACTAAAATAAACCATACAACAAGCTTTTTTTAGTGAGATACACATTCTAGATTGTACAAGCTCATATGTCATTCATTCCAAGGAGTGGCACAAGCAATTCTACAAACCCAAAATATGGTTTATCCCACAACCATTCAAGAAATCTTCTACCAAACAAACATGAAAAAGAAATCATTCACTGAAATGTGCAAACATGACTCTATATGGTACCGATCCCCTAAGTGACAAAACGGCATTGGTGACTGACATGGGATTAAAGACTAGACCCAAGCACTAATGCAATATGGAATTTACTCTTGTAGATTTACCATGGGATGCATCTTGGAAGATGTTGATTTTCTTTAGAAAGGAAAAAGGGTAATCTAACAAGACATGTCAGTCCCAATAAAAGTCCATCAAAAACTAATGGTTCCAAGAATTACAAAGCAAACCATAGTGATTTACAGCCCCATCATCATAGGATCTTTCCCCCTAAAATATATGATTTCGTTTCAACCATTGACACCAAAGGATGATGGAGGCACTACTAAACATATCTTCATTCACTTCGGCAGAATTGCCTCAAATGAATCAACCTCGATCAGCCAACTGCAACCAAGTTCCAATAGGATTTAAAAAAATGATAGAAGATTAGAGGCCCCGGATCCTCTAAAGGCAAAGTGGCAGAAGATGCAAAAGGCACTGATATCAAGAACCCATATTCTAAACTCATGTGCAACAATATTCCTCCCCAAAATCCAAATAAAAAATCTCACTTTCAAGGGGACACGAACCTCCATACTGTTTTGCAGTCACCACACAATAGGGATTGGGGTTGCTAATTAATGAGCATTCATAGAAAGTGCTAATTGGGGTTGCTAATTAAGAGAGAAGTCCCTGCTCCCATCTCCATCCATCCCTCTCATACCAAACCACACCTCCTAAAAAGCCTGAAGAGCAAAAAGTAGTTCCCCCATTCTAGCATCAGAGACAACAGATGGCAAACTCAACAAGAACCATAAATATAACAGTTTGAGACATTATCCATTAAATTGAAAGCTATAGCAAACCTCCACAACATGTCAAGAGGTCTCTAAAAATGAGACTGCAAACAAAATTTAACACCAACACCAAGAACACTCACAGACCTTTGTTAATAACATTACCAAGACTTGCCAAAGGAAAGAATAATTCCTAATAACAACCCTTCTCACTCATTGCTCAATAAGATCACAGAAGGAAACATTTGATTTTACATAAATCTTCTACAAATTTGCCATACATGTGTATATGAAACTGAGATTGGAAACACTGAGAAACTGACTTGGCTCAACCAGGGCAGACAGATAGCACCATAAAATTCAAACAGTATCATAAAATTCTTCTAAAATCAATGCACAAACAGAGCAAATAGACACAATTTAATTCAAACAGTCGGGCACCACAATAAATGCTATCAGAAAATTCTTGTGGTTACACTAAATTAAAACAAAATTTAAAGGAAGTATGATTGACATTTAGAAACTCAAGCATGGCAACACATCTGACATTGGAAACACTAATGGAAAATACACCATTGAACTGCTGCTTCAAATATAAGAAAATCTAAGAAATTACCAAATAAACATCATTTAAATCGACAATAAATCGATTTAGGATGAAAAAATATTGTAGAATAAAGCAAGTTCTAAGAACTAAACAAGCATATTAGATATAACCTCTTTGAAATGATAGATTCAGAGGGTAAAATGCAAACCAAATTCATTAAATCTAAATATTTTTATCTGATTTAAAAATACTATAATTAAATATAATTTAATACCATATATTATCTACTTATAATATCTACTTATAGTATCACTTAGTTGGACACTATTTGCATCATTTCATTATAAAAGTATTTTTTATTTCATAAAATCTAAATATTTTTTTGTTATTTTAATTTTCATATGAAAACTCGAGTAATGGAGTGCAGGTATTGTCACTAATAAACTTACATAACACACATGCTCATGCACAAACCAACGATCCTATATTAACACCCCCCAGGTCATTGTTTACGGTGCTAAATCCGGTGGGAAGCGGTTCGCTTTTTTTTTTGTGCTCTGGTTTGGCAGCATCGAAATCTAAAATCTACATTTTTTTCGAACGTTGTGTTTTATTTTTTTATTAATTAAAAATAAAAATATATTAATTGAAATTTAAAATACACCAATATATTCATTGTAATATATTTTGCAATGTACGACATATTTTGATTTTTAATTGATATTTTTTAATTTTTTACTAATGAAAAATCAAATACATTGATTTAAAATTAAAATAAGTTGATATATTTTTATTTTTAAATGATTTTACATTTATGCGAATTGATTTGCTATTTATAAAAAGTAATTTTTTAATTGGTAAGTGAAAAATTATTTTTTATTTTCAAAGTAAAAATTCATTTTCTATCAATGAAAAGTTAAAATATATTGATAACTTTCAATTTCAACAGACATATTTTGATTACCCTAAACTAAGAAACCATAGGTGAAAAGATACTTCTCATTTTCCAAATAAAAGTTCATTTTTCATTAATAAAAAATTAAAATATATTGATATATTTTCATTTTTAATTATTATATTTTAATTTTTAATCAATAAAAAATTAAAATAGATCAATTAAAATCATCCCACGTTACAATATATATTTCTTTACTTTCTTTTTTTTTATTACATTAAATTTTGTAGCATTAAAATTTTGATATAGTTTTAATTGTTTTATTCCAATGTCAAGGAACATGTTAAAAATCAATATATATTAAAGAGACATTGGTAGGTGCACTCTATTTACACCGGATGTATCTCCACCGCACATTTATGGTGAATAAAACAAAAATACTATTACATATTTGTCCTGTTCATAAAATGTGTGATCACATCCCATGCATCAAATACTTTCCAAATTGAAGATAACACATACTCACCAATGTAACCTCCACCGCCTTGATTTCTCCTCGCTCTCTCTCATATTTAATGTACCACATACACTTTCCTCCTTTTCTTTCCTTATTGTCACTTTCTCTCCTTTTCATTCTCCTTTGTCTTCCTCCCCAGCGCACATGCATAAACCCACACTGCCCACAGACCACCATTGCACTATTCTCTTCATTGTTCGCCAACACCCCCGTGCACCACCACCATCAGCTCCTGCTCACCACAAACTTGACCCCACTGTCAATGCCCTTCGTCTCCCTCTCACAAACACTTAACACACGCATGTGCCTACTCGCTCGCACATGCACTGCCGCATCGCACCGTGGCAGCACCAACCCCACCACTTGCCGAACCATTGGCACTCACCCCAACTCCTCACTCGCACACTCACAACCCAAAGCACTAACGACCATTCCCATGTCCCACCAAGTACCACCCTTGCCAACTATCTCATCGCACCACCTCCACACCGCCTCTCTCTCTCTCTCTCTCTCTCTCTCTCTCGAACACGCAGCAGCAGCTGCGCACCTCCCCTTCCCTCTCTCTCACCCACGTACACTCACCTCCAAGAACAAGGGCCCATGACCACACATCTGCTGCCACCACACCTTCAACCACCATCCTCGTCATCGACGCTTCCTCACGCACCCACATCCACCCATCATCACCCTTCTCTCACGACCCCTCTCACTCTCACGCACCTTCACTCGCGTGCGCGCTTCCTGTAGCTCATCCACACGCATGCATGACAAAAGAATGAGAGAGAAAAAAGGAAGAGGACTGATCAGCCGTCGAGAGGGGAGGAGTAACTAGCCGAAGGTGCAATGGTGGAAGGGGAGATGGGGACAATGGTGGGGAGGGGTGGTGGTCGTTGTCAGGAGCGAGAGAGAGAGACTGCTAGGGTGGGGGAGGGGTATCGCAGGTGAGAGGCAGAAGTAACGGAGGTGTAGGGCTATCAAAAAGGTCCAAAAAGAGTTGGATTCGATCCAAGTAGATGATATCCATTTATAAACGGGTTGAATAATCTATCTATATATTCTATTAATTAGAATTTGTTCGATTTACACTTATTAAATTTGAATTTGGTCCGTTTAATTCATTTAATTAAATTTAATTTGGTAAGGGATAATCTATCAAAATCATGGTTAACTTTATTTTATGGGTAGGATATTTTAACCTAAGTTAAGAGGATTTAACCTAGGATAAATTATTTTGAGGTTGATATAGAATAAATTTTTTTTGGAAGATATCCTATGTATTTTCACTGGTTAACCTAAAAATTTTCTAAACAGTCACAAGTTAACCCACCAGGATAATCCTTATGACTTTCAAACAAAATGAAGGATAAGTCAGTTGCAAAAAGTTATCCCATGAAATTTATCCCTCCATCCAAACTAGCCTTAGAAGTTAAATAGGTTAAATGGGTAAATATGAGGGTTAAACGAGTTAAATTGGTTAAACGTGTGGATTTATTTCTCATTAATCAGGTTTATTGAATTAAGTGGGTATGTCGGAGAAAACTCAGGCCTGACCCGTTTAATAAACTTGTTAAATGAATTTAAACTTATCATGTAAATCGATTTGGGTCAGACTTGGATCCATTAAATGGGTCAAGTTCGAATTGAATTAGATGAATTCAATTTTTTTTAATAGCCTGATGTAAGAGTTGGGGGGGGGGGGGTGTGATGGGGGATGTGGGTGTGACAGTGGGATCAACTGGGTAGGGGGAGCTTTCATGGGGTTGGGCTAGGGTTTTTGGTGGGTAGATATTTAAGGTGGTTCTCTCTCTCATTTTAAAACAACATAATCCTGCATGGTCTCACTTTCGGATTCCAGAAATCTCGATTTTCGAGCAGAAAAGTCCACAAACTCATTAAGTCGAGAGGGACACTACGTTGGTCTTAGATTTTCAATACGAGTCTCCACTTACATTTCAAAATATTTGTATTAAAATTAGATTTAAAAATAAAATCATTACATTGCCGCAAACACACATGCGGCTATGTAAAAGGATCTGACGACTTTTGATTTCTACAAAATTAATATTGTAGGTTCTGAATTTTTATGAGTACTTCAAAAATGTTTTTAGATTGAATTTCAAAATACAAGGATTTCTTTGTAAAATTCTAACAATGCAGGTTACAATACTTCAATTCACATGAAATAAAAAATATTAAATTCCTTTTGGAAAGTGATACTCAACTCAAGTGTGAAAATTCATATGATTGAAGTCTCACATAGCAAGTTTGCTTGTTACCAATGAGTCACCATTCTTACCGTATACTCCTAGGTGTAAAGGCTCAGATAATGTAGCTTCTACTCACAAGACAGTTGCTAGACCTTCTCATTAACAAGAAGTGTAGATGGAGCTCATCACACCATGTAGTTGGTATTTTCACTATTTTAGTTGCTGTAGGCCATGTTTGATTTTCGTAAAAATATATGAATTGTAAACTATTTTATATGATGTTCGGTGATATTCCTAATGTGGTTTGGTTATTTTGATTTTTGTCACATATGTTGTTTATAATATTTGTTTTAATGTTCGTTCGAAATAATATGCCATGTAAAAATTAATAAATTATTTAATTTATTAGGCAAATCGGCTTAACAACTGATAAATCGACTGCGTGTAACTCAAAATCACTCTGTGGGAAATTGGGACATGGCATTAGGCACCCCAACGTGGTGGAAGCAAGGCAACGAGACCCAAAGCTAGTGGCTGCTAGTACAACAATAGCGAGTCGAAGCTCTGCGATTGAGATCAATCAAAAAGGAAGATCAATGGTTAATTAAATTAGAGTAGAGATCTGATGTAAGGTGCTTCCTTACTTGAATCAAGTGATCGAAAGCTTACTATGTTTAAACTCTTGCACTTCTTTAAATGCAAGCTTCTTAAACATCTCTTCTAGTACCGCATTTACAAGATGGACATGAGCTTCTTACCTCTACGTCAAAAGGAAGTGGACCAATTAAACTATAAGCCCCTACCGGTATCTACGTACAATTCACCTACTTTGAGAGGGATCAAGAGGAAACTAGGAGTCTACTTAGTTTGCTTCCCCATGAGCATCGAGACCTTTAGCAATGGAATTAGTAAAGCGGAGTGGAGCGAGTGTGCCAAGTGAAACGAGATACGAGCGTACGAAGTCAGGAAAAGAAGTAATTTAGGAGCTTTACATGTCCTCATAAAATATAAATCATTTATTTGAGAATGGATAAACCTTTTAACTTTAACTAGTTTTGAGTCCAGATTTTGTCACGAAAGTATAAAAAAGTTAAAATTATATTAAAATTATTATTAAGAAAACTATTGTAATATGAATGAGAGAGAAAGAGGAAGTCCAGATTAAGAATAAAAAATGAATTGTGATATGATTAATATGCACAATATCTATTTTATAGCTTTTTATATCATATATAAGAAGTCTTCACTTAATAAATTAAATATATTAATATATTTTAATTTTTAATCAGTATATTTTAATTTTTCATTAAAATATACCAGTTGAGAAGTGAAATACATTAATTGAAATAAATAAGCGTCTTCGCCTAACAAAATATATATATAATGGTGCATTTTGATTCTCAACCGGTGTACTTTCGTTTTCTATCAAAACACATCGATTTAAAATCAAAATACACTGGTGTATTTTAGTTCTCCATCAAAAGATACCAATTAAAAAATAAAATACACTGATTGAAAAGTAAATAAACATTCCAACTCAAATACACCGATGTGTTTTTATTTTCAACCAATGTATTTGAAATCAAATCATATCTCACATTGCGAAATGTATTACCCAGTGTATTTTGATTTCAAATTGATATCTTAGATTTGGTTTATATAAGCTGATTCTGTATATGTATTATTTCATATTCTCGTAAAAATATACTCAATATTGGTCTTTAATGAAAGAACATAAAACGAGGGGTCGATGTCAAAGACAAAATTCAAAATAGACATATGTGGTAAACATGTGCAAAGAAATAAAATTAAAAAAATAAAAAAAAGAAGATATGAGAGAGAGGGAGAAAGCCATAAAAAGAGGGGGGAGCGGAAAAAAAGTGAAAAGAAAATGCACTGTGTCGAACACAACACATCATGTTATATATATATAAGAAGGGTATAGGATGCATGTACAATTTTTCACTATAAGATTCATTTCCAGGCACAACACATGCAAAGATGAAAGGGCAAATTCATAAGTAGGTTAATTAGGAAACTATTTTTCTTAATTACCATACTTGGGTTTGTTTTTTGTAAATCATAGTGCCAAAATCATGTGTTCAATAGACGATTTTCGAAGGGGGGGTATCAGTGCCTTTTAAACAAAAGACACCCCTCCGTGCCCTCGACGTCCCCCCTTACCCAAGCAACTCCTCCCGTCTGAGCTTCTCTAAGTTTCTCTGGTGCTTTTCGCCAACGACGGTCGCTTCTCTAGCTCCTGTTGTTGCCTCTCCAGCTGCCACCGCTGCTCGCCCTACTGCTGCTCACCCAGTTCATGGAGCTTGCAAGGTGATTGCTCGACCGTTGGGATGGGTTTTTTATTGCATTTTTTAGTTCGTTTCGCAAAGAAGGTGATTGATCGACCCTTGAAGGGCTTTTTTTTTTTGCAGATTCGAAAAGGCTCCCTCCGATGAGGATCATTAGTTAGGGCTTTGCAATGATTTGCCCAAGGCTTGTGTTAAACATGGACTCTACCACAATGATATTGTGCTTATGTGTTCCTGAAAACATAACTTTTTAGACAGTGCTTGCTATTGAAAATAAATAAGTGATCAAGTTGATAAATTTAGGAGGCAGTAGTTACTTCTTTTTTTCATCATTATTTTTTCAGATATATGTATTATTCATTTTAGGTAGGCTCGAAGACTATATGGTACTTTTATAAAGATTTTGATGAGATATGGCATTCATATATAATGAATACAATGTGATATATGATTTAATGTAAGTTAAACAAGATTTAGTTACAATTTATTTATTTAATAAATGATCATCACAGAAAAAATAGACATGCATAATTTGTTGATGAGGTCTAATATGGTCTTTGATTATATTCAGGTTAGTTTAGATGGTAGAATTTGTCTCTTGTTTGTTATTTTTTGGCAATCATGTAACCCAAAATGAAAATGGATTAACTCCAACATGGATCCAGCGAAGAGAATAAGAATGTACACAAATTGAAACTTTGAGATGTTATTGGATAAAGCGTACATAAGTTTACATATTGATCATGCAACACAACATATTTACATACCTCATCGCTTCCCACATTCAAGAGAAAAATATTGTTTGGCACCTGTAGCCGATGATGAAAATGTTGAAACTCTTATGAATTGGATAAAAGCTACAAGTGAAGAGGACTATCATAAGCTTTACATCACGATTGATGAAGGACGTAACAATACGATTATTTATAATCGTTGGCCATCACGAGAATCTCAACATGCACCACTCCCCTATATGAGAACTACAAGAACTTGACCTCCACAAGAGTGCCTCTTTCCTTTCAGAGATCTGCAAGAAGCTCGCCAAGAAATGACCTACACCCCACAGGAGCATTGCTCTCCTCCACAAGATCCACATAATGATTTAGAGAATGTTCAAGAGCTTCATCATGATCCCGTCAATGATGATGTTGATAATAGCATGCCTCCAGTGAACCTTTCAGCGAGTAGTCAAGGCAAGCGACAACATATTACAGAAGTTGTTAATGATTTATGCCAACCAATGCGTGAATCCAATCCAGATGATATGGATGATGAAGATGATATGAATAGGGAGAATGAAAATGAAGAACCTTCCCCCAACAATATCCAAACTCGTAATAGGAGGGTACGATGGTTTCCATCTGTTGGTGCTAGAGCACCACGATTGTTTATTTTGATTATAACAAAACACGTGTCATTTAACATTTGCATTTGAATTCTAGTTTTCAGGTCAAATTGCAAATAGAGACAAGTGTCTAGATGGAAGTTCGAGCTCACATCCATGGCGGATTGAAGGAGCTTGACAGAGGCGGAGGAGTTTCACAAGGAGCGAAAGCTTGAAGAATGAACGAGATGAAGAATAGGATAGATTTCATTTTATCCTGTTCTATGTATTTTTGTTTCGTTGTTGTGCTCTTAATTTTTATCTTAGATCTTATGTTAAAGAGCCTCAAAAAACCCTTAAAGTAGTCCTAGGATCATCCGCACTATCCTAGGATACTTAGGTTTTCTATAGAGAAATTAGAAAACCAAAATAGGGTTCAGATAGCCTTTTCAGACATCTAATCTGGATTTCAAATGTCTGATAAAAACTTTTAAGACGTCTGACTATTGACTCAGACGTCCGATTGTTTAGGCTGGACTTAGTTAATTCTGTCTGATGAAATCAGACGTGCAGACCTTAGTCTAGACATCTTAGGAGACGTCTAAAGCCTTTGCCAGACGTCTAATTAGTGGATCGTTGGCTTCCTCAGCAAACTTTGAAGAAATGACCGTTAGCCTCGTATCAGACGTCCGTAGAGGACCCCAGACATCTGATACATGACCGTTTTGCCTCGGCTGACCCAAAATCTCTTCTTAGAGATTTTCTAGCCGTTGTACTCTCTTGGGAATCCATTTCCTCAGAAAAATAGGTTTCCAGACGTCCAGACCTTGTGTCAGATGTCCTGTGTGTCATCTGATGGACATACACTAGAACCCTGTTTAGATCTGATTCAAGTCAGGAAGGAAACCTGCCTAAAATCAAACGTCTGACTTAGTTCCCAGACGTCTTAAATGGGTTTTCCAAACGTCTAATGCTAGGACCAAACTTCAGATGACCCTGTCAGAATCATGATTAATTCTGACTTCAGCCTGATTCTCTTGGGCCTTGCACCCAACGGCTATGGAAGCCTTCCAAGGCCTTCCAAAGGCTTCCTAGAGCCTCTATAAATAGAGGAAGACCCCTTGGCTTGAAGATATACCCAAGACAAACCCTTGTTAGAATATTTCCACTTACTTGTGTCTAAAAGAAGTAGGAGATCAAATAGAAGAAGCTCTAGCTCTACAGGCATTCATTTCACACCTAAGAGCTTCATCCCGCTGTGCACCCACTCTCCCGTCGACGTTACGAGAGCACTGTTGTGCCAAAGCGTGGTTCACGCACCCGCGTCGTCACTTCGACGCACTTCCACCAAAGGGAAGTTTCCTAAATCTTATAGAAGCTAGGATTACATATTTGAGGCTCTCTAGGATTGTTGTATTTTATATTATCTTTGGTTGAGTATTTGCTTTGCGAATTCCCATCTCCTTCGCGAGACAAATTCCTTCTTGTGAAGAGAAGGGGTGTTCAGGTACACTACCCTCGATCTAAGTAGTGTGGTTGTAATTGAGGTTCAGTCATCCCCGTTTAAGTGATTGGGTTTAGTGAATTTGATCAATTAGGTCGATCAAGAAATCCTAACTCGAGAGAGTTAGGTGGTGGTTTTCACCTGGCTTGGGTTTCCACCTAAAAATACTTGTGCCCTATGTGAGATTGTCTGTTTTAATTCCGTAATTTCCTTTTATTACGTCACACAAATCTCACCCCCTCCAACCAGGGAATTACACCATCTAATACTCGTAACAAGCGTAACAATAACAAATTAACTATTGATGGAGATGTACCCTCTTATAGTGAGTGGGAAGATGAAGGTCGAAATCCAATGGGTAGAATGAATGTTCTCGGACTGAAATGAGTAATGCAAGTACAAATTAGGTAAAAGGTAAGACATACAAAACAAAAGAAGAATTAGGTTTTAAAGTGAAGAAATTTCATATCACCAACCACGTGAACTTTCAAGTTCGTGAATATGATCGATATGTGTGGTCCATGATTTTCTCGTGTGTTTCAGAAGGATGTACTTGGAGGTTGCGCAGTTATTGAAGAGTTTTTTATTAACAATGGGTGCTAAGCATCTTACATGGATAACACACATGCGCCCATATTCAAGACAATAAAGATCACCCACAACTTAATTGCAACTTCATAGGCCACTACTTGTAAAATTTTGTGAAAGAGTCACCATTGGTGAAGGTGAATTTCTTGCGAGAGGTTATTTAAGAAAAATTCAAGTATAATGTTACCAAGAGGTAGGCGTGAGATGCGAAGTGAAAGGCAATTGAATTAATTAGTGTATATTGAGTGGGATAAGTCGTATGAAGATTTGCAATATTGCTTATGGCTATCAAGGATTCCAACCCCGGTACTTGTGTGGACATTGACAGTGTAGGGAACTCTGATGATGTAGTCTTCATAAAAGCATTTTGAGCATAATGGCCATTCATTAACGCATTTAAACATTACAGACCGATTATTAGTATCAATAGCATTCACTTGTAGGACAAATACAAGCATAAGTTAATGATTGCTTGTAGCATGGATGCTGACCATCACATTGTATCTCTTGCATTCGTTGTGATAGATGAGGAGTCAACAGAATCATGGTCGTGGTTTTTGCAACGTGTTAAGGATTTTGTCATCCAAGATCGAAAGGGACCTATCTGCATAATACTCATCGGTATGGAGGTATTATTGCTGTTGTTGTTAGTAAGGATGTTGGTTTACGACAAGAGGAATTGAGGTATTGCTTACGTCACGTTGTAGGAATTTTAATACTACCTAAAAGAACATAAACATGAAAAAGTTGGTAATGAGAGCAGCATTACAATCTTCACCTCTAAAATGGCAATTTTGCATGTATCAATTGAAAAACTTTAATGAAGATTCTCCAAAGTGGTTTTAGAATCATGAAGTTCAAAAAAAGAATTGAACTATGGCAATTGATGAAGGATTTCAGTTTGGAAATATCATGACAAACTTAAGTGAAAGCTACAATGCGATGCTTAAAAATGTTAAAGCATTGCTAGTAACTACATTAGTTAGAAAAACTTTTTATAATTGTCTTGGTTACTGATGAGGTGTGGCTCATCATAACTAAAATGCCAAATTTGAGCTAGAAATTAGGTTAAACACTATCTAATTAACATAACAAACAAGTTAAGTGTGGGAATTAATGAAAATGACCTAAAACCCTCAATTTGTGTTAAAAATGCATAATTAGGCCAATTTTGAGAGTGTATTCACTAATACAATTTGATGATCCAAGTGTAAATTGAATATCTATTTGAATTCTAAAGTACAAATTAAAGGTTAAATTATATTCTAACATGTTCAATTTTCTTCCATAAAAATCTCATGGCATTTGGACATCATTAGCACCTCGTATTCATTAGATTACATCTAGGTCCTTCATTCCATTACATTTCATGCATATAAAAGTTCCAAGGACTTCTTTGTAAGCTGCAGGGGATCATTTGTAAGGTTACAAGGACTACTCTGACTTGATTTCTATCACTTATGGGTTTATGCACAAGTTGTGAAGCATTACACTATAAGGGCATTCTCGTAAAATTCACAAATGACCTATGGCGATATTTGGCACTGTAGCTCCTAAAGAACACGAGATACAACTGTCGTCCATCCTTTACTCCACTCATCCAACGGTGGATCTGCTACCTTTGATCGCGGGCCTTAGCGCGAAGCTTCATTACCTCCTCTAGATCCCATCCTATAGTGGAATTTCATCTTAAAGCTTCCTGCGTTTCTCCCCATCTCAAATCCACCATCCGCCCCCTTTGAGTTTAACTTCAAATCGCAATGGCCAAATCTCTTGATCACCAGTATAAGGAGCTTCACTGACCTCCAACAGCCCCTAATCAGCTCCCCTCCTACTTCCTCGAGCTGGTCATTCCACCTCTCCAGCTTCCTCTTTCCCAATTCACTCGTCGCCATTGGTGACAGCGATGGAGCTATTCTTCCTTGATTCCTCTACGTCGCTAGGGATGACGAATGCCTGAGGACGTTTCTGAAGCTTCACTAGTAAGATTTTCACTCACTGGAGATCTCCCCCATTTCAGCCTCTTCAGCCACCGACTATTAATCAAGGGGAGTCCCCTTCCCCTTATTAGATTAGAATTTACTGCTAAGTAGTTTTAAATGCTTTATAGATTAGTTACGAGTAGAATTAAATAGTTAATTCATCACTTGTTAGTTTAGATTAGGAGTAGATTAGTTAGATCTGATTCACCACATCTGAACAATTCAGATCAGTGAGGTGTTTTCTCACCTTCATGTCGATTCACTGATCTCCCTCTATGCCTCACAATTTGCATTTCACCGTTTTCCTCGCATTTTAATCCATACTCCACCCCATCCACTTAAGCATATTTAGATCTAAGGTTTCCCAACATCTAGATCTAAATAGTGCTCAAATCCACCTGGGGGTCTCTCCATTCACTTCACATGTTCACAAAGATCCCCAATCTGGTTGTGATTGCATCGATTCACTCTATTCGTTTAGATTTAGATTTTACGCCCAATAGCAAGATTTGGAGGCAATTTGGTTTGGAATGGATTTAATCGAGCGATTTGAGTTTGTATTTACTTAATTGGGTGTAATGCAAGGATTCTGAGGTGGTTTGATTCGATTTTTATTTTCAGATGAGCATAAGCCCAATTTAATTTGTATTTCGGGTAGTTTAGCCAAAGAGAATTAGCTTCATTGATTCGAGGTTTAACAATGACCCAACAGATTTTTATAGCATCACTAGATCATCCTGAACACCAATTAATGCTATGCAGGATGATTAGGTGATCAGACCACCTGAGGGGATCCAAAGTGGCAGCCTAATCAGGGAAACATTGTTTCTTGACTCAGAATGATTACAATCTAATGATTTAGGGGTGTTTGATGTTTGAAAAGGGCTTAATGTAGATTTGGGAGTGATTTTACCTCTTCCTAATTCCTCTCAACCTAGGAATGACCCTCCCATTAAAACTTCTATACCATTTCTAGAGGCTTTAAAGCAAAAGAAATAGTCTAGTGTGGCTCCTGAGGAGGATCTGCCCAAGCTCTTTGAGCAAGCCCGCATAAACATCCCCTTATTGGACAAAATTTGCCTCATTCCACTTTACGATAAGTTTCTGAAAGACCTACACACACCTAAGCATAAAGCTAGAATTCAGAAACGGAGTAGTCCTATCATTCTCTTGGAACAAGTTAGTTCGATCATCTCCAGTAACCTCCCTACTAAGAAGAAAGACCCAGGCACCCCTTTTCTCTCCTCTATGATAGGAAACACCACTTTCAATAGAGCCTTATAAAATGACTCGTCGCCTTTTTAGTCGGATAAGACGTCTGGAGTTTCAGTTAGACGTCTGTCCAAATGTATGAACACAGGCCTGGACGTCTGAAAGTGGGAAAAATCGAAACTTATTTTCCCTCCGCACGTGTGTCATGCTGACATTCTCTCTCTCCTATCCCCTCTCACCCGAAACCCCAACACCTAACCCTATTTAAACCCCCCACTCCTCACCACCCTCACCCCTCACCACCAGCCACTGCTACCTCCCTATCCAGACACACCCATGCAGCCACGGCAAGGAGGAGCGAGGCCGAGCAAGGCTCGGTGAGGGAGAGCGAGAGAGAGAGGGTGAGCGAGAGAAAATGAAGAGGAGAGAGAGGAAGAGTGTGAGAGAGGAGGACCAAGGTCGGTGGACCTTCGGGGAGCACATGTGGAGTCCGAGAGCCTCGTGCAAAGCTCGAAGCTTCGGTGGAAGCTTGGGGAAGCTTCGATAGAAGATCGGCAGAGCTCGATGGAGCTCGTGCGGCCGGTGACGGGCACGCGCATGAAGAGGGGCTCGGGGAGGCGGCCTCCCAGCCCTTTGCAGCTGCTGAAGCTGCTGCGGTGCACTACGGGCGACGCTGCGAGGAGAACAGCGTCGCGAAGGAGGTTCTAGTACTGGAAAAGTTCCAGTATCATACGTCTGGAGCATCAACCAGACATCTGGAGAGGCATCAGAATGTCCGGAGTTGAAGCCGAATGTCTGAAAGCATAATATCATGTGAGGTACGTGTTTCCTACGCTACTTGCTGCCATGCAGATTGTAGCACAGGAAATGTTGGGCTGAGAATGGGTGTGCAGATTTCTTACGCAGGTGAAGGGCTTTGGAAAGGCTCGCGATGCACTTTTCCAAGCACTTTTGGACGTCTGATCACGTCGCCAGACGTCCGAAGGTACTTCCAGACGACCAGAGGCTTTTTCTAACGTCTAGAGTTGCCCTCAGAAGGTCGCGGAGGGATCTGGACGTCTGAGGATACCACAGGAGACACGAGGTAAGATCTGACGCCTTTTAAGATGTCTGGGACTAGTCCTAGACATTTGATTTTGGACAGTAACAGTGTTTTTTGGCTTATTCAGGGCCCAAACGGAATCGAATTTTTGCAAATGAAGTACCGTTCTTTTTCACTTGAGTTTCTCTACATGTTAGTGTTGATTACCTACTGTTTTGAGCTTGCCTAATGTAAATTAGTTGCTGGTACAAGTTACCAGCCAGTGGCACATTCGGGGCCTGCAGAGACGACGAGATCTGCAGTGCAGGCCCCTATTCCTCCCGTGATACCCAGTAGAGCGGTTTACTATAATATTGAGATTTACACAATGAAAGAGCATGTTTACAATACTTGAATGAACCCTAGGATGAGAAATGAACCCTAGGGTAGAAACAAATGAGAATGGTTGAGCTACTCTATTTACTTGAGATGCATGTTAAATTACGAGTTGCCTGTATGTGAATGAGAAATTGAACTGTGAAACCACAAGTTGCATGTATATGATTGAGAATTGAATTGTGAAAACATGAGTTGCCCGTATATGGATGAGCAACGAGTTATGCACCAAGTGATCTGAATACTGATAAATGGAACAAATATGGGCATGAACCCTATGGGGAATTAGGAGTAGAACTCCTGTTTATGAAAGGAAATCTTATATGTAGACGGGAAGTGAGCTAGCCCTTGTGTACACGGTACCAAAGAGAACAACTGTCCCTTTTAGTGAAGAGGGGGAGCCAGCCACCCCTTAGGTTGAGACCCAGGGGAGGACTAGTCACTCTACACCGACTCCTGTGGCCCTCGCATACGTGGTATCGAGGTGAGCTACTAGTGTAGGGAGGGAGTTAGCCACCCCACGGGGTCCGGGGTTAAGCTAGCCACCCTACATCGACTTTGTTAGGCCCGCTGAGAAAATCGGGGTAGTCGGATGAGGGTACGCGGACTGTGAAGAGGCGAGACCCCTATTTGGTTCAGAGGGGCGAGACCCCTGTTCTGAGAGGGCAAGGCCCAACATTGTTCCGTGTTGTACTTTAGGCATATCCGCTAGTGGAAATGACTGACTGCTTGTCAGTGCAAGGTAGCTACCCGTACGCTTATCACACGTGATGTAGTCACAGCTACGTCGCAACAATGACCCTGGGGTGGTTGACTGGGTGTAGGACGACAGCGGGGGAATTTCCCGGCCAGGAGAGCATCATGTGTACCTTCTACTCCATGAAAAAGACGGCAATCAAGATCATTCCCACAAGCAACAAGCAAGATCAAGAAATACTTGGATCCATTGTGAAATAAATGAACTAGAAATACATAAATGAGATAAATAAAAATGAGAATAAACCTGGTTATTTGTTTTACTTTACTTGTACATAAATAATGTAAACACCACTCTACTCAGCATTCGTTGACTCTATCTTTTCGTAACCCTGTTCAGAACCAGGAGTTGATGTTAAGACCCGTGTTGTTTAAGCCTTTTAAGACATCCAGACTTTAGGTCCGACATCGGGTAAGACATCTAGACTGAGAGACAGACATCTGGAAAGACGTCTGGACTCATTTCCAGACGTCTGAAAATTGAAAATCTTGGGTACGAACTCGCGTCTGCGTGCGTGCTCCATGCAGATAGTACCCCCCTCATTTTCCTCATTCTTCTCTCTCTCTTCCGTTCCCTGCAAAACCCTAACACCCACCTTATATATACCCCTCCACCTTCGTTTCCCCCACTTCCCAGCCACCTTCCTCCTTCCCTCCAGCGAGAGCGACAGAGCAAGCGAGAGCGCGAGAGTGGCGTGAGAAGTAGAGGAGGAGCAGCGTGAGAGGGAGAGGAGTTGAGCTTGCGAGCCCACGAGGGAGCTCGCTGGTGAGTGCACGGCCGTAGAGGCATGCGCGCGAGACGGAGTAGTGCATCGGGGAGGTCCTCCCCGACACTACTGCAACCGAAGCTGCAGGTGAGAGGACGCAGCGTGGCCACGCGCGGTGCGAGAGGGAAGAAGCAGGTTCTGGTTCTTGGTTTTTCCCAGAATCAGACGTCTGGAGCGACATCCAGACGATGTAGCCGACATCTGGAGGAGGTTTTAGATGTCTGAGGAGGAAGTCTCGCGAAGGCACGTCTCTTTGCGAATACTGCCATGCAGGCCGCTCCGCCGATACGCCTTTTGCATGCCCGATTTGAGAAGATTCGGTTCTGCGCGTAGGATTCACTTCGGGAAGGTGCGGAACATGCCCTCCCATGCATTTCAGACGTCTAGGCGACCTACCAGACGACAGGAAGCGCTTCCAAACGTCCGGAGAGGTGGTGGGACGTCTAGAACTGGATCCAGATGGTCCAGTGGAGTTCCTGGACGTCTGAGGATTGGTGTAGGACTTGAAGTATGGTACTGGACACTTTTAAGATGTCTGGAAGTTGTTTCAGACGTCTGATTTGAGTCAGAAGCATGATTTTTGACCCATTTAGGGTCCGTTTGAGGTCCGTTTTCCACAATTAAGCTACCGATGTCTTCCGTATAAATTCCTCTACTTGTTAGAAGACTTAATATACTGTTCTAAGTATTCTCTTGTGATTGATCCTTGTGATAGGACTTTGTTCAGTTGTGGGTTCGGGGCTTACTGAGGCACGTGAGCCTGCCTTCAAGTCTCTACTACTCCTGAGTTTACGGGTAGAGTGGCTTCCCCGTAATTTAATTAAAACCTAGATGCATGTGTGGAATGAATGACTAGAATCTAGGGCACGACATGAATCCTAGGACTATAAATACTGGATTGTTTGTATTGAATGAATGGATTGCAGTCTTGAATGAGTAAATAGAATGATAACAATTGCTTGTAAATGAATAATAGTTGCCTGCGAAATATGTAATACTTGTGCTAGTTAACTGTTGTATATAACATCCCTGTCACCCACGTGAAATGACATAATATGAGCTGCATGTATATAATTTGGAAATAGAAAGGTGAATGTTGGAAACACGTGCTACCTGCGAATAACCTAAATATGGAAATGTGAACGATAGAATTACAAGATGCATGTGTATAACATGAGAATGGAAATAGAACTGATGAAATCTGGTATGGAATGGCATCAGGAATATGAGCATAAACCCTACGGGGAATTAGGAGTAGAGCTCCTGGAAATAAATGGAATGGAATTGGGATTGTGAGTGGGGAAGTGAACTGGCCCTTGAGTACGGAGTACCAAGGAGAGCGATTGTCCCCCTGTATAGTGCAGAGCGGAGCTAGCCGCCCTTGGGTTGGGACCTGGGGTTAGGATTTGCCACTCTGTACTGACTTCTTGGCCCTCGCATACACAGTATCGGGGAGAGCTACTAGTGTAGGGAGAGAGCTAGCCACCCCACGGGACCCAGGGTTCAACTAGCCACCCTACACCAACTTGTTAGGCCCACTGGGCAAACCAAGGTAGTCAGGCGAGGGTGTGCGGACTGTGGAGGGGCGTGACCCCTGTTTGGTTCTTAGGGGCTAGACCCCTGTTACTGAGAGGGCTAAGCCCTCTACTGGTTCCGTGCTGTGCTTTGGGCGCACCCGGTAACGGAAACAACTGATCTTATGCCAGTGCGGGGTAGCTACCCGTGAGCTTATCGCGCGTGCCGTAGTCACCGTTACGTCTGTCCATGACCTTGGGGTGGTTGATTGGGTGTAGGATCACCACGGGGGACTCTCTCGGCCAGGAGAGCACCACGTGCGCCTTCTACTCATCGGAAAAGACTGCAATCAAGATCGTTCCCATGAGGAACACTCGAGATCAAGAAAGAAACCTGATAAATAAATCGAGAAGTGAAAAAGAATAATTAGTTAAAGAAAGTAATTGAAAAACAACAGCAACTTGTCCACCCTTACTACTTTAGTTAGTTGGTTGCCACTCTACTCAGCGTTCGCTGACGTTTTGTACTCATAACCCTTTTTTTGGTCCAGGTGTTGAGCAGCCAGAGCCTACGGCTGCAGAGGGTGCTGGGCCCAGTAGAGCCCAGTAGTTGTAGCTTCTTGTTGTACTTATGTTATGTTGTAGTGAGTAGTTTCTTGCACCCCTGTACTCTTACATTCTGTACTTTATATTCTTGTACCTGGTTACTTTTCTACTGTTGTGGTGGTGTGTACTGTAGTAGTTTACTTTTTCACTACTGTACTTTTGTTACTATTAGTTGCTTAGCATAGTGAATGTGGTTTACTTTCCTGCTTTTTAGTTACTTTCTCGTTGAATGACTGGGTCTTGAGATCAGTCAAGTCGGTCCGGTCTCATGTCCTGTAGGGATTCGGGAACTGGGTCGTAACAAGATGGTATTAGAGCAAGGTCGTCCCAAGAAGTGAACCAACTAGCTTGAGAATAAACAATTCACGTTCTTGTAACTAGAGTAACCACCACAACGTGCCTTTTGACATCTGTCCTAAGGTTCTTTTGCCGAATGTCTGTTGGAATTGACGTTTTCCTGTTATGTTGTTCGCGTCTCCTTGCAGGAGATGCCTCTACGTGGAGTCATTGAGACGAGCCGCAGACGCAGCCGTGGACGAGGTCGTAGGGGCGGATGTGCTAAGCCCGACGTCTCAACGGACCAGCCACTACTTCCTAGCGTCTAGGCCCAGGACCTCCCCCAGCTGATACGGGAGATTGTGCGAGAGGAGCTCCACCCGCCTTCACGGGCGCCTCTCCCTGGGGATGTGGAGGGGGAGTCCTCTGTGGGACCGCGGGACAAACGCAGCCCTAGACGTGGGGGAGGGGGTGGTCTTCCACAGCCCCCACCGTCCTCTGACACTTCCGAACATGAGCCCTCCCTGCCTGGAGGCATGCCCGTTTCCCCACTTCAGCGCCATTACGAGCTTTTCGGACAGTTCCGGAAGCTGAAGCCCCCCTCCCTCAATGGGGATAAGAACCCGATCAAGGCGGAGGACTGGCTCGAGCAGATCGAGAAGGTGTTTGACACCCTTCGCCCCCCTACGGAGTGTTGCATGGCCTTTGCCACATACCAGCTGGAGAGCGCAACACACAAGTGGTGGAGGGCGGTCAGAGGTCAGGAGAGGGCAGAGCCGACATGGGACTAGTTTTTCACCCTCTTCTACGAGCAGTACTTCCCCCAGACCTGGTATGATCAGAGGAGGCAGAAGTTCCACACTCTCCACCAGGGGACGATGACTGTGAGCGCGTATCGCACGTGTTTTCTAGAGCTATCTCGTTTTGCCGCGACAGCTGTAGCTACTGAGGAGGAGCGCCTGTGGAGGTTCACCAAGGGGCTCCGGCCTGCTATTCGGGGGTATATCAAACCCCTGAAGCTGCCTACGTTCTCGAGAGTGATGGAGGCAGCTATGACATATGAGGAGACCAACCTGACCGCACGTGACACTGACAGCGGACGGAAGAGGCCCTACCAGCCAAACTACTTACAGGGCCGGCGAGAGAGGAGGCACTGGCGCTCGCAGGAGAGCCGTCATGCTTTGCAGGGTCGTCAGCAGCCTTTAGGGGCCCCCGACAGGGGCCAGCTGCCAGCACTAGACCCCCACTCAGCTGTCAGTAGGGACCTACCGAGGGCGGAAGTCGAGTTCCCCTTTGCTACCAGTGTGGCCAGCCGGGCCACATCAGGAGGGATTGCCCGTCTAGAGCTGGAGGTCAGCAAATGCTCCCCGCACCGAGCGCTGGAGGACGAGCAGGAGGCTATAGTTCCCAGGCTCATGGGGGAGGACAGCAGTCGAGGGGAGGGTGCCGGCCAACGGTTACCTGTACGACGCAGAGTGTGGTTGCTTCTTCCGCACCGAGGGCTGAGGGGCGTATCAACGCCCTGACACACAGAGACGCCAGAGCTTCAGGTTCGGTGGTGGCAGGTATGGTTATAGTTTCCGGCAGACTAGTTGGCATACTTTTTGATTTCGGTGCCACACACTCGTTTGTTACTGCTAGTTTTGCTATCAGTTTGGGGCAAGACAATGTGTTGTTAGAGGATCCTTTTCTGTTCAGAGGTCCGGGTGGTCAGCTGTTTGTAGCTGAGGAGGTTTACACAGGCTGTGAGGCCAATGTTGGGGGACACAGCCTCCCCGCTGATCTGATTGTGATACTGATGGAGGACTTTGGCATGATTCTGGGGATGGACTGGCTGTCTGCTTACCACACTTTGGTGGACTATTTTGAGAGGAAGATCATCTTCTCCATACCGGAGATGCCTTCTTTTGAGTTTCACAGACAGCCGGAGGACAGAGGCTTCAGGTGCATTTCTACACTTCGGGCTGCGAGACTTTTGGGCCAGGGGTGTGAGGGCTTTCTGGCTTGTGTAGTGATAGAGCCCAGCCCCGTGGCAGACTTTCAGAGCATCCCAGTGGTCAGAGAGTACCCCGATGTGTTTCCAGAGGAGTTGCCAGGACTACCGCCTGATCGTGAGATCGAGTTCGAGATCTCACTGGTATCGGGGACCAGCCCCATTTCTATAGCACCTTACAGGATGGAACCACTTGAGATGCGAGAGCTCAAGTCCCAATTGCAGGACCTTCTAGAGAAGGGCTTTGTGAGGCCCAGTGCGTCTCCATGGGGAGCCCCGGTATTATTTGTGAAGAAGAAGGATGGCACCCTACGCCTTTGTGTGGACTACAGACAGCTGAATAGGGTCACCATCAAGAACAGGTATCCGCTGCCGAGGATTGATGATCTATTTGACCAGTTGCGAGGTACCATGGTTTTCTCCAAGACAGACTTGAGGTCTGGCTACCACCAGTTGAGGATCAAAGAGACTGACATCTCCAAGAAGGCTTTCCGCACCCGATACGGACACTACGAGTTTTTGGTCATGCCATTTGGGCTGACCAATGCCCCCGCTGCTTTTATGGATTTGATGAATCGAGTGTTCAGTCCATATCTGGATCAGTTCATGGTAGTATTTATCGATGATGTGCTCATCTGATTGCGGGATCAAGCGCAGCACGGACAGCACTTGCGGATGGTTTTGGACACATTGAGACGATGTAGGCTATATGCCAAATACAACAAGTACGAGTTCTGGTTGAGGCAGGTGACCTTCCTAGGTCATGTGATCTCAGGGGATGGCTCGGCTGTAGACGCAGCAAAGGTAGAGGTAGTGCTCAGGTGGGAGAGACCACGTACAGTGACAGAGATCCACAGTTTCCTGGGACTGGTAGGCTACTACCGGCGGTTTATCAGGGGTTTCTCGCAGATTGCACGTCCTAGGACACAGTTGACCCGGAAGGACGCGCCTTTTTTTTGGACAGATGCATGTGAGGCGTGTTTTCAGGAGTTGAAGGAGAGGCTGACTTCGACTCCCGTGCTTACCATCCCAGACAGTAGTGGCGGTTTCATTATGTACACGGATGCCACTTTGCAGGGGTCAAGGGGTGTGCTCATGCAGCGGAGTCACGTTGTCGCTTACGCTTCGCGACAATTGAAGCCCCATGAGCATAGCTACCCTACCCACGACCTAGAGCTGGCAGCTGTTGTCTTCGCGCTGAAGACTTGGAGACATTACCTGTACGGTGAGACCTTTGAGATACTCACGGATCATAAGAGCCTCGGGTACTTATTTGATCAGAAGGAGCTCAACATGAGACAGAGACGTTGGTTAGAGCTTCTGAAGGACTATGACTGCAGTATTTCCTACCATCCGGGGAAGGCCAACGTGGTGGCTGATGCCTTGAGCCGGAAGGTGCCCGCCCACTTGGCCAGTTTACAAGCACAGAGTTGGAGACTCATGGAGGAGATGGGTAGTTGGCGACCCCTAAAGTTACTGGGGCACTGTGGGGCAGTGACTGTGACACGATAGACGAGGCCAGAGCTGATAGACTGCATCATCACATGACAGATGGCAGACCCGTACATGCAATCATTGCGTGATAGAGTACTGTCAGGAGACCCTGGAGACTTCTCCTTTACTGACGAGGTGCTGCGCATAAGGGGACGTTTGTGCATTTCCAGGGACGAGGAGTTGTTGAGAGAGCTCCTGACTGAGGCACACGGTTCCAGGTTCACCATACATCTCAGAAACACAAAGATGTATCATGATTTGAGACGTGACTTTTGGTGGAGGGGAATGAAGCGGGATGTAGGTGAATTCATGCAACAGTGTTTGGTGAGCCAACAGGTGAAGGCTGAGCATCAGAGGCCTGCAGGGCCGTTGCAGCCACTTCCAGTGCCAGAGTGGAAGTGGGAGAGCATCGCCATGGACTTGGTGGTGGGCTTGCCCGTTACCCAGTGAGGACACAATGCAGTCTAGGTGATTGTGGACAGATTGATGAAGAGGATACGTTTCTTGCCGATCTGAGTCACCTTGGGACTAGTATAGTTGGCAAAGAGATATATCCGTGATGTGGTACGTCTGCACGGAGCTCCAGTGAGATTGTATCCGACCGGGATACCCGTTTTATGTCCCAGTTTTGGGCTGAGTTTCAGTAGGTCTTGAGGACACGGTTGAGGTTCAGCACGGCATACCACCCCCAGACGGACGGACAGTCGGAGCGCACGATACAGACGCTTGAGGACCTTTTGCATGCCTGTGTTCTGGACTGGAGGGGCTCTTAGGAGGTGCACTTGCCCCTGGGAGAGTTTGCATATAATAATAACTATCATTCGAGTATCGGCATGGCACCCTACGAGGCTCTGTACGGAAGGAAGTGTATTGCACCCTTCAGTTGGGTTGAGGTGGGGACCAAGTGGGAGGTTGGCCCCAGGCTGATCCGGCAGAGTCATGAGGTGATTGAGTAGATTCACAGACGATTTCGCACTGTCAGGAGCAAACAGAAGAGCCATGCCGATTGGAAGCACAGAGAGGTGCAATTCGAGGTTGGGGACCACATCTTTCTACGCGTTTCGCCAATGAAGGGCTTGCAGCATTTTGGGGTGAAAGGGAAGCTCGCACTGAAGTTTATGGGGCCCTTTGAGTCCTAGAGCGGGTTGGACCCGTTGCTTATAGGCTTGCCCTTCCTCCCCAGCTCTCTGGTGTGCATAACGTGTTTCACGTGTCCAACCTCAGGAAGTACGTCGCCGATGCCAGTCACATTCTGAGCCACGAGGGTGTTGAGGTGGGTGACAACCTGACCTACCTCGAGCAACCAGTGCAGATACTAGACAGAGCTGTCCAGAGTTTGAGACGGAAGCAAGTACCCCTAGTGAAGGTTTTGTGGAGGAGCCAGAGGTACGAGGAGGCTACCTGGGAGACTGAGGCAACGATGCGAGAGCGGTATCCGGAGCTTTTTGAGGGTACGTCTTTTCGGACCAACTTCGGTCCTCCTTAAGTTTGTCATGCGTATGTTCTTTTTCCGCACCCTAGCTAGCTCAAGTTTCGGAAACTTCCTTTAAGTTTGTTATGATGTTAAGACCCATGTTGTTTAAGCCTTTTAAGATGTCCAAACTTTAGGTAAGATGTCTGGTAAGATGTCTGGACTGAGGGTCAGGTGTCTGGTAAAACGTCTGTACTCATTCCCAGATGTCCAAAAATCGAAAATCTTGGGTATGAACTCGCGTCTGCGCGCAGTAGAACCCCCCTCGTTTTCCTCCTTCTTCTCATTCTCTTCCATTCCTTGCAAAACCCTAACACCCACCTTATATATACCCCTCCTCCACCTTCATTTCCCCTACTTCCCAGCCACCTTCCTCCTTCCCTCCAGCGAGAGCGGCAGAGCAAGCAAGAGGGCGGGAGTGGCGTGAGAAGGAGAGGAGGAGCAGTGTGAGAGGGAGAGGAGTTGAGCTTGCGAGCCTGCGTGGGAGCTCACCGGTGAGCGCGCGACCAGAGCGACACACGCGAGACGGAGTGCGTTAGGGAGGTCCTCCCCGACACTGCTGTAGCAGGAGCTGCAGGCAAGAGGACGCAGCGCGGCCACGTGCGGTGCGAGAGGGTGGAAGCAGGTTCTGGTTCTGGGCGAATAACCTAAATATGGAAATGTGAACAGTAGAATTACAAGTTGCATGTATATGACATGAGAATGGAAATAGAACTGACGAAATCTAGTATGGAATGGCATGAGGAATATGAGCAAAAACCCTATGGGGAATTAGGAGTAGAGCTCCTGGAAATAAATGGAATGAAACTGGGAATGTGAGTGGGGAAGTGAGCTGACCCTTGAGTACAGAGTACCAAGGAGAGAGACTGTCCCCCTATTTAGTGCAACGCGGAGCTAGCCACCCTTGGGTTGGGACCCGGGGTTAAGATTGGCCACTCTGTACCGACTTCCTGGCCCTCACGTACACAGTACTAGGGAGAGCTACTAGTGTAGGGAGAGAGCCAACCACCCCACGGGGCTCAGGGTTCAGCTAGCCACCCTACACCAACTTGTTAGGCCCACTGGGCAAACCAGGGTAGTCAGGAGAGGGTGCACGGACTGTGGAGGGGCGAGACCCTTGTTTGGTTCTTAGGGGCTAGACCCCTATTATTGAGAGGGCTAGGCCCTATACTGGTTCCGTTGTGCCTTGGGCGCACCCGCTAACGGAAACGACAAACCGCGTGTTAGTGCGAGACAGCTACCCGTGCGCTTATCGCGCATGTCGTAGTAACATTTACGTCTGTCCGTGACCTTGGGGTGGTTGATTGGGTGTAGGATCACTACGGGGGACTCTCCCAGCCAGGAGAGCACCACATGCACCTTCTACTCCTCAGAAAAGACTGCAATCAAGATCGTTCCCACGAGAAACATTTAAGATCAACCGGGTGGTGAAAAGGAATAATTAGTTAAAGAAAGTAATTGAAAAACAACAGCTACCTGTCCACCCTTTCTGCTTTAGTTAGTGGGTTGCCACTCTACTCGTCGTTCGCTGACGTTTTGTACTCATAACCCCTTTTCAGGTCCAAGTGTTGCGCAGCCAGAGCCTACGGCTGCAGAGGGTGCTAGGCTCAATAGAGCCCAGTAGTTGTAGCTTCGTGTTGTACTCCTTTTTTGTTGTAGCGAGTAGTTTATTGCACCCCTGTACTCTTACATTCTGTACTTTATATTCTTGTAACTGGTTACTTTTCTGCTGTTGTGATGGAGTGTACTATAGTAGTTTACTTCTTTACTGCAGAACTTTTGTTACTGTTAGTTGCTTAGCATAGTGAATGTGGTTTACTTTCCTACTTTTTGGTTACTTTCTCGTTGGACGACTAGGTCTTGGGATTAGTTGAGTCGGTCCGATCTCGTGTCTTGTAGGGATTCGTGAACCAGGTCGTAACAGTTGAGCAGCTCGAGTTTCCAGCTGCTGAGGGTGCTGGGCCCAGCCGAGCCCAGCATAGTCGTTTCTTTCCAGCTCTTTCATTTTTCTGCTGTTATAGTGAGTAACAGACATCTATTTTACTGTTCCTGTTACTTTCTGTTTTCTTTCCGCTGTTGTTGTTGTGGTGGCATGTACTATTTTGAGATAGTTGTTCTACTTTCCTTTACTGTTTCATTTTCCTTCTGCTTAGTTATAATGCATGTGTGGATGTGGTATTATTCCAGCTTTTGGTCATTTCTCGTTGGACGACTAGGTCTTGGGATTAGTCGAGGCGAGCCGGTCTCGAGTCCTGTAGGGATCTTGGAACCAAGTCGTAACACCTTACTTGACCTAGGTGCTTCCATCAATCTTATCCCAACTTCCCTACTAAGTTTCGAGGTTGACAATCTGAAGCCAACTGAGGTGTCCCTGCAATTATGATCGATCAATTAAGACACCTCAGGGAGTGTTGGAAGATGTTATAGTGCGGGTCAAGAACTTTTACTTTCCTGTGGACTTCATCGTCCTTGACATGGAAGTACCTAAGGATATCCAAAACACACCTATCATACTAGGAAAACCTTTCCTGGCGACAACCAAGGCGAACATAGATTGTGAGGAGGGCCTTCTAGAATTGAAATTTGGAGATCAAAGGATGAAAATTGATATTTTTAAGGTACAGAAGGGACCATCTTATAGTTTAATTGAAGCGATTTGCTCTTTGGATTCATTGGACAAGTTGGTTGAGGATACATTGATTGATTCTTTGACCTTAGAACCTCAATTCCCTTCTACATTTGATTTGACTCTTCCTGAGACACCAGCCTTAGAGACTAAGGACTTACCTCCAATCCCTTTAGTGTCTCTAGGATCTTCTGAGATCTCCACACCTACTCCTTCATCTAATCCAATACCTGTTGAGCTTAAACCTCTTCCTAACTCTCTGAAATAAGTCTTCTTAAAACCAGATCAGACTTATCCTATGATTGTCAATTCCCATTTATCATCTAATCAAGAATCACGACTCTTATTTATCCTAAGAGCACATAGACAAGCTATAAGATTGAGCTTATCTGACCTTACTGGCATCAGTCCTTCCTATTGTACACATAGAATATTCACTGAAGAAGAATCTAAACCTACCCAACAACCACAGTGTAGACTGAACCCAACACTTCAAGAGGTGGTAAAGATGAGATGATTAAGTGGTTAGACAACAGAATCATTTTCCCCATCTCGGATAGCCAATGGGTAAGTCCTGTTCAGGTTGTGCTTAAGAAGGTCGGACTTACCGTCATAACCACTGAGTCTAGAGAAGTCATCCCTACAAGGATTACCAGTTTGTGGCGAGTATGTATAGACTACTGAAAGCGCAATCAAGCCACGAAGAAAGACCATTTCCCATTGCCCTTCATTGATCAGATATTGAAAAGATTGGCATGAATAGATTTTTCTGCTTTTTGGATGGCTACTCAGGCTATAATCATGTGGCAATTCACCCTAATGGCCAAGAAAAAACGATCTTCACCTGCCCTTACGAAACCTTTGCAGCGTAGGATGCCATTTGGATTATGCAACACACCTGCTACATTTCAGCGGTGTATGTTTCCAATCTTTTCCAATCTAGTGGGTGATTGTTTAGAAGTCTTTATGGATAGCTTCTCAGTCTTTGGAAGCACATTTGATGCATGTTTAGACCACCTGACCAAGGTCCTACAAAGATGTATCATGTGAATCAAGTACCTTCCTGGGAGAAATCACACATTATGGTACCAGAAGGACTAGTCCTAGGCCACCTTATTTTTGAGAGAGGAATTAAGGTTGACCGTGCGAAGATAAAATTCATTTCTGACTTGCCATTACCTTTGTCAATTAAGCAAATCTGATATTTTCTCAGGCATGTTGATTTTTATTGCCGCTTTATAGTGGGCTTCTCAAAAAAAACCTGATCTCTAACCAATCTCCTCTCTAAAGATGTAGGCTTCCTTATCTCTGGTGATTGTGTTTGTGCTTATACAACACTTCATAATCTAGTTACCAAGGCACCAATACTGCAACCTCCGGATTGGTCTCACCCTTTTGAGATCATATGTGATGCCTCTGATTATGCAGTAGGGGCTATCCTTGGCCAAAAAATGGATGGGAAACCTATAGTCATATACTATGCTAGTAAGACCTTGGACGAAGCTCAGAGGAATTACACGATCATTGAAAACGAATTGCTAGTAGTAGTATTTGCACTGGAAAATTCATATCTTATCCTTTAGGTTCCCCCATCATAGTCTACACTAACCACACTACAGTACAACATCTTCTCGCTAAGGAGGATGTGAAATCTCGTTTGATTAGATGGATCCTGTTGTTGTAGGAGTTTGATTTAGAGATTCGTGACAAGGCTGGGAAGCAGAATGTGGTATCTGACCACTTATCCTGCCTTCCTTCTGAAGCAATATCTCCACTTCCAATTACTGACAACTTCCCTGACGAGCAATTACTGATCATTCATTTTCATCTTCCCTAGTACGCTGACATTGTCAACTACAAGGCTTCTAGAATCATTCCCTCTGATTGGGTCCAACATCAAAAAGACAAACATAAATACGAAGCCAAGCACTATTACTGGCAAGAACCTTGGTTATTCAAGCACTGTAAAGACCAAATCCTTAGGAAGTGTGTCCTCGATAAGGAGATAAAGATCATTCTGTTGCTCCGCTATGATCAAGCTTGTGGCAATAATTTCTCTAGCAAAAAGACTGCTGCAAAAATTTTGCAGAGCAGATTTCACTGGCCCACGATCTTCAAGGACGCACACGACTATAGTATGGCATGTTCACGCTGCGAGTTTCTCGACAGTATTGGCCACCGAGACATGATGCCCATGAATCCGATCATAGTATGCGAAATCTTTGACATACGAGGCATTGACTTCATAGGACCTTTTCCAAATTCTCATGGCTTCGAGTACATCTTTTTAGCAGTTGATTATGTTTCCAAATGGATTGAAGTCATCCCCTTGAGGACTAATGCCCATAGAGTTGTGACATAATTTGTCCAAGATTACATCTCAAGATTTGGGGTACTAAAAGTCATCATAAGTGATGGAGGGTCTCATTTTAGGAACACACATTTTTAGTCCCTACTTTAAAAGTATGGGGTGACGCATAGGATTGCAACACGTTATCACCCTCAAACCAATGGACTAGCTGAATTGTCCAACAGGGAGATTAAGAAGATTTTATAGACTACCATCATACCTGATAGAAAGGATTGGTCTTCCCGCCTTTCTAATGCACTGTGGGTGTATAGGATAGCTCACAAAACCCCATTAGGCATGTCTGCCTTGAGACTTGTGTACAGGAAATTGATGGGAACACCATCATGAGCCATAACTAGCTCATTCTGACCCAATTAAGTCAGTAAATGCTCCTACATAACTATCAGAGAGTCATAAGTCACTGCATAATCATTCTGAGGGAAAAATAAGAAACTAGGGTTAAAATTATAATTTTACCAGTATATCATGAATGCAGTACGACCACGAATTTTTTTAGGGATTAATTAAGGGTCAACTGGTCATAAAAAGCTAACAAGTGAGTTAAACAATCAGAAGAGGGTATGCATGTGTTCTGAGAATTAAACGACTTTTGAAATCTTGAACACAGACCCGCTTAAGTAACAAGGTTCTGGTCAAGATAAAATTCACCTAAACCTTCTAAAATTCATAGAAAAATATTCTCTAGGGTTTGAAACCTTTAATTTGATCATCAGAACCCGTTTTGACCCAGAACAGAGACTTAGACAGACATTTGCATTAATTTAGATTTTTGCATAAATTACCTAATCAAACGTGGTCAAAACCAAAATCCAACTTCATTATTGTATTTCTTAGGTCCAAATTATGTTTGTAACAAAATTTGGACCCAATATGAGTTTGTCTTGACCTAGTTTGCAACTTGGTCCTGTCTGATTACATTTTTGCCCTTAACTTTCAAAATCTTTTCAAACAGAACCCTAACTTTGTCATCGTTCTCACAAAAAGGCCCTGCCACCATTAAACCTATTCCTACTTACTTCGGTGACCTTAATTTGAAAAGAACTCCTTTATTTCTTGACGAATCCCTCTCAAATTTGAAAGGGAAGTTCGTCAAGAAATTCCCTTCCTTTTGAATCAAATCCCACACCCCAAAACCTTCATAATCTCTCATGTGAACGCATGAGAGATTTGGGTATCAAGGAATTTCCCAACTCCGGCAAGCTTTCCAAGCTTGGGAAGCTCGCTTCCTAAGCCCAAAACCTCATCCTGAGGGCTATAAAAGAACCTCCTGATCATACTGTCCTCCTCATGCTCAAAATCGGCCAAGATTCCCCATTAATTCCTCTCTCTCTCGACCGAAAGCTCCTCGATGTCTGACGAGCCCCTCCGTCCATCTTCGTCCTCCGTTCACAATACCGGCAGCGGAGTCATCCTCCTCGCTTCTTCTCGCGTCGAGCCATACCAGCTGGCACCCTAACCTCCCTCTTCCTCGCCGTTCCTCCCTCTTCGGAGCTATTCTCTTCTCTGGTGCCGGCACCACCACAACCGGCACTTTCTCCTTCCCACTTCATCCGTTAGTACCTTCAACTACTCCCTAAACCTTTTCCTCATCACACCAACATTTTCGACAAGCTGTTTCGACCTAGACCATGCCTCCGCGACTTCGTCTTCCACCGCTCCAACCACCTTCGACGAGGAACATCTCGCTCCACACGCCACCAAACTCCTCGCCGACTACCTCAAAACCTCCGCCACACCTCTCCGCTCATTTCCCTCTTTCAATTTCTCATTCCATCCACTCACACCACCCCTCGAACACACCTACTCTCATGTAGATAGTCTGATTCCGCCATGCATGCACGGACCTTGTCACGCCTCACAACCACCACCATCGCACTCGCCAAGGTCCGGCGATCCTTCCTGAACCTTCTAACGTGGCCGAAAGGCTATATTGTTGATTTCAAGTACTCGCCCCCTCCGCCATTAACGCAGCACGCCTCGAGCTTGCTTGAAGCTCTAGCTAGACCTGCAGCTCCAGGTCCTCGACTCCAGACAGCACAGAGTTGGTTCAGGAACATACTTGCACAGTCAATTGGAGACATTGACTACCCTTACGTGCGAATTGGGCGAAGGAAGCAGCAGCAGTGTGCGCGACCAAAGTGGGGGCAGATAGTCAAACATCGGAAGCCACTGAAGTGGAGCATACACATAAAATGAATTTGTCAATAGGGCTTACTGCCTCCAAACACTTGGTGAGGTCCCTCTCACCCACGCACGCCTCGTTCGTGACCTCTGCCCGAGGACCTGGCCTGACTTGTTAACCCGCCTAACCCTCACTCCTCGCTCATCACCCACTGCCGATGAACCTAGACCCAGGTACGCTAGGTTTGATAACTCGATTACCCTGTGACTCTGGGAGAGCGGATCCTAAAGAGAGAAAGAGAGGAGAGTCTGCGTGGGAAGGGGAGGGTTTTGCTCCTGCTGAGACCTAGATAACACTTAGCCAAATTCTGAAGTTGCCCCTGCTGTGTGAAGAAAGCCAAAGAAAGAAGGGCTGAAGGCAGAAGAAGAAGAGTTGTAGAGAAGGAAAGAAGAGAAGAACAAGGGCAAAAGAAGAAAGACAGAGAAAAGAAAGAGAAAAAGAAGAAGAGAGAGGCTTAAGCAGTTTAAGCCGTCTGATTTACTAATCAGACGATTAATTTGGTTGCATTTCTTTTCATACATACATTGAGTTGATTAGCTATCATTGTAAGGAGTATTTAGTGATCTAAATCACCATTTTACTCCATTATTTTTACATTCTGACACTTGATCCTAGTGCTACTTTATTCTGAAGCAATTTTTATTCACAATTTCATACCTTTCTTATCTGAAATTGCAATTCTTGAGAACTGAATTCCATATTTCTCCCTGTGTTCGACCTCGAAACTTTTTCTAATAATAAATTTATTTGTTTGAGCACTATTTTGGCTACACTGCAACACGACAATCTTAAAACATCGATTTAGCGAACGAACAGAAACCTTATCATCTTCCCGTAGAACATGAGCATAAAGCTAATTAGGCCATTAGAAAGTGTGACTTGGACTTAGAGAAGGCCGGTGATCATAGAAGACTTCAAATTTCTTAGCTTGATGAGTTAAGGAATGAATCTTATGAAAGCTCAAGGATTTGTAACGATAAACTAAAGGCCTTCCATGACCATCTCTTTCATAGGAAGACATTTCACCCTGGTCAAAAAGTTCTTATGTTCAACTCAAAATTGAAACCCTTCCCAGGGAAACTCAAGTCCAAATGGACTAGACCTCTCAAGATCTTGAGAGTAGTTGACAATGGAGCTGTCGAAATCATTGAGATTGACAAATCTGAACCTTTCACCGTGAATGGACAGAGATTGAAACCCCTCATCGAGCCGTATCATCTCTGACTTGTTAATTTTATCATTTCGCTCCAAAATTTTGAACTTACATCATCTGGGTTTGCCCCTAGCTGAAGGTGTTAAACTTAGCAAACCTATCTTTTGTATATAGCTGTTTTCACCTTTTAAATTTTCCATTTCTTCATTAGGTGTCAATACTTGCAATTTTAGCATGCATTCATAGTGTTTAGTCGGAAAATCATCGCAAAGAGGTTTGAGTTTTGAAAACTCATCGTTGTAGTGAGAGAACAACAATGAGCTCTTGGCCAGTTTGGGCGGCTGTGATGGCGCCACATGGTGCCATCATGCTCGTCCATCTTCAGTGTTTTGTAGATGGAGCTACGGATGTCAGATTGAACCGATTTTCACGTCATTGCGCTGCGATCGTCGATTCGAACCCATCCGTGTGGTCGGATTTGTCATTTGAAGTACGAATTTACACCACCTTTCCCCTTGACCTCTAATCTTTTTCGTACTACATCTGATACCATGGAAGTCCAATCGGGGTCATATTATAGTCGTTGAACTCCAATCGTTGCCCTAATCAGATCTGTATGGTTGGATCTTCAATACGAGGCCTCGATATGATATTGCTTTATTACTTGACCACAAAAAGAGAAAATTAACCTAAACTTTATAAACCCTAATCTAAATGCATGATGATGCATGTTATGAAATATTTATAATGTATGATGAAACTTTTTATTTAAGAACACGTAAAAATAGACGGTTTATGTGATATAAATGAGTTTACATCACACCCCCATGCCTATCTTTTGCTAGTCCCTAGCAAAACTACATGCTATTTATAAGAGAATTAGGTTGGATTTCTTGGGCAATAGTTATTTTTCAACATTTAAGGATTTCAACTAAGACCTGAACTACAGAGACACAACAGTGTTTGGGTGTCTGCCAAAATGTAGACCTCCTCAAGCCCTCGCCTTATTCAAAGAAGGATCTTTTTTTTCTTTTTCTTCTTTTCTAATTTTTTTGGATTTTTGAGTTTAGGGTTTCGGAGCAGCTTACCACGGCCATGCAACCCACCCAGGACTCGATGAGAACTCTAAGTTCTAAGCATCTTTTTGTGAATGTGTTAGACTGATTGATCGACGATTAAAACAGACCTCAGGTCTCTACGCCCCTAGGTGACCTTAAAAAAGAATTCTTCCTAAAGGTGTATCTATTCAACTGGTAGATTTCTCCTTACTTTTATTTTTATAGGGTCAACACAAGGGCAAAACCCAGTGTATATCCCTCTGGCTTATTCTACTTCTCCTCTTCTTCCTAAGTGTTTAGGAATTATATGTGCATTTCTTGAGCTAAGATCTGGACAACCTACCAATGGGTTGTTACCTACGATAACTTGTTAGCCATACTTGTGCGATGATGTGTGACTTATTTTTCTTTTCTTTCCTTTTCTCCTTTTCTATGTTTTTCTTTTCTTTTTGGATATCTTTCTTTTCTCTTTTCTTTCTTTAAGTAGGTGGCTTCCCTGATCTAAGATTTACCTAAAGGCAGCAGGAAAAGAATGGTTGTGTGACTGGGCTCTGGACTGTTGGTGCTAGAGCACCACGATCATTTGTTTTGATGATAACAAAACACGTGTTATTTAACATTTACAATTTGAGTCCTAGATTTCAGGTCAATTGCAAATGTGGACGTGTTTAGACGGAGTTCAAGCTCGCATCCAGGACGGATTGAAAGAGCTTGACGGAAAACACAGGAGGTTCGCGTGGAGCGAAAGATTGGAGATGGAAGACAAGAAGAATAGGATAGATTCTTTTTTATCCTTTCATGTATCTCTTGTATTTATTTTCTTGCTCTTTATTTTCCTTAGACATTATGTTAAAGAGCCTCAAAGTACCCTAACAGTAGTCCTAGGAACACCGGCACAACCCTAGGATACTTAGGTTTTCTGTAGAATACTTAGAAAACCAATATAGGGTTCAAACAGCACTTCCAGACGTCTAATTCCCAAATCAGACGTCTGATAAAGAATTTTAAGACGTCTGACGTTGTTTCAGACGTCTGATAACGGTTAGGCTGGACATAGTTAGTTCTGTCTGATGAAATCAAACGTCCAGACCTTAGACCAGACGTCTTAGGAAACGTCTGATGACTTTGCCAGACGTCCAGTTAGTGGACCGTTGGCTGGCTTAGAAAACACTCAAGATTATGACCGTTAGAGCCTTATCAGACGTCCATAGGACTTACCAGACGTCTGATAAATGACCTTTTTGCCTCGGCTGACCCAAAATCTCTTCTCAGAGATTTTCTAGCCGTTGCAACGTTTGGAAATCAATTCCCACAGTAAAAGTAGGTTTCCAGACGTCCAGACATAGTGCCAGACGTCCTGTATGTCGTCTGATGGACTTGCACAAAAACCCTGTTTAGATCTGATTCAAGTCAGGGAGAAACCCGCATAGAATCAGACGTCTGACATTGGAATCAGACGTCTTAAAGTGGCCTTCCAGACGTCTGATGCCAGAATTAGACGTCTGATAACCCTGTCAAATGCAATCATTGTCCTGATTTCGGCCTGATTCTCTTGGGCTTTGCACCCAACGGCTATGGAAGCTTTTCCAAGCCTTCCAAAGCCTTCCTAAGGCCTCTATAAATAGAGGGGAACCTTTGTAACACACATACACAAGAAGAGAAACATAAGAGAGACATATACACACTAAGACACACACCTTGCAATACACTTTCAAACCTTTTGTGTCCAAAGAAAAGACTCTCTTGCTCTCCAAGCTCAAGCTCCATCATCTTGAGAGCATTCAACCGTTGCGCACCCGCTCTCCCGCCGTAGATTACGAGAGCGACGTAGCGCCATCGCGTGGCACACGCACCGCGTCATCGTCGACGCACTCCTTGCAAAGGGGAGTTTCCTATTTCCTATAGAAGCTAGGTTTAATTTTGTTGGCTCTATAGGACTGTTGTTTTATTTTATCTTTGTATTTTGGTTGGGTATTCGCTTTGCGAATTCCTGTCTCCTTCGTGGGACAAAATCCTTCTCGTGGAGAGAAGGGGTTGAGGAACGCTACCCTCGTACTTGTAGCGTGGTTGTATTGAGGTTGAATCACCCTCGTTCAAAGTGATTCGGTTAGTGGATTTGATCAACTAGGTTGATCGGAAAATCCTAACTCGAGAGGGTTAGGTGGTGGTTTTCACCCGGTTTGGGTTTCCATCTAAAAATACCTGTGTACATTTTGTGATTGCTTATTTTTTGTGAGATTGCTTTTTATATTTTATTTCCGCAATTATTTTTACGTCACCCCTCCTGGTAGGGAAGAACCTTCAATTGGTATCAGAGCAGGTCTCGCATTTTCGGCGTTACAAATCGGCGAGGATCTAAACATGGAGGGAAGCTGTTCCACAAGTAGGATTTCCGAGGGGCAGTCCACAACCCGTCCGCCCTACTTTGACGGGAACAACTACAGCTACTGGAAGCTGAGGATGAAGACGTGGCTCTAAGCCACTGAATTCGAGGTATGGGGATGTTGCGAAACCCCATACGAGATCCCGAAGCGACCCCAAGGAGGCTACTCGCAGGTGCAGATTCTAGAGCTCTCACTCAACGCAAAGGCAATGAATGCCCTGTATTGCGCGTTGAGTCCGGAAGAGTTCGAGAAAATCCAAGAGTGCACCACCGCCCACGAGATATGGAGGAGGTTGGAAGGCACTCATGAGGATTCCAGCTCGGAGGAAGAAGAAGAAGAAAAAGAAGAAGAAACCACTTGCTTTGGTTTCATGGCTAGAGGAACCAATAGCGACAGTGAAAGCGGAAGCGACTCCGACGAAGAGGTAAATTTTGATTTACAAGAAGCTTTTAATGAATTATTCGAGATTAGTAAATCACTAAAAATAGAAAACAAAAGCATGAAGAAGAACCTTAGTTTTCTTAAAAATGAAAATGATAGGTTAGAAAAATAACTTAAGGACATAGAAGCTAGTCCTAAGGATGATAACCTGTTATTAGAAAATCAAGACCTCATCAATGAAAATAATAAATTGATTGAGGAAAATAATAGTCTAAAGTTAGAAATTTTTGATTTAAAGACTAAGATGCAAATTATAGAAAGAGAAATTGCATGTCTTAGGGAAAATTCTAACAAATTAATCAACAAAGTAGATAAGTTTTATAGCCCTAAGGTTGAGAAAGGATCTCCATCCAGGAGACCTTCTAACAAATCCGGATCCAAGCTCACTTGGATACCGAAGAAAAAATTAGAATCTTGTTTTGTAGGGTTCAGGGATGACTACAACATAAAGGACTGGACCTACAAGCTCAAGGCTGGTCAACTTAAGTTGGGAGAACCAATGAGTAGACCAAGGAGGAGAAGAAGAAGACCGACGAGACGGCGAACAAACGACGGACCCGCCGCACGTCGACCACCAGATTGGAGACCGGCGCCGATGCCCGGGCCTCCAAGCTACGGATGGGAGCCCCATCCGATGTGGCATCCACCACCACCATTCGGGCCATTTTATTGGCCATGGTAGGTGAGGTAAAAATTCTTAACCCTATCTTATTATCATAAGCATTTAGATAGGGGGAGTTAAAAATTAATGAGCTAATTGTCAATTTTTAAGGGGGAGATATAAGGTAGCTAAATTTCCTTTAGAAAGGGGGAGAAAAATAATAGCTATCGCATTGTTACAAAAAGGGGGAGGATATTACCTTTGTTAAAAGAAACTCATAGAAGAGCATGTTTTAAGGGGGAGTTATAAGAAATGTAAAATCAATTAAACCTTTTTGATAATGTCAAAAAGGGGGAGAATTTTATGCATTATTATTTACGGTTTTGTCATCATCAAAAAGGGGGAGATTGTTGGTGCTAGAGCACCACGATCATTTATTTTGATGATAACAAAACACGTGTTATTTAACATTTGCAATTTGAGTCCTAGATTTCAGGTCAATTGCAAATGTGGACGTGTTTAGACGGAGTTTAAGCTCGCATCCAGGACAGATTGGAGGAGCTTGACGGAAAACACAGGAGGTTCGCGTGGAGCGAAAGATTGGAGATGGAAGACAAGAAGAATATGATAGATTCTTTTTTATCCTTTCATGTATCTCTTGTATTTATTTTCTTGCTCTTTATTTTCCTTAGACATTATGTTAAAGAGCCTCAAAGTACCCTAACAGTAGTCCTAGGAACACCGGCACAACCCTAGGATACTTAGGTTTTCTGTAGAATACTTAGAAAACCAATATAGGGTTCAAACAGCACTTCCAGACGTCTAATTCCCAAATCAGACGTCTGATAAAGAATTTTAAGACGTCTGACTGTTGTTTCAGACGTCTGATAACGGTTAGGCTGGACATAGTTAGTTCTGTCTGATGAAATCAGACGTCCAGACCTTAGACCAGACGTCTTAGGAAACGTCTGATGACTTTGCCAGACGTCCAGTTAGTGGACCGTTGGCTGGCTTAGAAAACACTCAAGATTATGACCGTTAGAGCCTTATCAGACGTCCATAGGACTTACCAGACGTCTGATAAATGACCGTTTTGCCTTGGCTGACCCAAAATCTCTTCTCAGAGATTTTCTAGCCGTTGCAACGTTTGGAAATCAATTCCCACAGTAAAAGTAGGTTTCCAGACGTCCAGACATAGTGCCAGACGTCCTGTATGTCGTCTGATGGACTTGCACAAAAACCCTGTTTAGATCTGATTCAAGTCAGGGAGAAACCCGCATAGAATCAGACGTCTGACATTGGAATCAGACGTCTTAAAGTGGCCTTCCAGACGTCTGATGCCAGAATTAGACGTCTGATAACCCTGTCAAATGCAATCATTGTCCTGATTTCGGCCTGATTCTCTTGGGCTTTGCACCCAACGGCTATGGAAGCTTTTCCAAGCCTTCCAAAGCCTTCCTAGGGCCTCTATAAATAGAGGGGAACCTTTGTAACACACATACACAAGAAGAGAAACATAAGAGAGACATATACACACTAAGACACACACCTTGCAATACACTTTCAAACCTTTTGTGTCTAAAGAAAAGACTCTCTTGCTCTCCAAGCTCAAGCTCCATCATCTTGAGAGCATTCAACCGTTGCGCACCCGCTCTCCCGCCGTAGATTACGAGAGCGACGTAGCGCCATCGCGTGGCACACGCACCGCGTCATCGTCGACGCACTCCTTGCAAAGGGGAGTTTCCTATTTCCTATAGAAGCTAGGTTTAATTTTGTTGTCTCTATAGGACTGTTGTTTTATTTTATCTTTGTATTTTGGTTGGGTATTCGCTTTGCGAATTCCTGTCTCCTTCGTGGGACAAAATCCTTCTCGTGGAGAGAAGGGGTTGAGGAACGCTACCCTCGTACTTGTAGCGTGGTTGTATTGAGGTTGAATCACCCTCGTTCAAAGTGATTCGGTTAGTGGATTTGATCAACTAGGTTGATCGGAAAATCCTAACTCGAGAGGGTTAGGTGGTGGTTTTCACCCGGTTTGGGTTTCCACCTAAAAATACCTGTGTACATTTTGTGATTGCTTATTTTTTGTGAGATTGCTTTTTATATTTTATTTCCGCAATTATTTTTACGTCACCCCTCCTGGTAGGGAAGAACCTTCAATTTTCTCTTTTCTTTCTTTAAGTAGGTGGCTTCCCTGGTCTAAGATTTACCTAAAGGCAGCAGGAAAAGAATGGTTGTGTGACTGGGCTCTGGACAACCTACCAATGGGCAATTACCCACGATAACTTACCAGCCATACCACCATGGAAGGTTCATTAGCTACCCAATTTCCGTAAAAATCGTTGAAAATCGGGTCAGTGCAAATAGTGTGTAGATGCTTAGACTTAAAATCCCTTCAAACTAGAGGGCAGGTTGATAAGTCATGACTTATCACCCCAACTTATTTAATCAAATTAGAAATATATTTAGACTAGCGAGGACTCGAGAAACAAATCCATATTTTCATGGATACCCGGGTTGATTAAGCTCGAAGACCTAAAGGGTCGTAATGTTCAAATCATACAGTTTTATTCTCTAAGATTGAAAATTTTCTAAAGCCCAAGTTCTCTTTCCTAATTCAATTTTTTTTTCAAAAATAAAGAGAAAATAAAAAGAATCAACGGAGCTAACAAGATGATTCAGATAATGATATCCACCCTCACATGCCTATCTAATGCAATGTCTTCATTGTATTAAAAAGACATGAAACAGAGTGAAGTGTTTACAAGGCCATTGAAGGTTTTAAATATTTGTTCATTGTAGTAACAAATCAAACGCTCTGTAACAAATAAAATTTATAACTTGAATTTGAAGTCCGATGTCGAACACATGGAGCAAATAAGAATTCACACACTAATATTTAATTAGAATCGATGAACATAATTAATTAAGCATTCAAAATAGATATTCAATGAATAACAACCTGTCACATTAAATATTCAATGAAGAATAACTATTCAAATGATATTTAATACTAAGCAAGAGTATATCGAGAGTTTAATGAGGCAAAAAGATATCTAAGATAAAATAATGGTGATTTAAATAACTAATTATTAGCTTAGATATATATAATAATTACTTAAGGATCTAAATAAATGCACAGTGCCTCAAATAATGTCACGGTGTTTTCAACCAAGTCAGACATCGGGTCAAATGACCAGACGACTTAAGTTCATCCTTGCTACAGTGCTTCTTCCGCACTTTTCTGCTTCTCTTTTCTTTCTTTGGCTCTTCTTCCTTGTTCTACCTTTCCTCTTTTCTTCTTCTTCTGAGCCTTCACAAAGCTTACGGGTTAGGCTTTTTAGCACAAAGCACGCACCTGGAGAAAATCCTCAGAGTAAAACCCTCCCCACGCCCCGCTCTCTCTCCTTCCTTTCCCTCTCTTCCCTCTCAGATAACCGACCAATCAATTGGTTAATTGAGGATCTGGATGACTAGGGCTACCAGGCGTGGAGGTAGCCGAGGTGTGCTAGGATAGTGGGGTCGGACCCGACCCCTCAAGTGTCTTGGGCGATAAGATGGAAACACAAAAATAATACAAGCACTGCTTCCTTTTTGTCCACTCACGATGTAGGCTTAATCCCAGTCCCTTCTTCCACGTGCAATCGGCAGTTGGAGGTTCTCCTGATTGGTGATCGTGTAGTGTAGCTCTGCCCAATTGATGGTCGAGAATTGATCATGAGACTGTTCCGTGTCAATTGAGGGCAAGGGCGAGACCAAAGGTGGTCGGATGTGGTCTGCCGGAGACGAAGATGAAGACCAGAGACAACGAAATACTTGTGACAAAAATACTGCCCTAGAGCCAGAATTAAGCACACGAGAAGGTCCGACGCTATTCTCCAGATAAAAGCCCTAAAGGATTGGGTATGTGAATGGTCGATCGCGTGTGGCAGAGAAGCTCCGGTGAGCTTCAGTCATCGGTGATGGAGGGAGGTGATGGAGGTCGTTAATGGAGAAATTGAGGAGCTGGGAAGCTCCGCGAGGTTGGGGCAATGCTTTTGGCATAGGGTATGGGGTGTGCGATGGGCGGAGGCATGCCAACGGTGAGGGTGGTCGGAGGTGTGGTAGCCAACATCAGAGACGGAGCAATAGGGAGAATTGGAATCTAAAATTTAGTCTAAACCTAATTGGAGGGTAGAGGAAGAGAAGCCCTAAACTAATTGGATGAACTGAGGTTTGAGGAGGCTTGCCAGAGGTATGCCAGAGCCGGAGATGAAGGAGATGGAGATGGAGCTGATGAAGGGGTAATTGGGCCGCCTCCTTTGTTCGGGAGCACGACGATGAAGAGTAGCGAGGAAGCCCTCTCCCAATAGTATGTGGGAGTGGCTGATGAGGAGTGTTGAAGAAGCTCTAGGCCTTCGTTAATGGAGGCCTTGAACGAAGAAGAGGAGGAGGTTGGCACACCAAAACTAGACAAAGACCAATTGAGGATGTGTAGCCGCTCTTATAGGTGGGGTTCTGCCCATCAGGAATGTTCAAGAAGGAAGGTTTCCAGACCTTGCTTGGAGAGCTGAACCTCCTCGAGCTCACCAAGCCAATTCTAGCCATGATTGGCCTTAAGGAGGATCTTGTTTGATGTGGAATGACCTGAGGATTATCATTGCCAAATTTGAAGATTTTTTATTGAGATTTCATCAATCAATTAGTCAAATTAAATGAGACAGTTCGAGTTTTAGGAACTGAAGGTTTCATTCTTCGCTACATGAAGAAGATAGTTGGACCTTTTTGCAAGAACGGCAATAAGATAGGGAGCATTTTGCAAGAAATTTCAAAAAGTTAGAAGCACGTGTGTGAGAAAAAGAATCAAACTAGACTGAAATGCAAACTAGGTAAAGGTGATCTCTGATTGGGTCCAAATTTTGGTACAAACGTAATTTAGACCCAATAAATCTGATGGTGAAGTCAGATTTAGATTTTGACCAAGTTTGATAGGGTAATTTGTGCAGAAACCCAAATAAGGGCAACTGTTTGTCTGAGACTGTTTTAGGTCAAATTGGATTCCAATGGTTAAATCAAAGATACCAAACCTTATAGAATATTTTCTATGATTTATACAAGGTTTAGGTGAATTTTATTCTAACCAAAACCTCAGTGAATTAAGCGAGCCTGATTTTAGGGTTTCAGATATCATTTAATTTTTGTAACGCATGAAAACCCGTTTCTGTCTGCACAGACCCTCTTGTTAAACTTTAATGCATATTTGACCTTTAATAAACCCCTGAGAAAGCCAGCGGCTGTTCTGCATTCATGATTCATGGTAAATTTACAGTTTTAACCCTAGTTTCATGTTAAACTCTCAGAAAGGATGTGCAGTGAATTACGGTCCTTTGGTGGTTATGTAAGAGCATTTATTAATGGATTTTGACTAATTAAAGCTAGATATGGCTGATGATAACGTTATCATCATGGTGTAGAGTAGAAAGCACCTGAATTGCGTGAATAACAGGTTAGCTCCGAGATGAAAAGAAATTGTATACGTGCTGAATTTAGTGCCTTCAGCTAGGCACACTATATAAAGAAGAAGAAATAAAGAATTCACAATTGCAGGTCATAATCAGGATAAAAAGATTCATCTTAGGATCCGCCAGCAGATGTCCACTGATGTGGACCAAATTATGATGCAGACCCATACCCCATGGTCGAGTATATCTAAGGCTCTGGATAAAAATTATCCAAAACTTGGGATCAATATGCAAGCGGGATTGGGCCTACGATTTGTAAGGATGCAACTCAAGACCAAAAGGTCATGTTACAGAGAAATTAAGCTCAAAAGGATAATCAATGAATTTGTGCTTCGATTACACATCCTTAGAACAAATGTCGTAAGGATCCGGGTAGAAGGTTGGAGATTTCAAACAAATAGGTACCCTTAGTCTTAGTCTTTTACTTCCTCCAAATTTGGCTTCCCAAATCATCATTTCCCAATTGCCATACTCTGCAATTAAGACTTCAAATTCCGGGACCTCTTGCATGATAATCACCCCATTTAAAATTTCCAAGCCCATGATTGATGGCTGAATCAAAATTGACTTGGGTCTAGTGATCTCAAAATCAAAATTGTCATTATGCTCGAAAGGGTGTAATTAGGGAATAGGGCTATGAATTGAATCCTCATGAAATCAGGATCTGAATCCACCATGCTAGCCCCAACAAGATAAATTTCCTCAATTATTGGGCCATTAAATGATTCATCGAATTCCTCATGTCCAATTGTCTCACTGAAATCGTGTGCTGTAAACTCAGGTGAGACTTCGCATAATGATTCTTCACCTTCAGAATCAAAGAATTCTAAATCCGCATTAATGTATGTCTCAAAATCACCAATCAATTTTTGTTCCATGAAGACATACGTTTTCTCGTACCTCGGCTTAGGGATCTCAGGTGAAGAAATCAATTCATCCTTATTTGATTGCTCTAGAACAACCTAGTCAACCCTTATCTCGTAAAACGAGTCCCCCTACAGGTGCCTGAGTGGATTTTGACATTGGCTCTCCTGTCAGGGGTTTATCCTGGGAATCCTCCCAAGATTGGACTAGACCGATTTCAAATCTCATCTTCAATTTCGATATCTTCCCAAGTAAAAACTCACTTGGGTCCTTATCCTCAACATCCTGGAACCAATCCAACAAATACTTGTTAAGATCGTTAATCATTTCAATCAGATGCTCTAATTCTTTAGGGCAAGGTGTTCGTTGAGCTTCTAGAGATTGAATGGTATTCCTTAAGTTAGCCAACAATTTATCTTCGACCTGGTTAACGTGACCCAAATGGTTTGGTTCAGGGTTGGGCGGGTTTGGGTTCAGTGCAGGGGAGTCAACGAATTGAGGTTCTTGATACTTTCCCTGATAATAGGTCATCTCGGGCTGTCCATAAGGAGGTGGTGATCTATATGCAATATAATCTGGGGAAGGGTAAGGATCAACATATCCTTCTTGATTGTAGATAATATTAGGTTGTCCAAATGAGGATGGCAATCTATAATCGATGTAGCTCGGAGAAGGATAAGAATCACGATCATGGTGTCTAAGGTTAGATCCTGAATACGGAGGTCTAGAATTGTATCCCCAATCAGGATTATCCCAACTAGAAGATGGATGAGAATAAGTCTGGTTGGAATAATAATCATTTTGGGAATAAGTAGTGGTAGGAGGGTAGGAGTGGAAGTGAGAATAAGATGTGGAAGGATCCATGACAATATAGGAGGAAGAAAGGTGCCCAACAATATAAACAATCAAACATATCCTTAAGTGGGCTAGCCTAAAGACCTACAAACTCCCAGAACCCATCTTGAGATGAAGAAACAATTTGATCTACTTTTTTTTTCAATCCAACCAGTTAGAGGGAGGGACTGGGGAGAAGGTTATTCCTTTGGCTTGCGCCTTCAGTTCCTAGTGTACCCTTCAGCTGCGATCGTTTGATTCTACTCCCCTAGCTAAACATCAGATTGAATCGTAGAAACAGACAAATCGAAAAAAATCTCGATCTGGGCTCCGAAGAGCGAGTCCAGTCCTTAAGGCCAATGTCTATTCTGTTTTAATTAAGGTTAGGTTTAAATGTACTTTAGAATGTGATGAGCCTTTTATCTGGGTTGTGCCCTTAATGATTGATTGATATGTGTGTGCGTGCACAACCAGTGGTTTTCAAGCAAAATTATTTTTGGATGTGATGAATTTTAGGATTTAAATCTTGCTTAGTAGCTTTCAGGATTCAACTTTAGGTAAATTCAATCAAGTTCAGTTAGTACACCAAGTTTTGAAAGCACAGGTGAAGATGTTTTCCCTTAAAGCTTAAAAGAATGTGGAGTGACTGGTAAATCCCTAAAAGTTGAACCTATGTGGTAGCTACCTGATGAATTATTTTTAGTTGAAGTGGTGAAGCCCAAACAACTCAAACAATTGGCCTTAATGCACCACTGAGTTAGGCACACAAGTGGTTACCTAATCTGATTTCTACCCAATTATGTGTTTAGTTGTGTGTACCAGTTTCAAAGATCGGTTGACTGGTTGAGTTTGAAAATTAGAAGAGGTTGTGTACCTCTGAGTTTTTAATTTTTTTTTCTTTTTATAAGCGGAGGGTGGGATGAGTGGAGGTGGAAATCAAACAATCAAAAGTAATCCTAGGGTTTATGAGAACTCCTAGGTTAATTAGGGTTTGTGTTATTAGGTGATGGAATGAAATCTAGTGGGTGGGGAGGTAGGGTATACTTACAAACCCTTCAACAATACTTTACTCCAATCTATCGCCTTTTCCCGTCTCGAGAGAGTATCTGCAATCACAATAAGAAAGGAAAGAAGCAAGGTAAACGACCAGTAAGTTGAAAAACGTAAAAAATCAAAGAGTGTCGCCTCTCCAGCAATGACGCCAAAGTGTTTAGTTGGAAAATCGTCGTAAAGAGGTTTGACTTTTGAAAACTCGTCGTTGTAGTGAGATTTGTGAGGAAATCCATCAACAAATAAATTTTACCAAAACTCAAAAAGAATTCTGGGTTGAACACGGGGAAGCTACGTCGATTTGAAATCCATGATTATATTTTTTGTAATTTTTGTTTAAAGGCGAGATAATCACAATGAATCGATACTATACTAGAGAGAGAGAGAAAACAAAACACTTTGTAATGTGGATAATGTTTTTACAACTAGAAAGCAGGAAATGTTACAACTAGAAAGCAATAAATCTACTCTAGAAAGCAGTAAGGAGAAGGGAAGTGAGAAATTATCCTCCTCATCGGCTGCTTAGAGGAGGAGCCAAAACGAGCGACGCCTAAAAGATGGAAAGCGGAGATGGAAGATGGGGAATGAAGCTAGAAGAACTGGGGGTGAGGCAGGACGTCGTTATTGCGGGATCTACTTCCAGAATGGGGGCGAGGAGACGACCACGAGAGCTCCATGAACGGGTTGAGAAGTGAACAAAATTTTGCTTTTAACTCTCGAAGAGCATTCCGGGTTTGGAACAAGCTTCTTTAGAGCTTTGGAGAGGGAGAGAGGTGAAGGGATGAAGAATTCGAGTGGTAGGTGTGGCCTTTTATAGATGTGAGAGTTGAGGGCAAAAGAGACATTTCCAAACTTTAAAACATTCATTCTAGTGTCTTTAGTGACGTTTATGACCATCACTGTAGCTACAACATGGCTAAAGACATGCGCACACCCCCCACCTCGCCTTTAGCGTGCTAAACGCCTCATCATGTGACGACCCGATTCCCGAGTCCCTATGAGACACGAGAACCGGATCGTCACAAGATGGTATCAGAGCATTACCTGTTCGGCTTGGTTCCCCGGACGTCCAGAAGTCTGTGGGGACGTCTCTCCTAGATCCCAGACGTCCGATGGTCTCTCCGGACGTCTGGAGGTCACTCCCGCCGTCTGGTACAACTTCCAGACGTCTGATTCGCAAAGGATGACGAATCCGAACACCTGCGCACAGCCAACCCTCCTCCCTCAGTACGGTCAGTCGACAAAAAGAAGGAGAAAGCGGAAACTCACCTTTCAGACGTCTGTATGATCTCACAGACGTCGACCTTGCCGTCTGGATATCAATCCAGACGTCTGATTCTGGAAATTTTTCCAGAACCAGAACCTTGCTCGGCCTCCGCTCGCGACGCCGCCCGCGTCGCACCTCGCGCGTCCGCTGCTCCGCCCGCAGCAGGTCCTTCTCCGCGACGCTCTGCGCCCCCTGCGCCCTCCGCCGGCCGGCCAAGCCGCTCCCGGCGAGCTCGCCCTCACGGCAGAGCCCCGCCCTCGCACGCCGCAGCTCCTCCGCGCCTACTGCGGCCGCGCGCTGCCGCTGCGCCCTCGCGTCCGCTCGCTCTCGCGCACAGGCAGGAGAGAAGGAGGAAGATGGTGGAGACGGGAGGGGAGGCGCGCCCCCCCCCTTTTAACGCCGCGCGGAGAGGAGAGAGAGACGGTCGCAGTCGCCTGCAGCCGCAGAGAAGATGCAGGATCGCAGGTCTGCGCGCACAGGCGCGCAGACGAATATCCCGTGCGAGCATAACTGTTCGCCAGACGTCTGTAAACTATCCCGGACGTCTGGTCAGACGTCCGGATGTGATCCCAGACGTCCTTACAGACGTCTGGGCCACCTCCCAGACGTCTTAAAAGACGTCTGGGGCACGCGCTCGTTACAATATAACAAACTCAAAGGAAGTTTCGTCCCCGAAACTTGCGCCAACTAGGGTGCGGAAAAAGGATGTCCGAATAACCATAACAAACTCAAAGAGGACCGAAGCCGGTCCGAAAAGACGTACCCGCGAAAAGCTCTGGGTACCGCTCCCGCATTGCCGCCTCAGGCTCCCAGGTAGCCTCCTCGTACCGCTGGCTCCTCCACAAAACCTTTACCAGGGGTACTTGCTTTCGTCTCAACCTGCGGACGGCTCGGTCTAGGATCTGCACTGGCCGCTCGGGGTAGGTCAGGTCGTCGCTCACCTCGACGCTCTCGTGACTCAGTACGTGGCTGGGATCGGCGACGTACTTCCTGAGGTTGGACACGTGGAACACGTCGTGCACACCAGAAAGCTGCGGGGGAAGGGCAAGTCTGTAAGCAACGGGTCCAACCCGCTCCAGGACCTCGAAGGGCCCCACGAACCTCGGCGCGAGCTTCCCTCTCACCCCAAACCGCTGTAAGCCCTTCATGGGCGAAACACGAAGAAAGACGTGGTCCACAACCTCGAACTGCACCTCTCTGCGTCTGCGATCTGCGTAGCTCTTCTGTCTGCTTCTGACAGTGCGGAGTCGTCTGTGGATCTGCTCAACTACCTCCTGACTCTGCCGGATCAACCTGGGGCCAACCTCCCACTTGGTCCCCACCTCAACCCAACTCAAGGGTGCCGTGCATTTCCGTCCGTACAGAGCCTCGTAGGGAGCCATGCCGATGCTCGAGTGATAACTGTTGTTGTATGCAAACTCTGCCAGGGGTAGGTGCTCCTCCCAAGAGCCCCTCCAGTCTAGTACACAGGCACGCAAAAGATCCTCAAGTGTCTGTATCGTGCGTTCCGACTGTCCGTCCATCTGGGGGTGGTAAGCCGTGCTAAACCTCAACCTCGTCCCCAAAGCCTGCTGAAACTCAGCCCAAAACTGGGACGTAAAGCGGGTATCCCGGTCGGATACGATCTCCCGCGGAACTCCGTGTAGTCGCACCACATCACGGATATACCTCTCTGCCAACTGTGCTGGTCCCAAAGTGACTCGGATCGGCAAGAATCGTGCCATCTTCGTCAACCTATCCACTATTACCCAGACTGCGTCGTGTCCTCGCTGGGTAACAGGTAAGCCCACCACCAAGTCCATGGTGATGCTCTCCCACTTCCACTCTGGCACTGGAAGCGGCTGAAGCGGCCCTGCAGGCCTCTGATGCTCGGCTTTCACCTGCTGGCACACTAAGCACTGCTGCACGAACTCACCCACATCCCGCTTCATCCCTCTCCACCAGAACTCGCGTCTCAAGTCATGGTACATTTTCGTGTTTCCGGGATGTATGGTGAATCTGGAACCGTGTGCCTCAGTCAGGAGCTCTCTCAACAGCTCCTCGTCTCTGGGGACGCACAGCCGTCCCCTCAAGCGTAACACCTGGTCTGTGAAAGAGAAGTCCCCTGGGTCCCCTGACAGTACTCTGTCGCGCAAAGACTGCAAGTACGGATCGGCCATCTGTCCCGTGATGATGCGGTCTATCAACTCTGGTCTGGTCTGCCGTGTCACCGTCACTGCCCCACAGTACCCTCGTAACTCTAGAGGTCGCCAACTGCCCACCTCCTCCAAAAGGCTCCAACTCTGTAACTGTAGACTGGCCAAGCGTGCGGGCGCCTTACGGCTCAAGGCGTCAGCCACCACATTGGCCTTTCCCGGGTGGTAGGAGATGCTGCAGTCGTAGTCCTTCAGGAGCTCCAACCAACGCCTCTGTCTCATGTTGAGCTCCTTCTGGTCAAAAAGATATCTGAGGCTCTTGTGATCTGTAAAAATCTCGAAGGTCTCACCGTACAAGTAGTGCCTCCATGTCTTCAGCGCGAAGACAACAGCTGCCAACTCTAGGTCGTGGGTAGGGTAGGTATGCTCATGGGGCTTCAGTTGCCGCGAAGCGTAAGCGACCACGTGACCCCTCTGCATGAGCACACCTCCTAACCCCTGCAAGGAAGCGTCCGTGTACACAACGAACCTGCCACTACTGTCAGGAATGGTGAGCACGGGAGCCGAGGTCAACCTCTCCTTCAGCTCCAGAAAACACGCCTCACAGGCGTCTGTCCAAGTGAAAGGCACATCCTTCCGAGTCAACTGTGTCATAGGTCGTGCAATCTGCGAAAACCCCCTGATGAACCGTCTGTAGTAACCTGCCAGTCCCAGGAAACTGCGAATCTCAGTGACTGAACGCGGTCTCTCCCACCTGAGCACTGCCTCGACCTTGGCGGGATCCACCGCCAGGCCGTCTCCAGAGATCACATGACCCAAAAAGGTCACCTCCCTCAACCAGAACTCGCACTTGCTGTATTTGGCGTACAGCCTGCGTCGTCTCAGAGTGTCCAGAACCATCCGCAAGTGCTGTCCGTGCTGCGTCCGATCTCTGGAATAGATGAGTACATCATCTATGAAAACCACCACAAACTGGTCCAAGTACGGTCTGAACACCCGGTTCATCAGGTCCATGAAAGCAGCGGGGGCATTTGTCAGCCCAAACGGCATGACCAAAAACTCGTAGTGTCCGTACCGGGTGCGGAAAGCTGTCTTGGAGACGTCGGTCTCCCTGATCCTCAACTGGTGGTATCCAGACCTCAAGTCGATCTTGGAAAACACCGTGGCACCCCGCAACTGGTCAAACAAATCGTCAATCCTCGGCAGCGGATATCTGTTCTTGATGGTGACCCTATTCAGCTGTCGGTAGTCCACACAAAGGCGTAGGGTCCCATCCTTCTTCTTCACAAACAGTACCGAGGCTCCCCAGGGAGACGCACTGGGCCTCACGAAACCCTTCTCCAAAAGGTCCTGCAACTGAGACTTGAGCTCTCGCAGCTCAAGCGGTGCCATCCTGTATGGCGCGGTGGAGATGGGGTTGGTCCCTGGTACTAGTGAGATCTCAAACTCAATCTCACGCTCGGGCGGTAGTCCTGGTAACTCGTCTGGAAACACGTCGGGGTACTCTCTGACCACCGGGATGCTCTGGAAGTCTGCCACGGGGCTGTGCTCTGCCACCACACAAGCTAAGAAGCCCTCACACCCCTGGCTCAAAAGTCTCGCCGCCCGAAGTGCCGAAATGCACCTGAAACCTCCATCCACTAGCTGCCCGTGAAACTCGAAGGAAGGCAACTCCGGAATGGAGAAGACAATCTTCCTCTCAAAGCAGTCTACCAAGGCGTGGTAAGCGGACAGCCAATCCATCCCCAGGATCACCCCAAAGTCCTCCATCTGTATCATAATCAGGTCAGCTGGCAGGCTGTGTCCCCCGATGCTGACCCCGCAACCCGTGTACACCTCCTCAGCTACAAACAGCTGACCACTCGGACCTCTGATTACGAACGGGTTCTCTAACAATGTATAATCCTGGTCCAAACTAACTGCGAAACTGTCTGCGACAAACGAGTGCGTAGCGCCGGAATCGAAAAGCGTGTAAACGAGTCTGCCAGAAACTGAAACCATACCTGCTACCACGGATCCCGAAGCTCTGGCGTCCCTGTGTGTTAGGGCGTTGATACGCCCCTCAGCTCTAGGTGCGGACGAAGCAGCCACACTCTGCGTCGGACGGGTAGGTGCTGGCCGGTACCCTCCTCGCGACTGCGGTCCTCCTCCTCGCGCCTGGAAACCGCGGCCTCCTGCGCGCCCTCCAGTGCTCTGCGCGGGAAGTATCTGCTGACCTCCTGCCCTAGATGGGCAGTCCCTCCTGACGTGGCCCGGCTGGCCACACTGGTAGCAGAGGGGAACCCGACTCCCGCCCTCAGTGAGTCCCTGCTGTCGGCTAGGCGGGGGTCCGGTGCTGGCGACTGGCCCCTGTCGAGGGCCCCCAAAGGCCACTGATGGCCCTGCACAACGTGACGGCTCTCCTGCGGACGCCACGTGTCTCCGTTCTCGCCGGCCCTGTGAGAAGTCTGGCTGAAAGGGCCTCTTCCGCCCGCCGTCGGTCTCTCGCGCGGACGGGTTGGTCTCCTCGTAAGTCATGGCTGCCTCTACCACCCTCGAAAACGTCGGCAGCTTCAGGGGTTTGACATACCCCCGGATCGCAGGCCGGAGCCCCTCGGTGAACCTCCAAAGGCGCTCCTCCTCAGTGGCTACCGCTGTCGCTGCAAAGCGGGACAGCTCCAAGAAACGCGTGCGGTACGCGCTCACGGTCATCGTCCCTTGGCGGAGAGTGTGGAACTCCCGCCTCCTCTGGTCCTGCCACGTCTGGGGAAAGTACTGCTCGCAGAAGAGGGTGACGAACTGGTCCCACGTCGGCTCGTCCCTCTCCTGTCCCCGGACCGCCCTCCACCACCGGTGTGCCGCACTCTCCAGCTGGTACGTGGCAAAGGCCACGCGGCACTCCACCGGGGGGCGAAGGGTGTCGAAGATCTTCTCCAGCTGCTCAAGCCAGTCCTCTGCCTCGGTCGGGTCCTCATCCCCCTTGAAGGAGGGGGGCTTCAGCTTCCGGAACTGTCCGAAAAGCTCGAAGTGGTGCTGTAGGGGAGGTGCTGGTGCACCTCCAGGCGAAGGTGCCTCGTGTACAGAAGTGTCGGAGGAAGGTGGGGGCGGCAGGGGCCCATCCCCTCCCTCGTGTCCGGCGCCGCGTCCGTCGCGTGGTCCCACAGAGGACTCCCCCTCTGCAACCCCAGGAGGAGGTGCTCGGGGCGGTGGGTGGAGCTCCTCTCGTACAATATCCCGTATCAGTCCGACGAGGTCCTGGGCCTGGATGCCAGGGAGTGGTGGCTGGTCCACCGAGACGTCAACGACAGCACGTCCACCTCGCCGACCTCGCCCTCGGCCGCGCCCGCGGCCAGTCTCGCCAGTCCCACGACGAGGCATCTCCTGCAAGGAGACGCAAAACAAAAACGGAAACGTCAAAACAGACGGTACCTAACAACACTTCTAAGAGCTCAAGTCAAGAGATATGTTGTGGTGGCTACTCTAGCTATAAACATGTGAATTGGTTATTTTCCAGTCAGTTGATTCACTTCTCGGGACGACCTTGCTCTGATACCATCTTGTGACGACCCGATTCCCGAGTCCCTATGAGACACGAGAACCGGACCGACTCGACTAATCCCAAGACCCAGTCGTCCAACGAGGAAGTAACCAAAAGACAGTAAAATAAACCACATTCAGCATGAATATAACTAACAGTAAGAAAGTACAGCAGTAAGGAAAGAAACTACTACAGTAGGTACCACCACAACAGTAAAGCAACATTTATCATATAACAAAAACTGCAGGTAAAGAAGGTACAGCGGAAGCAAAACTACTCACTAGAACAGAAACAAAAAGAAGGTACAAAGCTGTAGTAACTCTACTGGACCCTACTCGGCCCAGCGTCCTCTGCAGCCGCCAACCCTGGCTGCTCAACACCTGGTCCTGAAAAAGGTAACGAGTGTAACACGTCAGCAAAACGCTGAGTAGAGTGGCAAACTAACTAAAGGCAACAGTAGAGTGTACAGTAGCTGTTATGTTCTATTACTTCCTTTATTTACATCTTTCAATTTTTCTCACTATTTCATTTACTTCTCAGATCCTTTACTTGATCTCGAATGTCCTCGTGGGACGATCTTGATTGCAGTCTTTTCCAACAGTAGAAGTAGCACGTGGTGCTCTCCTGGCCGGGAGAGTCCCCCGTGGTGATCCTACCCTCAGTCAACCACCCCAAGGTCACTGACAGACGTAACGGTGACTACGGCACGCGCGATAAACGCACAGGTAGCTAGCCCGTACTAGCACGCGGTCAGTCGTTTCCGTTAACGGGTGCGCCCAAAGCACAGCACGGAACCAGGGCAGAGCCCTCTCAGTAACAGGGGTCCAACCCCTCCACAGTAACCAAACCGGGGCCTTGCCCCTCCACAGTCCGCGCACCCTCGCCTGACTACCCTGGTTTGCCCTAGTGGGCCTAACAAGTCGGTGAAGGAGGCTAGCAGAACCCCGGGGCCCGTGGGGTAGCTAGTACTCTCCTAACACTACTAGCTCTCCTCGGTACTACGTACACGAGGGCCAACAAGTCGGTACAGAGCGGCCAAGCCTAACCCCGGGTCCCTGGGGCGGCTGGCCCCACTCTGCACTAAAACAGGTACAGGTACTTCCCTTGGTACTGCGTACCCAAGAGACAGTACAAACTACATCTCAGTTCCATTCCTTTTCTTTCCAGGAGTTCCACTCCTAATTCCCCGTAGGGTTCCAGCTCTTTATCTCAGAACATCATATGTCTCACTTTCCAGATTCTCGTTCTCACATTCCATGATCTCAACATGATTCTTTATGCATAACAGGCAGCTGTTAATTAAATTTACAGGCAGCTTTATATATTCCTTTCCATTTTTCCAAGACTGCAGTAATGTACATTCCACTAGTTTTTCCATCCTAGGATTCATGCCATATCCTAGGATCTATCATACAATCTAGTTTTCCGGCCCTAGGATTCATGCAACACCTAGGAGCTATCATTCCATATATTTCTCATTCCTAGGATTCATGCAATGCCCTAGGTTCTAGTTATGGTTCCATACTTTAACAGATTTTATTAATACTTAAAACCACTCTACCAGGTACAACGGGAGTAATGGGGGCGTGGTCGGGAATCCCGCGCGCCTCCGTGACTCTCAAGACTGCAACCGAACGAGGTCCTATCACAAGGATCAAACACAAGGAGTGTCTCAAAACAGTGTATAGCTACTGTAGGCGGGTAGAGGAATAAATTCTGAAACGAACGCAACTCGAATTGCGGAAAACGGAGCCCAAACGGGCCCTAAACGGGTCGAGAAAGACGATAGATCGTCACAAGATGGTATCAGAGCATTACCTGTTCGGCTTGGTTCCCCGGACGTCCAGAAGTCTGTGGGGACGTCTCTCCTAGATCCCAGACGTCCGATGGTCTCTCCGGACGTCTGGAGGTCACTCCCGCCGTCTGGTACAACTTCCAGACGTCTGATTCGCAAAGGATGACGAATCCGAACACCTGCGCACAGCCAACCCTCCTCCCTCAGTACGGTCAGTCGACAAAAAGGAGAAAGTGGAAACTCACCTTTCAGACGTCTGTATGATCTCACAGACGTCGACCTTGCCGTCTGGATATCAATCCAGACGTCTGATTCTGGAAATTTTTCCAGAACCAGAACCTTGCTCGGCCTCCGCTCGCGACGTCGCCCGCGTCGCACCTCGCGCGTCCGCTGCTCCGCCCGCAGCAGGTCCTTCTCCGCGACGCTCTGCGCCCCCTGCGCCCTCCGCCGGCCGGCCAAGCCGCTCCCGGCGAGCTCGCCCTCACGGCAGAGCCCCGCCCTCGCACGCCGCAGCTCCTCCGCGCCTACTGCGGCCGCCGCTGCCGCTGCGCCCTCGCGTCCGCTCGCTCTCGCGCACAGGCAGGAGAGAAGGAGGAAGATGGTGGAGACGGGAGGGGAGGCGCGCCCCCCCTTTTAACGCCGCGCGGAGAGGAGAGAGAGACGGTCGCAGTCGCCTGCAGCCGCAGAGAAGATGCAGGATCGCAGGTCTGCGCGCACAGGCGCGCAGACGAATATCCCGTGCGAGCATAACTGTTCGCCAGACGTCTGTAAACTATCCCGGACGTCTGGTCAGACGTCCGGATGTGATCCCAGACGTCCTTACAGACGTCTGGGGCACGCGCTCGTTACACATCATGATCAGACAATCTCAGCCGTCCCATCGAGAGATCAGACGACTTAGAGATGAGTGTGTCTACTCCTCTTCAACGTGCCCAACGCTCGCCTGTTTGATCACGCGTGGGCTTCGGCGTCAGATCGCACGTGCAACTTGGCCTTCATCTGAGCGTGCCACGTCTCGCCTCCTCACCTACACGATCACCATCCGACGACAAAATTTGGCTACGCGTGATTGCCTCTTCAATTTGAGGCAAGGAGGGCCTCAAACCTGTGCCTCCCTCTCGCGCGTTGAGCGCTCAACCGTTGCGCCACCCTTGACTTTGTGACATGTTTATGCTTAAACACTCGAGTGCTCTCGGCCATTGGATGATGATCCGACGGTCAAGATCGCTCGAGTGGTTGAGGAGGGAGAAAACAATAGTGAGATCTTGGCCAGTTTGGGCGGCTGTGATGGCGCCACGTGGCGCCATCATGGTCGTCCATCTTCGATGTTTTGTAGATGGTGCCACGAATGTTGAATTGGATTGATTTTTGTGCGGTTGGGCTGCGATTGTTGATCCGAATCTATCCATGCGGTTGGATTTGTCGTTTGTGGTGTAGATTTATACCACTTTTCCCCTTGATCTCTAATCTTTCTCGGACAACATCTAATACTAGGGAAGTCCGATCAGGGCGATGTTCGAGTCATTGAACTCCAATCGTCGCCTCGACCAAGTCTGTACGGTTGGATCTTCAATCCGAGGCCCCAATATGATATTTCCCTATTACCTGACCACAAAAAGAGGAAATTAACCTAAACTTTATACAACCTAATCTAAATGCATGATGATACATGTTATGGAATATTTATAATGTATAATGAAACTTTATGTCTAAGAACACGTAAAAATAGACGTTTATGTGATATAAACGTGTTTACATCACATAGTCACACTTGTCATGCATTTCACTACTTAGCCCAACTTCCCACATTGATCTTGTATCAGACTTGAAATCATCCACACATAGATTTTTATCTTCTTATTCCAACTTCCTTTCATCACCCAGTCTAAGTTAGTGAAAAGCAGAACATGCATTTGCATCCACCCTATTTAAACAATGAGGACATTGCATCATTTAAGCATGGGGGGGTGTAAATGGTGAAATCATTTTCTGAAATGCAATTATAGACACACATGCAGTTTATATAGTATAGTATTATTAAAAATACCAAAAAATTAAAAATTTTTGAAAGATTTGAAAAAAATTATAAAGTCAAAAATACAAAAAAATGTCAAAAATAAAAATTTCAAAAATACAATAAGGGACCTGAATAAACTTATTGTTAAGGGATAACTTCACAAAAAAGAAATTCTGAGGAGAAAGAAAAGTTTTGAAAAGAATTATAAGTGTTTAATTATGATCATATAGCGGAAAACAAAAATAAAATAAGTGTTTATGGACATTCAACCTTTACTGGTAAAACTTTCTGGGCCATTGTAGCTTGATTCGCTCTGGCTTTAACTTAATACACTTTAAGCTTTGACAAAATAGACCGGAATCACTTCTAACTTATGACGTATTCTTGTACCTGAGTAACTAGTACATGATTCGTTGGTTTGCTTTAGCTTAGGAGTCTAAGTAACTTTGGTTTATATTACACAGTATCGGGAAAGGCCTTGTGAACTTAAAATTCAACCATAGTGTTCATTAGGGAAGGTGGACTCCTTACCTGTGCCTACAGGTAGACTCTTCGTCATAGTCTTTAGTCTTATGTTTAAGAGAAACTATTTCCACCAAAGTACTCACCTACCAAAAAAATGTGCTCTACTAAATAAAGTTGTCGGAGACATATTGACATTTATTTTGAAAAAAAAATTAGAAAAAGTCAAAAAGAATTATCAAAAAAAGGCATTCTTTTGAATAAGTCAAGTATGTTCTCCAAAGTCTTCTAAATACTTTCCACCAAAAATATTTTTTAGGGTGCATTACAGATACTTGTTTCCACCAAATATTCTTTGAGCCACAACGTAATAAAAGTTGGGCTTGAGTCTTCCTCACTTTTTGAGAGTCGATCCGAAGACATAAGCTGAAGCTAGAACCAACCTGAACTTAAAAGGACGTGGAACCCTCGGAATGACTTTTAAAGTTCACTTGGTTAGTTCTGACCTTTCATTGAGCACAACCATAATCTCCTAGCTTTTGAGCCTTGTAAAACCCTCTGAGTCCTAAAAATCACATGTAAGGTTTAAATATCAAGAGTCCTTATTGGTTGAGAGATGATCTATGTTAAATCAGTCTTAAGTTCTGGTCAGTCTCCCTAAGTAGTTGGTTCTCACAATGTCCAGACATAAACACAGTTGACTTATCAAAAAAAATTTCAACTTAAAGATCACTTCTAAACACTTAACAACTTGAAAAAGAGGAAATAGATATCTCATCACACTTACCTAGCTGATGCTGAATGATTTGCACTTAATGAGTTGTTTGCTAAGGGACTAGCAAAACCAAAGCATGGGGGTATGATGAGGTGTGGCTCATCATAGCTAAAATGTCTAAGTTAAGCTATAAACTAGGTTAAATACTGTATAATTAACACAAGAAATGAGTTAAGTGTGAGAACTAAGGAAAATGACCTAAAACGTCCAATTTGTGTTAACAATGCATAATTAGGTCAAAAAATGAGATATTCTATTACACAAGTGTAATTTGATGATCAAATTGCAAATTAAAAACATATTTGGGTTTAAAAGTTCAAATTGAAAGTGAAATTATGTTCCTAAATGTTTAATTGTGTTTCAATAAAAACTTTATTGCATTTAGATATCATTAGGACCTTGCATTCATGACATTACAAATAGATCCTTCGTCTTTTACATTTTCATAAGCTAAAACTGACAGGGACTTGTTGGCATGCCGCCAGGGACCCATTTGCAAGACTTTAGGACTATGCTGCCATACTTCTTTCCAATTATGGGTTTCTTTGTAATTTTTCTATCTTTTCATCCTTAGTGGGCTTCCTTGCAATTAACCCAACTCACCTGATGCCACACGTGCTACTATTCCTTGCGAAGAACTCAAAGAATAGGAGATGATGATTCCTTGCATCCTCCATCTTGCAGCAGATCCTTCACCAATTTGCACGCACTCTCGTGTGTAGCCTCACCTCTCCTCCCAGATCCCATCCAACGATGCATATTTGGATTGAACCTTCCCGCCCTCGTCTCGAGTTCGTCCCACCGTTTACCATAACCATGCTTAATCTCACACACCGGTGACCACAATCACTCCTTCAGCTACTTACGTGACCTCCTGAGCTCACGTGAAGGGGATCATCTCCCTCCTACATTCTCGAGTTGGTCACTCTCGTCCACTCTGGTCTCTCTTCATTAAACCCCTGCTCCATTGCTGTGGCAATGGAGCTCACCTTCTTCTACTCCTCTTCGCTAAGGACATCATAGCACCTAAGGGCGACCCAAGGCTTCCCTAGCAAGCTTTCCCCTCCGCTAGAGTCCTGTCCTTCTCTTCTTCCTCTCCATCCACCAAGCAGAGACCCACAGGTCTCATTCATCCATGTAGTTAGGTTTGGATGCTTTCTAGATTAATTGTAGCTTTGTTAGTGTAGTATAGTTCAGTAGATGTAGTTTAGATGACAAATATTGTGATAAATTAGTTTAGATTAGAATAGTTTAGCTTAAGAACTATCTCGCTCTCTTCGATCAAGCCAGATCAGAGAGGTTTCACATCATTCACACTAATCATATAACTCCCTCACCACTCTGTAACACTGTCACATTCTCCCCTAGATGATGTAAATCGCATTTCACCCCTCCATTAGAGTTGAATTCAAATCTAGAAGCTTTCTAGCTTTTAGATTTGGATTTGCACTCAAATGCATTTAAGGGTTATTTCATTCATTACATTTGCTCATAAATGACCCTATGCTAATTTGGAATTATCTGAATTGTCAGTTTTCTCATATGTGGTTTTGATTTGATCTTAATCAGGGTTTTGGTTCATTATTGAGGAATTTGAGAATTTGAGATTCATTTTGAATAGAGTTCAGTGACTAATCTAAACTCTCTCTTCACGCTGTCTATGGCGTAAGATAGAGATTAGATTAGGTTTTTTGGGCTTTGTAAGTTATAACCTTATTTGAATGAGTCCTAGATTTGTCAAAGAAAGTTTTAAAACACTTTTGAATTGAAACTTAATGCTATTGAAATTTGGGTATGAATTTTCACCTTACACTGCTTAAAGTGTAAGATGAAGAATATGTAAGGATTTCAAGGATTACTGGGAGTTATATTTGGATTACCATGAATTCAGAAGTGTTAAGAAAGAGTTTGAGACGATTTGTCATGGAATTTAACTTGTATATCTCAGATCTGGAATGTAACTCTTCATTTTAGATCTGAGATGAAATTTGTTTTCCAAAAGCATTCAATGAAGATTTTTATGCATAGAATTGATTTTGAAGTTGACTTGTCTCAAGACTCCTAAATCATTACACAAAGGCGGCATAGCAGCTACATTCTTTGAGATTTAACCCTGATTTCACTGGATTTGAGGACTTTCAAAGCTTAAGGACACCTAGTTCTAGGTGTTACTTTCTGTAGAGATACTCAAGGCCCTAAATCAGGCCTTATGTAGGTTGTCGGCACTCCATTGTGTAGTTGAAGCAATAGTAGCTGCTGTGTGCTAATACAATAGAAGCTGCTATTGATTCTAGCTACTAAAACATAGGAGTTGCTGTGTACTGTTTGCTGGTTCTAAAATGGAATTGAGTTGGTGTTTTGAAAATTGAGGAAGCTGGCATGTGTGGAATGTTAGGATAATGACTACAAGCATTCGTGTACTCTTTATTGTTTTAAATCTAATTAGAAATGCTTATAATTGCTATTTAAGTTCATTGGTAGTTACATGTATATTGTTTAAACTGTTTAAATTGTGATTTGAGGAAAATCAAGATGAAAATCGTGTTTAAATGTTTGAGCATCCTATCTGTGCTATGCTGAATGTCTCTGAATGCTTTACTAGCTTTTCAACGCCTTAGAATCTATTTTAGAGCCTTAGGTTTCACTTAAAACACTCATCCAAGGTCACATTTGGGGCTAACTTGTAAATAAATAAAAATCATAAATAATTCATTAAAAAAATAAATTAAGCCGATCTTGAGTAAGATCAGGTATTTTCGTAGGTGGTTGCAAAATTTCAAAGTATTATGTACCCCCGACTTGGTAGAACATACCAGTCGAGGGTTTAGTATACTTTGGAATTTAATAAAAGAACTAAGATTCAAAATCACAAAAACAATTCTTTTATTTCTCATCTCATTCTTTCTCTCTCATCCCCTACCTCTATTATATATATAAAAATCATAAAATGCTAAAAAATACTCAAAATATACCTTGTATAGTATATTTATACTTGTAAATATAGTTTAATAGTAAACTGAATGTATATATAGTAAAATATGTAAATAATATACATAATGTACATAATATTGTATATCAGCCCAGGATTTAGTATACTTTAAAATTTAATAAAAGATCCAAGATTTAAAACCACAAAAAGAAGTCTTCTATTTCTTATCTCATTCTTTCTCTCTCATTCCCTACCTCTATCATATATATAAAAATCATAAAAATCCAAAAATGCTAAAAAATACTCAAAAAATACCTTGTATAGTATATTTATACTTGTAAATATAGTTTAATACTAAGCTGAATGTATATATTGTAAAATATGTAAATGATGTACATAATTAACTTATATATATTCTGTAAATTAAATTAAATATTCAGAATGATTTATTAGGTATATAACTTTATTGCATTATTATATCTTAATTTATATTAACTTAAATGTATATTATCCTAAATAACTATAAACACCTATGTATATACTTATAACCAAACCTAATATTGTATACATATATTTAACTAAGTATTATATACTGTACCATACCTGTAAATTAATTTAATTATGTAATTATAGTAGGTAATTAAGTTATTAAGTCAATTAAGTAAATTATTGACTTAAAATAAAATAAATTAGTAAGTTAAGTTAATACTGAAGTACTTTATCATGTATACTTGTATAATATTATTTTAAGTATTTTCAACCTATTTATACTGTATTTATAGTGTATTACAGTATTTATACTTAATTATGTATATAACTAACATAAACGTGTATTTAAATGTATATAAATTAAAATAAATATTCTAAAATAAATTACAAATGTGTAATAAATAGTTTATTATATAAATTAACTTTGTATAAAGTCAATTTCATGATTAATTAACCAATTTATACTTTAATTAATAAATTAAACTCTAAATTAATGTGCATAATTTCCTAACTTTAACTAATTTTAATATATATTTGAATAACTTATTTCCCTAAATTTTTTTTGAAACAAAACTTATTTCCCTAAATTAATTGTACAATTATGTAGACCTATATTAAAGCTTTATGAATATATGATTTAATTGAAGTTTAGAACTAATTATGGTCCTTAATTCGAGGGCTAAAATCATCAAATCAGCATGTGTGTGTTGCACAATACCTAATTATGCCCATAGAAAGTCCTACATCGTGGAGATGCATTCGCTTAACACCATATAAAATGAATTCAGTGGCTGAGCGCTTCAATTGTCAGCACTCGATGCACCTCCTCACCATTAACCTCTCCTCTCTCCTGATATGAGTATACTGAGCATATGTTTAAATAGTGCATGGGTCGGGGGCCTGCATTGTAGTTGGGCCTATATTGGGCATGTCGTAAGTCAGAATTAAATCGAATGAAAAATGCATCTAATAAAACTCGGGCTGGTCTTAAGTAGTAGTCTAGTCCCACCCGAAGGGGTGCTGTATATCCCACGAACTGGACCAGCCCACCCATAAGAAAACCTAATTTGGTCTAATGAACAATGAACCGGCTATTGTTAGTGATAGAGGGATCCAAAGAAAAAACTAAGTGTTGAACAAATAAAAGAGAAGAAGAAAAAGTGTTTGAAGAAATTTCCAAGTATTGGGATTGAGTTGTGTGTGTGTTGTGTGTGCGTGTATATGTATATATGTATAAGTATAAAATATATGTATACATATATGTCTAGTATATTATAATAGATATGTATATATATAATAATTAAAATATATGTAGATAATGTATAGAGATGTATAGTATAAATGTATATGTATATATGTAGAATATAAGAAGAATAGATACTGTTTAAGCCTTATACGTATATAAATAACCTTAAGGCTTTAGTGACAAAAATATCCATCACTGTAGATATGTATATATGTCAGTAAAACATGTTCTCTTACCGTAGATTATGTATATATTTTATTAAAAACTATATTGACATATATATATATGTTACTTATATATAGTTTATGTTACTAAAAATAATAATATGTTAATATAACGCAGTATAGCAAATATTAGTAGCTATTTTTGTACCTATACTCAGATATTTTCCACGAGAGTTGTACATAATTAACATAGCATAGTATTAGTTAGTTTTTAATGTCTGTTAGTTATAAATTTGTTTAAGGTATTGTAAATAAAATTAATTGATTATTTTGCATATAATTAAACAATTCATTCATTGTTTGACTTATTAATTCATGTTGTAAATAAAATTGGCATCTTTTGGAATAAAAGAACATTTTTGAAACACAGAAAGTGATGTATATCAATAACTACATCCTAATGAATGACCTAGAATAAACCAATAAAAATAAAGTAAATAAATAAAATGATATGACATCTGTTTGCATTGTGACAAATATATTACAACAACGACACCTAAAACATCATTTTTATTGCAACACAAATGTCTGCGATCAAAGGGTGGTAACTTTCATAAGTTCAATCTTAGAAATGGTGCATGCACTTGTAACAAGTGGCAGATAGATAGAATTCCATGTTCACATGTATGTGCGGTCCTAACATCTAGATGTATCGACATTGGCACATTCATGGGTCATTGGTATACATGGAAGTAGGAAACGTTTATTTATGAAGGCAAAATTGAGCCTATAGGTGACCCAAAATCATGGCAACCACATTTAATCCAACGACACATTCGATGGTAGGAAATGAAGCAAGAAAAGGGACGAGCAAAATCCTCTCGAATTTATAACGAGATGGATAATAGAGAAATGCGTCCAACGAATAGTTGTGGATTATTCTTACATGAAGGACATACTGTAATTCCCTACTTGGAGGGGGTGAGATATATGTGACATAAAATAAAGTGCGGAATTAAAATAGACAATCTCAAAAATAAGCAATCACACAAAAGACACAAGTATTTTTAGGTGGAAATCCAAACTGGGTGAAAACCACCACTTAACCCTCTTGAGTTAGGATTTCCTAATCGACCTAGTCGATCAAGTCCACTAAACCCAGTCACTTGAACAAGGGTGATTAAACCTCAATTACAACCACACTACTTAGACCGAGGGTAGTGTTCCTCAAAACCCCTTCTCTTCACAAGAAGGAATTTGTCTTGCGAAGGAGACGGGAATTCGCAAAGCGAATACCCAACCAAAGACAATAAAATGTACAACAATCCTATAGAGCCTCAAATATTTAACCCCGGCTTCTATAGGAGTTAGGAAACTTCCCTTTGGTGAAAGTGCGTCGATGTGACGACGTGAGTGCGTGAACCACGCAGCTGCGCTCTGTTGCTCTCATAGTCGTAGAGGGAGAGTGGGTGCGCAAGTTGGATGAGGCACTTGGATGTGGAAACAAGCCTTCGAGAGCAAGTGCTTCTTCTACTTCAATTTGACACATAAATGAGTGGAAATGTTCTTGCAAGGCATGTCTTACAAGCCAAGGGGTCCTCCTTTATTTATAGAGGGCCTAGCAAGGCTTTGGAAGGCCTTGGAAAGCTTCTATAGCCATTGGGTGCAAATCCAAAGAGAATCAGGCCGTAGTCAGAATTAAACATGATTCTGATAGGGTCATCAAACATCTGATCCTTGCATCAGACGTCTGGAAAACCTGTTTAAGATGTCTAGGAACTAAGTCAGACGTCTGATTCTAGGAAGATTTCCTTCTTGATTTGAATCAGACCTAAACTAGGTTCTAATGTATGTCCATCAGACGACACACAGGACGTCTGGCACTAGGTCTGAACGTCTGAAAACCTATTGTTCTGCGGAAATGGATTCTCAAGGAAGTACAACGGCTAGAAAATCTCTGAAGAAAGATTTTGGGTCAACCGAGGCAAAATGGTCATGTATCAGACGTATGGGGTCTTTTACGGACGTCTGATACGAGGCTAACGGTCATTTCCTCAATATTTACTAAGGCAGCTAATGCTCCACTAATTGGACGTTTGGCAAAGGCATCAGACGTCTGCTAAGACGTTTGGACTAAGGTCTGGACGACTAATTTTAACAGACAGAACCTACTAAGTTCAGCTTAGATGGTTTGGACGTCTGATCAAACAGTCAAATGTCTTAAAAATCAATATCAGACGTCAGATTTCCAGATTGGACGTCTAATAAGGCTGTCTGAACCCTATTTTGGTTTTCTAAGATCTTCACAGAAAACCTAAGTATCCTAGGGTACTGCAAGTGTTCCTAAGACTATTTTAAGGGTTCTTTGAGGCTCTTTAACATAAGACCTAAGACAGAAATAAAGAGCAAAACAAAGAAATAAAATTACATATAATAAGATAAAAGGAAATATATCATATTCTTCATCTCCTTCCTTCTTCAAGCCTTCGCTCTTCGCGAAACTCCTCCGCCTCTGTCCAGCTCCTCCAATCCTTCATGGATGTGAGCTAGAACTCTATCTAAACACTTCTCTCTATTTGCAATTTGACCTGAAAACTTGAACTCAAATGCAAATGTTAAAAGACACGTATTTTGTTATCATCAAAATAAACGATCATGGTGCTCTAGTACCAACACATACGAGAAGGGATTGCCCACAAACTCAAAATACTGGGTCCACATCCCAATCAGAACAACCACAACAATCTCTTTGCCCAAACACATCTCGATGTAATAGGAATGTGTATAAATGTAGTGTGTGTCAAAATACAGGTTACAATAGAAAGAATTGCTCAAGTAGAGGTATGATTTGTTCCATAATGCTTGGATTTTATATATTGTTAATTGGCTTATTATGCATAGTTTTTGTTATATTTCATCCTTTTATTCGTTAATGTTTCTACTTATCATTGTAGATGGAACCAGGATCACGTGATCAGAGGGTGTTGGATGGATAGGCAGGACATCGATCGACGACAGTTTAGGATGGACACGTAAGTTTTTATATTTTTATCTTCTCGATCCAGTAACTAAATTGATGAGAGTACTGTCAAAGTTGTTATCAATTCATTAGGTGTCTAATAAATGAGCTTTGATTCATTTACATCACCATTTAAAATAGAAGAGAATTTGATACTTCATTGCAATAACCAATTAGAATATAGTACATGTTAACAATTGAGCATCCATCCCATTTCACTCTAAATAACTAACTTCCAATTTTTTTTAGATAGAAATCATATTTTTGAATTTTGTGGTTTTCAATTTAGGAACTCAATTAGTCAGATATTCTGAATTATGAAACTTTCACACTGGTATTTAAGTAAAATTTATGATCCATATTCAAAATAAAAAACAATACGTACCAAACATAAACAATTAAGGTTGGAGTTATATACATCTCCTAGAAGCAAAGTGGTTGATTAACACTTTGAATAAATTATCTTTAATTTACATAAAAATATAAAACATCACTATCATCCTTGAAATCAATTTTTCAATGATCAACCGATTATCTTTAATTTACACAAAAATATAAAACATAGCATTTGTCACCATCGATATTGGATAACATAGCATCTTCTAGTGACATATAACAGAACTAACTTTAAAACATGTCAATGAAGATGAAATTATTCGTAAAAGAAAAAAAGCAGTAGAAATTCTCATTTCCAATATCTAATAGAACATTTAAAATTATGTAACTACAAGATTAACACTAAAAACACAAAAGAAATCGTAAGTTATGTCTTCTATGAAGCACTTGAGAACTATTACAGGAGCCTTAGAATTAGGAAGATGCTTAGCCCTGCTTTCTTGTTCTTTTTCCATTCGCATAGCAACAACCTCCTCCATTGCAGCTACTTCCTTCTCATTTTCTTGGCCTCTACTTCCATTGCTTTGGTCAAAGTATCCACCTTCTTTGCTAGCATCTTCAATTAACAATGTTGGGTAGAGATAACAGGATTCTCTAGAGATCAAAATGAAGATAGCTTGGGCTTTTCGAGGAAAAAACAATGAAGATAGATTGGTAGACGACCTTGGGGCTTTCGGGAAAAAATGCAAAACACAACAAAGGCATGCTAGGTGCAGCTAGATTTGGATGGCAAATGAAATATTTTTGAAAATGGGTAGGCACATATAGAACGTGAAAAGGGGTTGCGCATAGCGGTATTGAAGTATTCCTATCATTAAATCCTATCATTTTCGTTCATTTGTAATCTATGTTCGTAATTGCATATGTGAAATTGCTTCTTTTTTTTTTCTAGGTTTACTCCTGGCTTAAATGTAGACACTGAGATGGGATTGTTCAAGCAAATGCACTTGATGATTATGTGCAGGCATTGGTTGACGTTGCAGGCTTTGGAGGAATATCATGTATAGGATTTTTGTTGCTAGACTGGCACTTGATTACGACACTTGTTGAGAGATGGAGGCTAGAGATGCATACCTTCCACATGCGTCATGGGGAGATGACTATCACACTGGAGGATGTGGCCATTATTACCGGGTTGCCAGTGGATGGAATTACTGTCACGGGTGCCATGAATAATCCTAATTGGCTAGCATTATGCCAGAGGTTACTTGTAGTGGTGTCACTTGAAAGTCCAAGTCATGAGTGTAGATGACATGGTTGGCACAATAGTTTGGAAATTTACCGGTAGATGCTGATGAGGAGACGGGTAGACGCTGTGCCCGTGCTTATATCCTCTAAGCTCTAGGTGGGATCATATGTCCAGACAAATTTGGATTTTATGTCTCATTGGTGTACCTGCCATTGCTAGAGGATCTATAAGTAACTATAATTCTTAATTTCTATTAATTAATTTATTATTCTGCTTACATAAAGTTATATAAAGTTCTTTATAATCAGGTTGTACGTTAATACAGGTGGGTTCTGCATGTTTTGCATTTTTATATCAACACCTTTGCCTTGTAGCAGAGTATGAGACAGAAGATATTGCAGGAGCTTGCATATTACTCTAGATTTGGGCTTGGGAGAGATTTCCACACATTGCTCCAATAGTACATCAGAGGCCAAAGTGGCATAGGAGGCCACTTGCAGCACATTAGATGGCGGATTTTGGTGTCCGCAAACATCCACAGAGTGTAGTTATATCGCATCGTGATGCTTTCGATCTACAGGCACTCGAACAGGTATGTCATATTTGCTAGGTTTTTCTACTACTAGTAAAAAAACCTTTAAAGTAACACATTACACTTAATAATTCAAGTTGTTTGGTGGCCGTATACTCAGGAGTCAAGAGGTATTGTAACACATACCTGCATAATGTGTGGCAGGTCAGGACATATGGCGCGCTTGAGTACCACTTATCCACTTCCATATAGTGGAACACTACTTTCCAGATTGCGTCATTCATCAGTTTGGTGGACGTCAGGGCATCCCAACTGAGTGCGACACTGATGCAAAGCTGCATGAAATTAATCTAAGGGGCAAATTTGACATTGATTGGCCAACACATCACGCAGCACACAATCAACATTGGGGATCTTGCCATGAACACGTATAAATAGACCCCATCGATGAGCCTACAACCATACCAGACTACATGCCATGGTACCTCCAGATCACAAGGAGATTTGTGGGGAGACTTGGTGCTTTGGTTGATTTTAATTTTTGTATTTACACCCATGCTGATCTCTTAATGGACATATTTGAGAAAACAGTCAACGGACCAGAGTTAGCGGAGTTTCATGAGATTGCAAGAAAGGCCAAGCTTGTAAATGAGCAGACCGTTGCAGCAAAGTTTAGACCTATTGAAGTTGATGTCCCCTAGCACCATGTACCTCGACACAGCAAAGGTGAGGGTCGAGGATGGGGACGAGGGAGAGGGCGTGGACGAGGACCAGCACCAAGGAATGTCGAGGTACCACAGCCGCCTTTCCCTAAAGGTAATGCAATGGATGATGGAGGAGTGATTGTAGAGTAGCATGATATGGGAGAGGGTCCCATGCTAGAGAATGTTGAGGTACCAAAACCGCCTCCCCTTGAAGGTAATGCAATGGATGATGGAGTGGTTGTAAAGCAACATGATATGGGAGAGGGTCCCATACTAGAAAATGTTGAGGTCTCACAGCCACTTCCCCCTGAAGATAATGCAATGGATGATGGAGGAGCAGTTGCAAAGCGGCATGATATGGGAGAGGTATCATTGCCGCCACATATTGATGCATCTCATGTGACATCTTCCTTCGTGACACTGAGTATTCAACAATGCACTGAGGTCTAGATTACACCAAGAGCACCTCATAAGAGGTGAGCTGACGACATAGATCTAGGAGAGGGATCCTCATAGGTTGACACTCAAGTATTACCGTCTCCACTATTTGCACTAAATTTTGAAGAAGCTAACGAAGTTGTTGGATCACTTATCGATGACATTGACGATGGAGGTCACCTAAGTCCATTAATGTGTCACAAACTATGCAACAATACATCAGACGAAGGAGAAGAAATCCATAGCCTTCAAAATAGTAAGCCATTTATATTTTTTATCTATTGATTGTGAAAAAGTAATTGTGTTCCTTAAAATTGGTTTTATTGATTTTGGTAAAGTGGAAGTGGTACCTGGAGTGGAGTAATTGATCTTTTTAAGCAATATTGCTACAATAGATCATGCTTCTTGTCTTTTTTACATCAGATTTATTATTATTTTTGACTTATTTCTTTCTTTTGAAGGTGAGAGGCACATTATACAAAGGCAATTGCGAGAAGTGAATTATTTTTTTGGGTGTTTGGATGGTGTTTTATACTTTGATTTTTTTCTTTTTATGTAGCCTATATTGTAGCTTGTATATATATGGAAGTACATATACGTAATGCATTGTTCTCCTTTTGATGTGACAAATAGAACTTAGATGGATCATTATGTGAATAAGAAATTCATGCTTCTGTTTGTTATGTGAATAAGTTTTTTATTCATATATATATATCGATAGTTGTAAGGTGTTCTATGTAACAACATAGGTGGGTTGATGCATTGTGTTATAAAATAATCATAAGATGATTTTCATATAGTTGTGTGAATGTTTATTTTTTTTGTTGCAAGTGATTCAATGTTTTTATAGGTGTGATGAGGTTTTATTATATGCAGATAGTAGCTTGTACGAAAAAAAGTACAAAACTCATGTTTAATCAGTAGTCACGAGTTTCATATAAACTCATGACTTGTAATGATGACTTATTAATAAATGTGTCCTATCATTTTGTGAAAAATAAGCTTTGTTTGAAACTTGTGTTTGTTAGTCATGAGTTTTGATCAAAATCATACCTAGCAAACACGATTTCTGCACTATCTCTTCCAAACGTACCAAGGCATTGTCATAACTATAATGTATTAAACTCGTTGGTAATAACGACGATTTTTATTTAAAAAGTAACCCACCCAAAATCATGACTTTAAAAGACAATTTTGGTACAGGTAATAAAAAAAAATCCCCTCTACAGTAACTAAGGATATTTATTCCCTAATTACCTTAAGAATTTTCTTCCATGGGTATGCCCACAAGATTTGCTTTCTCTATCCAAAAATTTCTTTCCTTTCTCAAGTATGATTTTGATAAATTACCAAATGGTACCTTTAAATCTTATCTATCAAATATAATTCCCTAATTTTGCATGTGTGTGGACTTTTCGCCTCCTTCTCACATACATATGTAAAAAATCTAGAAGGACATAATAGGGGTGAGCATTTCATCGACTTAGGTAAGTTCAAGTTATTCAATTTCAATTTTGATGAATAAAATGATCACCACGATCCAATCAAATTAGATTGGGTTTGGGTTGATCAAAATTAGGTTTGGATGGATTTAGATGAGATGAAATTAAACTTTTGTAGACGTTTGTTAAGAAAGAGTTGTATTTTTTTAAAAATTACTTTACAATATGACAGTGATTAAATGTTTCATCCATCTTATAAAAATTTAAGAATCATCTATGAATAAATGAAATTTCTAAAATATCTACCAATATTATTTATAATCCAATTCACCAATATATTTAGATTTGGATTGGATGGATGAATGTGATTCATGAGATATCCAATTCAATATTTTAAATTATTTAAATAATTTAAATTATATATGTTAGATCCATCAATCAACCTAAAAATTTTATAACTTTTATAATTTATATCTTAACTCGACTCAACCTAAATAATCTAAATTAAATAACTCATTTTTAGTGATCTAGGTGGATTATTTGGGTTAACCGAAAAACACTCACCCCTGGCATTGGAAGGAACGATGATGGTATATTCATTCCCAGGGCACACGACGCCATTTAGACACGCAACCCCCTTTTTCAATAAAGAGAGTGTGTGTACGCTTCAATTCGACCCCGCAAGTTTCAATCTGGACTCAGCCTGTACTTTTCACCCTCCAGGTGACAGAAAATAACATTTTAGTCCAAACTCTTCACGGCTCGACGGCGCGCGCGAACATGTAATGGATACCAACCCCGAAATGCCCAAATCCTCACGAGACGGCGTCACATATCCCCTCTCACCTCTTTTACTATCCTATGCCAGCGGTTATCGGACCCAGACGTTCGCTCCACCCTTGGTCCCGCGGAGCACCAGACCGCGCAAAGCGGATCTTTCCCCTTCCCACAAAGAAACGACACTGTGCTTTCTTGCACCTCCACTGTGGAAAAGCTCCAGGGTGCCCACAAAGGAAAAGAGAGAGCAGCATCTCACTGTTCTCCATTTCTCGCTCTTTGGTACAAAGCTCTCCAGCAGTAGGATTGTGGAAGGGGGAGGGGAGATGGGGGGTCCTCTTGGGGCGATCATTGGGAGGTACCCAGGTGGGGGGGAAGGGGAGGGGGGGCAGGTGGGGGTAAGGATCATAAGGCGCAATCGCAAGTGCAGGGACGTGGCCTTCCTGGTGCTCTTCACCGCCTTCTGGGTGGCAATGATCGTCAACTCCAGCTTCGGCTTCAACCAGGGGAACCCACTGAGGTAAGGGCCTTGCAAAAGGCCTCGTCTTTTTTTTTCTTCTTGTTTTTGGCGAGGTTGCTCTTCAGTGTTAGTGGGAGGTGGGGGGTGAGGAGGGATTGGGAAAGTTGTCTCCTTTCCACTCTGATTGAGTTGCCAGTGAGGTTTCTTGTGATGGGCATTTTTCGGTTCTTGCTGTTTTTGTAAACCTCTGTGGTTTGGGTCGAAATGTGAGTGTGCGCTAGGTCTGTGGCCTTGCAAAAGGCCTCGTCTTTTTTTTTGGCGTGGTTGCTCTTCAGTGTTAGTGGGAGGTGGGGAGTGAGAAAGGATTGGGAAAATTGGCTCCTTTCCACTCTGACTGGGTTGCCAGTGAGGTTTCTTGTGATGGGCATTTTTGGGTTCTTGCTGGTTTTGTAAGCCGCTGTGGTTTGGATCGATATGTGAGTGTACGCATCAGTTCGGTGGTTTTCAGCTCGTGGGAAGTAACGGAAAGTGAAAAAAATTCGATTCCTTTTTCCGTTTTTTTGTTCCCGGTTGCATTGTTTCTTAAATGGGTGTTCTCTGTTTTTCCTTCTTTTGTTCACCACCCCCCCCCCCCCCCCCCCCCCCCCCCGAAGCGTCTTCTTGTTGGAAAATTCGAGTGTATCTTCGGTTAGTGGTTAGTAAGAGAGCGGCAAAAATCTGGTTCCCCTTTTTTCCCCCTCCTTTGCTTTCTGGCCTTTTTGGGGTTGTGGAGTTGCTTTCGAGATGCTTATTGACGGGAGTGCTTATGCCTTTTTAACGTTTTTTTTCTCGGAATTGGTGTGCTTTTGGTGGAAATTGTGGGAATGACATTCCCGGTGGAGGTTCAGCTGGTGGAAAGTTGCTGCTTTACAGTTCATATGTAGGGAAGGAATCAGTGGTTGTCAATGTCCGTAAATGAGACTTCCCTTGCTGAGAAGAAGCATTGCCTTGTAGCGTGGGGCTGTCCATGTCCGGTGATCTGTTGCATATTTTATTTTTCGCAGCATAGTTGGCAGTTGTCCTTTCATCTGATTGCTCTGTCCTGGAAAGTGCACTTTGTATGTTTTAAGGAAAATTTAACTCGTGGATGGTATATTCGAGCTAAATGGCAGTAGTTTTGTAATTTCAGCTGCTTTCAACTTCATATAATGGTTAGGCCATTTGACGTCCCTGATACTGTGCATAGCATTGTTTGTATTTTGATCTTGTACAGTGTTTTGGTATACTCTTGCTCTGCTACACACAATGTAAGACAAATGCTGTCCTAACATTTTCCAGACTTCGATAGGCATATCATTTGGCTCCATAGACTTTCCACATTTAATAAATTTTGAGCTTCCTCACTTATATGTGCCAAGCTAGTAAGTTCAGCATAAGCTTCCAAGCTCTCTCTCTCACCTTGCACAATATCCTCGCTAGCAGCTAGCACCTTTTCATCTTCATCCTTGATGTACGTTACTTAGGTAAGACCCTTGTTACTTCAACTACTTTGAATGCTACTTCAACTAGTTTGAATGTTTATTCAGCACATGGCTTATTGATGTCATATGTGCCATTTTCGTTTTTAAGGTTCCCTAATTGATCAGTTACCTTTGTGAATGACCTTTTGCCCTTTAAATCTTGTTATACCCCCTGGTATATCTATGCTTTATTTTATATGTAAGGGTATTTTAGTATTCTTTTTTTCTTTCTTGGAGTTGTAATTGTCCCACCACTCTCTTGATATAAAGAGAGGTAGGGTTTGAGAATAAAATGATTTTGCTCATTTTCCCAACTTGGTATTAGAGCAACGATCTTAGACCGGTGCCCTAGGTACCCCAACAAAGTGGGCCTTTAACCCATTCACCAAATCCTTTTCTTCTCCTCTTCCTCACTATTGTTGATGATCTCTCTCAATTGGCAGTAGCGTTGCCACCTCCTACTAGTAGCAGCAGCACCAACAACAGGAGTGCCAGACCCCGTTTGTAGCAGCGCGAGGAGGGGGGCCTCGTCGGCGCCACCGGTGGGCTGCTCGACCCCAACAGCGTTGCTCGGGAGCCCAGCAGTGTCGCCAGTGGGCTGGCTAGCGTAGCCTAGCCCCTTCAGGGGTTTGCGGCTGTTGCTGTAGGTCATTGACCTGCCGCAAGTCCCATTGGGGCGATCTGAGCGTGGATCTACATCTGATCTGGTTAGCGCATCTACATCACCTGTGTTGTAGATCATTGGTTTCATCATCCATCGACAGTCTGATCTTATTTGGGCTTGATTTACATTGGCAGCCTGATCTGAGTGATCTTCATATTATGATTTAAATTTTTTTTTTAGACTTTTTTTTGTCATCGGATTGGCATGATCTACCCCTGATTTAGTACTTTAGAGGTTTGTTTCTTGGTGAATTTGTGGTTTTACGATATCAATATGGCTTCCCTTGATATTGGTCCAAGCACATCTACCACACAGAGGTTGGCGGATGATCTAGTGACTATTGCCCAAAGTGAGTATGAAAGACTACTCCGAGGTCTTAGCCATCATGATGGGCTCCAGGGAGCCACTGAGTTGGGCTCTATTGCATATGACAGAAATCGAGGTAGTGCATAGTGGTTTGTTGATTTAGGGGCTTCATGGCGTCTCAGTAGAGATCGGGATCATTTTACCCATCTTAGTTCTATACCTGCAGGTAGGACAGTGTAAGTTGTAGATGACAGGCACTCCAGGATAGTAGGTCAGGGGGAGGTATCGGTGACTCCTACTTCGAGGTTACCTGATGTTTTTTATGTGCTAGACTTTCTTATGAGCTTACTCTCAGTTAGTGAGATTACTAAGGAGCTTAATTGTCGTGCAATCTTTGATGATATGGGCTGCATCATTCAAGACAAACTGACAGGGAAGACTATTGGTAGTGGAAATGTAGAGGGTAGAATTTATTGTTTGATTCCGACTCCACTTGTCAAGGAGAAGTATCGTTTGCCGTTGAGAGTGTATTTTAGTGGCATTTTTGACTTGGACATCTTCCCCTGTATAGCCTCTGACGGGTCATTTCACATATCTCTTCCGCAACTCGGATATGCTGTGATGCGTGCCAGATGGGCAAGCACCATCGTATCTCCTACCTGGTGAGTACCCGTTCTGGGTTCCTTGTTTTAGTTATTGCACATGGATGTGTGGGGGCTAAGTCGAATACTAGATATTTTGGGTCAGTAGTTCTGGATGACTTTTCTCGCCTATCATGAGTATTCTTGTTGAAGAATAACTCAAATGTTGGTTCTGTCATTGAGCATTTTATGGTGGTGATTAAGACTCAGTATTTGGCTGCTATTAAAGTAGTCAAATTTGATAATGCACTTGAGTTATGTATCACGAGGTTGTCTGCATTTTACATGTCACATGTGATAGTGCACCGGACTACATGTGTTCATACCTCTCAGCAGAATGGGGTGGCTGAGAGGAAACATCGACATTTTTTGGATGTAGCCTGCACTTTGTTGATTCATTATAGTGTGCCTCCATTATATTGGGGTGATGCAGTCCTCACAGCATGCTATTTAATCAACAGAATGATAAGTTTAGTGCTTCATGAGTAGATTCCTTGGCACATAGTGCATCTTGAGCGAGAGCTTTTTCACGTACCAACACGTGTCTTTGGCTGCACTGCTTTTGTTTACCTACTCTCTCTAGGTCAAGATAAGCTTGCACCTTGAGTAGTTAAGTGTGTGTTCCTGGGATACTCACAGACTCAGAAAGGATATAGATGCTTGGATCCCATTATTGGTAAGTACTATGTGAGTGTTGATGTTACTTTTTATGAGTCCATTCCATACTTTTCTACATCTGCTCGGAGTCTATCTCCTGAGGTTATAGAGGCCCTCATGCCTATACCTCATATTTCCTTGGAGGAGATACCTGTTTCTGCTCCTCCGACCGCTAAGATTGGACTCATGAGGTTTTCTGAGCTTACTATTACCTACAGATGACCTCATAGTATTTTCCAGATGCCAGCTACATAGACATCACCCTCTCTAATCCAGGTGATGATGGATAGTTTGCGTACTGATGATACATGATCTAGTGGTGATGCTACAGGTCCAGATATGGATGTTCCTACCATAGAGTCAGTATAAGAGGATTAGGTAGATGATCTTGACTTTCCTATTGCTATTAGGAAGGCACCCCGCACCTATGAGTCTAGGTACCGTGTTGCAGGTAGTCTGGCTGCTGATGGCCTTTGGTCAGCTTTTAGGAGTTTTTGCCGTGCTCTTTTTGCCATATTTATCCCCGCTACCTACCAACATGCCATACTTGATCCAAAATGGCGTTAGGCCATGGAGGATGAGATTGTTGCTCCTACCTCACGTGGCACTTGGGAGCTTACACCTTTACCAGAGGGTGTTACAATGGTTGACTACAGATGGGTGTTTGTAGTCAAGTATAATCCAGACGGGTTAGTTGCACGCTATAATGCTTGACTTGTTGCCAAAGGGTTTACTCAGACATATGGGGTGGATTTCTTTGACACTTTCTCACTGGTGGCTCAGTTATCTACAGTGAGGATTTTGTTCTCGGTGGCAGCTCAGCGGATTGGCATCTTTACCAGCTTGATGTGAACAATGCCTTTTTCTATAGGGATTTGCAGGAGGAGGTCTATATGCAAAAGCCTCCCAGTTATGAGGTTCAGTGGGAGTGTGTATGCAGATTGTAGAATGCCATTTATGGCCTCAAGTGGAGTCCTTGTGCTTGGCTCCAGAAGTTATCCCAGGTGGTTGAGTCTGTTGGGTTTTAGAGGTCGTCTGCAGACCACTCTTTGTTTGTTAGGAAGATAGGTAGTGGTATTACTATTCTTTTGGTCTAGGTGGATGACCTGATTGTTATAGGAGATGCTTATGAGGGGATAACTGAGATCAAGAGATGCCTAGCTGAGCGGATTGTGATGAAGGATCTGGGTTTATTGAGACTCTTCCTTAGGATAGAGTGGCTCGCAGTAATAGTGGCATTGTTTTGTATCGGAGGAAGTATGCTTTAGATTATTGTAGGAGGTTGGTATGCTGGGAGTTAAGTCAGCAAATATACCCATTGATTCTAAGGCACATCTTTATGATACTGAGGCTGAGGCAGTTGATAGCAGGTCATATAGGCAACTTATGGGGAAGCTTTTATACCTCACTATCACTAGACCAAATATATATTTTGTAGTTGGCAGATTGAGTCAGTTTATAGTAAGCCCACTAGACAGCACTGGGATGCAGCGTGGTCCTTAGATATCTCAAGAAGGCTCCTGGACAGGGTCTTCTATTCATTAGAAGGACATCCATGACTGTGGTGGGCTATTCAGATGTAGATTATGTAGGATGTCACCTTGATTGGAAGTTTTTGCATTTATGTAGCTGGTAATCTTGTAACCTGGAAGAGTAAGAAACAAATGACACTCTTCAAGTCTAGTGCAGAGTCAGAGTTCAGGGCGATGGCCTAGACTGTAGTTGAAATGATGTGGATTTGGTCTCTCCTGATTGACTTACATATTAAGATAGATGGGGCCATGGAGATGAGGTGTGATAATCCAGTAGCTACCTATATAGCCAACAATCTCATATTTCATGAGCGCACGAAATATGTGGAAGTTGATTGTACTACACTAGAGATATTATCCAGAGAGGATTGGTCTACACAATTTCAGTATCTTCTGATGACTAGACAATAGATATATTTACCAAGTCTATTATTAGATCTAGTTTTGATGTCTGTTGTTCTAAGCTGAGTATGATTGACATTTATGCTCTAATTTAAGGGAAAATGTTATAACCCTTGGTCTATCTATGGTTTATTTTCTATGTAAGGGTATTTTAGTGTTCTTTCTTTTTTTCTTGGAGTTGTAATTATCTCACCTCTAACTTGATATAAAGAAAGGTAGGATTTGAGAATAAAATGATTTTTCTCATTTTACCAACTAATCCTATTTCTTTGAAAGTGATATCTAAACCTTTTTTAATTCATGTTCCAAGGTGCCCCTTTTGAGTTTAGGTAGGCTCTTAGTCGTTTGGCAAGAGATGCTTGCTCTTAAAGGTGTATGCACTAGGTCCCCAGAGATGCTTTGTTTAAAATTATCATACTACATAGAAAAATCAAGGAAAATTGTTTCCTTTATTGATGCCTCAAAGACTGCATCTTCCATATATACCTAATACTGAGAGTCTTCCACATGTCCATTAAGGTCTCTCCTCAAGAGCTTCGTCTCTTTGTGAAAATTCCTTGGATGTCCTCATCCAAATTCTTTTAAAATTTCTGTTTCATTGCCTTTTGCAATCCAATTAGGAGATACTAAGAATCAAGGCTTTAATTGCTGATTTTGATGCCATTTCAGCATATTGGAAAAAGGGGCATGCTGATGGCATGTGACTGGTACACTTGGGAAATCTCATAAAAAGCACAAAAATGGCTTAATGTGACTATTTTGAGTTAGAATTTTACAAAACTAAGTAATTCATAGTTGCTAAATTCGCAAATAAATCCTTATTCTATTCACAAATCGGAAGGAGTTTCATGATTTCTGGCATGATAGCATATACAACCTGAACTATCTTTGGAGAGAAATACAGTAGTAATATGGAAAATATCAAACAATTAATAGGCCAAAGTGCCCAACTTTGAAATGTACAAGCATACATGACAATTAAAAGTCACCTTCTAAATAATAGTTAGCACTTTAATGGTATGTGTGAGGATCTAGTGCAGTGACGGTGGAGGCAAATTGGTATGGAGAGGCACCATGTGGAACCTCTAATGCGTGGATGAAGTTCACGCAAATTGAGAGAGAGAGGGAGGAAATTCACAGCAAAACAGAGAGAGGAGTTTTTGGAATAAAATTTGAAGCATTCAACTCACCTCCTAAATGACATATGGCTCTCTTTTTATAGAGAGCACTATTCCAATTCTAAAAATACAAAATAGAATAATACTCTTAACTACTTACTAAAAACAGTAATTAATCAAATCACTATCAAATCCTAATCAAATATACTCCAACCATCAAATCTAAACTACTAAACTTAGACTCCTAAGAAAAGGAAACATGAAACAAAGCCTACGACCCCTTGTTGCTGACTAGTTGACCACATGGACAGTCCACGTGGCCATCTGAACTGCCCACATGGCATTATTCCTCTTTACACTCCCCCTCAAGTCAAGGCTGAGAAGGACGATGACTTGCTCTTATGGTGAGGCTAGATGCCCCACCATTCTTCTTCTTCATTAGCCGCGGACTCGGAGTTGGAAGAAATTGCCGTGCGGCTTTTGGCAAACCTCCGTAGTTGAGGTCTTATTGGTGGCCTCCAAAGTCGTTGCTGTAGCTGGCGTGGTCTTCTTCTCCTCGAAGAACATGGCATGGATCATCTCGAGATCTTTGGGGGTAAGGTTGGACTTGCATGTGGTGCTAGAAGGCCCATGTGGTGGCCTCCCAAACTTGTCCTAGCATTTCTCGGAGAGGTGATTGATGCACCCACAATGGATACATGGGGGATAGGTGTGATTGGATCCACAGTCACAGCCTCTCTCCTGTGCCCCACACCAACATTAGTTGTGGCATGTGCGGAGTTGTTAGTGGACACCATTGTCTTGACCTCTAGGACCTCCATCTTCTTAAGCCGACTATAGATGGTCTTCATGTCTATCTTCCCGTTGGAAGCCAGAATCTGGTCATGTGCTGGATGGTATCGGGAATGTAAGCTTGACAAAAATTTTGCTTCTTGCCACTTTGCTTGGGTTTCAGCTTGCTTATCACAACAAAGAGGCTAAAAAATGTCTAACTCCTCAACTAAGGCCTCTACCTTCGCATAGTAGTTAGCCAAGGGAAGATCTCTTTTGCTTGTAGTCCAGATGAGTGTGTAGAGATCGGTGATGCGCATGTTACTCGTCTTTTGGGAGTACCTTTTCTCCAAGGTCTCCCAGATCTCGAATGCGCTCTTTTTTTACAACATGTTTGAGGCGATGCTGGGATCAACGAAATTCATAATTCAGTTCATCATCGTAGAATTCTTCTTCTCGAGCTTCTTCGTCGCGTCATTGGTATCGGAGATTTCTTCAAGAAGTACGTGTAGATTGTCTTGGCCTCCCACGAAAATCTTGAAGGCTCGAGCCCACAAGACATAATTTGACGTGCCTTGAAGCTTGATGGTTGTTCCTTGAACAACCACCTTGGCTTCTCTAGTTGACAACTGGGCTTCGGTGTCTGCCTTTTTCCTAATCAACAAGTTTTCTCCTTCTTTGTTGCTTTGCATAAGGCATTGGATGTAGTAGTGAGAAGATTCTCACGTTGGGGAAGCTCTACATGAACATGTGGCCTTTGTAACAACTTGAAGAATTTCATGCACCAAGAGATTTTTCTCTTATGTGTGTTGTTAACATATAGGGATTTTTATGTTTTTATATTTTTTCCTTGTATGGGCTTAACTTTACTTTCACTCCTTGGTCTCTCTCTATATAAGAGAGTCTAGGGTTTTCTATATTGAATTGAATCATTTCAGCCAACTTGGTATCAGAGCAGTGGTCCTAGACCGGTGCCCTGGGTATCCCACCCAAGTAGGCCTCCAACCCATCCACCCAATCCTTCTCTTCTCTTCTTCCTCACTGCTGCTGGTTCCCTCTTAGCCGGTAGCAGCAGCACCAACTGCAGGAGCATCAGCCGCCTAGGTGCAGCAGCGCGAGGAGGAAGGGGGGGGGGGGGGGAGGCCTCGCCGGTGCTGCCCAGCGCCGTCGGTGGGCTGCCCGAGCCCAGTGGTGTCGTCTAGCACGCTGGCCGAGCCCAGCAGTGCCGCCTAGCGCCGTCGGTGGGCTGCTCGATCCCAACGGCACCATCCAATTCTGCTCCTCCTCGTGGTTGCTTAACCGTTGCTCGACCACTGCAAGTGCCCAGATGGTTCATCTGCTGCTGCCATTGATGGAATGTTGATTGCTGCTATTGCTTCAAGAAGTTTGGAGTGACGAGAGATTGAAGTGCACACACACACACCAAGGTTGATAGCAGTCGAATCAAGAGAGTAATCCATTTCCTTAGGAGAGTCATCTGCCACTTTTTCTTCTTCAGATCTATTGGTGTTTGCCGAATGGTGGTATGACTTTCTCCAGTTTTATGGATTATTTTTGTGGTGTGTATTCCCCATATTGATGGTTGTGTGGGGTGTGTATTCCTCGTATTGTATGATCCTTGGGGTGTGTTTTCCCCTTTTTCCTTGAATGTGATCTATTTGATACTTATGGCAGAATTTGCGAGTCTCGTACATAAGGAGCATTACAAGAGCCACCATGGAGCAGGGTGGCTGATTGACTCTAGCGCGTCATAGCATCTGTGTGGTGATCATACCTCTTTTCGTTCGCTACAATCTGTTCCCCCAGGAAGGACTGTACAGGTTGCTGACGGTAGATACACCCTAGTTAAGGGTAAGGGGGAGGTGTCTGTGACCCCCAGTTTGCAGCTATTTGGTGCATTGCACGTACCATAATTCCCACTGAGTCTGTTGTCAGTGAGCAAAATCACGAAGGATCTCAACTGTAGAGCCATCTTTGATGATGTTGGATGTGTTGTTCAGGACAAGCTCACTGGGAGGACCGTTGTCAGAGGCATGGAGGAGAATGGTGTTTACCGTCTGGGACAGGAGCCATTTGCAGGGGTTACTCGATATGGTAGCAGGAGTGTTCTAAAGTGGCATGCTCGTCTTGGCCACTTGTCTCTGAATCGCCTCAAGAGGGTAATACCACATATTTCCCCAGCTACTACCATACAGTGCGATGCTTGCCAATTGGGTAAGCACCATCGATCCTCTTTTCCAGTTAGCACATCTCCTGGATCTTCGACATTATTTCAGTTGCTCCATATGGATGTGTGGGGATCGAGCAGAGTCCCAGACCGGATGGGACACTGGTACTACCTGGTTGTCGTAGATGATTTCTCTAGAGCCACATGGGTGTTTTTGCTGAAAAGCAAGGCAGAGGTTGGAAGATGCATAGAGACCCTTCTTTTGAAGATCAGCACACAATATTCAGCCACAATGAAGATAGTGCGGACTGATAATACTCTTGAGTTTTGCACTACCAGACTTAAGGAGGTCTATAGGACCCGTGGGATTGCCCACTAGACTACTTGTCCTCACACTTCACAACAGAATGGGGTTGCAGAGAGGAAGCACAGGCACTTGTTAGATGTTGCTCGTACACTATTAATTCATCATAATGTACCGCAGAGATACTGGAGGGATGCAGTTCTGATAGCGACTTATCTCATCAACAGGATGCCCAACTCAGTTCTTCAGGAGCAGATACCGGTTCTTCTTCTGCATCCAGACGACGAGTTATTTCATGTGCCTCCTAGGACCTTTGGATGTGTTGCATTCGTCTATGTGCCGTCACTTGGTCATGATAAGCTGGCTCCCTGTGCTATCAAGTGCGTATTTTTGGGGTACTCTAGGACATAGAAGGGGTACTGTTGCTATGATCCTTTGCAAAATAGATATTATGTTAGTGCTGATGTGACTTTCCATGAGGATACACCATATTTCTCAGTTACTGGACAGAGGAGCTCTTGTAATGATGTTGCCTTTTTTCCCTTACCTGTTCCGTGTACAGAGACTCAGGTGTCTATTTCTCAGTCCAGACCTCTAGCTGATAAATAGATGAGTTCTTTCTCCCGGGATGACTTGGAGAAATTGCACGGGCCATTGCATACCTATCACAAGCATCATACTTCCTTTCAGAGGCCTCCTCTCTCACCAGCAGCTGATGGTTCACAGGTAGTTGAGAGGGTACCTGATGCCAGTGACAGTTTGGTTAGACCAGACTTCCCAGACAGTGCAAATCACCACAGTGGTGAGGCTCCTTTTGCAGCAACTCAGTTAGAGGTACCAGATGATTCAAATATCCCTATTGCCATTAGGAGGGCACCGCACACTTGTGAGTCTAGATACCAGGTCACAGGTAGCTTGGCTACCAATGGTCTTGCTCCTCAGTTTAGCAGCTTCTGTCAGGCTTTTACAGCGTCACACATTCCGTCTATCTACCAGCAGGTCATGCTTGATCCGAAGTGGCGTCAAGCCATGGAGGATGAGATGGCAGCACTTCGAATTAGACAGACTTGGGATCTCATCTCACTTCCTACTGGCGTACGACTGGTTGGCTCCTGATGGGTCTTTGCCTTGAAATACAACCCTGATGGATCTATTTCAAGGTATAAGGCCAGGCTAGTAGCAAAGGGGTTCACTCAGACATATGGGGTGGACTTCTTTGATACTCTCTCCCCTGTTGCGCGGTTTGCCACTGTCCGGATACTTATTTCTGTTACTGCTCACAGAGACTGGTCGTTATACCAGTTGGACGTGAAGAACGCCTTTCTCTATGGTGATCTTCAGGAGGAGCTTTACATGCAGTAGCCCTCGGGTTTCGAGGTTCAGGGGGAGTGTGTGTATAGATTACGAAAGGCAATCTATGGTTTGAAGCAAAGTCCCAGGGCATGGTTTCAGAAGCTATCAGAGGTGCTCCACCAGATTGGTCTGAGTCGCTCCACTTCAGATCACTCATTTACTAGGAAGATTGACAGGGCGACTGTGGCACTTCTGGTATATGTTGATGATCTTATATCACCGGAGATGACAGAGATGGGATAGATGAAGTTAAGAGGTACCTATCGGAGAAGTTTGTCATGAAGGATCTGGGACAGTTGAGGTATTTCTTAAGCATTGAGGTTGCACCTGGTAGGGATGGAGTGGTGCTTTCACAGAGGAAGTATGCTCTTGATCTTCTTCAGGCGACTAGCATGTTAGCAGCTATGGCTGCAAATATTCCCATGGATCCCAAGGTCCACCTATATGATGAGAAATCTGAGGTGGTTGACGGTAGAGCATACAGGCAGCTGGTGGGTAAGCTTCTTTACCTCACCATCACTCATCTAGACTTGTCTCTGTCAGTTGGTAGGCTTAGCCAGTTTATGGATAAGCCAATTAGGCAGCACTGGGAGGCTGCAATGCAGGTGCTCAGGTATGTGAAGGAAGCACCTGGACGAGGATTATTATTCCGTAAGGGAATGCCCATGGGGTTTGTAGCATACTCTGACGCTGATTATGCTGGCTGTGTTGGGGACAGAAAATCCACCATAGGTTTTTGCACCTTTGTTGCAGGCAGGCAACCTAGTTACCTGGAGGAGCAAGAAGCAAGCGATTATATCTAGATCCAGTCAGAGTCAGAGTACAGGGCCCAGACAACCACTGAGATGGTTTGGGTCAAGTCAGTTTTGTCAGATCTTCATGTTTCTCTGGATAGCTCTATGGAGATGCGATGTGACAACAGAGCAGCGACCTACATTGCCAATAACCCTATGTTTCACGAGAGGACAAAGCATGTAGAGATTGACTGTCATTACACTCGAGATCTCATTCAGCGTGGGAGTTTACATACCACGAGTGTTACTTCTAAGGAGCAAGCTGCAGATATCTTCACAAAGCCCCTGGCGAGATCTGCCTTTGAGGCGTGTTGTTTCAAGCTAAGCATGATAGATATTCATGCTCCAGCTTGAGGGGGAGTGTTAACATATAGTGATTTTTATGTTTTATATTTTTTCCTTGTATATGCTTAATTGTACTTTCACTCGATCTCTCTCTATATAAGAGAGCCTAGGATTTTCTATATTGAATTGAATCATTTCAACCAACTTGTGTTTTCTCCCTCTTCATGGTTTGCAAGCACGCCAAGAAGCCTAAATTGGAGGCTTTTATACCATGTGAGGATCTAACGATTCTACTGTAGCGACGGTGGGAGAAAATTGGCGTGGAGAGGCACTATATGGAACCTCCAATGCATGGATGAAGTTCACGCAAATCAAGAAAGGGAGGAGTTTACGACCAAACAAAGAGAGGAGTTGTTTGAATAAAACTTAAGCATTCAACTCACCTTCTAAATAACATATGGCTCTCTTTTTACAGAGAGCATTATTCCAACTCTAAAAATAGAAAATAGAATAATACTCTTAACTAACTAAAAATAGAAAATAACCAAACCACTATCAAATCTTAATCAAATTTTGAATATATAAAATCTAAATACTGGGAAGAAACGAATCACTTAGTTTATTCCAAAGAACCCCATACCTCTTTATATAGAAGAGATGTGAGGAAAATAACACTACATGTCCAAAGGGAAAGGAAAATAAATAACATGCAACATAATAAAAATAAACTAGTGGGGATATGCTAACACTTCCCATCAAGTTGGAGCATAGATGTCAATCATGTTTAGCTTAGACCAACATGCGTCAAATGCTCCACGTGGTAAGGACTTCATGAAGATGTCAACTGTCTGGTGCTTTGGAGCAACATATGTTGTGTGCAATACCCCATGCAGGATCAAATCTCTACTATATTGGCAGTCAACTTCAACATGCTTGGTGCGCTTGTGGAAAATGGGATCATTGGCAATATACATGGCGGCCTTATTGTCACATGTCATTTCCATGGGCTCCTCACAGATCCTACAAGAAAGATTTAATCCAATGGCAGTCTGGGCCATGGCTTTGTATTCTAACTCAATACTAGAACGAGAGACCACAACTTGCTTTTTACTCCTCTAGGTAATCAGGTTATCTGCAACAGAAATATAGAAGCTTGTCGTAGACTTCCTATCTGCCACACACCCTGCATAATTTGCATCTGAATATCCTACCATAGTCATAGGAGCCCTAATTTGACAAAGAATACCACGTCCAGGTGCCTTCTTCAAGCATCTAAGCACTTGCATAGCAGCCTGCCAATGCTACTTGGTTAGCCTATCCATGAACTGACTAAGGTTGTCTAAAGTACGTGCAATATTGGGTTGTGTAATAGTAAGATAAAGTAGCTTGCCAACCAATTGCTTGTATGATTTGCTATCAATTGCCTCTGCCTTTTCATCATGAAGATGTGCCTTGGGGTCCATAGGAATGTTGGCTGGCTTGGACCTTATCATACCTGTCTTCAGAAGAACATCCAATGCATACTTGCATTGAGAGAGAACAATCCTATTTCTACTCCTAGCAACCTCGATCCCCAGGAGGTATCTAAGCTGGTCCAGATCTTTCATAACAAACTGTCGTGCAAGAGACTTATTGACCTGGCTTATCCAGTCTCATCATTACCGGTGATAATTAGGTCATCCACATAAATTAGGAGTGCTACCACGCCGTTCTCTATTTTCCTGACAAATAAAGAGTGATCGAGGGAGATTTCTGCGTCGTCATTTTTTGCAACACATCTAAGAGCTTTTGAAATCATCCTCTCAGGATCTGCTTTAGGCCATATATGGCTTTATTGAGTTTGCACACACACTCCCCCTGAACATCAAAACCCGGGGGGTGCTACATGTAAACCTCCTCTTTAAGATCGTCACAGAGGAAATCGTTCTTCACATCAAGTTGGTGCAACTGTTAATCTCTGTGAGTCACAACTGAGATAAGTACACGAATAGTGGCAAGGCATGCAACATGGGAGACGATGTCAAAGAAGTCCACCCCATAAGTCTGGGTGAACTCATTCGCTACCAATCTTGCCTTATACCTTGAAATAGACTCATCAGGGTTATATTTCAAGGTAAAGACCCATCTGGAGCCAACTAGTTGTGCGCCTATAGGAAGTGTGGTGAGCTCTCAAGGCTATCTACTTCGGAGTGTCGCCATCTCTTCTTCCATGGCTTGATGTCACTTTGGATCAAGCATGGCCTACTGGTATGTAGACGGAATATATGAGATTGTAAGTGCTCAGTAAAATCTGCCAAATTTAGAACTAAGGCCATCAATAGCCAAACTGCCTGCAACATGGTATTTGGATTCACACATGTGGGGTCCCTTCCTAATAGCAATAGGAAGGTTAGAATCGTCTGACACTTCTGTCTAAACATCTGGAGAAGGAACATTGCTACTGTTGTGATTAGCATTATTAGGAGGATTAGGTCTGATCAAACTGTCACTGTCGCTAGATACCATCTCAACAACTTGTGGAGCATCATTCGCGAGTGGGGAAGGTGGCTTCTGTAGTGTCATATGAGGTCTACTATATGTGCGCATCGGACCATGTAATGTCTGGAAATCATACAAGGAGGTCCTGGAGCCTGAAGAAGTAGGCAGAGATGTGGAGACCAGAATTTCCTCCAAAGGAATGGGAGGAACATGCATAGGAGCCACATCATCATGAGAACTCAACTCTCCAACAACTGATGAGAACTCAACTCTCCAACAACTGAAAAGAATAGTGTGGTCTTATGGAATGTCACATCAGCACTAGTGCCTGTTATGGATGGGATCGTAACATTGGTACCCCTTCTAACTCCTGGAGTGCCCTAAGAACATGCACTTGATAGTGCAAGAAGTAAGCTTGTCACAACCTGGTGATGGCACATGAATGAAAGCAACACACTCAAAGGTCCTTGGAGACATATGAAAAAGCTCACCATCTGGATGTAGCTGGAGAATCGGTATCTGCTCATGGAGAACTAAGCTTGGCATTCTGTTAATGAGATAGCATGTGATGAAGGTTGCATCCCCTTAGTATCTCTGTGGGACATTATGGTGGATAAGAAGAGTACGGGCAACCTCTAATAAGTGTCTGTGATTCCGCTCTGCAACCTTGTTCTGCTGCGAGGTATGGGGACAAGTAGTTTGGTGGATGATCTCACGAGCCTTGCAGAACTCTATAAGCCTTGCAGTGTAGAACTTGAGGGCATTAACTGGCCGTACAATTTTCATGGTAGCAAAGTACTCTGTCTTGATCTCCAAGAGAAGAGTCTTTATAACACCTCCAACATCTTCTTTGTTCTTCAAAAGAAACACCCAGGATGCTATGGAGAAATCATTAACAACTATAAGATAATAACGATGTCTCATATTGTCTGGAACTCTACTCGATTCCTAAACATCCATATGAAGTAGGTCAAAAACAGTTGCTCATCCACTGGTAGGAAAAGAAGATCGATGACTTGACTGACAAGTGTCACACCTAATAGTAGTAACAGGAGAGAAGTGGAATCACCCTCCTCAGGCGATGCAAAGGCTAGTGACCTAAATGAACATGTCATTGTAAAGCACTCCCACCATCAGACATGCTGGCTCCTACAAACGATTCTTGCCCAAGTTGATAAATACCATTCTTCTCTATGCCTTTGGAAATAGTCTTTCCAGTGAACTTATCCTGGATGATACAACCAACATTATCAAAGATAACCCTGCAATTCAGGTCCTTTATAATCCTGCTCATTGATAACAGGCTTATGGGAAACTCTAACACATGTAATGCTCTTGGCCATTGAAAAGTGGGGGTTACGGACACCTCCCCCTGACTAACAATAGGAGCGTGTTTGCTGTTAGCTACCTGCACTGTTCTCCCTAGGGCGACAGAACTAAGTGATCAGAAATAATTCTGATCACCACAAAGATGCTATGAAGCATCAGAGTCAACTAACCATCTTGTACCATGATGACTCCTGTCATGCTCTTGATGCATTAAGCGTGCATGCTCCACCGTTCCTGTCGTAATAGCGGTATCCAATGCCCTATTTGCTCATCCTGAGATTGACATTGTGCCTAGTAGAAACCAAGGAATCAACAAATCAAACGGAACTCTCCAAAATCAGATTTGAAATCAACTTTTCAGTATGCAAAATCATCATAATTCACAAGAAGGAATAATTTAACATGAAATCCAAACAATTTCTTTCTTGAGGATTTGAACAAGAATTTTCATATCATGAAGACAACAAAAAACTGTAGGTCGGGCCTCAAGCATGAAGATCCAGAGTCATAGTAGTTTGGAAAATCATGCTCAAGGCGAGGAGAAAGCCCCTACACAGCAGTACAGGGTGTGCTAGGGCTTAGGGGAAGCCCTGCACACCCGTTGCGTATGAGGAGGAGCCTATGCGCTGTTGCTGGTCAACAGCAACCACCAAGCAGCGTCGCTTGTGCTGTAGGGGAGGGTTGTTGTTGCCCTTGCATGGCTGCGCTGCTGCCTGGACCTACCTGAGCATTGTCGGGGCGCCTATTGCTGGCTGGTTAAGCATTGTTGGGGCCTAGTGGAGCACCACCTGGGCTTCCTTGCCGCCGCCAGTGATGCCCCTACGCTGATGAAGGAGAGAGAGGGTGGTGGCAGTGGTGGAGGGCCTTGGGTGTTAGGGTTTTGGGGTTTTTTTCGGTAGGCTATCAGAACCCGTCCTAACACCGTGTTCTGATACCAAGTAGGAAGAAGCAAATCACTTTATTGCGAGGAGCCCTACACCCCCTTCTATAGAAGAGAGGCGTGGGAACATAACATTACATGCCCAAAAGGAAAGAAAAATAAATAACATGCAACATAATAAAATAAAGTAGTGGGGATATGTCAACATAAACTAGTAAACTTAAACTCGTAAAAAAAAGGAAACATGAAACAGGGCCCACAACCCTGTGCTGCTGATCGGCTGACTACATGGGCAGTTTACGTGACATTATTCCTCGTCACGAAATGATTATTAAAGCACCTTCATAATAAATTAATTATGCGTAATCATTATTTCACTAAGGTAAGCCTAAGTTAATATCTTAATATGGCTTAACAAAGCTTGGCCTTACAGCTTTGATTAGTTAAGTAAAGCATATGTCTACCTAAAATGGACAGCACAAGCGTAGGTCTATGCTTCTTGTTGATTAGATATAATAAAAGTAAAGGATCTGGAGAATAGAGATGGATCTAGGGATGGAGGCGTGACGTACTAACTTGACTCATTACAGAACTGCAATGCTATAGTTATAGTTATCAAAAATCTAATGGTTAGTTGATATTCTTTACCTTTTTGTTAATTTGTTCCAGAAGTGTTTTGTGGCAAGACCAAACTGCAGTTTCTATCTTCTGAGCTTGTTGTTTAATTTCAATTACTGTGTTGTGTTGTAGACTTACGTATGGCCTGGATTACAAGGGCAATATTTGTGGAAGCAAGCATGCGGATCCAGATCTTAGTGAATTGGAGGTTAGATATTGGATGAATCCCAACCAAGTATACCAGAGTGGTTTGAAGGGTAGCCAATTCAAACTTGAAGATGCCAGGAGCATCTGCTTGATGGAATGCCCCATCCCTTCTGATGATTCTCTCTTCTGGGTCTGTGACTATCCAGAGGGAGATATCAAAATTTCAGTTGATGATTGGATCGACAGGGATTATGATTATTATGAATTCCTTACTCCAGAGATGCGAAATAGCTCCCTGCAGCTCCAGGGTCCATGTTACCCTGTCATTTACCCCAGTGTTAATGGTGGGTTCTGCTAATCATTTTCTTTTCTGTGCCCGAAGTTATATTCTATTCCTGCTTCCATGTCTGCTGTACAGATGTTGTATGTATTCTGCCAACCTACAAATTTATGGCGAATAATATTGATGTACTTGTACATTGTCAAAAAAAATATTGTTGTAATTTTTCATGTTTGCACAATTTAAGTGCATAGTACCATCATCAATCACTTATCCTTTGTTGACCATGGTAACAGATTGCATAAATATGGTTCCAGAAAATGAATATGAAACCCCACAAGCCAACTATTTGAAAGGGTGGAAGATGTATCTTTTGGTTTATTTGTGTTGTATTTTATCATTTATTTGAAATGCTATCACAAGGGAATGAGTGAATGCATAGGAGTATAACAGTTATGATTATATGATACATGATTTTTCCTCGTTTCCTGCAGAATGCACTTGTAACCTTGAACTATAGGCATATTTTGCAGGAAGTAGGATGTGAACTCTGGCTTTCCACCTTTTCCAAACAGTGAGAACCTCACATTTTTGTTATTTCTCTGTCCAGTTTTTTGGAGTTGCCAATTCATTGCACGTCCATCAAATGTTTCTTTGAGGCATTGGCAGCAAATGGGAGGAGTGAATATTGAGGAGGATATGATCATAGATAAAACCATTCATAGAGCTATCAATTCTCCATCGACTGTCCTGAAGGTCCATTTCATTAATTAAGCAAACTACATTTTACTGAAGATTTGACCTTCTTTCTTCTTTGCATTTCTGCTTGAATACTTCTAGCTCATATTTCTTCACTAATAATTTTAGTTGGCTTTAAAATGGTGCTCTTTTCCATTAAGGATTTAACTATATAATGAATTTATTTGGAAATTATGTTTCTATTCAAATTTATCACTTAGGGCCCATTTGGATTTTTTTTCCTTGAAAAGTGATGTCAGATTTAGAAACTTGGAATAAGCTTTTTTTTTTTCCTGAGGTGAAAGGAAGGCTACTTGAGATTAGCAGATCTCCTGTGTTAGAACCTGGAATAAGAATTGAAAAAGTAACAACTTGGGGGTTATTCCTTTTTTGGTGATTGGATGGTACTAATTGTCCCAACATGGAATAAGATTGTCCCATCAAGGAATTAATTTCCAAGCAGGTTTTGTAAAAACTTTTTCATTTTTGTGAAGCTTTGTGGAAGCATGATGGCCTTGGCACATGGAAGATCCCACCCATGTAGCATGGAGTGTGATGGATGGACAGAGAGAGAGAGAGAGGTCGATAGTGGGAAGAAAGAGAGAGAGAGGGAGTTGTGATAAAACTTGATTTATTGCAATTCAACTCAAATAAACAATGTTGATATCTTTTTATAGAGAGATCTTGTTGAGTTATGTTTATGTGTGTAAGGGGTGCTGTGTTATTTTATTTTGAGTAGCGGGTTTATGATGTACTTTTTCCCACACCTATATAGAGGTGTAGGGACTTCTTGGTAATGGTAGAAAAAATTATTTTCTTCAACTTGGTATCAGAGCACCAGGTTGAGGACTTTACCAAACAACAAACCCTAACCCTACCTTCAAGCCTCCTATTGCTAGCCTCCCTCGCCTATCGCGGCGGTAGGCTGGCTCCCCGGTGCCACTGCAGCAGCAACCTCACCGATCGCCACTGTTGCAGCCACAACTAGCCGTAGATCTGCAACTGACCATTGCTGCTGCTGCTGTGTAGACGCCGCAACAGATCTACAGGGCAGCACATCGCCGCCGCCGCTTTTGTGTAGTGTGCTACAGGTTGCTGCCATCCTGCAGGCCGCTCCAGTTGCTCGAGAGCAGCATGTTGCTGTCGCATCCGACGCTGCGGTAGAGCAACTTGCCGGTCACCGCCTCCTGCTAGCCGTCTTCTCTTCAAGTCTCCACGCAAGCCACCGGAGAGCAGGCTACTGACCATCAGTTCGTTGTAGGGAGGTTCTTGAGTGTTGTGGAGATGGGGTTTTGAATCAAGAACCTTCCTACGCTTGGTATGATTCTCTGTGATCTAGTGGTTTGAGTTTTGGGGTGTGTATTCTCCATTGATGCATGTTTTTGGGGTGTGTAGTCCCCTTGAGTACTAACCGCGTGTGAGCAGAGATTTTTTGGGTGTGTATTCCCCTGTTGGTATATTTCTTGGGGTGTGTAGTCCCCATTTTCTGTTAATTTTCAGATCTGAAGTGTGAAGAAGTTTAGGGGTGTGTACCCTTCTTTGTGGCACGTCGAACTTTGTTTGTGGCAGTATGGTTCAGTAAAGATGGCAGTGTCTTAGTCAGATATTGCACTAGGAACTGCCATGGGTGATACTCAAACCACTAGTGTGACATGGTTGATTGATTCAGGTGCGTCCAATCATTTATCCGAGAATCTGCTGTGTTTTGGACAGATTCAACCCGTCTCTCGTGGTCGTACAGTACACGTGGCTGATGGGCGACTTGCTCCTATTAGTGATCAGGGGGGAATTAATGTTATCCCTTTTATATAGCTTAATCACGTTCAGTTTGTTCTAGATTTATCCATGAACTTGCTCTCTGTCAGTGAGATCATTAAGCAGATGAATTGTCGGGTCATCTTTTATGAGCGTGGATGTATTTTTCAGGATAAAATGATAGGGAAGACTATTGGTAGTGGATATGAAGGAGTTTACCGACTTCAGCAGGGTCCTATGGCTGCAGCATGTCGAGTTGGTACTGCATCTGGGAGTCTTTTACAGTGGCATAGACGGTTGGGCCATCCTTCTTTGGAAAAGTTACACAGGCTTATTCCTCATGTGTCCCCAACTACACAACTTTCCTGTGATGCATGTTAACTTGGGAAGTACCATAGATCTTCCTTTCCAACTGTTATAGGACCAAGTTCAACTTCATGTTTTCAGTTCGTGCATCTTGATGTTAGGGGTCGCAGTGGGACTCCTGATAGAGTAGGACATCGGTACTATTTGATTATGGTTGATGATTTTTCCAGATTGTTGTGGCTATTTCTCATGAAGAATAAGTTTGAAGTGGGTCCACTACTTGAGAAGTTTGTGTTGATGATAAAAAATCAGTTTGATGTTTGCATCAAACTCTCAGATCTGATAATGCACTGGAGTTTTGTACTCGTCGGTTGGCAGAATTCTACAGCGTACATGGTATAATTCATCAGACCTCATGTCCTTACACTTAGCAAAATGGAGTTGCAGAAAGGAAGCACAGATATATCCTTGATATGGCCAGAGCTCTTCTTATTCATAGCAGTGTGCCATAGAACTATTGGGGAGATGTAGTTCTCACAGCTTGCTAACTTATTAATAGATTGCCCTCCTCAGTGATTCACGAGCAGATATAATGGCAGGTGCTTTATCCAAATGATGAGTTGTTTGATCTTTCACCCAAGACATTTGGGTGCGTGGCTTTTGTACATCTCCTTGGATCTGGGCGTGATAAATTAACACTTAGAGCAGTCAAGTGTGTGTTTCTTGGCTATTCTCGTATTCAGAAGGGGTATCGGTGTTTTAATCCCCTACACTAGAGACATTATATCAGTGCAGATGTCACCTTTTATGAAGCTGTGCCGTATTTTTCTGTTGCTGCTAGGCAGGTGCAGAGTGTGTCGGAGAGTGTGCCTGTACTAGTTGCTCCTATACCATTTGGTATATTCATAGATACTAGTAGCCCTTCACAGGTTGATGAGCCATCTACCAGCACATTCAGACCAGCACTAGCAGATGAAGGGACCTTCAAGGGTTACACTTATCAGTTGCCTGTTGTATATAGGGAAAAGTCCCCTCCATCTATTCCACAGACTCCTCAGGTTCGTGTTGATAACCTAGGCGCAGTTTCTACTTAGGAGACTTTTTCAGGCACAGTGTCAGCAGATGAAACAGGTGGGAGTCTGCCACCTGAGGATTGTTCTCCAGGTCCTGATTCCATGAGTACTGATGAGGATATTCCTATTGCTATTAGGAAGGCGCCAGATCTTGTGCCCAGTATCGTGTTGCTGGGAGCGATGTTACTACTGATTCTTTGAGTTCGGAGTTTCATGCATTCACAGCTGTTGTATCTAGTGCTGATTTACCTACCTCGTACCAGCATGCTCTATTACATCCACATTGGAAGGCAGCTATGAAGGAGATGTCTGCACTTACTACTAGAGGTACTTGGGAGCTGTCACCTTTACCGTCTGGCGCGCGTCTTGTTGGAACCAGATGGGTCTTTGCTTTGAAATATAACCCAGATGGGTATATTTCAAGGTATAAGGCTCGCTTAGTGGCCAAAGGATTTACCCAGACATATCGGATGCATTTCTTTGACACGTTCTTCCCTATTGCACGACTCTCAACTGTTTGAATTCTTGTATCTGTTGCGGCTCATTATAGATGGCAGTTACATCAGTTGGATGTTAAAAATGCATTTCTGTACGTAGACTTTGATGTAGAAATATATATGCAGCAGCTACCTGATTTTGAGATTTAGGGGGAGTGTGTATGCAGGTTTCGTAAAGCCATTTATGGCCTTAAGCAGATCCCCTGAGCCTGGTTCCAGCGCCTGTCTGAGGCATTGTCTGTTGTTGGGATGCAGAGATCTTCATTGGATCATTCACTATTTGTAAGGAAGGCCAGTAGGGGTACAGTGGCTTTACTTGTGTATGTGGATGATCTTATTCTTACCGGTGATGTTGCAGAGGGTATATCTCAGATAAAGGAATACTTGGCACATCAGTTTGTCATGAAAGATCTTGGAAAGCTAAGATATTTTTTAGGCATTGAGTTTGCCACAAGTAAGCAAGGGACAATTATGTCGCAGAGGAAATATGTCCTTGATATTCTTCAGGAGACAGGTTTGCTAGGATCTAAAGATGCAAATATTCCCATGGATCTGTTTAAGGATAATGTAAAGCTAAAAGACAAGAAGGCGTATTGACAGCTGGTGGGGAAGCTGTTATATTTGACTATCACTAGGCCAAATATTAGCCTTGCCGTGGGGAAGTTGAGTCAGTTCTTAGATAAGCCCACTGAGATTCATTGGTAGGCTGTGATGCAGGTGTTGAAGTGCATCAAGGGGTGTCTAGATAAAGGCATTCTTTTCCAAAGAAAGGCACCTATGGCCATTATTGCATACTCAGATGCAGATTATGCATGTGATGTTAGGGATAGGCGGTCTACTACTGGTTTCTGTACCTTTATTGTTGGGAACTTGGTAACCTGGAGGAGCAAGAAACAAAGTGTTGTTTCATGCTCTAGTGCTGAGTCTGAGTACAGGGTTATGACACATACTGCTGCTGAGATGATATGAATCAGATCTTTATTACGTAATCTTCATGTTGATGTTTAGGAACCTACGGAGATGCATTGTGACAATCGGGCTGCCACCTAAATTGCAAACAATCCTATGTTCCATGAGAGAACAAAACATGTGGAAGTGGATTGTCATTACACCAGGAGTTTGATTCAACAGGGTCTGCTTAGTACTACTTGTCTTGCCCCCTTAGACCAGACTGCTGACATGTTTACTAAGCCGTTGCCATGTCCCCAGTTTGAGAAGTGTAAAAACAAGCTGAGCATGATGGATATATATGCTCCAGCTTGACGGGGAGTGTTGAGTTATGTTTATGTGTGTAAGGGGTGCTGTGTTATTTTATTTTGAGTAGCGAGTTTATGATGTACTTTTTCCCACACCTACATAGAGGTGTAGGGACTTCTTGGTAATGGTAGAAAAGATTATTCTCTTCAACTGATCTATTTGTACTTCTAAAAGTAACTCTCAATCATATTTGTTGCACCTATAAGATTACTCCTAGACAGGTGAAGGGAGATGAGAGGCAGGGGTGGGGGTTGGTCTACGGTGGGCATGCGCGGTAGAAAGCGATTTGGAGCAGCGTCAAGAGGTGTTGGGCAGAGAGGTGGGCATCCGGCATCGAGGGAGGTTCTATGCTACAAGTGTTAGGGTCGTGCCCAGCAGGTGGCAGATTGTAAGGATCCCATCGTTTGCGTGGTTTGTAGGGGGACCTCTTCTCTTGTGGTTGCAACTCCACCTCCTCCTCCGGCTTTGGAGGTGGCTGTGTATGCGATGCCTCAAGGCGATATTGATACTTTGCTGGGGGGTTCCTTGGTGGGGGCTGTTAGAGAAGGTTAGGCTTCTATGGAGGCGGTTAGGAGGCATTTGATAGGTCTTGGGTTAAAATCAACATGGAGGTTGGTGTCTCTCACACCCAAGCACTTTTTGTTCGGGATGAAGGCTTCTGAGGTGGAGCGTTTGAGATTTGTGGAGGTCAGAATTGGGGGAGGTGTTCTACGTTAGAGAACACCTACCATTTTTGAAGGTGCTTTGGAAGTGTCTGTCCCTCTCAAGCTTGCTGTTGAGTTCACTCAGATTGGTGTTCCCCTGAGGTTGTGCTATATGGCAGTGGTGTAGATTTGCTCAACGTTTGTGAAGGTGACCTTCGTGTGGGGCTTGGATATTGTTGAAGGTGATCTCTCTTAAATCTTTGTCTAAGGAGAACTGCTGTCGGGAGCTTCTTTGCCGAAGGAAGTGATTCTTTGATGTGGTGATTGTTCTTGTCTTCTACGCATCCGGGGGCTGCAGGCGGTGTGTGAGAAGTCCTATGTGGAGGTGCTTGCTGGTGAAGGCTGTTAGTTGGTGACAACCGGCGGTGGAGCTTCGGTGGCGGGGATAAAACAAATTTGGAAGGTGAAGGATCCTCCACAAAATTTGAAATTTGAATTTGCTGTGAAGAAACTTGCCTTTTTGGCTCATGGGATTGAGGAGCAAATCGTGGAGGAACTATTGGCGGCGTTTCCATCTTGGGCAGTGCGCAACACCGACCATGTGCCAATTATGGTGCCAATTATTGCGCCAATTATGGCACAGATGGACGGGTCTGAGTTCACGTGAGGGAAGGGAGGCACTTAGTAATTTTGGGGGCCCTTTGGCCAATGTTTTGGGCGCTAAGTAGGGTGCCTTCGGATTCGGGAACATATCTGGAGCTAGTGAGTTCCACTTTGGCTCCTTTTTAGGTCCATTTTTATTTGGGCTCAATGGTTAGGCCCAAGTATGTTTCCTGTGTTTTACTGCTAGTTGCATCCCTCTTGAACGTGGTTGTAGGTCTAAGGCAATGTCTTCTTCTGGTGGCGCGGTGGTTTGCATTGCTGGTGAAGCAGCTGAAGGTGCAGTAGCTTGCGATGGGGAGTGCCCGCAGCAACGGGAGGGCCGCTTAGGGGCTGATGCGATCGGTGATGGGGTGCTCCATCAGGACAATGCTACTGGTGCGGCTGTGGAAGGTGGTCGACCCATGGGACCCATTGCGGTGGCTCTGTGTGGGTCTCACATTGACGAGGAGGCTGGGAAAGGGTTGGAGGATGTTGTAGTTCGTCCTTGTGAGGTTTCCATTAAGGCCTGTACTTGCTCTAGGGTGAATGCAGGGGGAAGAGGGGGTGGGGCCTCCTCTGACACCAGGAGCTCGGGTGTTGGGTGGTTACTTTGGGCGTGTTTGTTTCACGGGAATTAGAGAAGGAATGGAATCAAAAGTTCCTCCTCGATTCCATTCTCACGTTTGGATGGACAAAAAATGATAGGATTAACCATTCCCATTCACCTTTCATTCTCTCAACCGGGGGATTACCCAATACCAAGCACCCTTATGGAATCTTCAATCCAATCCCCAGGTAATGCATCCCTCCCCACCCCGCTATCGTAATAAGTAACAGTAACCCTCCATCCACCCTCGTCGACATCTTACCATCATTACTCATCGCCATCTCCAAACTCTAACTCTATATTTGCGCATATATCGACGCATGCCATTGCAATGGAGGTGTTGATGCTAATCGACTACGGGGACTTGACCAACTTCACAAGCAACCTTGTTGGCAACTGCACGTGGCTCTCCGACTGGTACTCACCTACGGTGTCCCTTCCCTCGTCTCGGAGCCCCACGTATTCTCCCAAGCATATGAGTTCACCCTCCACTCCTTCCCCCTGACCTCCTGCAGCCATCGCTCCTGCTACTCCCTCCCCCTCCTAAATCCTGCTACTACCTCCGCCTCTTCTCCACATGCGACTCCAAACTTGATAACCGTGTTTTGGGTTGATATTTATTTTAGTTGTAATGTAAGACTTATACTTGTTAGAAAAAAAAGAAAATGAAGTGCATATATAGATATATGTTTTATAGAGAATGTGTTTTCTAACAAGGAAACTAATATCGTGAATGTTACTAGATTAAGTTGATAATCATGTTTCGGTATGGTATATTAATAATATTTATTTCTTATTATTAGATTAAGTTGCAAATAACTTAAATTTTTGTTAAAATTAACAATTATCATAATTTTTTAAATAATTGGGTCAAATATGCAAAAAGTTTCGATTCCATTCACGTCGATAACTAATTCTACCAAACAACCGAAAGGAATTGGATCCATCTTTAATGATTCTATTCATATCTTAACCCAAGCAAAAGGATAGAATCAATCGTTCTTTTCCATTCCTTGACCCATTTCATTCAAGAGTGGCCTTCTTTACCGCTCTTGCTATAAGAGGAAGTTTGTGAAGGACTAGAAGAAGGTTGAGAAGGCCGTTGAAGAAGATGTGGAGATGAGAGTTGGTAAGGTTTTGAAACTGAAAAGGGCTTTTGTCTCGGGGAGAGGGGGGTTCATCGATCTCCCATGGTTAAGATCCTTTCTTGGAACGTTAGAGGCCTTCGTGATAAAGTGTAGAGGTCGATTTTACGAAGATATCTTGCTGATTGGAAGGTTGACATGGTGCTGCTGCAAGAGATGCACTTTGAATTTGCTGATCGACCTATGATTGATGATGTTGTGAGGGGTCATCTTTTGGCTTCTCTTGTCGTTAATGCAGTTGGTAGATCTGGTGGGTAGTGGTTGTTGTGAAATGAAGATCTTTTCCAACTTGTGGATTCGTTGGTGGGCTCCTATGTTGTTACTGGTTTCTTTGCTCGTTGTCTGGATGGAGTCTGTTTTGCTGTGTCTAGTGTTTATGGTCCTTGCAACTCTTCTCTGTGCGAATCTCTTTGGGGTGAGCTGAGGCAAGTGACTGCAAAGGTTGATGGTGGACTTTGGCTTGTTCGAGAGGATTTTAACGTCACTTTGTTCGTAGATGATTGGTTGGATGGACGTTTGGACAGGTCTTTTGTGCTTTTTTGGGAGGTGGTTGATGATTTGAAGTTGATGGAACTTCCGGTTTCTGGGTTTCGTTTTGCTTGGAGGAATGGCTCAGGGCAGATGTTGCGGATTGATAGATTTCTTTGTAGTGTGCTGTTGGCTGAATTTGCACATGGTGCCTTTGTGAATGCTCTGGTGAGACTCTTCTCTGATCACACTTCGTTGTTGTGGGATAGTGGGGAGGAAGGTCACTATGCAACCTATTTCAAATTCCAGAAGTCGTGGTTGTTGGAGGCTGGCTTCAGAGATTTGGTTTCATAGAAATGGCGTAGTATTCTTTTGGGATCATCAATAGTTCACACAATGGTAGAGTGCATTAAGGTGGTTAGACAGGTGATGATGGAGTTTAAGAAAGTGGTGAGACAGAGGATGGAGGGAGCTAGAGAGGAGGCTCTGCTGGGTTTGGCAGTCCTGAATGAGAAGCAGGGGACGTTTGGGTTGGATGGGGATGACTTGCGTCAGAGGGTGACCTTGCAAAATAAAAGAAAAGAAGAGGATCGGAAGAAAGAGATTGATTGGAGGCAGAGGTCTAGACAATTTTGGCTTAGGGAGGGGGACTCCATTAAGTTTATTCATTTAGCAGCTAGTGTTAGAGGAAGGGCTACTTGATTACTTCCCTTTGTCTTGATGAGGTGGTTATGATGCAAAGGCAGCAGATTTGCAGGACTTTTGCTAATCATTTTCATAACTTTACTAGGAGGCAGCCACAGGGGAGATGGCTACTGGGAGCCTGGGATCTTCTGAGATGGGTAGATTGGATGATGTTATGAGGGATGATTTGCTTAAACCTATATCTTATGATGAAGTACTCCTGGCGGTTTGAGGTTTGAAGGTGGAGGGCTTGCCAAGGTCGAATGGCTTACCCATTCTTTTCTTTAAGGAGTTCTGGGATGTGGTTGGGGAGGATGTGGTGGGTGTGGTGAAGGAGGATTTTCATGAGAGCATGGGTTTTGAGAGGTTGAACAGGTTTTATCTATTCTTGCTTTCGAAGAAACAGGGTCCTGAGTCTGTTCATGATTTTTGTCCTATTACCCTTTCTAATGCTATTTATTTGATAGTGGCGAAGATTTTTGCAAATCGTTTGCAATCTGTGCTACCCATGTTGTTATCCTCGGTTCAGGTGGCTTTTATTTTTGGCAGATCTATCATGGATTCAGTTGCTCTACTAGAAGAGATGGTGGTGGGCCTGGAAAAGAACATCGCGTGTTGCTTTTTTATGGAAGGTGGACTTCTCAAAGGCATACAACTATTTCTTAGGTCTATCTCTAGGAGATTTTGCGGAGGGGCTTTCCAGAGTCTTGGGTTAGACTTATGCGACGATGTGTTACAACCACATCTTTCTCGATCCTTGTTAATGGTAGATCTTCGGGACTTTGGCCGCAACCACAGAGGGAAATCTAACAGGATGTCCTTTGGCACCATTGCTTTTTAACATTAGAGTTGATACTTTGGCTTTCCTGGCCTTTAGATGTGATTCTGGCTTCTTCAATGGTTTCACTTTAAGTGCAGATGGATCTCTTCTCATTTCGCTTCTTCAGCATGTGGATGACACGATTTTTTTTGTTCAGGGTAGTGTTTCGCAGGCGAGACATGTTGCATGTTTGATTGACCTTTTTGGTGATATTTCTGGGTTGCAGGTTAATGGTAGGAAGTCGACGTTTGTTCCTTTTCATCTTGATAGGGGCTCAAAGGATCGGATCTTGGTCATCCTCGGCATGTCGATTGTTAGGCTCCTTCTTACTTATTTGGGGCTTCCTTTGAAGGGCAAGAGGCTGGTGATGTCTGATTGGAGACCTGTGGAAGAGAGATTAACCAAGAGGCTGAATGGTTGGAGCGACAAACTTCTCTTGAGGGTTGGTTGGTTCTAATGAAATCAGTGCTTTATGCTATTTTGGTGTTCTACCTTTCTCTTTTTTGGCCGCTGAAGAAAATTATCTAGATTGGAGGTGGCTTAGAAAAGGTTATTTTTGTAAAGGACCAGATCATCAGGGGCATTTCTTGTAGCTTGTGCCATGGAGAGAAATGTGTAGGCTGAGGAAGAGGGGCGGTTTGGGCATTAGATCAGTGATTTAAATGCCGACGACATGCCCGTCGGCAAGGGGGTTTTCGGAGCAAGGCCATGTTGACACAAGGATGGTGTCGGTTTCCAGGTAAACCGTCGGCATGCCGACAGTTGCCGATGAAACCGGTGGCATGCCGACCGTCTGCTGGGTGGGAAAAAAGCTGTGGAATTGGAGCGGCTGAAAAGTTGGAGGGAAACTTTTCTTGAGGAATTGAGCATGCCCACACACACACGCTGGGGAATTGGAGCGGCTAAAAAGTTGGAGGGAAAACTTTATTGAGCACGTCCACGCACACATGCTGGGGAATTGGAGCGGTTGGAGGGAAACTTTTTTGGAAGAACACACACACAGGCCCTCGGTGTTTCGGGCCGTCGAAATTGTCGAAATCTGCCATTGAAAAATGGGCATTTCCACGGCATGCCTTCGACATGCCCACGAAATGTATACCTACAATCTCATTGGCATGGCGTCGAAATCGGCATTTTGTACCTTACATTAGATGTCTAGGTGAGTTCAATGTTGCGCTACTCATGAAGTAGGTGACGCGGTTTCTGGCAGGTGGTAATGGCCTCCTGGATAAGCTTTTACGAGATTCTTATGGTGCGTCAGTGGAGGTTGGTCTTGGGCGAGCTTGTTCTGTGCAGCCTTCTTTCTGGATTGCTATTCAACCTCTTATCTCGTAGGGAATTTCATCTAGTTTTTTTGGGCCAGTGGTTGGTGAAGGATGCTCTTTCCATTTTTGGAAAGGTGATTGGATGGGTTGTGGTAAATTTCAATCTCTATTTCCGCGACTTTTTGGCTTGGTACGGGATAAAGTGCGTTCAGAGGTTTGGGACGGTGATACTTGATCTTGGTCTCCAGTGCTACAATCAGGTCTTTTGGATGTTGCTCTGAAGGAGCTACAGACTTTGCTTGAGATTTTGCATGGCAGGTTTGTTAATAGCGGTACAATAGATGGTTTCAGATGGGAGGGTGGTGCCTTCACGGTGGCAAAGGCTTATAAGAAGATGAGTTTAGAGATAGGTCCTTCACCTCAGATTTAGGAGGATTATTCTCTTATTTGGAGGTTGCCGATCCTTTTGAAGGTTTAGATCTTTCTTTGGCTGTTTGGAAGGGAAAAGTTGGTAACAAAGGTTGTTCGCTTGAGATGGGCAGGGGAGAGAGACTTGGATTGCGTCTTTTGTGGGGTAGCAGTAGAGGATCTTCATTATCTATTTTTTCAGTGTAGCTTGGCCAAGGAACTGACATGTCCTCTTTTCAGTCCTAGTAGGTGTCCTTTCGCTCTTTGGTCCATGTGGATACGACAGGCTGGGTGAAGGCTACAATGGAATGGTTCCATTTTTCGAGGGGGAGGGCTTGGTTGAAAACATAGTAGGGGAAGCGTCTTGTTGTTTTGAGGTATGGTTGAGCATTTTGTAAGTCCGTTTCATTTTTTTAATGCTATTCTGGATGGCTAATTGCTAACCATCCTTTTTTCTCTAAAAAAGAAACTCTCAATCAAATCAAATTCTAACGAATCCAATCAATCACAATCCTAGATTATCTCTTCCCAAATTGGACTCCTATTACTTAAAATAAAAATGTCACATGTGACATAACTTGGCTTGCAAGGCAACCAACTAAAACCAAGGGCCAAATGACCCACCGGCGAACAGATTGGTTGCCTCGTGGCCCACTGTGCCACTTAGCAGTTCATGTGGCCCATTGTGTCATGTGGCAGTCTACGTGACTAACCTTATTCTCCATAATTTTATATAAACATCACAATCAAGAAACAATGCCTTTTCAAAAAAAAAAAATTCAAGAAACAATTGCAAACGCATTATTATGGAAAACCTCGAAGGGAGAACCATTTTAATGTTAGCTCTATATAACAACTAGTGTTTTCCTTAACTAGAGAACAAAGGAGAGGGGTGTTATGATATATAGTACCACCTACCCTAAGCTCCTTATTCTTGTTTACATTAAAACTTGGCACTCCCCTTTAATTTGGGCATAGATGTCAAACATGCCTAGTTTGTCGACATTTTCCTAGAATTGTGTTGTGGCAAGTCCTTTAATGAAGATGTTTGGTACCTACTCATTGGATCAAATATAAGGAAGGCACATCTCTTCACAGGCAATCTTCTTTTGTATAAAGTGTTGATCCAACTCTATATGCTTGGTTCGGAATATTTGTAAGATTTATGGTGGCGTTATTACAATAGTCTCATTGGTAGATTGGGAGATATTCCAATATCCATCAACATATCTTCGCCCCTAGCATTTTTGTGATCACATATGCCATTGCTTTATATTTTGCCTTTGCAGTTGACCTCTGCCTGTCTAAATAATAATATTGCCTATCATCGATATATCCTGTCCTTTAATCTGGGATACATCTCCCTGGTGAATAACAATCTTCTGTCGCAATTTTGCATCAAATAACAAATGATTTTGTCGACTCCCTTTAGATGGACATCCGTAGGGAATGCATGAATTGACTCATTGTTTAGGGAAAGATGAGCTTTGCTGCGATTTTTTAATGCTTGTGCTTCTGAATCATTGAAGAGTTCTCTACTCTTCAGGCCTTAATTGGGGTAGTGGCAAGTCTACAACCCAAACTTTCTAGTTTTCTTTAATAGTATAAAACATATTTCCTTTAGCATGAGAAAAGCTCATCCTTGGATCTTGTAATCTTACTACGGAAGAAGTATTTTGTTAAGACTGAAATGAATTAGTTTATTCAGAGAGATCCCAGGTCTCTTTATATAGAGAGACACCGAAGAGGGAATTACGGGTATACCCTTTCACTACACAAAATAATAAAAACACCCATTAAACATAACTCAACACTCCCTCTCAAGCTAGATCATAGACATCAAACATACTCAACATGGAACAAATATAATGTAATCTCTTCTTGAGAAGTACTTTAGTGAAGATATCTGTCAATTGGTTTTCAGTGCATATGTAGGGTGTAGAAATCTTCTTAGCTAAGACGGACTCTTTGATAAAGTGACAATTTATTTCAATATGCTTGGTTCTCTCATGGAAAACATGATTATTTGCAATAAACGTGGCGACCTTATTGTCAGTGCATCGGAATAGGATCAAGTACCTTCATTCCAAAGTCTTCTAGAATGGAACTAACCTAGAGTAACTTACAAGTAGTCTAAGACATGGCCCTGTATTCAGATTCAACACTAGATCTAGATACCATTGCCTGTTTCTTGCTCCTTCATGTAACCGGATTTTCTCCAACAAATGTACAATATTCTGTACCGGACTTCCGATCCTCATGAGCACCTGCATAGTTTGCATTAGAGTATCCACAAGTATCCAAGTGCCCATTGTCTTTGAAAAGGAGTCCTTTTCCAGGTGCAATTTTCAAGTACCTGAGAATTTGGTAAACACCATCCTAGTGGATTTCTCTTGGTGACTGTATATGTTGGTAGAGTTATTAGAGTCATATGTCATGTTTCTTGTCCTGTTGGTCTTATGATGTATTTTTCCCAACACCTCTCTTTATATAAATAGGTGTAGGGTTTCATTTGAGAATAAGATAATTCATTTTCTCCGACTTGGTATCAGAGCGGCGATCTTAGATCGGCGGTTTGGTATCCCACCCCTTATGAGCCTCCGTACCCCTCCACCAAAACCCTAGTTTCTCGTTTTACACCCGCGGGAATCGTCGCTGGCCAGCCACCAACCGCCGCCGGCCTTAGGAGGTTGCTACAACAGTCGCAGCGACTGCTGGTGCTTGTCGCGACTCCAGCTGCTCCTCGCCCTTGAGCTGCGGGTCGCCTTCTTGAGCGCCAGTGCCACCAGCAGGCCCTAGAGGACCTCTCCTCGAGCCCTAGAAGGCACCTCTGCCTCTTCAAGGGCATTGCATCGCCACCTCGAGGCCTTGCAGTGCTGTCTCGAGGCCTTGCGCCGCCTCTCCTTGCATTGAGGGCCTCTTCGAGGGCTCTGTAGCGCCACCTCGAGGCCCTGCGTCGCCTCTCCTTACATTGAGGGCAGGTCTGGAGGTCGCGGCACTGCCCTGAGGGTGTAGCACTACTCGGTGGTTGGTCCAGCACCTCGGAGCATCGCCCCGATGCCTCCCTTGACCTCGAGACAGCACCTCCCATCGCTGGAGCATCCCCTCAGACCACAGTAGCGCCGCCACCTCGTTGCCCATCACTTGTAGGTCACGGTGGTGGTTCTTGGGGTCGGTTGAGCCTGCCCAAGCGCTGTTAGGACACGTCTTAATGTCCTAACATGTGCTAAAACCTGATCTACAGGATTTCTGTGATTCTTGAGATGTTTTTTAGGGTTTCTTTGCCTTAGATCTCATGTTCAAGAGCATTTTTTCTCTGGTTGTGAAGTCTTCGGATTTGAATATTGATTTCAGATTGCTCTTGTGATATCTTATGGCAGTCCTAATGCACGATGGTCTTCTTAGAATCTTTGGAAGTGTCATCGGTTACCGCTATGGACAACGGATATTATAAATCTCCTTTCTTTGTTCCCATTGACAAGTTGAACGAGGTCAATTATGCTAGATTCTCAGACGTTCCTCATAACTGTTGAGGGACATGATAAAAAAACATCTACTGTTGGAGATTGAGCCACAAGATAAAATGGGGAAAATGCCACGTGGAAGAAATATAATTCCATGGTCTGTGCATGGATCATGAATTTTGTTGAGCCTCAGATTGGTGATGGGATCATGTACTACAAGACAGCCAAGGAGTTGAGATTCTCTATGCGATACATATTCTCATGAAAAGAATTGTAGCAAAGTGTTTGAGATTCATCATGCCCTTGGTCGTCTCAAATAGGAGGGTTAGTCTTTGTCGCAGTACTATGCCACCCTAAAGGGGCTTCTTGAGAAATATAATGCATGCCGACCTGTTTGCACGTGTGTCACTCAAAGGGTAGATAGGAAGGAGTATGCTGTCCTTTAGTTTTTTGATGGACTTGGGCCTGACTATGAGGCTGTTAGGTCCTAGATCCTTACTCTGGCTGAGCTATCATCTCTGGAGGAGGCTTATAGGTGCATGAGCAGAGTAGTTGTTAGGCAACCCGTGTTAGAAACTGGATAAGCCCTTGTACTTGTTGTTGCTGCTCGAGGAGGATGTGGTGCTCTATCTACTGGGGGAGAGGGCGTTGTGGTCGAGGTACGAGTGGCAGACCTCGCACCATTTGCTCGCCTTGTGGAAAGATAGGCCATACAGAGGCCTCTTGCTGGACAAAGCATGGTCGACCTCCTATGGCCAACCTGGCTATCACTTTGGAGGAGGGAAGTGATATGGTGTCCCGTGCAGGCTATGATACTGTGATCCAGCGTCTCTCCCAGCTAACCAAGGAGGCTACTACTACTACCGTAGATACTGCTGCCTTAGCCACTTTAGGTATGACTTCCGCTTACAGGTCTGGTAACACTGACAGTACATTGTGGTTGGTGGATTTTGACGCATCTCAACATCTCAGTGGGGATGAGACGTGTTTTGGATAGGTTCATAATGTCCCCTCAGGGAGATCTGTGCAGGTAGCAGATGATAGGCAGTGTAGGATTTATGGTTGAGGAGATGTTACAGTGACTCCTACTCTGACATTGCTTAATGTTCTTTATGTTCTAGAATTTCCTATTAGTCTTTTGTCTGTCAGTAGAATTACAAAAGACTTGTACTGTCGTGCAACATTTGATGAGTTAGGCTGTATTTTTCAGGGCAAACTCACAGGGAGGACGATTGGTGGCGGACGTGAGGAAGGGGATGTGTATCGTTTGGTCCAAAATCCAGTTGCCGCTACATGTTAGGGCGAGGTTGCATTTAGTGCTGGTGCAACTCTTCAGTGGCACCGACTTCTTGGATACCCACCACTGGACAGGCTTCGACGTGTCATTTTTCATATTTCACTGGCTACACAAATTTTGTGTGATGCATGCCAGTTGGGAAAGCATCACATGACCAGTTTTCCTTCTACTTCATCTCATAGTTCTAATGCTATCTTTGATTTACTGCACATGGATGCATGGAGACCAAGTCGTATCCCGGACAAACAGGGTCAGATTTTATCTACTTATTGTTGATGAATTTTCCAGAATGTCATGGTTATTTCTTTTGAAAAATAAATCTGATGTTGGATTAGTGATTGAAACATGTATCTTACAAGACTCAGTTTTCTACTATTGTGAAGATTGTGCGGTCTGATAATGCTTTAGAGTTCTATACATTTAAGTTGGCAGGCTTTTATAGATCTCTTGGGATTGTTCATCAGACCTCCTGTCCACATACGTTGCAACAGAATGGTGCAGTAGAAAGAAAGCATTGTTATGTTCTTGATGTGGCTAGAACATTATTGATCCAGCATAATGTACCATAGATATACTGGGGAGATGCAGTGTTGACTGCATGTTATTTGATTAATAGATTGCCCAACTTAGCCCTACAAGAACAAGTTACGTGGCTGGTTCTTCATCCTGAGAAGGATCTATTCACTTTTTCACCTCGCGTGTTTGGCTATGTTGCCTTTGTTCACATGCTTGGACCTGGCAAAGACAAATTGGCTCCAAGAGCAGTGAAGTATGTGTTTCTAAGATACAGTAGTACCCAGAAAGGATGCAGATGCTGACTCATGTGGTAAGAAACATTATTTGATTGTAGATGTCACTTTTCATGAGCCTATTCCTTATTTCTCTACAGATGGTCATCAGGTGACATTTGAGAGGAATTTGGCTCCTATGCCTGTTCCACCAGTTCCCTTGGAGCAAATCTCTATTACACATCATGAGGGTATACCTACCACGGAGATTTCTATGAGGCAGAGAGTAGAAAATACTCAGGTATATAGGTTACCTGTGTCATACAGACATCATACATGGCGACAAAAACACACCCCCACTACGTCTTAGCCACCTGTCTTCTCCCCTAGTCAGGTATGTGTTGATACTGACGTCAGTTGTCCTGGTGGTACTTGTGCAGGTTCCTCTGATGAGTCTCATACTCCAGGTACAACTGAGCATAGTGAGGAGGATCTTGACCTCCTAATTGCTATTTGGAAGGCTCCACGCAGCTGTGCCAAGTATCATAATGTACAGATAGTCTCCACTGCCAACCTCGGTAGTTCCTTTGTTGCATTCACAGCAGCATTATTTGCAACGTATGTTCCTACCTCCCATCAGCAGGCCATGCTGGATGCAAACTGGCGTCAGACCATGGAGGATGAGATGGCTGCTTTATAGTCTAGAGGGACATGGAACTTGACTACCTTGCCTCCTCATGCCAGAACAGTTGGGTGCCGTTGGATCTTTGCTGTTAAATACAACCCAGATGGCACGATCTCTCGCTACAAGGCAAGATTGGTGGTAAAGGGATTTACCCAAACAGATGGGGTAGATTTCTTTGATACCTTCTCTCTGGTTGCTCAACTGTCTACTGTTCGAATTTTGATGTTTGTAGTAGCTCACTGTGACTGACCTCTTCATTAGTTGGATGTCAAGAATGCGTTCTTGTATGGAGATTTTCAGAAAGAGGTCTATATGCAACAACCGCCTGGGTTTGAGGCTCAGGAGGAGTGTGTCTGCAGATTGAAGAAAGCAATCTATGGCTTGAAGCAAATTCCAAGAGCATGGTTCCAGAGACTCTCGGAGGAGGTACATGTAATGGGACTTGAAAGGTCCTCTGCTGATCACTCCTTGTTTGTTAGGAAGAGTAAAAGGGGAGTGGCTGTGCTTATTTATGTGGATGACTTGCTCCTCTCTGGAGATGTTGTTGGGATAGCTGAGGTAAAAAGGAAGTTGGCTGATACCTTTGTGATGAAGGATCTGGGCGAGCTTAGATATTTTTTTGTAATTGAAGTGGCATGCAGCAAAAAAGGCATTGTTCTTAGTCAGTGGAAGTACGCCCTTGATATCTTGCAGGAAATAAGATTGATGGGGTCCAAACCTGCCAATATACCTATGGATCCCAAAGGGCACCTCTATGATATTGAGTCTCTGCTTATAGATAATAGATCATATAGGTAGTTGGTCGGTAAGTTGTATCTTACTATTACATGTCCGGATCTTTTCCTTGCAGTAGGAAAGCTCAGCCAATTCATGGACAAACCGACCAGGCAGCACTGGGATGCTGCTATATAGGTACTTAGGTACGTGAAGAAAGCACCTGGCAAAGGTATTTTATTTCAAGGGGTACATCTATGAATGTTGGCTACTCTGATGCTGACTATGCAGGTTGCATGATAGACAGGAAGTCAACAACTGGATTTTGTACTTATGTGGTAGGCAACTTGGTGTCGTGGAGAAGCAAGAAGCAGTAGGTGGTATCTAGGTTCCACACAGAATCAGAGTACAGGACTATGGTTCAGACAGTTGTAGAGATGATTTGGGTCAGATCTGTTCTACATGATCTTCATATTCAGGAAGAGGGACCAATGGAGATGAGATGTGATAATCGTGCTACTACTTATATTGTCAATAACCCAATGTTTCATGAGTGGACAAAACATGTTGAAGTTGATTGCCACTACACTAGAGAGTAGAGACTTGATACAACGTGAAATTATCTACACTTCATCTGTCATCTGAAGATCAGATTGCAGATATATTCACGAAGTCACTTGCTAGATCTGCTTTTGATAAGTGTTGTTTCAAGTTGAGCATCATTGATATATGCTCCAACTTGAGGGGGAGTGTTGATAGAGTTATTTGAGTCATATGTCATGTTTCTTGTCCTGTTGGACTTATGATGTATTTTTCCCAACACCTCTCCCTATATAAAGAGGTGTGGGGTTTCATTTGAGAATAAGATAAGTTATTTTCTTTGACTGTATAAACTAGCTCAACCTTTCAACTGCAAAGGCAATGTCAGGACGAGTAACAGTCAGATACAGTAGTTTACCAATTACTGCACGGTATCTAGTAACATCTTGTAGTAGTAGGTTGTCATCATCTACAATAGGCATGGACACATCCATGGGCACATATGCTGGTTTGCACCCCTGCATATCCATGTCTCTTAGCATGTCAAGAACATACTTGCACTGGGATAGTACAAGTCCTCTTGTGTCTTGCACCTCAATACCAAGGAAATGGTTGATGGGACCTAAATCTTTGGTAACAAATAGCATCTTCTTTATTTCTTCTATGCCTTGCTTGTCAATGCCAGTCAAAAGTATGTCATCCACATATACCACAAGTATTATCGAGTCTGTCTTTTTATGCAATGTAAATACAGAATGATCAACAGAAGATTTGGTGAAGCCATAATCTTGGATCACCCTGTTAAACCTCTCAAACTAAGCTCTAGGACTTTGTTTTAGTCCATTGATAGTTTCTTCAGTCTACACACCTTCTGACACTCCCCTTGAGTAGGGAGGTCAGGTGGTTGCTCCATGTAGACTTCCTTCTCTAAATCGCCATACAGAAAGACATTTTTGATATCCAGTTGATGGACGGTCCAATGTCTATTGACAACAAGAGATAGCAGCATTCGAACAGAATTAAGACGAGCTACTGGGGAAAATGTTTTAAAGTAGTCAATGTTGAATGTCTGAGTATATCCTTTGGTCACTAAGTGTGCCTTGTACCAATCCACAGTGTCATTAAGACGACATTCGAGGGTGAACATCCATCTATACCCTACAACAGTAGCACCTGGGGGTAGATCAACAATGTCCCACATGCCACGAGACTGTAAAGCTGCCATCTCTTCTTCCATTGCCAAGGTCCAAGAGGGATCTCGGAAGGCCTCATGATGATATCGCTGTACCTACGTACTGTCAATGGCTAGGGAAAATTGGTGTCTAACTGTAGATAGGCTGTCAAGGGACATAAACTGAGTCACAGAGTATTTAGCATAGGAACGTGGAGCCTTCCTTTGTGTAATAGGAAGGTCCAGAGTAGTGTCTTCAGTAGTAGGAGTTACCTGGTCCTCAGATAAATCATTAGCAGTTGGTGGGGATTGAGCAGAAACAGTAGACAGTGGTTCATCTACCTGAGTAACATCTTAGGTCCTGCGTTGGAAATGCTTAGGAAAAGTATTTGTATCAAAAATCTCAGGATGATATGGAAAATGACCTGGATTAGGTTGAGTAGCCTTGGGTATAGTTGGCGTAGTGGGTTGTGGTGGCTCAGTAGGCATAGGAAGGGGAACCTCATGTGATGGCTCAGTAGGTTCCTCTCCCTGTTTTTGGTAATATGGTATCTCCTAAAAGAAGGTGACATCAACAGGAACATAAAATCTTCGTGAAACAAGGTCATAGCATTTTTACCCTTTGTGGGTCTTGGAATAGCCCAGAAACACGCATTTCACAAAGCGAGGAGAAATCTTATCCACTTTATGCAAATGGACAAAACACACAGCTAACAGTAGTAACAGGAAAAATGTCCTTGTCAGGAAACGACAAAGAATACGAAGTTTATCCCCTAAGATAGAGGAGCAAACTTGGTTCACTAGATAAGTAGCAGTAAGAACATCATCAACCCAAAGCTGTGATGGGATATTCATATGAAACATAATTGAACGGGCTACATCAAGTAAGTGTCAAAGCTTACGTTCAACAACCTCATTTTGTTGGGAAGTATAAATGCAAGTAGTCTGGTGAATAATATCAAAAGATTTGAAGAAAGCATTTGTCTTGGCATTTAAAAATTCCAACCCATTGTCACTTAGAAAAATCTTAACAGTAAAAAATTATCTTTATTTCCAAAATAAAATTTTTGACAATGTCAAAAACTTCAAATTTTTCTTTCATCATAAAAACCTAGGACATCTTGGTATGATCATCTACAAGAATAAGAAAATACTGAAATCCTCTAACTCTCTTGACCCTACAAGGGCCGCAAACATTAGCATGCACAAGAGCAAAAACAGATTCAACTCTTTTATTATTTGCTGGAAAAGAAGACCTATGGTGTTTGCCCAACTGACATGCATCACACCTCAAAACATTGGGAAAAGACAACATAGGAAACTGACGGTGCAAAACATATAAACTGGGATGATCAAGTCTCAAGTGCCATTGGAGAGCAGTAGTGGCACAAACAACATCAGCACTGGAAGGGGGAGGGACATGTAGGTAGTAGAGATCGTTCTGCTTAAGTCTACCAATTCGCCTCACCGTCTGGAGGTCCTGCAAGAAGAATACTGATAATGAAAAATAGCTCGGCATTTCAAATCTCTGGTAATTTGGCTAATAGACATTAAATTAAGTGCAAATTTAGTAGCATGCATGACGTTAGAAAGAGACAAAGTGCTAGAGATAGAAATATTTTTGAGCCCAGTGATTGTTGACAAACCTCCCATCAGCCACTTTAACTTGAAATGGTCTAACAAGGTCTCGTAGAGAAGAAAAGATGGTAGTGTTATCAGTAATGTGGGAGGAGGCACTGGAATCCGCAAGCAAGACAGGAGCTTGGGATTTAACTGACATGGTAGAAGTATCTGCAGTCTTCTGAACAGAAGTAGAAGTAGATCCTTGAGAAGCCATGAATCGCTCATATTCAGCCTGGGAAATAGTGATCTGGCTATCATTCTCCTGCACCTGGGTAGTCTCCTCTGTAGATACTTGATGGGCACGTGGATTCATACCTTGTGCGTAACCGTTCTTCACCCAGCATTGGTTCATAGTGTGTCCATTCTTGTGACAGTACTCACAAAAGAAGGAACTTCAACCACGATGACATCCACGTGCACCACCACGAGTTCTGCCATTTCTTCCCCCTCAATTTCCTTTACCACGATCAACAACAGCCATGACAGAGGCATCAATGGTGGGCATGGGATCCGAGGTGGCAAGCCTAGAAAGGCGAGCATAGATCTGCTCTAGTTTAGGGATCTTGTCTATGGTCATGAACTGATCTTTGACTGTCTTATATTCGAGGCCAAGACCAGATAGAAGCTGAATAGAGCGAATAGCTTCTCTCAGCTTGCCTATAACAAAAGCATCCATAGTGATAGGCTAGTACACATCTTACTCGTCCTACAGATTCCTCATGGAGCCATAATATTCAGATAAAGATATGGTGTCTTTCTGAAGATTGTGAATATCCTCCACAACTTTGCACAACCTGGTAATGCTACTTCTATGAGAGTGTATCTCATGAAGTACTTTCCACATCTTCTTGGCCGAAGCATGAGCGATGGCCTGCTTGGCGATGGTCTACGTGACATTGTTGAGAGGGCAAGTGGCTACCCAATTGTTGTTTGCCTCTCAATCGGTAGAATTCACATCAGGCACAACATCGGTTAGAATGTACTTCTGATGGGATTCGACAAACAGGGAAAAAGTTGTGGACCAAAGCAGAAAGTTGGATCCATCCAACTTGATAGATGTTCCTTGCATGTGAGGGGGAGCGTTCGTGGTAGAAATCTTTCCCACCGAGTCGCTTACGGCTTCCTTTTTGTCCCCCATGATGTCTGGAGTCGAGATCCACAAAAGATAGTATCTTCAAGGTCTGAAAATCAGATCATAGGGTTTGAAAACACTGATCTCAGACTGAGTTTCTTCTAATCCGCACAAAGGAGCCACATGAATCGTTGATTTCAGATCATATATCTCGTAAGTATCAAACCAAAAGTTCTTTGCACATGCTAGGGCATAGGTAGAGCCTAGTGGTGCCTTTTAACCAAGAAACCTCTTGTAGAAACTTTCGAGTAAGAAGAGTGGATTGAAAGACTTCGGTCCTAATTGATGTAGGCTGTCTCCTTTGCCTTCAAGATGGCCGGCAGATCTGGGAAGAAGGTCTGCCACGTGGAGAGGCCCCTCTGTGGATGTGCAGAGGTGGCACAGGAGGGAGAACAGGTCGGCGGCGGCGAAGGGGGAAGCCGTTAGCCAGTCAGTGGCGCTGTAGGAGCGATGCAAGAGAGGGAGGAGACCGGCGGTGGCGAGGGGGGGCGTTGCAGGAGTGACGCAAGATAGAAGGGAGATCGGTGGTGGGCTGTTGGTTGGTCGACGAAGGCATTGACCTCCCTGCGGTGGTTGGTGGTGCCGGAGGAAGGGGTGGGGTTTGGCCCTGTTGGCGTTGTTGGCCCTGTTGAAGGTTGGCGGTGCTGGAAGGGAAGGGTTGTTGGTGGTTAGGGTTTGGAGGCTAGGGTTTAGTAGGATATCAGAGCCTTGGTTTAGGATTGCTGCTCTGATATCATGTTAGGATCGAAATGAATTAGTTTATTCAGAAAGACCTTGAGCCTTTTTATATAAAGAGACACCAGAGAGGAAATTACATGTAGATCCTTTCACTACATAAAATAATAAAAACATCAATTAAGCATAACTCGACATATTAAAACTCCCAGGATCCTTGATCTTAAATTCCTCGGCTAGTCTTCTTTTGAAGTTATGAATCTCCTCCTGCGCATCAACCACAATAACTATTTAGTCCACATAAAATAAGAGTAGAGTTACATGGTTTCCACAGTGCTTGATAAATAAAAGTGTAATGACTGATTACCTGTTTGTAACCTTGATTCGTCATAGCCATACTTAACCTCTCCAACCAAGCCCTTGGAGGTTGTTTTAGGCCATAGAGAGGTTTTCTAAATTTGCAGCACTTCCCCTGATGTTCATATCCTACTGGTGGTATATGCATGCAAATCTCCTTCTTGAGGTCCCTATTCAAGAGGGCATTCTTAATATCCAACTAATATAAAAGTCATGACAACTACATACACCATTGTGAAACGTAACCAAGCTGAGTTTATCTTTGCTACTACTGTAAACATCTCTAAATAATCAACTCCATACTTCTATGTGAACCATTTTTCCGCCACCTGAGCTTTGTGTCTCTCTACGTGCCCATCTACCTTATATTTGATAGTATACACCTACTTGAAGCCTACCATGTAGGTGTCCTTAGGTATATCTATCACTTCACAAGTTCTGTTCTCTATTAGTGCTTTCAATTCTTCTTGCATATAATTTACCCATTGAGAATCAAGTTGGGCCTCATCAACACTTCTAGGAATGACAGAGATGAAAGGAATCAATTGTACTGCGGACTGAGCTGAGAAAAGCCTACATATTTCTTGATGGCATATTTAGAGCATCTACAATCTCTGGGGTTGTTTTAATCCCTGACTTCTGGCATCTTTTGGCAATGCTCCCCTCAACCAAAGTACCATTGTTATCTTTATCATCTATGCAAGTTCAACATTTTTTGAAAAGGGCAACTTCAATTTCATCTTCATTGGATTAAAAAACATGGTAGGGTATCGATCATACCTGGTGTTGGATTCCGAGAGGAGGAAGAGTGACGGATCCACCTATGTAGTGTTTGTGCTTATATGTTTTGCCATACATTCTATCCTTGCATTCATTGCTGTCATCATCCCCTGTATATCAATAACGTCATCTACACAATTTATCACAAAAGCATCAACACCTCCTCTAGGGGTGCCAATACCAAAGTCCTCTTCATCCGTTGCAACGGCCCCCCCCCCCCCCCCCCCCCCATCAGGTGAGGTTTGTCTTCACAGGATTAGTTTGAACTAATGAGTCTAAATTCTTATTCCAATACCCTACATCTCAATATATAGAGGTGGAAAATTACATAAGTTCTCTTCAAAGAAATAGAAAAGACTACAACTCAAAAAATAACAAAATAAGCATAAAAGACTCGATTGTAGGGACTGACACTTTCCTTCAAGTTGGAGTCTAGTTGACAGTCATACTTAGCTTGAAACAACAAATATCCAAGGATGATTGTGGTAGCGTCTTAGTGAAGATATCTACTAGCTGGTCATCAGAGGAGACATGGGTAGTGAAGATGAGATTTCTCTGGATCAAGTCATGTGTAATGGGAGATAACCTCCACATGCTTGATCCTATCGTGAAACATTGGATTATTGGCAATGTAGGTAGTTGTCTTATTATCACACCTCATCTTCATAGGTACATTAATAAGAACATGTAGGTCGACAAGAAGAGATTTCACCCACATCATCTCTGATGCAGTGTCTTTCATGGCCTTATATTTTGACTCTGCACTAGTCCTGGAGACAACAACCTGCATCTTACTAGTTCAAGTCATTAGATTTCCTGTCACATGGTGCAAAAGCCTGTAGTGGATTTTCTGTTTGCTAGACATCCTGCATAGTCTGCATCTGAGTAGGCCACAACAGTCATAGAGGTCCCTTCAGTGAATAGGACTCCATCTCCTGGGTGCTTTCTTCAAGTGTCTGAGTATCATCATTATAGTATCCCAATGTTTCCTGGTAAGCCTATCCATGAATTAGCTCAATTTTCCAACATCAAAGGAAATATTAGGTCTGGTCAAGGTCAAATATAGAACCTTGCCCACTAGGCTTCCATATTGTCGACTCTTCACTACCTTAGCCTCATATAAATGCACTTTGAGTTCTATAAGAGTATCGGCTAGCTTTGCTCCTAGCATGCTAGTTTCTTGTAGCAACTCAAGTGCATGCTTTCTTTTAGAAAGGACAACACCCTTCTTACTCCGTGCCACCTCTATCCCAAGAAAGTATCTGAGAGGACCAAGCTCTTTTATAACAAAGTCACAAAACTCTTCTTGACATCAACAATATGATGCCCATCACTCCATGTAAGAATGATATCATCCACATAGATCACCAGTGCCACAACACTCTATGCCATTCTTCTGACAAACAAGGAATGATATGAAGAAGTCCTCTTTAAGCTTAGTGTCTTAAAAACCTCTAACACCTTCTGGAACCATGTCCTGGGACTTTGTTTTAGACCATAAATCGCCTTGCGTAGGCGACGCACACGAAAACCCTTCCTTTGAACCTCATAGTCAGGAGGTTGTTGCATACATATTTCTTCTTGCAGATTACCATATAGGAAAACATTTTTGACATCAAGTTGGTGGAGGGACCAATCATGTTGTACGGTGTTAGAAATCAAGATGTGGATAGTAGGAAGATGCGTTGCTAGTGAGGTGTCAAGGAAATCTACCCCAGAAGTCTGCGTAAACTCTTTGGTCACAAGACGGACTTTATGTTTGGAAATCGTCCCGTTGGGGTTCTATTTGATGGTAAACACTCATTGGTACCCAATAATGGAAGCTCTTAGAGGCAGGTTTGCAAGCTCTTGTGTGCTACGGGAGTGGAGAGTAGCCATCTTATCCTTTATGTTATGGCACTAATTAGGATCAAGCATTGCTTGCTAATGACTAGATGGAATGGTTGTGGCAGAGAGAGCATGGAAGAACTTGCTTTAGGCCCCTCCCAAAAATGCAGTGGACACGACATGTGATATGGGATATTGGATACAGCTCTCTGGTGCCTTGCGAACTACAATGGGAAGATCGAGGTCATCTGTTGTAGGAGGCTCTGTGTCAGCACTAGGTACAATCTCACCACTGTCATCCTATAGACACCTTGAACCATTATTATTCACAATCTTATCAGTGTGTAAATCACCTATGCTTACTTAGGGTAGGGGAGGCACTGGTACTGAGGAAGGGGTTTGCTACTATAGGTAACAAGTTGTCGATAGGTAATGGGGGGATTTCGAAATGTAGCCAAGCTCTAAGGGTACAGGTTCAGAGGGTGGTGACTCATCGATGGGGATAGCCTCTAGGGGTGCAGGAATGGGTATAGGCACCTTGACAGCCTCAAGAGAGAGACTTTACCTTGCAGTGGAGAAATAAGGGATAGACTGAGTGAAAAGTGACATCCATAATCACATAATGTCTATGAGGGGATTGTAACAATGATACTCCTTCTGAGTATGAGAATATTCTAAAAAGACACATTTGACAGCCTTAGGAACAAACTTATCCTGACATGGACCGGTAACGTGGACGAAAGCAACACAGACAAACACCTGGAGAGGAACATGGAATAGATTACCTTCAAGATAGAGAAGCTATAGGGGAATTTGTTCATGTATAGCAGAAGAGGGCATCCTATTAATTAAGTAGTATGTCGTAAGAACAACATCCTATTAGCAGAAGAGGGCATCCTATACTATTGAGCTGTGGTAAGACCAGCCATGTTGTACGGTTCTGAATGCTGGGCTATAAACTATAGGCATGTATAGAAGATGTCTGTGGTAGAAATGAAGATGTTAAGATGGATGTGTGGTCATACAAGAAATGATCGTATTTCAAATGAGATTATTAGAAATAAGGTTAGGGTGGCATCGATAGAGGATAAAATGAGAGAGGAATGTCTAAGGTGGTTTGGACATTTACAAAGAAGTTCACTAGATGCTCCACTTAGGAGATGCGAGAAGTTGGAGGCTGAACTCGCTAAGAGGGGGCGAGGAAGATCAAACAAGTGTTGGAAGGAAACTATTAAGTATGACCTCAATTACTTTAATTTAAGTCCTGAAATGGCTGAAAATTGATCTGTGTGGAGGCAAAGAATCTATATAGCTAACCCCACTTAGTGTGGGAAAAGGCTTGGCTGTTGTTGTTGTATGTCGTAAGAATAACATCTCCTCAATGGAGAGAGGAGACATTACGGTGAACGAGCAACGTGTGTGCTACATCGAGTATATGTCTGTGCTTCCTCTCAGTGACCCCATTCTGTTGGGACATATGAGGACAAGTAGTCTGATGGATAATTTCATGAGATTTATAAAAAATGCATAGGCGTTGGGTACAAAACTCAATTGCATTGTCAAAACGAACATTCTTAACACAAATGCCAAATTGATTTTTTATTTCTAGAATAAAATGTTCTAACACATTACCCACATTAGACTTATTCTTTAATAGAGACAATTAAGACAGGTGTGAAAAATCATCCACAATGACCAACTAATAACGATGACCTAGTTGATTAGGAATACGACTAGGCCTCCACACATTAGCATGAACAAGATAAAACAACTCAGTGGATTGTGGACTCTTACCAGTAGGATACGAACTTCGGTGATACTTGTCCAGTTGACAAGCATCATAGGTGATAACAATAGACAAAAATATGAGGAAAGACATGATGAAGCTTGTCCAATGAAATATGACTAAGACGAAGATGGCATTAGAATGGAGGCCCCAGTAGATAAAGTGACACCTTTGTGACAAGTAGTAGGGAAACTGGAACAGGTGATAGACACCCCCTTCCTCATGGTCGCCATCAATCGTCCTCTCGTAAGGATATCCTGCAAAGTGTAAGTAGCAGCGTCAACTATCACATGACAATTTAACTCCTTAATAATCTTGTTAATTGGCAACGGACTAATAGGAAAATCAGCCACAAGAAGAACATTAGTCAATCTCATAGTGTGGGTAACAGAAACCTCCCCTTGTCTTGCAATTTGAGAATGCCTCCCATTTGCGACATGTACTGTCTTCTTTGGTGGAACGGATCATATATGACAAAAACATCATCTATCTCCACATAGATGTTGGGAGGCCCTAAAGTCAACCAACCATTCTGTATCACATTGATCATTAGTAGTAGTGGTGAGAACAAACTTTGTACCTGACGGAAAAGCGAATGCAACGATCCTTGAAGTGGATGACGTCTCTTGGGACAACTATGGAAGATGCTGTAGTAACTCATCATAGTCCACCTTGGGCATGGAGTAATAATTGCTTGATTGGCCATGGGAGGGCAAATATGCTTGGCCTAGTATGTGCTCTTAATATGTCCAGTCTTGCCACAGTATGTGCAGGTTGGGTCCCCTTGCCTAGTAGATCCACGAGCATGGTCTTTGCCTCGTACAACTGGGGTACCATGACCATAGCCTTTAGTAGCAACAAGGGCTGTGGGCTTTTATGCAAGCTTTGTAGGAGTGAGGGTAATAGAGATCCTCTCATCTAGCTATATGTCTCCTCTAGGGTAGGAAGGTCTGACTTCGTGAGAGTAATTGTGAGCGTGCAATAGTGTAGTCTGGTCCAAGGCTTGCCAGGAACTGGAGTACCATAGCCTCATGATGGTAGGCTCTCTGAGTAGTGCACGTGTGCACAAGTCTGCATGCATCATAGTTCTCCAATAGACCTTTCAGGGTTGAGTAGTATTATGACAGTGTACGATCCTCGCGACGAAGTTGAAAGAGTTCACTATATATCTAGAAGACTCTATTAGAGTTATTCTCGTTGGAATAGGTACCATGAAGACTATCCCACATCTCCTTTGCTATCTTGTAATACATAATGTCGTCTCCAATCCTTGGAATAACGATGTTCATGATCTAGGCACAGACTATGGCATTTTCCTTCCAAGATGCATTCTTGCTAGTCTTGTTTTGTGGTTTTGGTTGAAGCAGAGCATACTCCTTATTGTAACCTAGTATTATCAGAGAAGTCTATGAGCACTGGGCATAGTTGGTCTCAATTAGGTTTACCATGGGATTAAATAAGGGACTCTTGTACTTTTCTATCTTTGGGACTTGCTCCGATGTCACCTCCGATGAACTCTCTGATGTCATAGTGCTTGAACCAAACCACAAGCAAAAATCCTACAGGATAAAAATTAGACCATTAAGCTTGGTCTGAGGGCCCTTACAGTGGGTTGTAGGATGACTTACACAACTTCTAGAGGCAGTGCAAGTCTTGCACTACACAATAGAAATCACAAGGAGATGCTGTAAGAACAAGAGAGGCCCTAAAGGATGCTGGTATGGGGTTAAGAGGCGGTGCAGTAGCTCTGAACAACCCATTAGAAGGCGTTGAGGAGGAGATATACATTGCTAGTAGCACTGATCAGCGAGAAGGCCCTTAGAGGTGGTGCAATAGACCTCCTAAGGTGGCACTGCACTCGCACGGAGTGATGCTTCTCCTTTTAGCAACGCTCCGATCAACAAGGAGGGCCCTTAGGTGGTGTTGTAGGCCCTCAAAGGTGGCATTGCAGGTGATGGAACTAAGGGTGATGCCAATCTTAGTTGAGGAGGGCCCCTAAGTGGTGCTGTAGGCCCCCAAAGGTGGTGCTGTAGGTGTTGAATCCAAGGGCGGCACCAATCTTAGTTGAGGAGGGCCCTCAGGTGGTGCTGTAGGCCCCCAAAGGCGATGTTGCAGGTGTTGGCACCAAGGATGACATCAATCTCAGTGACAAGCGGTGGTGTTGCCCCCTGTTGCATTGCTGTGTAGAAGACCTGGGGTTGTGCTATCCCTTGCAGTGGAGAGGGAGTTGGTGTTGGCCCTGTGATCGTGGGTTAGACCACCGACTGACTGGCCAAGGGAGGCTGACGGTGGTTGTGGTTGCACCTTGAGATTTGCTTGGGTTTCGCTAAGTTTTTTTTTTTTTTTGGGTGAAGGTATATGAGAATCAATGAGGGTACAGACATCGATTTAAGACTGTTGCTCTGATACCAATCTAGAATAAATGAGTTTAAATTCTTATTCCATAACCCTACCTCTCAATATTTAGAGGTGGGAAAATTGCATTAGTTATCCTTGAAATAGAAAATACTGAAAATAACAAAATAAGCATAAAGACTCAAGATTGTAAGGGCTAATAGGATACCTATAACCTCATGCGAAATTGTTGAGAGAATTGTGTAGTGGTCATTTATTACCACATCGTCTCTTGTGGGAATGTAGAGTGTGTGGTGGCCTATAAATAGGTTTGTACTTCTTACTTATTTCTTTGAGAAGATTAATGTAGAAACTTACCCTATTGGGGTCTTCTCTCATGATTTTCTCTTTGCTTTTCGTAAGTGGAGTTTTTATGTAAACCTAAGTGTTTTTATCATTGTTTATGCTTTGATATCTTTTAGGCTTCCGCTTTTCATATTATTCAACTTGGTATCAAAGCAGATCGATTTTTGGGTTTATTTGATTATCATGTTTTATGATATCAATCTATTTTTGTACTGGGAGTTCTCTTCCAAGAAGAAGGCTCTTGAGAAGGATCCATGCTGTGCACACGGTGGTGTGCCATGAAGATTGAAGGAGATGGAGGTGCGTATGAGTGCCTCCATTAAGGTGGCGTAGCAACAAGGAGTGATTGGGATACTACCTTGTGAGATCTGCGAGATTGGGTACAGCATGAGGAGCGACTATAGAGGGTGGAGACACGCTAGAGGGAGCAACTCGACAATGGAGGCTTCGACCTCGAGCGAGGATTCCACAACGGAGATCTTGTGCTCACTGGCGATGTGGTGCAGAGCACAAAGAAGGTGCTGATGCCGAGGGCAAACGGGAGGGAGATCGCAGTGAGGGTGATTGCTAGGGTCTTCTTCCCCGTGTAATGGATAACACAGATGTCGAGCTTCAAGTCGACGAGGAAGAGGAAGAAGAGGGCTGTAGTGGAGGAGCAATCCCTTGAACAATATCAAGATTGGCAGAGATATTGTGAGCGCAAAAGAAGAGTTGCTCTGCTCCTCCTTGAGAAAGCGGTGGAAGTCCTCAACGACGCCTCGTTGGCAGGTGAGAGCCTCATGGAGGGAGGCATTCTCATTGTTGACGTCGATGCGGATGGAGGAGCAGCTGAAGGAGCAGTTGCATGTGGGGTTGAGGCGAGGTCTTTGGGGCCCCCAGGTGCTCTACTCATGAGTTGTTTGATTCGATTTTAAAGTTGATGGTTCTGTTTTAAACAAAAATATGAGAAAAAAGAGGCCAGTTAAAAAAACTAGGGGAAGAAGGTTTGTAAAAAAAATGGAAAAAAAGGAAAAAGGAAAAAGAAAAAGAAAACAAAAGGAGAAAGAGAGAGAAGTTTAGGAAAAAAATGATTGAAGTTAAAAAAATGATTAAAAAATGATGATTGATTATGTTTAAGAGGAGAGAAGCTCTTTAATTTTGTTATTTCTTCTGCTCGTTATTTTCTTCTATAAAGTATAGGAGAAAGAGAGTGTGGATCCTATTATAGTCTTTCTTCATTTGGGAGTCTTTTTGTTCGAGGTCATTACATGAGAAACCACAACACTTAGGAGTTCCAAAGTTTTGAGGTCTTTAGATAGGGAGATCCAGTTTTGAAGGCCTCAGAGGAAGGACTCATGTTAGGTTTCTATGTGGAAGATTTAGTTTTGTGAACTTCAAAGGGGAGATCTAGTCTTTAGGGGAAGACTCATTATAGGAATACTGAATGGGGAGCTACCAGCATCAGTTGAGGTCTCCAGAGGAGAGGCCAATGTTTGAGTTGACTATAGCAGTTCGTCGTCAAGCTTTAGCCTCACTGATGTGCTGTCATTAGCATGCCTGCCTATAAGCATGAACAAGAGTGCAACTGTCGTTTGCAGAGGAGAGGTAGTTGTACAAGTTGAGAGTTTTGTTTGTTCTGTTGTGTAGAGGGATTTTTTTGTGTTACAAGTTGAGCATTCCATGCTTCAACTTGAGGGGGAGTGTTGAGAGAATTGTGTAGTAGCCATTTAGTATCACATTGTCTATTGTGGGAATGTAGTGTGTGTTGTGGCCTATAAATAGGCTTGTATTCTTCACTTATTTCTTTGAGAAGATTAACATAAAAACTTACCCTATCAGGGCCTTCTCTCGTGGTTTTCTCTTCGCCCGTCGTGAGTGGAGTTTCCACGTAAATCTAAGTATTTTTATTATTGTTTATGTTTTGATATCTTTTATACTTTCGCTGTTCACATTATTCAACTGAAATGTTTACGTGCCTTGCAACAAAAGCAGGCCATGCTTTGTTATGGTACCCCTTGATATTTGTCCTGTTTTTATTATTTTTTTATTTCTCTAGTCCTCTATATTTTACCTACACCTTTTTCTCTATATAAAGAGGTGTAGGGTTTCGTTGGAATAATAACTTGCTCATTTTCATCAACTTGGTATTAGAGCGATGCTCTTGGACTAGAGCTCTCAATATCCCACCTGAAAAAGCCTTCGAAGCCCTAAACCACCAAACCCCCCCTCTCTCGCGTGTTGGCGGCGCCGTTAGGCAGCCTCCTCGCTGCAGAGGCGGCAATGCAGTCCCTGGAGCGGCACCATAGTAATCTGTAGGCACTATGAAAGGTGGTCAGTCAGACCCCTCCGCTATCACCTAGTAGGGAAGACCTGCCGCCCAGGAGGGTGCTGCCTGGGGTGGATCTACAAGGGGTCGGTCGGACTCCTTTGCTGTTGCCTAGGAGGGGGTTTTGCTTCCCAGAAGGGCTCTGCCCAAGGGGGATCTGCCGTCCTAGGGGCTCTGCCACCCAAGGGAGGATGTCACACAAGGGACAACTGCCGCCTAGAGGGTCATCGCCCAGGGGGTTAGCATCGCTCGGAAGGTTTGTCCGGACCTCTGTCATAGTTAAGCAACGACGATCACTCAGTAGGAGACTGCTGCAAACATCTCAAGCCTATTCTATATAGTTTTCATGGTCTGAAAATATATTCTGAGACCATGATTGGGTAACTTCAAGTCCGTTTCTTGGTTCAAAGGGCTCCGTTTTCATCTAGTGGATGGAAGAGGATAGCAAGATGGCATCCTCTACTGCTTCTGGTGGCTCCAGTTCGTTCGAAGTCACGTTGGACACCTTTATGGACACTAAGGGATACAAGAGTCTGTTCTTTGGCTCCATGATTAAGTTGGATGAGACGAACTATCCATGGTTGTCCCAAATGTTTCTGATGATTATTAGGGGTCATGGGAAGGAGCACATCCTGAGTTAGCCTGAACCTATAGAGAAAACATTAGTCAATGCCACATGGGATCATGATAATGTTATGGTTTGTGCCTGTATGATGAACTCAGTGATACCCAGGATTGGCGATGAGATCATGTACTATCCTGCAGCTAAGAAGATGTGGGACTCTCTTAATGAGATACACTCCCACAAGAAGAACTCTGCTCGAGTCTTCCAGATCTATCATGAGTTATTCCATCTTCATTAGGATGGGAAGACATTGGTCCAGTATTATTCTCAGGTCAAGGGGTTGTTGGAGTGCCATGACTCCTATAGACCTAGCTGTGCTTGCTCTTCTTGGCGTGCCTTCAAGAGAGAGCTAGCAGTTTCTTTGTTTTTGTATGGTCTAGGACCAGAGTATGCCGTTCCATGGGATTAGATATTGACCATGACTGATCTGCCTACACTTGAGGACACATATAGTCGATTGAGTAGGATTACAGTTACTGCTACTTCTCCTGAGACTACAAGTTAGGCTACTGCCTTGGCTGCCTCTCATCATTCTTGGAGAGGAGGCACTTCTACTTGTGGTCATGGTCGTGGACGAGGTGTTGGAGGTTGTGGTCCCAAACCTTCATGCACCTATTGTGGCAGACTAAGTCATACTGAGGCTACGTGCTGGCAGAAGGACGGAAAGCCAGTTATTGCTCACCAGGCGACAGAGACTACTACACCCATGATTGATACGGTGATTAGAGTGGAATTTGAGGAGTTGTTGTAGAGGTTCAGTTAGATATCTCAACCTACTCCAGATACTGCTGTTGCTGCCTCCTCGTCAGGTATAATTGATGCATATTCGTTATCTACACTTTGTACAAGAGATTGGTTGGTAGACTCTGGGGTCTTGCAGCATCTATGTGCTACTTTTGGTGCCTTCTCAGACTTGAGATGTCCTTCTAGGTCGGACAGTACAGGTGACTGATGGTAGATTATCTCAGGTGGTTGAATAAGGAGGTGTCTCTTTCCTCCACTTTGCAGCTACATAATGTTCCTTACGTGTCAAATTCTCCACTTAGTCTCTTGTCTGTAAGTCACATCACCAGGGAGCTTAATTGTAGAGTAATTTTTGATGCATGATCTTGTGTCTTGTACGATCGACTCACGAGGAGGACGATTGTTGGAGGACGTGAGGAAGGAGGGGTGTACCGCCTAAGTGGCTCTCCTATCGCTACTGCTGCATTTGTGTGTCACGGGGAGACTGTCATGGCCACTGGGTGCCCAACCCAGTGGCATCTTTACCTTGGCCACCTTCCTGTGGAGAGACTTAGGCATGTTCTACCTCATATTCCTGTTAGCACCACCATCACTTGCGATGCTTGTCAACTTGGCAAGCACCACTGTGCCAGTTCTCCCGTTTCCTCTTATGTTTGGTTGTCTGCTTTATTTGATTTAGTTCATATGGTTGTTTGAGGTCTAAGTCGGATTCCTGACTAGCTTGGACATCGATATTTTCTTGTGCTTGCTAATGATTTCTCCCATGTTACTTGGTTGTTCTTGTTGAAGCATAAACATGATGTTGGAACTATTATTATTTTTTTTTGAAAAGATGTTGGAACTATTATTGAAAATTTTATTATGGAAATAAAGACCCAATTCTGTGGTACTGTCAAAATGTTTCGATTTGACAATGCTTTCGAGTTTTGTACTGCTCGTTTGATGCATTTTTTTTACAGTAATGGAATTGTGCACCAAATCACTTGTGCTCACATCTCTCAGCAGAATGCTGTTGCTGAGTGGAAACATAGACATCTCTTTGATGTTGCACGCATCCTACTTATATATCATATTGTTCTTACTTTGTATTGGGGGGATGCCGTTCTTACATGTTTTTTGATTAATAGAATGCCGAATTCTGTTATTCATGAGCAAATTCCATTGCTGGTTTTGCATCTTGGTCACCTTTTGTTTCTTGTTATTTCTCGTATCTTTGGGTACGTTGCATTTGTCCATGACTTGAGTCTTGGAAGGGATAAGCTGGTACTATAGGCTAACAAGTGTGTTTTCTTAGGTTATTCTCGAACCCAAAAGGGCTATAGATGTTTTGATCCAAATTCCAATCAATTCACTGCATTTTGTGTCTGTTGATGTGACATTCCATGAAGCCATACCATATTTTTCTACTACTAGCAATGACTTGCTTCCTGTGAATGGCGGGGACCCTATGCCTATTCCACCCATTCCATTTGGGTCATTTCCTGTGGATGAACATGTGACTTCTTCTGAGAAGGAGCATTTGCATGACCCTATTGTTACCTATTAGAGGTCACATACTACATTTCAGATGCCCCCTCCTACGCCTCCAGCTTCCCCATCTTAGGTGAGTCCACAGTCTTTAGACACTGGCATTGTTGTGCCTAGTGGTGATATGGGGGAAGATAAGGACCATGCATATAAGGATGCACAAGTGGACGATGAACTTCCCATTGCCATTAGGAAGGCCCCTAGGTCATGTGCCAAGTACCATGTTGCCGGCTATTTACACACAACTGACCTGGGTACAACATTTTTGTGGTTTACTAAAGTCCTAGTCTTCATTATAATACCTGCTTTTTATCAGGAAGTCATGCTTCATCCACAGTGGCGTCAGTCCATGGAAAAGGAGATGGCTGCACTTCAAAGCAGAGGCACATGGGAACTTACCTCTCGTCTACCAGGAGCTAGCCTTGTTGGTTGCAGGTGGGTCTTTGCACTCAAATTTAATCCTGATGGCAGCATTGCTAGATATACAGCTTGACTAGTGGCAAATTGATTCATCCAAATTTATGGGGTGGATTTTTTCGATACTCTCTCCGGTGGCAAGATTATTGATTGTGAGGATCCTGACTTCAGTGGCAGTACATTATAGTTGGCAGTTGCATCAACTCGACGTGAAGAATGCCTTCCTATATGTCGATTTGCAGGAGGTGTACATGCAACACCCACCTGGGTATGAGACACAGGGGGAGTGGGTATGCAAGTTAAGGAAGGCTATTTATGGACTCAAATAGGGCCCACGTGCTTGGTTCCAGAAATTATCTCAAGTGGTGGAGGCTGATGGTTTTTAGAGGTCCTTGGCAGATCATTCCTTGTTTGTTAGGAAAATAGGGGAAGATGTGGTTATACTCTTTATCTATGTGGATGACTTAATTGTCACATGTGATGATACGGAGGGTATAGTGCAGATTCAAGAGAGATTGGCCAGCTAGTTTGTAATGAAGGACATGGGTCCGTTACGATATTTTCTGGGGATAGAAGTTGCTCGTGGCAAACATGGTATAGATTCGTTTTACAGGAGGTTGGGATGCTTGGGGCAAAATCAACAAACATACCCCCGGATCCGAAGGCACATTTTTATGATGCGGAGGCACCTTTAGTGGATAGCATGTAGTATAGATAGCTTGTGGGAAAGTTGCTTTACCTCACTATCACTACGCCATACATTTGCTTTTGCTGTTGGAAGACTTAGTCGGTTCATGGATAAGCCCACAAAGCAGTATTGGGAGGCTACTATGATGGTTCTACACTATATTAAGAAGGCACTTGGGCTTGGCCTTCTATTTACTCGAGGTACCTCCATGATTGTAATAGCATATTCTGATGCAGACTACGTTGGGTGTTTGGTAGATAGAAAGTCCACAACTGGATTATGTACTTATGTGGCTTGCAATTTAGTGACCTGGAAAAGTAAGAAACAAGTTGTAGTCTCTTTGTTAAGTGCAGAATCAGAGTATAGAGCGATGGCTCAGACAGCTGTGGAACTCATGTGGGTGAAGTCACTATTGGGAGATTTGCACATTCAGATCATTGGTGGTCCTATGGAGATGAGGTGTGACAATGTTACTGCCACATACATTGCCAACAACCCAATGTTTCGTGAAAGGATCAAACATGTTGACATGGATTGTCACTACATCAAGGATTTGATTTAGAAATGCTTGTAATATACAACCCTTGTTACTTCATATGATCAGACGATAGACATTTTTACCAAGTTTCTCCCTAAATCCACTTTTGCTACGTGTTGTTCCAAGCTAAATATGATAGATATATATGCTTTAGCTTGAGGAGTGTAGACTTTAATATTTTCTTGTTTACTTTACATTTGTAAGGGTGCGTTGTTCACTTTTGTCTGTCCTTGGGTTGTGTTGTAAGTTGCCCTTTTCCTTTCTCTATATAAAGAGAGGTAGGGCCTTCAGAATAATCTAAGGCCTTTTATTTCATCCTACTATTCTTAAATCTTACCTCTTTATATTGTTAACATATAGTGATTTTTATGTTTTTATATTTTTCCTTGTATGGGCTTAACTGTACTTTCACTCCTTGGTCTCTCTCTATATAAGATAGCCTAGGATTTTCTTTATTTAATTGATTCATTTCAGCCAACTTGGTATCAGAGCAGCAGTCCTAGACCGGTGCCCTAGGTATCCCACCCAAGTAGGCCTCCAACCCATCCACCAAATCCTTCTCTTCTTCCTCACTGCTGCTGGTTCCCTGTTAGTCGACAGCAGTAGCATCAACTACAGGAGCATCAGCTGCCCAGGTGCAGCAACGCGAGGAGGAAAGGGGGGCCTCGTCGACGCCACCCAGCGCCGCCGGTGGGCTGCCCGAGCCTAGCGGTGCCGCCTAGCACGCTGGTCGAGCGCAGCAGTGTAGCCTAGCGCCGCTGGTGGGTTGCCCGATCCCGGTGGCGCCATCCAGATCTGCTCCTCGTGGTTGCTCAACCGTCGCTCGACCACCACAAGTGCCCAGATGGTTCATCTACTGCTGCCATTTATGGAATGCTAATTGCTGCTGTTGCTTCAAGAAGTTTGGAGTGATGAGAGATTGAAGTGCACACACACACACCAAGGTTGATAGCAGTCGAATCAAGAGAGTAATCCATTTCCTTAGGAGAGTCATCTGCCACTTTTTTTTCTCCAGATCTATTGGTGTTCGCCGAATGGTGGTATGACTTTCTCCAGTTTTATGGATTATTTTTGGGGTTTGTATTCCCCATATTGATGGTTGTGTGGGGTGTGTATTCTTCGTATTGTATGATCCTTGGGGTGTGTATTCCCCTTTTTCTTTGGATGTGATCTACTTGACAGTTATGGTAGAATTTGTGTCTTGTACATAAGGAGCATTACAAGAGCCACCATGAAGCAGGGTGGCTGATCGACTCTGGTGCGTCACAGCATCTGTGCGGTGATCAGACCTCTTTTCGTTCGCTACAATCTGTTCCCTCAGGAAGGATTGTACAGGTTGCTGACGGTAGATACACCTCAGTTAGGGGTAAGGGGGAGGTGTCTGTGACCCCCAGTTTGCAGCCATTTGGTGCATTGCACGTACTAGAATTCATACTGAGTCTGTTGTCAGTGAGCAGAATCACGAAGGATCTCAACTGTAGAGTCATCTTTGATGATGTCGGATGTGTTGTTCAGGACAAGCTCACTGGGAGGACTGTTGTCAGAGGTATGGAGGAGAATGGTGTTTACCGTCTGGGACAGGAGCCATTTGCAGGGGTTACTCGATATGGTAGCGGGAGTGTTCTAAAGTGGCACGCTCGTCTTGGCCACTTGTCTCTGAATCGCCTCAGGAGGGTGATACCACATATTTCCCTAGCTGCTACCATACAGTGCGATGCTTGCCAATTGGGTAAGCACCATCGATCATCTTTTCCAGTTAGCACATCTTCTGGATCTTCGACATTATTTCAATTGCTCCATATGGATGTATGGGGACCGAGCAGAGTCCCAGACCGGATGGGACACCGGTACTACCTGGTTGTCGTAGATGATTTCTCTAGAGCCACATGGATGTTCTTGCTGAAAAGCAAGGCAGAGGTTGGAGGATGCATAGACACCCTTCTTTTGGAGATCGGCACAGTATTCAGCCACAGTGAAGATAGTGCAGATTGATAATGCTTTTGAGTTCTGCACTACCAGACTTAAGGAGGTCTATAGGACTCGTGGGATTGTCCACCAGACTACTTGTCCTCACACTTCACAGTAGAATGGGGTTGCAGAGAGGAACGCAAGCATTTGTTAGATGTTGCTCGTACACTATTAATTCATCATAATGTACCGTAGAGATACTGGGGGGATGCAGTTCTGATAGCGACTAATCTCATCAACAGGATGCCTAGCTTAGTTCTTCACGAGTAGATACCGGTTCTTCTTCTGCATCCAGACAACGAGTTATTTCATGTGCCTCCCAGGACCTTTGGATGTGTTGCATTCGTTCATGTGCCGTCACTTGGTCATGACAAGCTGGCTCCTTACGCTATCAAGTGCGTATTTTTGGGGTACTCTAGGACACAGGAGGGGTACCGTTGCTATGATCCTTTGCAAAACAGACATTATGTTAGTGCTGATGTGACTTTCCATGAGGATACACCATATTTCTCAGTCACTGGACAGAGGAGCTCTTGTAATGATGTTGCCTTTCTTCCCTTACGTGTTCCGTGTACAGAGACTCAGGTGTCAACTTCTCAGTCCAGACCTCCAGCTGATAAAGAGATGAGTTCTTTCTCCCAGGATGACTTTGAGAAATTGCACGGGCCATTGCATACCTATCACAAGCATCATACTACCTTTCAGAGGCCTCGTCTCTCACCAGCAGCTGATGGTTCACAGGTAGTTTAGAGGGTATCTGATGCCAGTGACAGTTTGGTTAGACCAGACTTCCCTGACAATGCAGATCACCACAGTGGCGAGGCTCCTTCTGTAGCAACTCAGTTAGAGGTACCAGATGATTCAGATATCCCTATTGCCATTAGGAGGGCACCGCACACCTGTGAGTCCAGATACCGGGTTACAGGTAGCTTGGCTACCAATGGTCTTGCTCCTCAGTTTAGGAGCTTCTGTCAGGCTTTTACAGCGTCACACATTCCGTCTATCTACCAGCAGGTCATGCTTGATCCGAAGTGGCGTCAAGCTATGGAGGATGAGATGGCAGCACTTCGAAGTAGACAGACTTGGGATCTCATCTCACTTCCTACTGGCGTACGACTGGTTGGCTCCTGATGGGTCTTTGCCTTGAAATACAACCCTGATGGGTCTATTTCAAGGTATAAGGCTAGGCTAGTAGCAAAGGGGTTCACTCAAACATATGGGGTGGACTTCTTTGATACTCTCTCCCCTGTTGCACGGTTTGCCACTGTCCGGATACTTATTTCTGTTACTGCTCACAGAGACTGGTCATTATACCAGCTGGACGTGAAGAACGCCTTTCTCTATGGTGATCTTCAGGAGGAGGTTTACATGCAGCAGCCCTCGGGTTTCGAGGTTCAGGGGGAGTGTGTGTGCAGATTACGAAAGGAATCTATGGTATGAAGTAAAGTCCCAGGGCATGGTTTCAGAAGCTATCAGAGGTGCTCCACCAGATTGGTCTGAGTCGCTCCACTTCAGATCACTCATTTACCAGGAAGATTGACAGGGGGACTGTGGCACTCCTGGTATATGTTGATGATCTTATATCACCAGAGATGACAGAGATGGGATAGATGAAGTTAAGAGGCACCTATCGGAGAAGTTTGTCTTGAAGAATCTGGGACAGTTGAGGTATTTTTTAGGCATTGAGGTTGCACCTGGCAGGGATGGAGTGGTGCTTTCACAGAGGAAGTATGCTCTTGATCTTCTTCAGGCAACTAGCATGTTAGCAGCTATGGCTGCAAATATTCCCATGGATCCCAAGGTCCATTTATATGATGAGAAATCTGAGGTGGTTGACGGTAGAGCATACAGGCAGCTGGTGGGTAAGCTTCTTTACCTCACCATCACTCGTCTAGACTTGTCTCTGTCAGTTGGTAGGCTTAGCCAGTTTATGGATAAGCCAATTAGGCAGCACTGGGAGACTGCAATGCAGGTGCTCAGGTATGTGAAGAAAGCACCTGGACGAGGATTATTATTCCGTAAGGGAATGCCCATGGGGATTGTAGCATACTCTGACGGTGATTATGCTGGCTGTGTTGGGGACAGAAAATCCACCACAGGTTTTTGCACCTTTGTTGCAGGCAACCTGGTTACCTGGAGGAGCAAGAAGCAAGCGGTTATATCTATATCTAGTCGGAGTCAGAGTACAGGGCCATGGCCCAGACAACCACTGAGATGGTTTGGGTCAAGTCAGTTTTGTCAGATCTTTATGTTTCTCTGGATAGCTCTATGGAGATGCGATGTGACAACAGAGCAGCGACCTACATTGCCAATAACCTTATGTTTCACGAGAGGACAAAGTATGTAGAGATTGACTGTCATTACACTCGAGATCTCATTCAGTGTGGGAGTTTACATACCACGAGTGTTACTTCTAAGGAGGAAGCTGCAGATATCTTCACAAAGCCCCTGGCAAGATCTGCCTTTGAGGCGTGTTGTTCCAAGCTAAGCATGATAGATATTCATGCTCCAGCTTGCGGGGGAGTGTTAACATATAGTGATTTTTATGTTTTATATTTTTTCCTTGTATGGGCTTAACTGTACTTTCACTCCTTGCTCTCTCTCTATGTAAGAGAACCTAGGGTTTTCTTTATTGAATTGAATCAATGCAGCCAACTTATATATAGAGAGAGGTGGAAACAAATTACATCATAACTTGGCAAGGATAGATAAATAACTTAATACTCTCCCTTAAGTTATAGGATAGATGTCAATCATGCTTAGCTTGGAAGTACAAACATCAAAGGATGAGCATGTCAAGGGCTTGGTAAAGATATCTGTTGTCTGATCATTTGAGGTGACCTGTGTAGTGAAGATGAATCCTTTCTTGTTTAAACCCTGAGTGTAGTGACAATTCACCTCCATATGTTTGGTGCACGCTCATGAATCATGTGGTTATTGGAAATATATGTGGCAGGTTGATTATCACATCGTAACTTCATGGGTCTATCAATCTCCACATGTAGACCTGTCAAAAGGTCTTTACCCACATCAACTCTACAGATGTCCAAGCCATAGCCTTGTACTCAGACTCTGTACTGGACCTGAAAACAACTGTTTACTTTTTACTTCTTCAAGTCATCAGGTTCCCTGCAACATAAGTACATAAGCTTGTGGTGGATTTCTTATCATCATGACTGCTAGCATATTTTGCATCTGAGTATCCAACTATTGTCATAGAACCTCCTTTAGTAAAAAGAAGATCCTGTCTTGGTGTTTTCTTCAGGTACCTGAGCACCATCGTAGCTGCATTCCAATGCTGCCTAGTAGGCTTCTTTATAAACTGGCTCAACTTCCCAACGACAAAGGAAATATCAGGTTTATTGATAGTTAAGTATAACAACTTTCCTACAAGCTGTCTATACCATATGTTATCCACTGTCTTTGTGTCCTTGTCATATAGTTGTGCCTTGGGATCCATAGGAAGATTAGCTAGCTTGACATGCAACATTCTGGCCTCCTTTAAGACATCCAGGGCATGTTTCCTTTGAGGTAGAACAATACCACCTTTGATACAAGCCACTTTTATCCTAAGGAAATATTGTACTGGCCCCAGATCCTTCACAACAAATTGATCTGCCAGAGTCTTCTTTATCTCTGCTGCACCTACTGTGTCATCTTCAGTAATTATCAGATCATCAACATATACCAGGAGGGCTACCATTCCTTTCCCTGTCTTTCTGACAAACAGGGAATGATCAAAAGACTTCTAAAAGCCAATTGACTGCACTACCTGAGAGGGTTCTGGAACCAAGCCCTCGCACTCTGAATTAGGCCATAAATGGCCTTCTGTAGACGACATGCACTCCCCCTGAACCTCATAGCTAGGGGGCTATTGTATATGTTCCTCCTCTTGTTGATCATCATATAGAAATGCATTCTTCACATCTAGCTGGTGAACTACCTATCTTTCTGGACTACAATTGAAATCAATAAACGAACAGTGGACATGTGTGCAACAGGGGAAAAAGTATCAAAGAAGTCAACCTTGTAAGTATGAGTAAAGCCTTTCGTTATCAAACGAGCCTTGTATTTAGCAATTGATCTGTCAGGGTTGTATTTGAGCGCGAATACCCAATGACAACCTACCACAATAGCCCATGGAGGTAAGGGTGTGAGTTCCCACATGCCTCGAGATTGAAGAGCGACCATCTCATCCTCCATGGCTTGCTGTTTGTGGAGGGTTTCTCTGTAGTAGCAAGCATTGTTTAAAAAAAGTGCCTCGAGGCGCTTGAGGCATGCGTCTCGAGGTGAGGCGTAGCAAATTAGCCTCGAGGCTTAAGCCTCAGCTCGATTCTGCGAGGTGTGCGCCTTGCTTTGCCGAGGCGTGGCCGAGGCGTTGAGGCGTTGGAGAGGCGTCGCCTCGTGTATGTGAGCAGCCTCAAGCACCTCATCGCAACCTCCACCAGCAAATCGACAGCTCTTGCTCCACCGCATCGCAGCCTCCATTGGCAAGCAGCTCCATGCAGCGCTAGCAGCGCAAGCAGCTCCACGCAGTGCTCTAGCGCCAGCAGCGCGAGCACGCAACGGCAACGCTCTACGCAGCGCAGTGCAGTGCAGCGTAGCGCAGGCCCTACGCAGTGTAGCGGCAGGCTCCAGCGCAGTGCAGTGCAGCGTAGGTCCACACAGCGCGGCGGCAGGCTCCAGCGCTGCTGTAGGTCCAGCAGTGCAATGCAGCTCCAGCAGCGCAGGCTCGAGCAGTGGTCCAGCTCTTGCGCAGGTCCGAGACTCCGAGCGCAGCTCCAACTCCAGCGGCAGTGCTCCACTCTTCAGCATGACGCATTTGAGGTTGAGGTTAGTATGTTGAGGTTGAGCTTAGTATGTTGACTATAAGTTTAGGTCATTTCATTTAGGTTTATTTTTCAAGTTTAGGTCATTTAGGTTTATTTGATTACCTATATTTGATTACCTATCATTTCATTTTCTATATTTTTTATGCAAATCCTGAGCCTTACGCCTCGACCGCCTCGAAGCTTACGCCTCGCCTCGATGAAGGAAAATCGCCTCGGTACCGCCTTGCGTTTTTTAAAACCTTGGTAGCAAGTGCATGATAGAAGCTCCCAAATGCCTTCCTATGATTGTTGGTGACCAAACTACCTGGCATGTGATATCTAGCATAGGTATGGGGTGCTTTTCGAATGACAATCGGAAGATCTGAATTTACAAGCATATCCACCTGCTTGAAGAAGTCACTTGTAGAATCACCACTGAAGAAGGTATCATTGGTGTCTAAAATATCCGTGCTCAGCTGATTTAGGGAGGAGGAAGGCAGTGAAGGGGGGGTATCTGCAGTGTAGTATGAGGTTGCTTGTAAGTAACAATGGGATCATTATATTTTTGAGGCACAATAGTGGTAGTAGTGTTGATAGAAGGTGGCCCAGTAATAGGATTCTCCTCAAAAGGTACAAGAGGAATATGTATAGGGGCAGTAGTAGTATTGGTGAAAATATCACGCCCAGTGGTAGAAAAGTAAGCAATGAACTCACGAAAAGTAACATCTGTAAATACAAAATGACGAGCTGATAAGGGATCAAAATATCAATACTCCTGTATTCTAGAGTACCCAAGAAAACACACTTCATTGCCTTAGGTGTCAGTTTGTCTCGTCTAGGAGTCACGAATAAAGGCAACATATCCAAGGACCCTGGGAGTAATAGGAAATAACTCCCTATCACGATACAATATATTCCACAAAATTTGCTTATGAATAGCAGAGTTAAGCATCATATTGATAAAAAAACATGTAGTCAAAACTGCATCACCCCAATAAAGCTAAGGCACAGAGTGATGTATCAAAAGGGTGCAAGCAACATCAAGTAAATGGCGATGTTTTCTCTTAGAAATCCCATTATGTTGAGAGGAATGAGCACAAGTAGTCTGTTGAATGATGCCATAGGTTTTATAAAAGGAATGTAAACGATGTGTACACAATTCCAAAGTATTATTAGGAAAAGTGGGTCTTTATTTCTATTATAAAATTTTCAATAATAGAATCAACAATAGACTTTATTTTCAATAGAAATACCTATGACACTCAAGAAAAATTATTAATAATGACAAAAAAATGGTGCCCCAACAAGTATGGAATCCGACTAGGCTCTCATACATCTATATGAATAAGCTGAAATAAAGAAGTAAACTTAGCACTCTGAGATGACACGAAACTAGCATAGTGATGTTTGCCAAATTGGCAAGCATCGTAGGTGATGACGATCATGGGAGATAGGACATAACATGCTGGAGCCTGTCCAAGGAAAGATGGCCAAGGCGGAGGTGCCACTGGAAAGGAGATCTAGTGGCAAAGGAAACCTCCCTATGGGCTACAGTAACAACAATAGTAGTCTGGCTCTGGTAGTATACCCCCCTTCTTCACATCTTCCAGTAATTGTCCTCCCCACGAGCTTATCTTGCAAGACATAGGACCGGACATGAAAAATAGCTCTAAAGTTCAGTTCCTTTGTAATACGACTGACAAATAATAAGCTTATGGGAAAATCTCGCACAAAAAGCACATTTGACAACCGTAGAGTGGAAGATAGAGGGATCTTCCCCTCGCTTGCAACATGGGAATGTTTCCTGCTTGCCACCTGTACAGTATGTCTTGGAGGTACTGATTTGAGGGATGGAAACAAGCTCTGGTTCCCACATAAGTGGTGTGATACACCGGAATGTACCAACCAATCTCCATTCTGCGGTAACACAAAAGAAGAGTAAACTAGCTCGGTACCTGAGGCAAGAGTTGCGATCTTATAAGGTGTTGATGATTGGGAAATCTCTGAAAATTATTGCAGAAGATCATCAAATTCAGCACGGGATCCTATCTCAGAAGAAGCTTTTGTAGGCTTAGCAACCTAATTAGCCACTGCAGGTCGATCATGCTTGGTCTAATAGGTGGCTTTTGGCCAGGAGCTGGATTGCGGATGCAGACTCGGTGCTCCTGCGGCAGGACGACTGGCTCTAGGGGATCCGTCTTGGGGGACCCTTGGCAGCAGCTCTTCTCCCTCTGAATGAAGGGAGGTGTAGCTGGAGCAAGAGGAAAGGGAGCAGGAGGAGGAGAGGGTGAGGGAGAGGGTCCCTGAGCTGGAGGGCCTCCCCGCCCCGCCCTGTTTGGGCTAGGGAGCTTTGGAGGAGGCCATGAGGGGTTGTGCAGAGGTCAAGGCGGAGACTGTGGTGCAATCGAGGCGAGGCAAGGGGGCGCGGAGGGATCTGTAGCGGTGGAGCCCGGGGAGAGCGAGGGTGGGGCCTCGGCGAGGGAGTCCGGAGTAGCGGCGACGACGCGCGAGTACACTGGACTAGGCATAGTGCCTGAGGTGGAGGCCGTGGAGGGCACTGGAGCTGAGGCGGTGGCCACGTCGGACCGACCTGGGGCCTAGGTCCGTGTTAGCATAGTCGTGTGGCAGCCTTGTGTCATGAACAGGGGATGGGGAGGTGGTCTCTGGTATAATCAACGGTGGTCATTCAGGAGGAGGAGGAGCGGTCGGGGGGTGGTTGACGGCCAGGGAGGGCCGCCGTTGGCGCTGTAGTCGACTACTATGGCACTGGTCGAGGAGGTTTACCGAACAGCGGAGGCTGCAGGCTTCTGATCGGTCGTAGGGGAGATCCCTTTCGCTGCCCCTTGAATGGAGTATTGTCTTGGAATGTCAGGGGTCTCAATGACCCCTCCAGGAGGTTGGCGTTGGGGAGCTATATCAAGCAGTGGAGGGTGGACATGGTTTTGTTTCAGGAGACGAAGCTGCGCTCCTATGATAGGAGGTTGTGGAGGGAGGTTGGGGGCACCTGGATGGATGGTTTCCAGAGTCTAGATGTGGTTGGCCGTGCAGGGGGCAGCTACTCGGATCGCATAAGGATGTCTTCTCCTTGGAGGACAACTTTACAGGGAGGCATGTTATCTTGGTCGAACTAGCCAGGATCGTAGATGGGGCCAGGGTGGTTGTCACGGGTGTTTATGGCCCGTCCGGATCGCAGGAGAGGGAAACGATGTGGGAGGAGCTTGGGACGGTGGTATCAGGGAACCATGTGAGGCCATGGTTGATTGGAGGTGACTTTAATGTCACGCTGCAGGTTGATGACAGATTGGGAGGGTGTGGCAGGTAGGACCCTGGCTCAGAGGGCTTTGTGGAGTTCGTGGCTGTGCATGGCTTCTTCGATATGGTCCCTACTTCCTGTTCTTATGCTTGGAGGAATAATAGTGGCCAGAAATCCAGGATTGACCGATTCTTGTCCAGTGTTGAGTTGGCAGAGGCATTTCTGTTGGCGGGTGTGGTCCCGATGGAGAGGCCTTTCTCTGACCACATGCCAATTATGTGGAAGGTAAATGAGGGGTCGTGCTTTGGCACCTACTTCAAGTTCGATAGGTCATGGTTGCTGGAGGATGGATTCAGAGGCATGGTGGAAGAGAAGTGGAGTGCGATGGAGGTGGAGGGATTAGCTACGATTCATCTGGCGAAGAAGTTAGACGGCTTGAGGGACATGTTGAGGGTGTACAGAAGAGAGACCAGGGAGGCTAGGCGCTCCAGGAAGACGGAGGCTCTAGCAGAGATTGCCAGGATAGACAGATGCGATGATCTCGAGTCTACTTCCGAGGATGATAGGCGCAACGGGGCCGAACTAACCCGGGTGGTGTAGGAGGAGGATAGGAAAGCGGAGGAGTGGAAGATTCGATTGAGGTAGAAATGGTTGCGTGAAGGCGACTCCAGCACCAAGTTCTTTCACCAGACGGCCTCGGCGAGGAAGAGGAACTGGATTGAGAGCTTGCAGGTAGCAGAGGAGACCTTCTCTGGTAGGGAGGAGGTTGGTCGTGCTACGGTGGCCTATTTCAGGGATTTCACGGGGAGGCAGAGCAGAGGGGGTTGGAGGTGGCGGGGAGTGGATGTGCCGAGTGTCATGGCGGACCAGGCTTTGGGCCTCACCTCTCCTTTCACGGAGGGTGAGGTAAGGGATGCGGTTTGGGGTCTTAATGGGGAGGGATGCCCCAGACTAGATGGCTTCCCCGTTGCCTTCTTTAGGCACTATTTGTAGGGATTGAGTTTGAAGGATTGTAAATTGTGCAGATGGGATTGTAAGGTAATCCCGGGATTGTGGCTGTTTTGTGTTTGTTTACACTTTTACATCAAATCAAGGGATTGGAGGAATTAATTCTCCATTTGGATAGTTGGAATATTTGTTGGTGGGATAGTGTGGAGAAGGTTCAATCTCGAGAGGGATGAAACCAAGGGATTGCACAATCCCACCCCTCCCCCCCAGATTGAACAATCCCGGGTTAGTGGGCTCAATCTCGGAATGGCCTACTCCCGGGATTGTGGAAGCCAAACACAGGATAGGAAGCTCAATCCCACGAAACAAATGAGCCCTTAAGGAGTTTTGGGCGTTGACGAAGCGGGAGGTGATGCAGATGATGGAGGAATTTGTAGAGGGTAATAGGGGGTTCGACAGGTTGAACAGGTTTTATCTTTTTCTGCTGCCCAAGAAGGAAGGTGCGGAGGCAATTGAGGACTACCGTCCTATTGCCCTCTCCAACGCAATCTACCTTATTGTCGCTTAGGTCCTAGCCAACAGGCTTCAGCCCATCCTGGGGGAGCTTATCTCACCGGTACAGATGACATTCATCTCGGGAAGGGGTATTTTAGACGGTTTCGTGGTTGCCTTGGAGGCCCTCGCGGCGTGGAAGCGGGAGCGGAGGAAGGCCTTCCTTTGGAAGGTTGATTTCAGTAAGGCCTATGACTCGGTATAGTGGGACTTCCTATGGACATCTCTGGTGAGAAGAGGCTTCCCTCAGGTCTGGATTGATTGGATGAAGTGGTGCGTGACCACGGCCTTCTCCGTGTTGGTCAATTGGAACCCTGCAGGTGGGTGGGTGCAGCCCAGAAGGGGAGTTCGGCAGGGCTGCCCACTCGCTCCGATGCTTTTTGTACTGGCGGCAGACGCTTTAGCAAGAGCAACTCACAGGTCCTGTGCGAGGGGACTGATCAGTGGCTTTGGGGGTGGTGGTAGAAGAGAGGTCCCTCTGCTGTAGTATGCGGATGATACGTTGTTTTTGGTGGAGGGGTCAGTTGTGGCGGCGAGGAGATTGAGGATACTATTGGAGCTCTTTGGAGAGGCCTCGGGACTGCAGATCGACTATCTGAAGTCCAACTTCATTCCGATGAACATGACGACTAAGGAGGTTGTGGAGGTGGCGGGCACCTTTCGGACAAGAGTGGGTACGCTACCTTTGTTGTACCTGGGGCAACTGCTTTCTGACAGATGTCTTAGGGTGCAGGACTGGATCTCGCTTTTGACGAAGATGGAGAGGAGGTTGACGGGCTGGTCATCCAGGCTTTTGTCGAGGGGAGGGAGGTTGACCTTGGTGAAGGCGGTGTTGTCCTCCATTCCGATTTTTTTCCTCTCTGTGTTTAGGTGGCGAAGAAGATTTTGGGGCTTATGAGAGACTTCTTTTGGTCTAACGTAGGAGCAGCTGGGCGGGGGGCAAGGTTGGTGGCCTGGGAAGTGTGCCGGTCGCTGTAGGACGGTGGGTTGGGGGTTAGAGATGTGGGGAAGGTCAACCTGAGCCTCCTCACGAAGTGGATTGCCAGGTTGGTTGGGCAGGAGCGGAGTCTCTTTGGTGATGTCATGTGGCATGGCTATAACTCTTTTCTCTCGTGGGAGCCGTTGGAGGCCCCCCTTCAAGGGGCGTCCCACTTCCTCAGAGGTTTGGCAAAGCTGGCACTGAAGGTGCGACCCTTCTCATCGGAGCTCCGTGAAGGGGACACCTTCAGGTTTTGGCTTGATGATTGGCAGGGGTGGGGGAGCAGCCTCAGTGACAGGTTTCCTCGCCTCTTTGGGAGGGCAAGGGCTCCGATATCCACTGTTGGAGATTACTGGGATGGGGTGTGGTGCCCAACTTTTTGGGGAGGTCTCTCCGATCAGAGAGCTGTAGAGTTTCAGCAGTTGCTTCAGGAGCTGAGGGCTGGGCACCCGAGGAGGGGAGAGATGCTTTTTCTTGGTCTGATGAGGAGTTCATCGTGGTGATGGTGTTTGAAGAGTTGGGTGGCACTGCACAGTCCGCGGACGCGAACCTCTCCAGAGACTGCAGGTTGCTTTGGCAGGCGAAATGCCTGCTGAAGGTTAAGGTTTTCTCTTGGCTCCTGTGGAGAGGAAGGATTGTGACGAAGATGTGGAGGGCGAGATGAGCGCAGATGGACGATGTGAAATGCTCCTTTTGCGGAGAGGCAGAGGAGGATGTGCAACATCTTTTCTCCTTGTGCCCTTTTGTTTCACTTGTTTGGCAGAGATTGGACCAGCCCTGGATAGACCACCGAGATGTGTCTAGCTTTTGGTTGTCGTTTTGGAGAGGCAGCACCACGCCTGGGGTGAGCACCTTCCGGTCCAAGAGAGATAGAGTCAGGGTGCTGGCTGTATTATGGTGTGTGTGGTTGGGGAGGGAACGAAGTCGTGTTTAGGGGGGAGAGGCCTTATGTGGAGAATGTTCTTTCGTCTATCTCGTCCTAGGTGGCCTCCTGGGAGCCTGCTTTGTAATTTGTGATGGTTTGACGTTTTGGTGGAATGAATTTGGGTGGTTATCGGTCGGATAACTACTCTTTTACTTCTCAAAAAAAAAAAAAGGTGGCCTTTGAATGTCCAAGGCATCCATTGTAGGTACATGGGGTACGACCACGCCCTCCGGATCCACAACCACGACTATGTGTAAAGGAAACACCTCTACCGCATCCAGGGGTCGCAGCAAGAGCAGAGGTCTGACTCGTGGTCATAGTGACAAGAGACTGTACTGTAATCTTGCTCAATCTACTGTATGTCTCTTCAAGTGAACCTAGCTCAGAAAGGGTCAAGATCTGGTCTCGTGTAGCATTAAACTCAGGTCCAAGACCTGATAGAAAGAGAAAAATAACAAACTCTCTCTTGAACTCTTGCTGAGAAGCACATGTACATGTGGGCCTGCAAGGATTATGTCTCTCTAGGAGACCCTTCATGGTAGAGTAATACTGTACCAAAGAACACCCTCCTGGTGCAACTAGAATAGCTCATGATAAGTCTGGAAAACACGTGCAGAGTTCTTCTCATGAGAGTATGTCTCGCGAAGGGTATCCCACTTCTCCTTTGCAGTGCTATAGTACATGATCTCATCTCCTATCTTAGGGACAGCGCAATTTATCATCTAAGCACTTACCATTGCATTATCCCTATTCCAAGTGGCATTGACTCCTGTCGTCTTTGTCATGACGCCTCATTGTCACAAGAAATGCCTGCGACCATCGAGGGTAATTGGTCTCATCCAATTTAATCATGGGATCAAAAATCAAGCTCTTGTATGCCTTCGTCTCCACATTCAAGTCTGAAGTCACCTCGAACGAACTAGAGGTTGCCATCTTGCCTTCACCGATGAACCCAAAACAATAGGAAGCAATTAGAACATCAAATCAACCACAAATATGAGATGTGAATTTCAAACCAAGTCATAGCTGTGCCTATTAAAGACAAGATTTACCCCTAACATAGCAACCTCTCCCTCTTAGATGCTTAAAAATGATGAAACAAAGAGGGAGGAGGACGTAGAAATGTCCTTACCAGGGTAACAACCCCCCAGCAGCGTAGCACATGGATTGAGAAGGACCACCAGTAGGTGGTTGCGTCGCTAGGGTTCAATCCAACCACAGTGACGTCGCGTTAGGACTCGAGGCAACCATTAGTGTTACCGTTGGTGGTGCAGCAGGTGGTGCACTGCTTTTCGGTGGGGAGAGGAGGTTGGCGGCGTGGTTGTTGACGAGGAGAGGAGGGTGATCGGAGGAAGGTGTGGAGGGTTTATTTGGTGGGGTACCTAGGGCTCTGGTTTAAGATCGCTACTCTGATACCAAGTTGGAAGAAATAATTGAGTTACTCTATTCTCAAACCCTACCTTTCTTTGTATACACAAAGAGGTGGAAACAAATTACATCATAATCTCATACATTAGAAAGCCAGCATGTAATTTTTGCCATCATAGGTTGGAGAGCATGATTTATGAACAATTCTTTTGGCCGATGGGTGCAAAGAGGCAACTAGACGATACTTGACACATGGTAATTAGCAATTACTAATTACGATCATGGGTGCCCTGATTACCTGTTTTTCTATGACGAATTGGCCTAGTGAAATGAGCTTCTAACAGAAGTGATTATGATGCATTAATTGCATATGGCAGTGATTGTGGCTTAGCAGAGAATGTTCTCTTCATTATCTTTGAATAGGCAATTAGATGTGATGATGGTGGTCTTTAAACCATGTATGCACCCAAATCACTGATCATTACGAGAAACCAGGAACGTGGAAAATCAAGGCATTACTAAGTTCACCTTAAATAGGCTTATGCCCATGAGAAAATCAAACCTTTATACTTTAGTGTGAGCAAGTAGTTTATATGGTTATTATACATATTATAATCATTAAAATCAAAATCAAGTTCCTCTATCGATGAGGAGACATTAGTTTTATGGATTCTTTGCTTCCATGCGTTGTGGATTGTAATTGATCTTAGCTTCAAATGATCTATATCACGCTTTTCCACAGTTCTTTTGATCTTCCTTAAACAAATCTACAAGTCATAAGCCAACTTTTCGCATGTTATGGTCAGACCATTGATAGACTTTATTGGCCGATGTCTGAACCACCTTAAGGAAAGTCATTATCCCATTTTATCTTTTATTCAAACAGCGCCAATCTTTTCCAGATAATCTCATTGTGAAACTTGTATGCTGCCACGCTTCCCTGCCAGCATCTTTTCTACAACAAACATCCCTTGCACATGTTTACCACTGATAGCCCAACTCTTAGTTTCCTATTTCGTGAAAAGTACTGCTGTTGGTTTGTGGTGTTTATCAATCATTTTCAAAGATATATTAACATATGAAAGTTCCTCTCCATTCTGTCAACTCGTAGATTTAGGTGTGACCTCTTCTATTCCTCCATCTTGCTAAAAAATTGAACACAAGCTGCTTTGAAACATCTCTAGAATGCAGTTGATAAATATAATACAATAAGTGCAGCACTAAGAATACTAGATGACCTTGGTTTACATGGAAAAATTTTCTCAAAGAAGGGAAAATCACGGAAAAGCACTCTAACATGTTGGCTACGATATTGATCCTTCTCAAAGAAGTAACAAAGTGTGAGACTCAATATTTGGAATCCCTCACCGGTGACACATCCATAATATGTGAGTTAGCGATAAACATTCAATCCAAATAACTACTAATTGGATCTTTATGTGATCCATTGATACCCCTCGTCTTTCCACACTTTCCCTTAAGTTAAGTATGGAAAGCTTAGCTTTTATAAGTTGAAACTCTCACCACAAGCAAATCACAAAATGATAAATGATGCAACTGAGGTTAAGGTTCTTCTCTTGGTGAATGGCAGCAAGTTTGCATTCTTGTTCTTACTTGTAATCAAGTTGATGACATAGCTGCATCACAGACCATGGCTATTCATTCTAGTGAATGATAACAGTCATGCATCTCAGATCTTGCAACTGCAAGCTGAAGTGCGAAGATGAACTATTGTGATTGAGCTTTGCAACAAGTCTCTATGGATAAAGTTGGAATTTATAATAAGCGGAAGTAAAATATCAAAATAATAAAGCATAAAAGAACTCTCGGATTTTACGTGGAAACCCTACTCACGAAGAGCGGAGAGAAAACCACGGGAGAAGTGTCTCTATGGGCATGTTTCTCTTTATTTCTTCTCAAAAAATAATTGAAGGGTACAAGCCTATTTATAGGCCGCCACACACTCCAGCAATCCACATTTCTAGATGTAGGACTAAACACCACACACTCCTCTCAATCACTCCCCCTTAAGCTGGAGCATGGGATGCTAAGCTTGTAACAAAACACAATCCTCACTCTACAGCACCACATACTCCTCTCAGCTGGTTCTCGCTTGCAGGTAGGAACATGGGCTGGAGTTACTGAAGGAATTGCTGATATCTCTGACAAGGGCCTCTCTTTTGGAGACCATAATTGGTGCTGGTGGCTCTCCGTTCAGTATCCCTGTAACGGGTCTTCCTCTGAAGACATTGAAGCTGAATCTCTCCTCTGGAGTTTACGAAATTGGATCTTGCTTTCGAGAGGCCTCGAAACTCTGGACCTCCCAGAGTTTAGTTTCTCATGTGATAATCTGCAACAAATGGACTTCCAATTGGAGGTGACTACAATAAGCATTCACACCCCCCTTTCTCCCATATAGTTGGATGAAATGATTCATTTTATTATAGAAAACCCTAGGCTCTCTTATATAGAGAGAGACTAAAGGGTGAAAGTATAGTACTACCCCTCAGGAGCTAGACACCCATAAGCCCATGCAAGGAAAAAATATAAAACACAAAAATCACTATATGTTAACACTCCCCCGCAAGCTGGAGTATGAATATCTATCATGCTTAGCTTGGAACAACACGCTTCAAAGGTAGATCTCGCGAGGGGCTTTGTGAAGATATCTGTAGCTTGCTCCTTAGAAGTAAACACTCGTGGTATGTAAACTCCCACGCTGAATGAGATCTCGAGTGTAATGACAGTCAATTTCTACATGCTTTGTCCTCTCGTGAAACATAAGGTTATTGGCAATGTAGGTCGCTGCTCTGTTGTCACATTGCATCTCCATAGAGGTATCCAGAGAAACATGAAGATCTGACAAAACTGACTTGACCCAAACCATCTCAGTGGTTGTCTGGGCCATGGCCCTGTACTCTGACTTCGACTGGATATAGATATAACCGCTTGCTTCTTGCTCCTCTAGGTAACCAGGTTGCCTGCAACAAAGGTGCAAAAACTTGTGGTGGATTTTCTGTCCCCAACACAGCCAGCATAATCAGCGTCAGAGTATGCTACAATCCCTATGGGCATTCCCTTACGGAATAATAATCCTCGTCCAGGTGCTTTCTTCACATACCTGAGCACCTGCATTGCAACCTCCCAGTGCTGCCTAATTGGCTTATCCATAAACTGGCTAAGCCTACCAACTGACAGAGATAAGTCTGGACGAGTGATGGTGAGGTAAAGAAGCTTACCCACCAGCTGCCTGTATGCTCTACTGTCAACCACATCAGATTTCTCATCATATAGATGGACCTTGGGATCCATGGGAATATTTGCAGCTATAGCTGCTAACATGCTAGTCTCCTGAAGAAGATCAAGAGCATACTTCCTCTGTGAAAGCACCACTCCATCCCTGCCACGTGTAAGGTTCGAAATGTCGATTTCGATACCGTGTTGATGAAATTCCAAGTGTGCATTTCGTGGGCATGCCGAGGGTATGTCGTGGAAATACCCGTTTTTCGATGGGCATGCCGATGAGCATGCCGAGGGCACGCTGTGGGCATGCCGATGCATACCGATAAAAATAGCAAAAGTAATATAAAAAACCAACAGCAACCTCGGTATGGGCACCGATTTCGCCAGCATGCCGACCATGCCGAGGGCATGCCGACTGTGCCGAGGGCATGCCGACGATATCCCTGTAAATCGACATTTTATCCATGTCGGCACGATCCTTGCTCGGAAATGACCTTGCCGACGGCATGCCGGCGGCATTTAAATCACTGGCCACGTGCAACCTCAATGCTTAAGAAATTCCTCAACTGTCCCAGATCCTTCATGACAAACTTCTCTGATAGGTGCTTCTTAACTTCATCTATCCCATCTCTGTCATCTCTGGTGATGATAAGATCAACATATACCAAGAGTGCCACAGTCCCCCTGTCAGTCTTCCTGATAAATAAGGAGTGATCTGAAGTGGAGTGACTCAGACCAATCTGGTGGAGCATCTCTTATAGCTTCTGAAACCATGTCCTGGGTCTTTGCTTCAAACCATAGATTGCCTTTCGTAATCTGCACACACACTTCCCCTGAACCTCGAAACCCGGGGGCTGCTGCATGTAAACCTCCTCCTGAAGATCATCATAGAGAAAGGCGTTCTTCACGTCCAGCTGGTATAACGACCAGTCTCTATGAGCAACAACAGAAATAAGTATCCGGACAATAGCAAGCCGCGCAACAGGGGAGAGAGTATCAAAAAGTCCACCCCATTTTGCTACTAGCCTGGCCTTATACCTTGAAATAGACCCATCAGGGTTGTATTTCAAGGTAAAGATCCATCGGGAGCCAACCAGTCGTACGCCAGTAGGAAGTGAGATGAGATCCCAAGTCTGTCTACTTCGAAGTGCCGCCATCTCATCCTCCATGGCTTGACGCCACTTCGGATCAAGCATGGCCTGTTGGTAGGTAGACGGAATGTGTGATGTTGTGAGGGCCTGACAAAAGCTGCTAAACTGAGGAGCAAGACCATCGGTAGCCAAGCTACCTGTGACCCTTTATCTGGACTCACAGGTGCGCGGTGCCCTTCTAATGGCAATAGGGAGATCTGAATCATCTGGTATCTCTAACTGAGTTGCTGCAGAAGGAGCCTCGCCACTGTGGTGATCTGCACTGTCAGGGAAGTTTGGTCTAACTAAACTGTCACTGGCATCAGGTACCCTCTCAACTACCTATGAACCATCAGCTGCTGGTGAGAGAGGACTCTGAAAGGTAGTATGATGCCTATGATTGGTATGTAATGGCCCGTGAAATTTCTCAAAGTCATCGCGGGAGAAAGAACTCATCTGTCTATCAGCTGGAGGTCTGGACTGAGAAGTTGACACCTGAGTCTCTGTACACGAAACACGTAAGGGAAGAAAGGCAACATCATTACAAGAGCTCCTCTGTCCAACGACTGAAAAATATGGCGTATTCTCATGGAAAGTCACATCAGCACTAACATAATGTCTGTTCTGCAAAGGATCATAGCAACGGTACCCCTTCTGTGTCCTAGAGTATTCCAAAAATACTCACTTGATAGTGCGAGGAGCGAGCTTGTTATGACCAAGTGACGGCACATGGACAAATGCAACACATCCAAATGTCCTGGGAGGCAGATGAAATAACTAGTTGTCTGGATGCAGAAGAACCGGTATCTGCTCCTGAAGAACTGAGCTGGGCATCCTGTTGATGAGATAAGTCGCTATCAGAACTGCATCCCTTCAGTATCTCTGTGGTACATTATGATGAATCAATAGTGTGCGAGCAACGTCTAACAAGTGCCTGTGCTTCCTCTCTGCGACCCCATTCTGCTGTGAAGTGTGAGGACAAGTAGTTTGGTAGACAATCCCACGGGTCCTATAGACCTCCTTAAGTCTGGCAGTGCAGAACTCAAGAGCATTATTAGTCTGCACTATCTTCACTGTGGCTGAATACTGTGTGCTGATCTCCAGAAGAAGGGTCTCTATGCATCCTCCAACCTCTATCTTGCTTTTCAGCAAGAACACCAATGTGGCTCTAGAGAAATCATCTACGACAACCAGGTAGTATCGGTGTCCCATCCGGTCTGGGACTCTATTCGGTCCCCATACATCTATATGGAGCAACTGAAATCATGTCGAAGATCTAGGAGATGTGCTAACTAGAAAAGAGGATCCATGGTGCTTACTTAATTGGCAAGCATTGCACTATATGGTAGCAGCTGGGGAAATATGTGGTATCACCTTTCTGAGGCAATTCAGAGACAAGTGGTCAAGACGAACGTGCCATTGTAGAACACTTCCTCTACCATATCGAGTAACCCCTGCAAATGGCTTCTGTCCCAAACGGTAAACACCATTCTCCTCCATACCCGTGACACCAATCCTCCCAGTGAGCTTGTCCTGAACAACACATCTGACATCATCAAAGATGACTCTACAGTTGAGATCCTTCGTGATTCTGGTCACCGATAATAGACTTAGTTGGAATTCTGGTACGTGCAATGCACCTGACAGTTGCAAACTGGGGGTCACGGACACCTCCCCCTTACCCCTAATTGGGGTGTATCTACCATCAGCAACCTGTACAGGCCTTTCTGGGGGAACAGATTGTAATGAACGAAAATAGGTCTTATCACCGCACAGATGCTATGACGCACCAGAGTCGATCAGCCACCCTGCTCCATGGTGACTCTTGTAATACTCCTTATGTACAAGACTCACAAATTCTGCCATAAGTGTCAAGTGGATCACACCCAAGAAAAATGGGGAATACACACCCCAAGGATCATACAATACGGGAAATACACACCCCACACAACCATCAATATGGGAAATAGTAGAATGGATCAATCATTTGTTGTGTTGCCAAAGCAGAAGGCTCAGGCTGTTGGAGTTCTGATATCCAAGTTTACTTCCGGAGAAGAAATGCTCATGAGCTTGTCACATTGACCATGTTCAATTTTCACGGCATGTTGGAATGCTGTTGAGGAGCCATGCTTGTGATCTGCGAACTTCTGTCATCTGTGCAGCAAATCCTAATAACCGGAGAAAGAGTCTAGATTTTTCTTTCAGTAACCCAAGGTATCAGGCAACTTTTGAAATAAATAGCTTTTCGTCTGAAGAGGATGTTGAAGAAAATGAAACTCGTGTTCCATCTAGAAGGCCAGCATCCAACTTTCAACGCAGATCTCCTGTTCCAAGAGTAAACTACCAGTAGGAGCGGCGGTGCTACTAAAGGCTGCAGGAGGCCCACCGACGGTGCTGGTGAGGCCCCTCCTTTTCCTCCTTGCGCTGCTGCAGACGAGGGCTGACGCTCCAGTTGGTGCTGCTGCTGCTGGCTAAGAGAGAACCAGCAGCAGTGAGGAAGAGGAGAAGAGAAGGATTTGGTGGATGGGTTGGAGGCCTACTTGGGTGGGATACCTAGGGCACCGGTCTAAGATCGTTGCTCTGATACCAGGTTGGATGAAATGATTCATTTTATTATAGAAAACCCTAGGCTCTCTTATATAGAGAGAGATCAAAGGGTGAAAGTACAATACTACCCCTCAAGAGCTAGACACCCATAAGCCTATACAAGAAAAAACATAAAACATAAAAACACTATATGTTAACACATACTTATACGAGAGAAGAAAATAATGTGTCAAAATAGAGAAAAGGTTCTCCCCCTCTTCTCATAAACATTCATCATTTTTTTAATCTTTTTTTATCTTTTCCTCATTTTTTTTTGATATTTTCCCCTTTTTTATTTTTTCTCTTCATTTTTTTCTTCCTTTTCTTACTTTTTTTTTGTTTTTTTATAACTTAAACCACCTTTCTTGTCACTATTGTTATCACACAAATAAAAGACCATTGGTGACTTCATGTGTAAACTACATTCTTCTTAAGGCTTGCATCTAGATTTGTTGGAGGCATGTGGCCGATCTTCCTCCTCTTTTGGATGAAGTTCCAGAGTTTCAAATATCGTGATATATCGTCGATATTTCGCTATCGATGGGATGGGTGGTATCGATACCTCCGAAGTATATTTTTTTCAGATATCGGCGATATATCGTCGATATGGGGAGATATTATCGATATATCGGGACATATATCAGTGTGGCAATATCGCCGAGATATTGGCGCTAGGTTTGGGCGGGAGGTTCAAAATTTGAAATGCTGGGCGGGAGGTCTGGGTGTTGCTTACACACATTCACACACACGCACACACACGTAAAAAGAATTATCGATATCGGTGATATATCCAACACATATGCATGTTTTTTAGGCATCCTTTCATGATATATTATTTGTAAAAATGTTAACATTTAAATTTTATGATATTTTATGCCTTTTTGAGCGATTTCCTCAAAATTCACTAATATCAGCGATATATCCCCGATATATCTCTGATATATTCTTTTTTTGATTTGTTGATATAATATCGATATCGATATTTAAAACCTTGGGATGAACAAAAAGAAACTCTAAGAACAAATAATGATAATGATCTAAAGACCAAATAAATCCAAGAATCAACTGCTCTGATACTACCTTAAAATTTATAATAAGCGGAAGTAAGATATTAAAGTAATAAAGTATAAAAGAACACTTAGGTTTTACGTAAAAATCCCACTCACGAAGAACGCGGAGAAAACCATGGGAGAAGTGCCTCTATGGGCGTCTCTTTATTTCTTCTCAAAGAATAACTGAGGGGATACAAACCTATTTATAGGTCATCACACACTCCAACAATCCACATTACTAGATGTGACACTAAACACCACACACTCCTTTCAATAGACAACCAACTTGGCCCAATAGGCAATCTCCTTGGCTCATCCATGTCTTTTCCCAAAAGAATTTATATTTCATATATTTGGTCTTTTGTCTTGATCAAGTGCAAAAAAAAAAAAAAGCTCAGCTCTAGGGCCTTTCGTAGATACATGGGGTTCTTATCAACTCCATCTCTTGTCTCATCCACCATTACAATTCTTTTTCATTTATTCATTTCTAATATACAATCAGAGGGCTAAATAACTTTCTTATTTCTTTTTTTCTGATGCTATCCTTTCCATCTCCTTGAGAACAAATGGGAGGAGATCTAAACATAAGACCAATCCATGCCGACGAAATAGATTGTACGTAATATCCTTTGACATGATCGTCCATTTTTTTCAGGTTCCAAGATACCAACATTGATTGCATAGTTGAATAATATAAATGAGTAGAGCTGTAGAAGCATAATAATATCATAGCATAAATAATGAGAACACTTTGATTTACATGGAAACCTCACTCACAAAGAGTAGGGAGAAAAATCACAGAAGTGTCCTATGAGTGTTCTGTTTATTCTTCTCAAAGAAACAGTTGATGAGTACATGCCTATTTATAGGCCATCACACACTACCTTTCCACAATAGACAATGTGTTACTAAATGGCCACTTACAATTCTCTCAACACTCTCCTTTACGCTAGAGCATGGAATGCTTAGCTTGTAACACAAAGAAACCCCTTTATATAGTAAAACAAACAAAACTCTCAGTTGGTACAATTGCCTCTCCTCTGCAGATGAAAGCTGCACTCTTGTTTATGCCTGTAGGCAGGTATGTTGATGACGGCACATTAGCGAGATTGAAGCTCGACAATGAACTGTTGTACATGGGCCTCTCCTCTGGAGACTTTGATCGGTGCTAGTGGCTCCTCATTCAGTATCCTTGTCATGGGCCTTTGTTTGAAGACCTCAAAACTGAGTCTCTCCTTTGCAGTTCACGAAACTAGATCTTTTACTTAGTAACCTGACATGGGCCTTTCTTCTGAGGACCTCAAAGTTGGATCTTCCAGAGTTGTGGTTTCTCATGTGATGACCTCGAACAAAGGGACTCCCAAATGGGAGATGACTATAATAGGATCTACACTACCCCTTTCTCCCATACTCATATGGGAAAAGAAGATAGAATAAGACTAGAGAAGAGCTTCTTCTCCTATTCTCTTAAAATTCATCAATTATTTTTCATTATTATTATTTTCTATTTTTTCTCTTCTTTCTCCTTTTTTTTCTTTTCCCTTTTTTCTTCTTTTTTTTCCCTACAATTTTTCTTCCTTTCTCTTTTTTTACTCTTTTTTTAAAATATTTTTCTTCTTCTACCTTTTTATTATTTGCTCCTCCTTTTCCTTTGCACTAAGAAGCCAACATGAGTCAAAAAATAAGATGGAATGGAGGGGTAAAGACTGCAAAAGTAACAAAACAAAACCTCTTCTTAGGGTTCAAATGAACCTCATGTGGTTGTCGCTTCCTCCCTCTTTCCTCCATTGAAGGGGTTGTCGTTGAAGGACTGGAAGATGTTGAAGGGGTCGTGCATGCCACCGTCGCCTCATGCAATGGGTCTCATCATTGTCTTCGCAATAAGATTTGTAGCACCTTCTCGTCTTGCTCGCAGCAGCAGCGATCCCTGCAAGGCCGTCTACCTCTTCGCGTCCCTCTAGCTTGGTGGAATCACCATTACCATCATTGTCACCACCATTGCGACTCTAGATCATCATTGCCCCTACTCCTACAGGGCACGAAACCCTAATTTCTTGGGCAGGGTGTGTCTCCTTCGACTCCACCTTTGGCTGCTTGCGTGACTCCTCATGATCATTGCCACTAGTGGTGGTCGCGCGCAAATGTGTCAAGGTGACTCCACAAGGCAGCTGTGTTCACAACATTGCATTGTTGGATCCCGATGAACGCGTTGCAGTTCATGGACAAGTTGATCACTACCCTCTTAGCCCATGGCGTGATCTACTAAACCCATCAAAGCACGAGGACTGACAGGCCAATGAGTCCCTCGAGGAAGATCTTCCATGACAAAGGAGTTGGGATTCGATTTGGATTCTGTTAGGCGATGTTTGAACCAACCAATAGATGGCCAAGTTGTAGAGCCTCCACTCGTCTCCTTTGCCACCATCAGCTCTTCTGGGTGAATCAAAGAAATTGAAACTCCAGAAATGAATCAAAGCATAAAGACAATCAAAGAACACTTGGGTTTTATGTGGAAACCCCACTCACGAAGAGTTGAGAGAGAACCACGGGAGAAGGCCCTTATGGGCTTGGATCTCTATATTTCTTCTCGAAGGAATATAGGAGTACACCTTATTTATAGGTCATCACTCACCACACAAAGTCTACATCTTCCAATGTGGCACTTAACCAACAACTTAATCCTTTCAACACTTTCACTCAAGTTGGAACATGGAATGCTCAATTTTTAACACAAAGAAATTCACTCTACTCAACAAAACACAATCTCTGGATTGATTCTTGCTTGTAGGCAGGAACACGAGCTGAAGCTGCTGGATGGATTGTAGCTGGCTCTAACAATGGTCTCTCCTCTGGAGACCTAGTGCTGGTGGCTTCCCATTCAGTATCCTTGAAATGGATCTTCCTCTGAAAACCTTGAAGCTGTATCTCTCATATAGAAATCGACTAGGCCTTTCTCTGAGGACCTTGAAAATAAATCTCCTTCTCTCTAGAGACCTTGAAACTTTGGACCTCCTAGAGTTTGGTTTCTCATGTGAGGATCATCTACTCTAAAAGTCCGTAGTGGTATCCAATGTCACATATTGTGCCTTGGGACTACAACAAAGGAATTCCCAAACGGGGGTGACTATAATGGGCTTCCGCATTCACCCTTTCTCCTATACTCGTATGGGAGAAGAAAATAACACTGAAAAGATATACAGTCAAAATGAACATGACAATACTAAAGAAGAACTTCACCTCTTCTCTTCAATTCAAAATTTTTTCTTTTCTTTTTTTTCTTGAATTTTTTTATTTCCCCTTTTTTTTCTTTTCCTCTTTCTTTTCTCTTTTCCTCTTTCTTTTTCCTTCTTCCTACTGTCCTCTTCTTTCTTTTCCTTGCTTTATTTTTTTGCAGAACTAACAAGTAAGAAAGAAGGGGAAAAAATGTAAAGGGAAAATAAAAAGCTAAAAGTGCAAATGCCCAAAATGAAACCTTAATAGGGTTCAAATGAATCCCACAAGGTTGGTGGCGTTGGTTGCTGTGAAGTTGCTAAGGCGATCTCTGGTGGCTCCCCTTCTCGCATGAAGCTCGTCGATCGGTCGGACCTCTTCTCTCATGTTTGCTGCGATGACTTTTGCTCCATCGAGCATCGATTGCACACGCCTCGACACGAAGCTCCTCTTCCGCAATGCCACCATCCTTGTCCGCCGTGAACTGCACCACCTGCCTCCTTCGACTTGAGGTCCTCCAGCACCTCCTTCGTCCTCTAACGGACCATCGTGCGCATGGACGTTGAGACCTTCACGATGGCTACCTTGCCACCATCATGGTTGATGAGGGCGACGTAGCCTCCGTCGGCTCCGCCATCGCCTTCCTCACTGAGTCCAACTCTAAAGCCTTCGCCCGGACCTCGTCTCGTCTTATCACGGATCTGAGTGTGCGAGCTCTACACCTTTGCCGATGCCATTGTTGCAGGAGATTTCACACCATGGAGATCGCACCGATCTTCACAGCTGTCATCGCCATCTTCCACGACCTCCATAGCCATTGCGAACAACACCCTTTGGAGTTGCCAATGCTCTATGACGTTGCAGTGGTGTTGCTAGGGCTACTACACAGCTCAGCCTTGCTCGCATGGTCGCCAACAATTGCATGTTGCTTGCCGCGTCGTCTGGGGTTGCCTTGAGCAACCCTCTGCAGTGCTGCGACACCCTTTGCTCCACCTTGCGTCGCCTCCTACGGCCTCCTGATGTGCAACTGCTTTACACCTCCTCACGGGATCTACGCGTCAACAACATTACGGCCTGCTACCCTTGCATTACCTTACATCGATCTCCTCCAGTATGAGCTTGGTAGAAACTCCATTGAGGAGATCCTCCTCAAGCGACCCTGATCAGAAACCCTAGCGAGGGGTAGATCACCTTGCCACATACTCATACTCCTCCTTGATTCTCCTTCAGATTAAGAAATTGGAATTCCAAGAACATAATAATGATAAAAGATGATAATTCAAAGAATAAATCCAAGAATCGAACTGCTCTGATACTAAGTTGAAATCTAAAATAAGCGAAAACGAATCAAAGCATCAAGACAATTAAAGAATACTTGGATTTTACATGGAAACCTTACTTACGAAGAGTGGAGAGAAAACCACAGGAGAAAGCTCCTATGGGCTTGAATCTCTATATTTATTCTTGAAGGAATATGGGGGGAGTACATGCCTATTTATAGGCTACGACTCACCATACAAAGTTCACATCTTCCAATGTGGCACTAAACCAACAATTCAAATCTCTCAACAAAAATAATGATAAAAATGATAATAAAATGAACCCAAGAATCGCACTGCTGTAATACTAAGTTGAATAATATCAATAAGTGGAAGCATAATAATATCAAAACATAAATAATGAGAATACTTGGGTTTGTGTGAAAACCCCATTCACGAAGAGCTGAGAGAAAACCATGGGATAATTACCCTATGGGTGTGTGTTTTTGTTTATTTTTCTCAAAGAAACAGGTGAGGAGTATATGCCTATTTATAAGCCACCACACACTCTACCTTTCCACAACAAATGATGTGGTACTAAATGACCACTTACACACTATTCTCTCAACATGCATATTAGCTGCATCACTGCATAATGATTGTATATAAAGAATCAGCAACTTTTGCTTGCCAAGGAAGTTTAAATTTCTGGACAAGGTAGCAAAATATTCTATAGTTCTCAACTTAATAAAAGATAGTAAATTTTTATGTCAACTATTGAATTATTCACTTTGTCCAATTTTTCTCACGTCTGACCTGTTTTGATCTGCAGAGATACATAGCAGATATTGGGAAAGCATGGCCAGTTTTAATTGTCTGTGGAGCTATGTTGCCATTGTTTTTATCAGTGATTTGGCTACTCATGGTTCGCTATTTTGTAGCTGGAATGACTTGGGTAACAATTATTCTCTTCGATGCCCTTGTTGTCTCTGTTACAATGCTGTTCTATATAAAAGGTTGGTGGCATAACATTTCCTTTTCTAGTTTCAAGTCATTGTTTTTGGGGATGGTTTTTTTTTCCCATTATTTCTTGTTTAAGTTAGTAAAATTCGCTAACCAGTTTCCTCTGTTATTTTAGCTGGATGGATTGGAGATAATGCCATCTCACCTGTAATTGGTGAAACTGATCCTTATTACAGAGTTAGCGTGCGGGTGAGTTCGTTGACATTTTCAATAAATTGACCATTGATTTATAATCAATCTATTGTTTTGGTTTTATCCACTTGCTGACTCATGAATTTTCTGTTGCAGGAGCAAAATCACATTCGTACTATTGCTGTTTTTATGACAATAGTAATGATTATTGCCATCCTATCTTCCATGGCAATTATCCGACGCATACTGATGGCAACTTCAGTACTTAAGGTAGATATAAGCTATTGCAAACTTGTTCTAAAAATCTTCAAAAGAGTAGCAACCCATCAGGATATTGGTGAAATAATAGCCAAGTTTTGCCTCTTTAATCGAACTTATTATGAAGGTTTTCAGGGATTCCGCAAACATTCTCTGCATGTTTATGATTCTTTGTTTTACCAAATAATTTTTAGCAAAGTGCAAGCTTGAAAGTATATGGTCTTGAATGATTTGATCTTATAGATAAATAATTGGTTGAAATAATTTGATTTCATTAGAAATTCTAGGATTCTCTTATATAGAGAGAGATCGTAGAGTCAAAAGTACAAAAATGCCTCTGAGGGACAAAACACTCATAGCTCTTTCAATAAGAAAAAACAAAAAGATCATACAACATATGCTAACACTTTCCCTCAAGCTGGAGCATAGATATCTATCATGTTTAGCTTAGATATGTAAGAATCAAATGAAGATCTGGTCAAGGGCTTGGTGAAAATATTTGTAGTCTGCTCCTCAGATGCAATGAAAGTGGTATATAGCAACCCTTTCTGGATAATGTATCTGGTATAATGACAGTCAACCTCAACATGCTTTGTTCTCTCGTGAAATGCTGGGTTGTTGGCAATGAAGGTTGTTGAGAGAATTAAGTGGTTATTTAGTGTCACATTGGAAAGTGTGTACTTTGTGTGTGAGTGGTGGCCTATAAATAGGCGTGTACTCTAATTTCCTTTTGAGAAGAAACAAAGAGAAACACGCCCTATTGGGGCTTTCTCGTGGTTTTCTCCTCGCTCCTTGTGAGTGGGGTTTCCACGTAAACTCAAGTGTTTTGTAATTGTTTATATGCTTTGATATTATTGCTTCCACATTGTTTAGATTATTTAACTTGGTATCAGAGCAGTTCGTTTTGTGGGTTATCTTGATTATCATGTTTATCTTTTTTTTCTTGTGGTGGATCTGTCATGTTCATGGCATCCACTCCGATCTGGAGGCCTTAATCATGCAGGAGAAGGTGCAGCCGGCGTATGGTCTTAGACGGTGGCAGCACCGCAGCGGGCAACGATGGCGGAGCTTGTCGTCTACGCGGCGATGGAGGTAGGATCACTAGGGCTTCGAGGTTGGAGGCGACATGGACTGTAGCGTCATGCAGGATGGTGGTGTGCTGCAGCAGCCCAGTAGGCCGCTACAGAGGCCGCAGTCGCCCTTGGTGGTAGCGCTAGGCCTCAAGGGCCGCCACTGGGTGCCTTAGGCGGCACGATGCAGTGGGTGTTGCCTGTTAGAGTTTCCACAGCGGCGGTGGTCCCTTGGGCCTTAGGCGACAAGGAGGAGGTGTTGATGGAGCGCCAGCGGCGTTTGAGAAGATACACTCCAACAAGCTTCCGACGATGGCGCTTAAGGGAATGGTGAGGTGATGTGGATCTCGGTGGCATTCTCGCGTGGAGCAGCGGCGATGTTGGTGGCACCGCTAGGGCTAACGTGGGCACTCGGTGGAAGAAGAGGTCGCTGGAGGCAGCCTCCGAGGAGGTGGAGACTCAGGCGGCGGAGATCGCGGCTAGCTAGCATACATCTACCATGCGACGCCGCCCATGAGGCGGAGCAGTATGAGGGGAGGCGTGGAGTCGGGGTCGAGGAGCATCCGACAGAAGATGCTTCGTGGTGGAGTTCTACTGACAACATTGCTGCAATGTCGCAGAAAGCCCGAGCAGGGCTTGACGACGCTGTTAGGTTCGAGCAGCGGTTGGTGAAGCTGCTAGGGCTTGGCGATGGAGTTGGCGACAGGCAGTAGCAGGCGCTAGGCGACGCTGACTTGCGAAGGTCATGGCGACAGGCGGTGGCGGCTGCAGTTGGTAGAGGATCTCGACGATGGCGTGGGTTGTAAGATCCCCGCATTAGCAGCAAAGATGGAGGCGATGATGATGGTGAGATTGTAGCGTTGACCGTGATCCTTGGGAGATTTGAGATCTCATTTGTAGCAGCGATGTTGTTAGGGTTGTTTCGCACCTTGGCGAGATTGTAGCATTTATTGGTCAAATGTATAGAGAGGGAAAAAAAAATAAGAGAAAGGAAAGAGAAAAAAAAGAAAAAAAATGAGAAGAGAAAAAAAAAGAGATTAAAAAAAGGAACGAAAGAGGGGGAAAAGGAAAATGAAGAGAGAAAAGGGAAAAATGAAAAATGAAGAAAAGAAAAGAGAGAGAGAAAAGAGGTGAAAAAAAAGAGAAAAAAGGAAGAAAGAAAGAAAATGAAATTCATGTTTGAGAGAAGATGTGGAGAAGTCTTTTCCAGTTTTTAATCTTTTATTTTCTTGTTATTTTTTCTCTCATACGAGTATGGGAGAAAGGAGGAGTGTGGGAGCTTATTGTAGTCACCCCTGCTTAGGAGTCTCTTTTGTTCTTGGACTCCACATGAGAAAACCAAGTCTGGGAGGTCCAGAGTTTCGAGGTCCTTAGAGAAATGACTCATTTCAGGTTTCTATGTGGAAGATCCAGTTTCGTGGACTCCAGAGAGGGAGATTCACCTTCGAGGTTTTCAGAGGAAGATCAAATTTCAGGAATACTGAACGGAGAGCCATTAACACCAGATCTTCAGAGACAGCCACAATTCCTTCAGCAACTCCAGCTTATGTTCCCGCCTGTGTAGAGTGGGTTTCTTTGTGTTATAAGCTGAGCATTCTATTCTCCACCTTGAGGGGAAGTGTTAAGAGAATTGAGTGGTTATTTAGTGTCACATTGGAAAGTGTGCACTTTGTGAGTGGTGGCCTATAAATAGGCGTGTACTCCTCCCATTTCCTTTTGAGAAGAAACAAAGAGAAACACGCCCTATCGGGGCTTCTCCCGTGGTTTTCTCCTCGCTCCTTGTGGTGGGGTTTCCACGTAAACCCAAGTGTTTTGTAATTGTTTATATGCTTTGATATTATTGCTTCCGCATTGTTTAGATTAGGTGACTGCTTTATTATCTCATCGCATCTTCATAGGATTAGAAAACTGCACCTATAGGTGCTTGTGATCTGATCCACATCATCTCAGTGCCATAGCTCTGTACTTAGACTCAGCACTGGATCTCGCAACTGTCTCCTCCATGCAATCAAATTTCTTGCTAAGAAGGTGCAGAATCCAGTAGTGGATTTACGATTCATATGACATCCAGCATAGTTTGCATCTGAGTAGCCAACCAACGTCATGGAGGACCCCTTTGAGAAGAAGAGATCCTTCCCAGGAGCCTTCTTTACATATCTAAGCACCATTCATGTTGCATTCCAATGCTGATGTATTGGCTTGTGCATGAACTGACTTAGTCTCCCAACTGTAAAGGAGATATCTGGCATCGTGATAGTAAGATACAGCAGCTTGCCTACAAGTTGCCTGTATCGTTTGCTGTCTACCACTTGTGCATCCTCATCATAGAGTAGCATCTTGTGGTCCATAGGAATATTGGCCTCCTTGGTTCTAAGTATACCAACCTCTTGCAAGATATTTAAAGCATACTTTCGCTGAGACAAGACTACACCTTCCTTGCTGCGAGCAACCTCAACACCAAGGAAATACCGTAAAGCCCCTAGGTCCATAACAAACTGCTCTGCTAGGATGTGCTTAACCTCAGCTACCCTGCACATCATCCCCTGTGATGACTAAATCGTCAACATAAACAAGAAGCACCACAGTACCTTGTCTAGTCTTCCTGATAAAAAGTGAAAAATCAGCTGTTGATCTCCTGAATCCAGCTGCCTTTACAACTTGTGACAATCTCTAAAATCAGGCTCTGGGACTTTGTTTAAGCCCATATATAGCCTTCCGTAATCGGCATACGCACTCCCCCTGACTCACAAAGTCAAGTGGCTATTGCATATATACTTCCTCTTGGAGATCACCATAAAGGAATGCATTCTTCACATTTAACTGGTGTAAGGGCCAATCTAACTGAACTGCCACTGCAATTAACACCCGAATTGTGGGAAGTCTGGCCACTGGGGAGAAGGTGTTAAAGTCCACTCCATAGGTCTAGCTGAACCCGTTTGCCACGAAGTAGGCTTTGTACCTAGCAATACCATCATCAGGATTGAACTTTATAGTAATTACCCATCGACAGCCAACGAGTGCAGCACCATTATGAAGTGGAGTAAACTCCCATGTCCCACGACCTCGAAGAGTGACCATCTCATCCTCCATGACTGCTCGCCATTTTAGATCAAGCATGGCCTCATGGTAAGAAGTTAGAATCTGCATAGTAGCTAATGCCTGGGTAAATCCAGCAAATCCATGAGCTAGAGTATCAGTAGCAAGTGCCCCCGCCGTGGGATAAGTAGAGCAAGTTCTTGGCCGCTTCTGAATGGCTATTGGAAGGTCAAGATCATCGCCTGACACATCACCTATTCTGTCCTTGTGACCATCACATGGCAAACATACGTCAGTGTCTAAATGACTCATCTTAGAAGTTGATGGTGAATGCGAGGATGTGGGTCCCTTATATAGGTAGTATGAGGGCGAACATATGTCTGGAATGATTCAGTTAGGTGTGAAAAGGGATGCGTAGCAGGATGTGGTGGTGGTGTGGTGGAGACATGAATCTCAGGAAAACTCTCAAAATGTATGGGATAATATGGCATAGGCGCCATATCACCCTCAGGGGACATCCCAGTAGCCATCACAGAAAAGAAAGGTACAACTTCATGAAATGTAACATCTGCTGAAACATAGTGCCAAGAAGTGGATCAAAAAATGATACCCCTTTATTGTCCATGTATACCTAAGAAAAATACACTTAACTGCTTTCGGTGTTAGTTTATCTTGATCGGGTCTTAACAAATGGACAAAGGCAGCACAACCAAAAGTCTGAGCGGTGACGTGAAACAAGGGATAATCAAGATACATGACCTAAAGAGGAATTCGTTCATGCAATGCAGCATTAGGAATTTGGTTAATAAAAAAACAAGCAGTCAAAATAGCGTCAGCCCAATAAAGAAGGGACAAAATGGTGAATCAGTAAAGTGCGACCAACATCAAGAACATGGCGATGCTTCTTCTCAGCTACACTATTTTGTTGAGAGGTATGAGGACATATCTCATGGATAATGCCACAACTAGAAAAGAAATTGTGCAAACGAAAAGTACAAAATTCCAAGGTATTATCAGAACGAAAGGACTTTACCAAACAAGAATGCTGAGTTTTTATTTCTTTGACATAGTTCTTAATAATTTGTCCTACATCAGACTTATTTTTTAAGAGAAACATCTAAGAAATATGAGAAAAGTCATCAACTAAAACAAGATAATATTTGTTCCCAAGTCGATTAGGAGTACGACTGGGACCCCATACGTCCATATGAAAACTAGCCCTGTGGTGCTTGCCAAGCTGCCATGCATCACAAGTGAGAGCAATAGTGGAGGGGATGTGCGGTAGAACATGTCTGAGACGATGAATGGGTAGATGGCCGAGGCAGTGGTGCCACTAGAGAAGAGATCCAGTAGAAACAAGGCCATGGGTAGTAGAAGCAGCAAAAGCATTACGGCTCAGATGGTACACCCTATGTTTCTCACGCCCTCCACCAATCATCTTCCCAGTGAATTTATCCTGCAAGACACAAGTGGACGCATCAAAAATAGCTTGGCAGTTCAAATCTCTAGTGATGCTGCTAACAGATAATAAACTCAAAGGAAAATTAGGTACGTAATAAACATTTGCGGGTCTCAAAGTAGGAGATAAAGACATATCTCCCTTGCCACTAAGTGACGAGTATCTCCCATCGGCCACCTATACTGTCGTGGGAGGTGTAACATGTACTAACTGAGAGAAAGAGCCTCAATCGCCACATAGGTGCTTGGATGCACCAGAATCAGTCAACCACTCACCAAGTGACAAAAGTAACGATATACTAGTCACAGGTGTCTCTGAAGAGGAAGTCACAACTGTAGTGTCTGAAATTTGAGAGGACGCCTGAGCCAATTGAGTAATCTGTTCCTGCAAGTTTTTAATCTCAATGCTCAAGGAACTAATATCAGAAGTAGGAAGAGTTGCATCGGAGATCTCAGCTGCTTGATTGGCCACTGGTGGCCTACCATGCTTCTGCCAGCATGTAGCTTCAGTGTGACCAAGTCTGCCATAGTAAGTACATGGAGTACTGGTACGTGTACCAGAAGAGCGTCCACGTCCACGACCACGACCATGTGCAGGGTAAGTAGAACTCCTACCACGTCCAGGGATCGTAGCCAGTGCAGACGACTGAGCAATTGTGTCAGGAGTAGGAGTGCATACTATAACTCTGCTGAGTCTGCTATATGCTTCCTCCAGAGTAGGAAGTTCAGGAGTAGTGATGATCTGATCTCTGGCTGCTGCATACTCAAGTCTAAGGCCAGCCAAGAAAAGAGAAATAGCCAATTGTCTCCTAAAATTCCTCCAGGACTCACAGGCACACCCTGACAGGTAGAAATAGTGCCTCTCCAACATTCCCTTAATGAGGGAGTAATACTGTAACAACGTGCATCCCTCCTAATGCAGATAGAAAAGGACCTAAAAAACTCGTGTGGAGTTCTTGTCATATGAATAGGTATCATGCAAGGACTCCCATATCTCATTTGCAGTAGTGTAGTACATGATCTCATCTCCTATGTGGGGAGTAATCGTCTGCATCAGCCATGGACAAACCATGGCATTGTTGCTATCCCAATTAGCATTCGTGCCTGTCTTATTCTCAGGCTCTTGATTCGTAAGAATATGGCTCTTTTTATGACCCCTAACGGTCATAAGAAAGGTTTGGGGCCACCGCGGGTAGTTGGTCTCATCCAACTTAACAATGGGACTAAAGAAAGGATTCTTGAGTACCCCGATGTCGGAAACAGAGTCTGAAGATACTTTAGACTGATCATCTGAAACCATTTTTCGCAATCCGGAAGCCTTGATTAAGCTTCTATCACCACTAAATCATCCATAATCTGAAATCAAACAATTTCGGCCTGCATTACAAACTCACGTTCGTAGATCAGGGTAAGAAGGCCCCTTACAGTCGCTGCACAACGATCAGATCACTGCACACCACTTCTCTGTCGACCTGAACCGCCAATTGCCACCGCAGGTCACTGTAGCGACGTTGCTGGAGGCCGCTGTGTGGCTGCTGTGGACCAACACCACTTGCAGCACGACATTGTAGGCCCAACAAACAGCCCTCACTGCTGTAGTGTCGTCGCCAATTGCCTACACCGCTTGCAGCACGACATTGCAGGCCCAACAACAGTGCCGCTGCGAGGGACCTTTGGTGCTGTAGCATCGTAATCGGTGGCTAGGAGAGGCCCCAAAGCCACTGCGGTGCCGCCGCTATCAACCTAGACGCTGTAGCACCGCTGCTGAAGGCTAGGAGAGCCTCCAAGCTCGCTGCAGCATTGTCGCAAGCTCCACCTGAGTGTCACTGACGGTGCAGTAGGCTCACCTGCACCGCCGCAGCATCGCAGTGCGTGCTGCAGCGTGTCGTCGGAGCTCCTCCGAGAATCGCTGCCGCTTACGAGGGAGAAAGAAGTGATTAGGGTTTTGGAGGTTGTGAGGGGTGGGATACCTAGAGTCATGATCTAGGACTGGTGCTCTGACATCATATTGGTTGAAATGACTTGATTTAATTAGAAACCCTGGAGCTCTCTTATATGAAGAGAGATCGTAGAGTCAAAAGTATAAGAATGCCCCTAAGGGACAAAACACTCATAGCCCTTTCAAAAAGAAAAAACAAAAATACCACACAACATATGCTAACATAAATCTAGTCTTTTTATGGAGGGTGACATGAAAATTACATAAGTCTACTTAGAGAATGTAAAAGATAACAAGACATCTTAACATTTTCCCTCAAGTTGGAGCATAGATGTTGCTTGGGCTGAGCTTGGAACTATATCATCCAAAGGTTAAACACTTACGAGACTTGGTGAGGAAATCTACTACTTGTCTTTACAAGAGACAATGGCGATGAAAACATATTTCTTTTAAATCATATACCGGGTGTTATTCCATCCCAATATGTTTTCTTTGCTGATTAAACACGAAATTATTGGAAATAAGCATGGCAACATGATTATCACATTTCGTCTTCACAAATTGAGATGGAGTGGGAGAAACTAATTGGTTTTATTTCTCAAAAGAAACCTAACACCTTCTTGTATAGAGAGATGTTTGGGTAAATAACAATGCATATTTATAATAAAATAAGAAATAATAAAATGCACAAAAAATAGTAAAGATAAATAGGAGTCTCAACACTTCCCCCTCAAGTTAGAGTATAGATGTCAATCATGTTTAGCTTGGAACATCAATCATCAAAGTCGATTGAGGTAGAGAGTTCGTGAAAACATCGATAATATGATCCTCAGATACAACATTAGTACGCAACAAACCATGCTGGATGAGATCTCTTGTGTAGTGGCAGCTCACCTCAATGTGTTTGGTGCGCTTATGGAACACGAGGCTGTTGGCTATATATGTGGCAGCTCTATTATCACATCTCATCTCCATGGACTCCTCAACTTGAATATGTAGATCCAGTAACAAGGATTTAATCCACACTATCTTGGTAGCAGTCTGGGTTATGGCCCTGTACTCTAACTCAGTACTAGAACGTGAGACTATAACCTGCTTTTTACCCCTCCAGGTGACTAGGTTACCTACAACAAAAGTACAGAAGCTTGTAGTAGTCTTTCTATCTGCAACACATCCTGCATAATCTGCATCGGAATATCCCACAATTGTCATAGGAGCTCCAACCTGAAAAAGAATATCTCATTTAGGTGCTTTCCTCAAGTACCTAAGCACCTCCATAGTAGCCTGCCAATGCTGCTTGGTTGGCCTATCTATGAACTGACTGAGTTTGCCTACAAGTGCGATATTGGTTGTGTAATGGTAAGATAAAATAGCTTGCCAACCAACTGTCTGTATGATCTGTTATCAGCTGTCTTTGCCTCCTCATCATGAAGATGTGCCTTGGGATCCATAGGAATATTGATTAGCTTGGACCTTAGCATACCTGTCTCCTGAAGAACATCTAATGCTTACTTGTGTTGAGAAATAACAATTTCATCTCTGCTCCTAACGACTTCGATCCCCAGGAAGTATCTAAGTTGGTCTAAATCCTTCATAACAAATTGCTGTGCAAGAGGCCCCTTGATCTGGCCTATCTCAGCGTCATCATCGGCGGTAACAATCAGGTCATCTATATAAATTAGTAGTGCTACTAGGCCACTCGTCGTTTTCTTGATAAACAAAGAGTGATATGAAGACCTTTGCATGCACATCCTCTGTAACACATTTGAAAGCTTTTGAAATCAGGCTCTTGGGCTCTGTTTTGGGCAAGATGTCCTTTCTAAGTCTGCACATACACTCCCATTAAAACTCAAAACTCGGGGCCTGTTGCATGTAAGCCTCCTTCTAAAGATCGTCGTAGATAAAAGTGTTCTTCACATTAAGCTGGTGTAGTTGCCGATCTCTGTGAACCGCAATAGAGATAAGTACACGAACAGTGGCAAGGCGTGCAACAGGGGAGAAAGTATCAAAGAAGTCCAACCCATATGTATGGGTGAACCCCTTTGCCACTAACATGGCCTTATACCTTGAAATAGACCCATTAGGGTTGTACTTCAAGGTAAAGATCTATCTGGAGTCAACCAGTCGTGCACCTGTAGGAAGCGAGGTGAGCTCCCAAGTCTATCTACTCCGTAGTGCTGCCATCTCGTCCATCATGGTTGGATGCCGCTTTGGATCAAGCATGGCTTGTTGATATGTAGACGGAGTGTGTGAGGCTGTAAGTGCTTGACAAAAATTGCCAAATTGAGAACCAAGACCATTGGTAGTCAAACTGCCTATAGCATGATATCTGGACTCAAACGTGCCTTTTTAATGACAATAGGAAGGTCAGAATCATCTGGTACCTCTGATTAAACATCTGTAGAAGGAATCTCACTACACTGTGATTTGCACTATTAGGGGGATTAGGTTGAACTAAACTATCACTGTCATCGGAAATCATTTCAACTGCCTATGGAGCATTAGTCACTAGTGAGGCGGTGGCCTCTGAAGTGTCGCATGGGATCTGCTATACGTGCGCAGTGGATCATAGAATCTCTAGTAGTCATCCAAGAAGGTCATAGAGCCTGAGGAAGTTGGTTGAAATGTAGAGATCGGAATTGCCTCTAGTGGAATAGGAGGGACAGGCATGGGAGCTACATTATCATGAACACTCGTCTGTTCAGCAATTGAAAAATATGGTGGTCTCATAAAAGGTCACATCAGCGTTAACATAATGCCTGTGGTCGATGAGATCGTAACATCAGTACACCTTCTGACTCTTGAAGTACCTTAAGAAGATGTAGTTGACAATGCGAGGAGCAAGCTTGTCACGGCCTGGTGATGGCACATGAACAAAAGCAACACACTCAAAAATCCTGGGAGACGCATGGAAAAGCTAACCATCTGGATGTAAAGAAAAATCGGTATTTACTTGTGACGGATTGAATTCGTCATCCTATTAATGAGATAGCGTGCCGTCAAAACATCTCCTAATATCTCTGGGGAACACTGTGGTGCATAAGAAGAGTGTGGGCAACCTCTAACAGGTGTTTGTGCTTCTACTTTGCAATCCCATTTTGCTGTGAGGTATGGGGACAAGTGGTCGGTGGATAATCCCACGAGTCCTGTAGAGCTCTGTAAGTGTAGTGGAGGGTATTATCTGTCCATACAATCTTCGCTATGGTGGAGTACTAAGTCCTGATCTCTAAAAGAAGTCTAACACCTCTAAGCTCAAACTTGTTCTTCAGAAGAAACACCTAGGATGCTCTGGTAAAATCATCAATGACAACGCGATGATAACGATGTCCCATCCTGTTTGGAACTCTACTCGGTCTCCAGACATCCATATGGAGTAACTCAAAAACTGTCACTGATCCAAGAGAAGTACTGACAGGAAATGAGGACCAATGATGCTTAACTGATTGGAAAGCGTCATTACCTAATGGTAGTGGTAGGTGAAATATGTGGAATCACCCTCTTAAGATGATTCAGAGGCAGATGTCCTAGATGAATGTGCCATTGTAAGGCACTACCACGATCATACCTGTTGGCTCCTGTAAAGGTTCCTGGCCAAGGTGATAAAGACTATTCTCCTCTGTACCTCTGGCAATGGTTTTCTTAGCGAACTTATCCTGGATGATGCATCCAACCTCATTAAAAATAACCCTACAATGAAGATCCTTTATGATCCTACTCATGGACAACAACGTTATGGGAAACTATGGTACATGTAGGGCTCTTGGCAGCTGCAACGTGGGGGTTATAGACACTTCCCCTTGACCGACAATATGAGCATGCCTACCATCAGTAACTTGCACCATTCTCCCTAGTGCAATATAACTAAGTGATCGGAAGTAACCCTGATCCCCACAAAGATGCTGTGAAGCACCAGAGTCAATCAACCATCCTGTACCATGGTAATTCCTGTCATGCTCCTGCAGCATTAAGCCTGCATACTCCACCATCCCCATCGCAGTAGTGGTATCCAATGTCATCTTTGCTCCCCTTGAAATTGGCATTATGCCTAGCAAGGTTTAAGGGGATCGCCAGGGGCTAGAACTCACCATCTTTGAGTCAAATACCGAAGAAATATGCCACAAACAAATCTGAAAAATAATTTCAAATCATAGAACAACTCTCAACGGCAATAGGGGGCCTTAGGCGTGAAGATCTAGGGTAACCGAAGTTTGAAGGTTCACACCCAATGCGAGAGAAGGTCCCCTAGGCAAGGTTACAGGGTGCGTACAGCCCAGGGGAGGCTCTACACACCCATAACATGTGGAGAAGCCTCTCTGCGGGGTCGCCTAGGGGAGATCAACCCCCAACAGCGTCGCTGGAGGCCTTCTCAAGCAAGAGGGCACCAGTTGACATCGTTGGAGGCCTTTTTAGGTGAGAGAACGCCGCCTGCCATCATTGCTCGATGTTGCTAGGCATTGCAGTAGGAGCGTTGCTCGCCGCTGTCGCCTGGCGTCGTTAGGTGCTGCAGCAGGGGTGCTGCCCTCCTTTGAGCCTTGTAGGCCCCTCGAATAGACCCTCTGATCGGTGAGGAGGATCGGCGATGGTCCTTTGCACCAGCGAGGAGAAGATTGGGAAGAAACGAGGGCTTTAGGTGGTTAGGGTTTCGGGGGTGGTTTTTGGTGGGATACCAGAACCCGACCTAGGATCGTGCTCTGATATCAGGTAGGAGAAAATAACCAGTCTTATTTTTCAAAAGAAACCCAATTCCTCTTTATATAGAGAGAGGTTTGAGTAAATAATAATGCATGTACATAATAAAATAAGAAATAACAAAATACATCAAAAATAGTAAAGATAAATAGGAGTTTTCAATTGTAGGAATATGGTGATCTCTAACTAGTGACTTGATGTGCTTCACTTCTGCGGTAGCTCAGGCCATTGACGTATATTTGGACTTTGCATTGAACCTAACACAAATTGTCTACATCTTACTCCACTAGTTGATGAGATTCCTTGTTATAAAGATACAAAATCTTGTGTTTCTGGGTGCATGACATAATTAGCACTTGTGCAAACAACAATGCACAAATTTCTTCCCTTGACAGACTAAAGTCCTTATTTAAGAGAGGCTTTTAGGTAGTGTAGAATTATAATTGTTGGGTTATGAATGTAAACTAGTGTTCGGATCTTGAGGGTTGATCTGTCTAACTCTATGTACTATTTATGTAACACCTTCCGCTTCCTTTGTTTCTTAGTGAAGAAAATCCCTAGTCTCCGTTGAGAGGAGGTCTAGGACCTTCACTTCCGTGGTTTTCTCCCCTCATAGAGGGTTTGCACGTAAATCTTGTGCCCATGTGTGTTGATTTCCCCATTCTTGTTTGTTTTTGATTCTACATGGTATCAAAGCATGTTTGGGTCATGAGGCTTGCAACATAGAGAGATTCTTAGAATACTTGTATGCATTGAGGATCTCGCATCAGTTGCGATTGTGAGTTTAAGGGTTCCTGCAGTTGTTGTATTGTTTGCTTGGATATGGGAGCCGTGTCGGAAGTGATTAGGTGTTGATTGTCCGTGCTTGGTGGGAGATTCAACGTTAAAAGGAGCAAGTTTGTCCACCTCTGACTAGTCCAAATCATTCATGATCGGTCGCGCCCTTCTCCTCTATCATAGACCCCACTCCAGTATTGTTGTGATTGATTGAAATTCCTTTAATCTTGTTGACATACTTCCCATAGACTTTTATGACCTTTTATATTTTCCTTGTACTTGCTTGTCTTTTTGTTTTATTGTTTGGACATGTATTTACTTTTCCTCTCTTCTATATAAAGGGATGTAGGGCTCTTTGGAATAACTAAGTCATTTGTTTCCTATCATCTTGGTATTAGAGCAATGATCCTAGATCAGGGCTCTGATATCCCACCAAAATGGCCTCCTCATCCCTCTACCAAAACCCTAGCCTCTCTCCTCTCTCACCCACTGCCGTTCCTCCTTTCTCTTGTTGAAGAACCCAACAAGGGGGTCCAAGGGCTAACACTGGTGGTCCTTGCACTGTAGCATGGTCCACTGGTGGGCCTTCTCTCTGTTGGAGGTGGCAACGGGGTCACATCGACCCTGTTTGGGGGGTTTGTAGGCGCCGCTGTAGCTTGGAGGCCTGCAGCATTGCTGCTGTAGGTTGTTTTGTGGCCGCGGAAGACGCTGCAGCAGCACTAAAACCCTCTCCTGTGATCAGATTGCGATCCAGATTGGGTTGCTGTGGTTTGGACTCCAACCTTGATCAATTGTGTTCTTGATTTGGGGTCGTTTTTGGCCATATAGACCCAGATCATATCTGATGTGGGATTTTGGGGGCACCTCGTGTGATCCAAAGTCTTGACTTGATCTAAATGTGATTCTTAGGTCTTCTTTGATCTAAAACCAGTTCCAGATTATTTCTTTGGGTTGACTGACCCTGCCAAAGTCACAATGGCATCATTGAAGGGATTAGAGGTGGCGTTGGATATTGCTATTGCGACATGAATGTTGGAGTATGCAAGCTTGATGCATTGGGAGCATGGCAGGAGTCACCATGGTGTAGGATGGTTGGTTGACTCAGAAACTTCGCGGCATCTTTGTGGCGATCAGAGTTATTTTTAGTCTCTTACTTTAGTGGTTCTAGGGAGAACCGTGCAGGTTGCTGATGGTAGGCATTCCGGAATCATTGGTTGGGGGGAGGTGTGTGACTCCCACTTTACGGTGGTTGAGAGCATTATATGTACCTAACTTTCCAGTGAGTCTATTGTCGATGAGTAGGATTATGAAGGAACTTAATTGCAAACTTATTTTTGATGAGCTCGAATGTATCTTCCAGGGAAGCCATTGCTAGAGGTACAAAGGAAAATGGTGTGTATCATCTTGGGTAGGAGCCATTTATAGGAGTTAACAGATATGATGGTGGGAATACCTTATAGTGGCACATTCGTCTCAACCACTTAATCTCTGGATCGTTTCAGGAGAGTGATTCCACATATTTCTCCTGCCATTATTATTAGATGTGATGCTTTCTAGTTGGGTAAGATCATCGATCTTTTCCTGCCAGTACTGATGAGCGGGTTTTCGTGAAGAAAGTTAGGGTTTCGGGAAACCTGTTGTCATAGTCGCAAAACTCGCTATCAAATAAAATTTACCGAAACTCGAAAGGGAGTCCCGTGTTGAACATGGGGAGGCGACGTTTGTTTCTTGAAATCCGCATTTCAATTTGTTTCTTTTTGTTGTTTTTATCTTTTGTAATTTTTTTGTATTTTTATAAGGCAAGAGATATGGTCGAAATAATTTCTATCTAATCTACTTGCACAGAGAGAGAAACAATCACATGTACTTTTAAAACACGTGTTTGCTACAACTACAGGTAAGAAAGCGAAAAACTACACTAGAAAACAGTCAAAGATAGAATGGGTTGAGAAGAGTCTCCCTTGACGGTCGCTTGGAGGACGGCTCGCTTTGACGTCGCCTGGAGGAAGGTGGTGAGGAGCGGGACGCACAAGGATGAAGTCGAAGGATGGAGGGCGGGGCAGGACGACGTTGTGGTGAGGATCTTCTTCTGGAAGGTTGTGAGAAGATGGCCACGGGATGCTCCACGAATGGGGGTGAGAGGTGGGAAAATACTTGGTTTTCTACTCTAGAGGAGCATTGCGGGCTTGGGACAGGCTCTCTTTAGAACCTTGGAGGTGGTGGGGGAAAGAAAGGAAGAGATGAAGAATAATGGGAGAGGTATGGGTCCTTTTATAGTGGAGGAAATGATTCATTTCGTACATAGGACATTTAGTGACAGTCATAAACGTCGTTGAAGATCCGCCGCAAGCATCGCTAAAGCTCTAGCTCACGCGGTACTTGAGCACGCACTCCGCGTGCCCGTGTTGCACCTGCCCGCTCTGCTCGCTGCCTTCACGTTCTACGCGCTCCATGCGTGCCCGTTGCTGCGCCCTCGTACGCTCTGCGTTGCGCTACGCATGTGTGGTGGTGCTTGCGTGCCCATGGGCGGCCTAGATAGCACCACGTGGCGTGATCTGGGCCATCTATCTTCTTTTATTTGTAGGGGCTGCTACAGAAGTCAGGTTGAGTTGATTTTTGCATTGTTGGGCTACGATCGTCTACTCGAATCCATTTGTGCGCTCGGATTTGTCGTTTGAAGCCTCGAATTGCGTCACCTAGTCCCTTGGCCGTCGATCTTCCTCGGACTGCATAAGGTGCTTTGGGATTCCGATCAAGACGATTTTGGAGGCTTTAGACTCTGATCGTCGTCCTGAGTAGATCTGTACGGTTGGATCGTCACTCTGATGCTCCGAGTTAAATCTCCTCTCCTGGCCATAAGAGGATGCAATTAACCTAAAATTTATACAGACTACTCTAAATGCAAAATGATGTATACTATGCAATATTTATAACATAGAATGCATATCTAAGCTTAGGAAATTGCATAAATAGGCAGTTTATCCTAATTAAATGTGTATTCATCAAGTATCTCTCCTAGATCTACGACTGCTTTTAAGTTACTTCACATGGATGCTTGGGGGCCTAATAGAGTTCCAGACAGAATGAGACATCAATATTATCTTGTTGTAGTTGATTTTTCCAGAGTGTCATGGGTGTTCCTTTTGAAGAACAAAACAGATGTTGGAGGTGCTATAGAGATTCACTTATTGGGGATCAGGACACAATACTCTGCAATAGTGAAGGTTGTGCGAACAGATAATGTCCTTAAGCTCTGCACTATGAGACTTAATAGAGTTCTACAGGTCTCGTGGGATCATTCACCAAACTACATGTCCGCACACCTCGCAGTAGAACGGGGTTGTAGAGCGGAAGCACAGGTATCCGTTGGAGGTTGCTCGTACCCTTCTCATCCAGCATAGTGTTTCGCAATGCTATTGGGGAGATGTAGTCTTGATTGCATGCTAACTCATTAATAGAATACCTAGCTCAGTTCTCCAAGAGCAGATATCGATTCTCCTGCTACATCTAGAACTCTTTCATGTGTCTTCCAGGACCTTTAGGTGTGTAACCTTTGTTCACATGCCATCACCAGGCATGACAAGCTTACACGAGTCCTCAAGTGTGATTTCTTAGGGTACTGTAGGAGTTAGAAGGGTTACCGATGTTATGATCTCATTCGCAGTAGACACTATGTTAGTGCTGATGTGACATTCCATGAGACCATATTGTTCTTAGTTGCTGGACAGATAAGCTCCCCTTATGATGTGGTTTTCATGCCCTTTCCTTTTGTTCCTTTGGAGGAGATTCCGATTTCGATTTCGATTTCTTATCTTGCTCCATCTGGTTTCACGACTTTCGTGATTTCCAAAAATTGCATGGTTTGATGCACACATATAGCTGACCTCATCTGACACTACAGAGGTCCCCTATATCATCGGCTAGAGGTTGATGAGAGTGTATCTAATGATAGTGATAGTTTGGTTATACCTGACCCTCTTGACGTTTCTGATCACAGTGATGGTAAGGTTTCTCCTCCATGCACTCAGACAGAGATACCATATGATTTAAACCTTCCCATTGCCATTAGGAAGGCATCTCGCACATGTGTGTCCAGATATCATGTTGCAAGTAGTTTGGGTATTGACGGCCTTGGTTCTGAGTTTGGCAGATTCTGTCAGGCACTTACGGCTTCACATATTCCATCTACATACTAGTAGGCCATGCTTGATTTAAAGTGACGTCAAGCCATGGAGGAGATGGCAGCATTTCGGAGTAGATAGACTTGGGAGCTTACCACTCTCTCGTCAGGCGTGCAACTTGTTAGCTCCTGACGGGTCTTTGCCTTGAAATACAACCCTTATGGGTCTATTTCAAGGTATAAGGCTAGGCTGGTGGTAAAGGGATTCACTTAGACTTATGGGATGGACTTCTTTGACACTCTCTCCTATCGCACATCATGCCACTGTATGTATACTTATCTCTGTTGCGGTTCACAGAGATTGGTGATTGCACTAGCTTGATGTGAAGAACACCTTCCTCTACTGCAATCTTTAGGAGGAGGTCTACATGCAGCAACCCCCAGGTTTGAGGCTCAAGGGGAGTGTGTGTGTAGATTCAGGAAGGCCATCTATTGCCTTAAGCAGAGCTTGAGAGCGTTGCTCAAGAAGCTCTCAGATGTGTTGCCGAAGATGGAAATGCATAGTCTTCCTCAGGTCACTCTTTGTTAAGAAAATAGAGAAGGGCGTGATGGCACTCTTGGTATATGTGAATGACCTGATTGTCATCGGTAATGATGATGTTGGGATAAGTTAGGTTAAGGAGTCTCTTGCATGACACTTTGGGTCAGCTTCGATACTTCCAAGGGATCGAGGTTGCTAGAAGCAGAGATAAGATTGTACTCTCTCAATGCAAGTATGCGTTAGATGTTCTTTAGAAGATCGGTATGTTGGGCTCCAAGCCAGCCAACATTCCCATGGACCCTGAGGCACATCTTCATGATGAGGAAGCAGGATCAGTTGATAGCAGATTAGACAATTGGTTGGCAAGCTACTCTATCTGACTATTACACGGCTCGCCATTGCACTTGCTATAGGCGAGATTAGTCAGTTCATGGATAGGCCAATCAAGCAGCATTGGTAGGTTGCTATATAGGTGCTCAGGTACTTGAAGAAAGCACCGGGACGTGGTATTGTCTTCCAGGCTGGGTCTTCCATGATTGTGGTAGGATATTTAGATGCAGATTATGCAAGGTGTGTTGTAGATAGGAATTCTACTACATGCTTTTGGACTTTTGTTGCAGGCAACCTGGTCACTTGGAGGAGTAAAAAGCAGGCCGTGGTCTTTCTAGTGATGAGTCAAAGAATAGGGCCATGACTCATACTGCCATTGAGATGGTTTGGATTAGATCCTTGCTGTAGGACTTGCATATTCAAGTTGAAGAGCTCATGGAGATGAGATGAGACAATAGTACCTCTTTTATGATATCTCAGCATAAGAGTTTGTTAGGTTGCAAATGATGTAATTCTCATTAGAATAATCCTAGGGCCCTTTATATAGAGAGGCACCCAAAAGGAAAGATTACAAGAATGCCCCTATGAAAGCATAACGTAATACAAAATATGAACATATAACTCAACATTCCCCTTCAAGCTGCAGCATAGACATCAAGCATGGTAAGCTTGGAACATAAAAACACGACATTTCTTGGGAAGGGCTTTGGTAAAGACATCTGCAACCTGGTCCTCAGTAGTAATATAAGGTGTGACAATTTTCCTAGTAATGATTCCATTTTTGATAAAGTGACAGTCTACTTCTATGTGCTTTGTCCTCTCATGGAATGCAAAATTGTTAGTAATGAAAGTAGCTTCCTTGTTGACACAATAAATGGGAGTAGGTTGACCTACTGATACTCTACAATCTCCAAGGATGGTTCGCATCCATAGAAGCTCACTAGTATGGGCCATAGCCCTATACTCAGATTTTGCACTGGATCTGGATATAATATTTTGTTTCTTGCTTCTCCATTTAACAAGGTTACCACCCACATTAGTGCAGAAGCCAGTAGTGGATCTTCTATCTTCATGTGGCCTAGCATAATCTGCACCCGAGTACCCCCAGAGCTTAAGGTGGCCATGCTTCATTAGTGATAGTCCATTTCCTGGAGCTTGCTTGAGGTATCTAAGCACCTGACAAACACTGTCCCGGTGAACTTTCCTAGGAGACTGCATAAACTATCTCAGTTTCCCCACAATAAAGCATAAATCTGGCCTTGTGATAGCCAAGTATAGTAGCTTTCTTACCATGGCCCGGTATTTGGTGCCATCCTCAAGTAAACGACTCTCTGAATCTTTAAGAGGCAAGGAAGAATCCATAAGGATGTAGGCATGTTTGCATCCCAACATCCCTGTCTTCTTCAGTATGTCAAGCACATACTTCCGCTGTGATAGCACTAATGCCTCATCAACATGTTGCATTTCAATGCCTAGAAAATAATTTGTCACTCCCAGATTGTTAGTAACAAATTGAGAATGCAGAAATCTTTTAATGTCTTCTATTCCTATTCTATCACTCCCTGTAAGTAGTATATCATCCACGTAAACAATAATGATAATTGATCTTGTGGCTCTGTGCATAGTGAAGATAGAATGATCTGCAACAGATCTAATAAAGTCAAATTCCTACACAGCTTCGCTAAATCTTTCAAACTAGGCCCTGTGACTTTATTTAAGGTCATATATTGCCTTCTTCAATCTGCAAACCTTCGAATACTCTTGCTCAACCACAAAACCAAGTGATTGATGCATATATACCTCTTCCTGTAAATCGGCGTAAAGAAAATCATTTTTGACATCTAGTAGGAAAGACTATTCTCACAGAATTTAATCTGGCCACTGGAGAAAACGTCTCAAAGTAATCAATCCCAAAGGTTTGTGTGCAACCTTTGGCAACCAGTTTGGCCTTGTATTTGTCTACTGTGCCATCAGGATAATACTTCAGGATGAATACCCCCCTACACCCTACAATAGTAGCATTAGGGGGTAGATCAACTAGTTCCCAAGTTCCTCTAAACTGAAGAGCCGATATCTCCTCATGCATGGTAGAGGTCTAGGAAGAATCTTGAAACGCCTCAATATGATTTCTGGGAACTTGGCGACTATCAATTGCAAGAGACAATAGTCTTCTTGTGGCAGATAAACGATCAAGTGACATATAATTGGAAATATGATATTTTGCACAAGATCGTTGTGGCTTCCTCTGAGCAATAGGAAGATCCACGTTAGATACCTTTAGGGGTGTAGGGTCTGGACCTCTATCTGAATCAGCAGTGTCAGCAGAGGACTGAGCATGAATAGTGGATAATGGTTTCTCATCTGGTATAGTGGTAGTGGGATGGCTTCGCTGAAAATGTCGAGGGAAGGTCTTCGTCAAAGACACCTTAGGATGTGTGGGGTAGGATATAGGAGGGCCATCATGAGGTGGAGGTGGCTCAGAGGGATCTGGTGGCACAGGCGTAGGCATGGGTAAAGGGATCTTAGGAGCAACATTAGTATTTTTTCCCATGGCAAAGTAGTGTGGTATATCCTCGAAGAAGGTAACATCTCTGCTCACGTAAAAGCAATGTTCCACCAGATCAAAGCACCTGTACTCTTTCTGGGTTATGGAATAACCCACAATGACACACTTCATGGATCTAGGAGCAAGTTTGTCCACTTTAAACAAGTGGATAAAGCACACACACCCAAAAACTTTAGGAGGCACAGAAAAAAGCTCCTGAGCCGGACATAAAAGAGAATAGGTGTTCGGGGTGTAGATCGTGTAAAAGATAAATAAGTCGTAGTATAGCGCGAACTATGTCTTGACAAATAAAATTAACAGAATTGGGAGTCCCGGTTGATCACAGGGAGGTAGAAAAACGCTTTGATTTCATTCACTTATTCTAAATCTAGTTACTAAATAATAGACACAATGAATCACAATATATATCACATAGAGAACTCGAACAAGGATTGCATGCATGAAACTAAATGATAACATGAATTAAACTACTTATGGAATAGAACAAGGGCACCACGGGTAGATCGTGGTAGCCTTTCGGAGAGATCGAGAGAAGCAGCAGCGATTCGACAGGGTGGCCCAACGGATTCTTCAGACGGAGGCAGAGAAGATGGGAAGAAGAAGAAGAAAGGTAGAAGAAGGAAGAGGAAGAGAATGAAGAGAGTTGTGAGTTTTCTTTTTTTTCCAAGGGAGGGGGGCCTTTGGTTCTTTCATATCTCGTGCAAATCCTTCTTTCCACGGTTCTCTCTGATGTTGCCACGTGGCACGCTGTGCGCTCTCAGATCCATCATCGCACAGCTCCTGCTCACCCACGCCTGCGCGTTCGCGTTGTCGCCTGCAAATCCTGCCTCACCATCTCAGCCATCCGATTTCAAATCCTACGCACGTTTCTCGCACCTTCCTGATCTCGCAACAACCTGCGCGATCGCACGTCCCGCCTGTGGTGCGCTTTGATTGCACCTTGTGGCGCGCTGTACGCCGTTGGATTGCGTAATTGCGCCTGTACGTGCCTGCTCGCCGACGTCGCATCAATTTTGCGCATCGTAGGGCTCGAACTTGCGTTTGCACATACGCGCGCGCACGAGCCAATGCGTTACGCAAACCCTTTAGTATATATACTTGTTAGTTTCCATTTATACTCATCCAATATGGGCGGGCACTCGTGGCCATTCATCTTCTTTTCCTTGTATCTGGTGATGTAGGCCTCCGATTAAGTTGATTTCTGTACCGTTGGACTGCGAACGTTGATCCGGATCCATCCGTGCAGTTGGATTTGTCATCTAAGGTCTGGATCTTCTTCAATTTGCCCCTTGGCTCTTTCTCTTCTATGGACTCCCTAGGGTGCTACGGGATTCTGATGCGATCTTAGATGCGTTGGGCTCTCGTTATTTCGAACTGATCCATAAGGTTGGATTGGTCATCTGCAGCCCTGGATTACCTGTAATCATTAATACCTCTCAAATAACATAATTTTATGCATAAAGCACATAAATCAACTACGATGCAGAATACAATGCATATGCATGCAGAATGTTCATGTTAAGCTAAGTTCTAGCTTAATTCAGGCGAGTTAGGGCCTATGATTGCTGTGCAATTATACCCCTATGCCTAAATCTTGCTAGTCCCTAGCAAGTGCAAGACTGAATGCATTTTATCAAGAGTTAAACTAAAGATTTATTTCTTTTTGTTTCATCTAAAAATTCAAAATCCAGATAACCATGTATATATAATGTTGTAGTTCTTGCAACGGATCCAAGTGAAGAGTCGATACACATTTAAAGCTTGTACTTGACCCCTAGTAAAATTATGTCGGAATAGGTGAACTTCTCTCGGGGTTATAAATATTTTCTTATTTTGGCCACGATGTTTGCTTGGGTAGGAGATGTTTGAGTTAACTGGATTTGTATTTAGTGGCTCAATCTCTTCTGGTGCTACTTAGAGACTAGTATTTCAGAATTTAGATTTCCAGATTATTGAAGAAATCAACTTAGAGTGAGGTTGGAAAAACTATGCTCTCTTTAATCTTTTGTACTCTTCTCTTTTTTTCTTTTTCTTCCTGAGCTCACATCTTACCAAATTTGCAAATGTATTTGGTGGTCTCACACGGCATGACACTTTAATTAGATTCTGATAATCCTACGATTAAGTCAGAAGCCCTCAGCCGTATTCAGGTGGTCAGAAATACAGAAGAAAAAATAGGTTAAGGCTGTATTTGGTGGTTCGTGAGGGTGGTTGGTGTTTTTGCTTCAAAACATTTAACTTGACTCACATTACGCAACAGTTTCATAAAACATTTTTTTTTCTTTTATTATTTTATTTTATTTTTTTGAGCAAACAGCTCTTCTGTATGCAAATCTATTGGCACAATACCACAACACAACATATTGCTGTATTTATCAACACAACATAACATGACATACGTACTTTTAAACGTGAGGCATTCGTGGGGATTTTTGGGATGACCAAGAGGATTTCAGGTGGTTTATTTGGTGGAAGTGCCTCTTCTCGGCACTGGGTAGGGAACGGATTAGACAACGTATTTCTGACCTTGACATCAGTACCCTCCTTCAGCCGAGGATTCCGTAGAGGATGGTCGTGACCATCCACCTCAGGCTTAGTTTTATCAGAATTCGCTCTTTGTGTTTTTGCCTTATTTGGTAGCCCTCGTATGGAATTTCTCCCAGATTTAGTACGCAAGAACTGAGAGCGAAAACTATGCCTAACTTTAAGTGTCATTATTCAATTATTAAAGATTCCTTATACTAGCCTTAAAGTACTAGTAAACTCTCTGCTCTCACCTCACATATATTTTGGTAGAGCTACTAGAAAATAGTTCACCTGACTCCCGGATGGCTGTCGAAGGGTTCAGGAGAAGAAGCGATGCTTCTTCTCGATAAACTAGAAATGTCTATCGATTTTCACAGAGGATCCATTGCAAAATCTACATGCAAGTATGAAATGATACTGGATTCTAAGTCTAAGAATCTACTAATGAATAATTCTCTGATAAAACCTCTTGATAAAATGATCTAATCCCCCAATTGTTGGTAGAAACTTTTGGTTTTTGTGAACTACCCTCCCATGCCTAAGTGTTTGCATGTCCTCATGCATGAATAAAAGAAATAAGGTAGGGTGTATGTGGATAGAAATCACCTGAAACTGCTTCTAAGTTGTTCAGTTCATGCCATCATTGCAATGCCATACACAATATGCAGAACAATATGCGAGAATGAAATATGCTATACATATATGTATAAGTGCAACTATGATGCCTAAATGCGAAGTCGAAATGCTATGCCTAACTACGATGCTGAGTTTAACGCCTCCAGTTGGGTGAAACTCATCGGATGGATCAATGACTGCATGTGATAGACTAAAGATAGACTGGAAGATGTGTTCCACTGCCATCAATGGGCCAAGAATGTAGAGTAGTTGCCCATGAATACCAAGGCCACAAGGTCAGCAGAATATAATCACAAGGCCTGGAACAGGTTGTAGCTAGGTGCTACAAGAGAAATAAATCCGGGTGCCAGAGTTATAGGGAGCAAGTAGCAGCCATGAGGGATCCGGAGTGGGACAATAGTCATGCGGGTCCTGAAAGTGGTGAAACAGGAATGGAGGGACCCGTGTGGTGTAATCAGAAATGGTGTAAAGAACCATTTCATTATTGGATCTGGGTGTTGGTGGTTGCAGAGTAGGTGTGTTGAATTTGATTGTGTTCCATCCTAACAGCTGTATTTTCACCCAAATCATTCTCATCCTTGGGTTGATCAAGAATCTTGTACGGATCACCTAAATTCTGCTTGTGGTGTGAATCCTCAAATGTACTGGGCGGCAATTTATTTTCCCCAAGGTGTGAAGAATCATAATATAGTAAAGCCTCAAATTCTTTCATTTTCTACTCTGTGGCTTTAGTGAAATCCTCGATATCCAAAAGCGAAGATGCGAAAGAATCTGTGATAAATTCGTCTGACTCCAAATTTAAAAATTCCTCTAGATTTTTCAGATTATCCTGACAATCGAAAATGGAGTTTTTAGTAGATTCTTTCTCAGCTTTGATTGGATTATCTGGTAATTCAAAATTACCCTCATGGATTTCAATATATTTATCATCTAAGCTTGTCATGGGGGTTTTAGGCAATTCTACCTCAGATCTCTTATAATCCAAATCATGGGCCTCATTAAGTGTATATACCTAAGTCTCAGAATGTTCCAAGTCTTGGGTGTTATGATCCTCCATCTCTATCTCCCAAGATTCAGGATTTTTAGATTGAAAATCGATCATGGGACTTTCCTCACTATTTTTTAGGCTAGGGCTCTCAATTGATTTCATTTCAGATATGCCAAGAACATTTTCCTTAATTCCATCTAATATCTCATCTCTCACTTGAAAATCACCTACATCATCTACTTCGGGCATGTGAATCGAAGAATCCCTAAAAGTCATCTCAAGTTCCTTAAAATCCTCTAGGCTAGTCTGAACTTTGTACTGCAAAAGGAGTATATCTTGAAGTATGCAAGTTTGTTGATTCATCCTAGCCATAGATTCTAGCTCTTTAAGGGCTTCCATCAGAGGTTATTCGGTTGCAATTAAAGCCTATCTCTGCTCTGGATCAGTAGTGATCTGGATTTGATCTAGATATCTCACAATTGTGTCCTTGTACTTTGCTGTTGTTTGTTGCAATTTGAGAAGTAGTTCCGAGTCTATTGGTGGCTCCCCAGTGGTGATCTGTGTGGATGTAGCCTCAGATGAGGGTCTCAGGGAAGGTGGAGGGTTATAATAGTTTTGGTCTGGGGAATCAGAAGGGTCGTCGGTTGGTTGCAGGTATAGGTTGCGATTGACTTTTTAATCTTGAATGACTCACCATTCACCTGCGGTACATTTTCTCTGAATTCAGGGCCCTTAGAGGTGATGTCTTGGGTTCTTTGTCTTTCATCTTGAATTGCTTTTCTTAACTCTTCATATTCCCTTTTTCTGACCTCTTTTGCCTACTGGACCATTTGAATCAATTCAGCGATCTGAGGGTTCTTGTGAGATGTAGGAGCTTGCCTTTGGTGGGGACTGATCAAGATAATCAGTCATCATGATGAGATTTTGATCCCGCATGGAGAGTGTCTCTAAGTGCTGCAAGATTTGTGTGGATGTCCAAGAGGTTGAGGTGGGTATGTCCCAGGCCTGAGGAGCTTACGTATCTGAATAATGAGGAGCAATCTCCCACCCATAAGAGGTTGGGGTAGGAGAACCCTAATAATGGTAAGACGAGTATGGGTCTATGATTAAGATGGTCAAAGGACACCGAAAGGGTCTTAGTGACCTTACACTAGTTACAAGGGACTAGTGGCAGAACAAGGCAAGGGCCTTGTAATCAAATTGGTCATTGAAATCAGTTGACCAGATTTTTCGTTCAAGTTCGAGTTGAAGAAAATTCGGCAAGAGACCGACTGTAAGGAATTTCTGCCTCTCAGACTAACCCGGCCAGGCTGGTTATGAGGGGACTACGAGGAAGGTTCTTCCTTCGGCTTTCGCCTCCGGTTCCGTTACCCCGCAGCCGCGGTCATTTGACGCTACCCTGTAGCCTTAGGCACCAGGTTGTGCAAGAGAAATTGAAACTCTATAGTAGTTTGAAGCCAAATGCAGGTTATTTGATATGTTTTTGTGAATTCGTAACCTGTCTCTTCAATGTAGTAGATGGTGGGCGGTCCACAAGGTGACTCGCCTCACCGACTGACTTTTAGGCTCGTCGGAGTCCAAGTTAGTCCAATGTGGTCCTGTTGGCTCATGTGCTTCTAAGTTGTTTCAAATTAAAGACCACAAATCAAATATAAACTCTCAGGTAAATATGGAATCCAAATGATTTGAAACTTGATAAGAAGATTCCTCTTGCAATAAGCTTTTAAAAGAGTATTTTCTCAGAAATTTTACTATTTACAATAAATAGTTATGAAATTTGAACTAGCAACGGGTCAAATCTGGGATTTAGATCTCATCTTGATTTTTCTGATGAAAATGATATCAAATATGATCAAAAAATTTTTAAAAAATATGATATTGAAAGCTAATTTGATTATCTTTCACACCTCACAAATTTTGAGTCAATCTGATTTGTATGTTGGTCAGAATTGATTTTTAAAGTTCATAACAGTTCTATTTTCAGGCAATCTGACACATGTACTCCATGAATTTCTAGAAATTCCATAGATGGAATTTCTTTTTGGGAATGGTGGCGTTGGAAAGAAAATTTGAAAATTTAGTTCCAATCCAAATTCCAGGATTTTTGGAGCATTAGAAACATGGCTATTGAATTTTGAAGATAACACTTACTTTTTGGCCGAATTTCTAATAGGAATGTGTGCACCTGATTTCCGCAGCACCCGCTTCAATTCGTTCGCTACTTCTTTTGTTTAATCTGCACACAAAAACATTATGTTAGAGATGAAATCAAAAGTCGCATTGCCTCTCCAGCAACGACGCCAATTTGTTCGGGGCGTAGATCGCGTAAAAGATAAATATGTCGTAGTATAGCGTGAACTACGTCTCAACAAATAAAATTGACAGAACTGGGAGTCTCGGTCGATCACAGTGAGGTAGAAAAACACTTTTGCTTTTATTCACTTATTCTAAATTTGGTTACTAAATAATAGACACAATAAATCACAATATATATCACATAAAGAACTCGAACAAGGATTGCATACATGAAACTAAATGATAACATGAATTAAACTACTTATGGAATAGAACAAGGGCACCACGGATAGATTGTGGTTGCCTTTCGGGGAGGTCGAGAGAAGCAGTAGCGATCTGACAGGGTGGCCCAACGGATTCTTCAGATAGAGGCAGAGAAGACGGGAAAAAAAAGAAGAGAAAGTGGTAGAAGGAAGAAGAGAATGAAGAGAGTTGTGAGAGAGTTATCTTTTTTTCCAAGGGAGGGGGACCTTTGGTCCTTTCATATCTCGTGTAAATCCTTCTTTCTTCGGTTCTCTCTGATGCTGCTATGTGGTGCACTGTGCGCTCTTAGATCCTTCATCGCACGGCTTCCGTTCGTCCGCGCTTGTGCCTTCGCATTTTTGCCTTCAAATCTCGCCTTATCATCTCAGTCGTCCGATTTCAAATCCTACGCACGTTTCTCGCACTTTCCGGATCTCGCAACAACCTACGCGATCGCGCGTCCTACTCGCGGTGTGCTCTGATTGCGTCATGTGGCGCGCTGTGCGTCGTCGGATCGGACAATTGCACCTGCATGTGCCCGCTTGCCGACGTCGCATCAATTTTGCGCAGCACAGGGCTTAAACCCGCGACCTGCGCATATGCGCACGCGTGAGCTAACTCACTGTGCAAACCCTTTAGTATATATACTTGTTAGTTTCCATTTATAATCATCCAATCTGGGTGAGTGACGTGGCGCACTCATGGCCATTCATCTTCTTTTCCTTTAATCTGGTGATGTAGGCCTCTGATTAAGTTGATTTCTGTATTGTTGGACTGCGAACGTCGATCCGGATCCATCCGTGCAATTGGATTTGTCATCTAAGGTTTGGATCTTCTTCAATTTGTCCCTTGGCTCTTGCTCTTCTACGAACTCCCTAGGGTGCTACGGGAGTCTGATTGATGCGATCTTGGATGCGTTGGGCTCCCGTCGTTATTTTTAACTGATCTATAAGGTTGGATTGGTCATGTGCAGCCCTGGATTGCCTGCAATCATTAATACCTCTCAAATAACATAGTTTTATGCATAAAACACAAATCAACTACGATGCAGAATACGATGTGTATGCATGTAGAATGTTCATGTTAAGCTAAGTTCTAGCTTAATTCAGGCGAGTTAGGGCCTGTAATTGCTGTGCAATCAATAAGGTACTTTCCCATGGAGAACAGAGGAAGAATGATAAATAATACCATGAGATTGAAAAAATTGAGTTAATGCAGAGTTAACAAACTCATGCTCATTATCAGTATGAACATGCGGACAATAGTAGAAAATTGAGTCTTTATTTTATTTACAAAATTTTTAAGCAAATCAGGAGTTTTAGATTTTTCTTTCTTCATAAACATCCAACAGACATGAGTGCAATCATAAACCAAAACATGAAAATACTGAAAACTCCTAAGACTCTTAAGCCGACATGGGCCCTATAGATCAATATGAACAAGAGAAAAAACAGACTCAGTTCTTTTATTACTGGGAAAAGGAAACCCTATGATGCTTGCCAAGTTGATAAGCATTGCATGCAAAGGAATTAGGAAACTTCATATTTAGAAATTGACGACGGAGAACAGCAATGCTAGGATGTCCCAATCTACGGTGTTACTGTAAGGCAAAAGAGGCAAAGGCGGCAGTTATGGTGGAATGCTAAGGGGATAGGTCAAGATAGTAGAGGCCATCCTGCTCAAGTCTACAAATCTGCTTCATCGTCTGGAGGTCCTTTAAGAAGAAGAAATGATCGTGACACACTGCTCTGCAATTTAATGCCTTAATAATTTGACTAATAGACATTAAATTTAAAGCAAACTTAGGTACATGCATAACATCAGACAGTAGTAAAGTAGAAGACAAAGAAATGTCACCCAAGCCTGTCATAGGGGACAAGGCACCATCTACTATTCTGACATGCACAGCCAATGGTTTAAGGGCCGAAAAAAGGGTAATATCTCCAGTAATAGGAGATGAAGCACTTGAGTCTGCAAGCCAAGTCGGCATACAAGTCCCTTTGACACTAGCAGCAGTACTTGGCTTCTGGGAGATAGACACCCTTGCCGAAGAAGGCTGAGAAGACATCAACCGATCATATTCTTCCTTGGAAATGGTGACTTGCGGAATGACATGCTCCTCTTCCCGATAGTGATGGCTCTCATCTCCACCATAAGTAACCTGATTTGCTTGTGGCCAAGGAGAAAACCATGCTTTATTCATCATCTGTCCATCGTGTGGTTTGTCTTGTGACTGTGGTCATAAAACAAGCCACGTCCTTTGTCACGACCACCTGTTCTTGCTTCATGCCCCCTCCCCCTGCCTCCTAGGGTTCCATTGCCATGACCTGTAGCTACCATGGTTGAAGAATCAGCGACTGAGGTAGGGTCAGAGATCTTAAGTCTGGATAATCGAGCATAAATCTGCGCAGGTGAGGGATCTCCTCAAGTGTCATAAGTTGATCTTTAACGGACTTGAACTCAGGGCCAAGACCTGCAAGCAGCTGGACAGAACAAAATGTCTCACGCTTCTTTGCAATAACGGTGACATCTGTCGAGATCGATTGGTAAGTATCCTGCTCATCCTAGAGGTTTTTCATAGAACCATAGTATTCGACAAGGGACATAGTTCCCTTCCGAAAGGAATGTAACTCCTCGATTACTCTGTAGAGGCGGTTGATATTGCTCTTATGAGAATGAATCTCATGAAGAACCTCCTATATCTTCTTTGCAAACGCACATGACATAATCTACTTCGCAATAGGCTCCTTCATGCTGTTCAACATGTCGGTTGCCACCCAATCATTATTTGCCTCCCAATCGACAGACTTGACAACAGGTTCATCTTGTGTTAAGATATATTTTTTCTGGTGTGATCCACAAATCGGGAAAAGGAGGTAGATCACAGAAGGAAGTTGGTGCCATCCAACTTGATAGAGGTTCCTTGCATAAACGAAGGGGTGCTCGGGGTAGATATCTTCCCCGTCGAGTCGCTAGAAGCATCCTTTGTGTCTACCATATCAATCGACTTGTAGGAACACTAAGATCGGGGGATTTCAGTAGAAAATCAGACCATATAGAGGTATGAAACCTTCACAGATTCGCGAATAGTTGCAAGAATCAGACCATAGGTGACCACTTGAGGCCCCTCTGGTACTGCAGTCTGTGTATGCTGCATATATGCTGCCACCAAAGGGCTCAGACAGCCCTAGAGGTGGCGCTGCTGCTGATGCAAAAGGCCCTTGGCCTCCTGTGACGGCACTACTGTCGGTGGGGAGCACTGCTGGCCTCCTGCGATGGAGCCACTAGCCTCTTGCGGTGGCGCTAGGAGGTCCTCGGTGCTCCTACCAGCAGTGGTGGTCGCTGCTACGGGCAATGTCGAGCATCGATGGTGGTTGCGCGTGCCGTAGGCGATGCTGGACGCTGCTACGAGCGACGTTGGGTGCTGCGAGCGACTGTGCGTGGGTCGATAAGCCCTCTCTTAGTGTTGGGAGGGAGCGTTGCTGACAGATCAGGCCCCGCAGAGGTCTCCTACGACCTCTGGTGGCTGTTCTGAGCGTCGCCGGTGGCTACAGTAGCCATCGGTGGCAGTGGTAACCGCCGGTAAGGGAGGAGGATGATCTTGGGTTTTGGTGGATGTTTCGGGACTAGGTATTTAGTGGGATATCTGAACACCAATTTAGGACCGCTGCTCTAATACCATGTTAGGTTTTATATAGAGAAGTACCCAAAGGAATAGATTACAAGAAAGTCGCTATGAAACAATAGCGTAATACAAAATATGGACATATAACTCATCAGAGTTCAATGCCATTTACTTTGGTTCATTCGGATGTGTGCAACCCTGTTAGCAAAAAAAATCCATGGGAGGATTTAAGTACTTGATTACTTTTGTGGATGATTGATCTTGATTTACTGTTGTATACTTGCTTAGAAGTCGAATAGAAGTATCGAAAAGTGTGCAAATATTTTCTAATATGATTGAGAATAGCTTGGTCATTGCATAAAAGTGTTACATCTGACAATAAATAATACTCGGCAATACTTGGATAAAAACTTGTAGGATTACTTCCACACAAAAGGATCATTTATGAGAATGGACATCTTCTTGACACCACCCGTGCTTTATTATTCCAGAGAAATGTTCCTAGAAGATTTTAAGGTGGTGATGTATTGACAAGCGTTTTTCTCCTTAATCGGATGTCATTTCGGATCGTAGGTGGGAAGACTCTAGTGTCCATGCTATTTCCAAAAAAGTAATTGTTTTCATTGTCTCCTAAACTATTTGGGTGTTTATGTTTTAGTTGAAATATTTAAATAACGCGGAAGCAATAATATCAAAGTAATAAAAGAGATGCATAACGTTTGGGTTTACGTGAAAACCCCACTCACGAAGAGTGGGGAGAAAACCACGGGAGAAGGCCCTGACAGGGCTCAGATTTGTATTTCTTCTTCTCAAAGGAATGTGGGAGTACATGCCTATTTATAAGCTACCACTCACACACAAAGTTCACATCTTCTGATGCGGCACTAAACCCACAACTTAATTCTTTCAACACTCCACCTCAAGCTGGAGCATGGAATGCTCAGCTTGTAATACAAGGAAACCCACTCTACATAGGTGGGAACATAGGCTAGAGCTGTTGAAGGAACTATGGCTCTCTAATAATGACCTCTCCTTTGGAGACCTCAACATGTGTTGGTGGCTCCCCATTCAATATCCCTGTAACAGACCTTCCTTTGAAGGCCTCGAAAGGTGGATGTCCCTCTTGGAGTCCACAAAACTGGATCTCCCACGTGGAATCTGAAATGGGTCCTTTCTTTGAGGATCTCGAAACTGGATCTCCCTCCTGGAGATCTTGAAACTTTGGACCTCCCAGAGTTGTGAATCCTTACGTGATGATCTCGAACAAGGGACTCCCTTTTGGAGGATGACTATAATAGGCCTACACTCACCCTTTCTCTCATACTCGTATGTGAGAAGAAATAAAAATAAGAGAAATACACATACATAGAGGAGTTTCTCCCCCCTTCTTTTGAATTCTCTCTCCCTTTTTTTCATTGTTTTTTAATTTTAAAAAATTTTCTCTTCTTTTTTTCTTTTTTCTTTCTTTTCACCTATTTTCTCTCTCTTTTCTTTTCCTTTTTTTTTAGCAATAGTCTCCCTTTTTTTTTAAAAAAAACCACCACAGCAAAACAAAAGTGCGAACAGTGTACCATCTTTAGGGTTTTAAAACCTTGAGCTGCCACCAATGCCTCCCTAGAGGCCTCCATCTCGAGACCCTCGCACATCTCCTTGCTACGTCGCTGTCGCTGTGTCCTTGTCATCGACGTCCTCGTCTCCTCGCATGATCTTGGTCAAGATCCTCGTGAAGATCGTAGCTGCTATCTTCGCCGCCTGAGTCTCCATCTTCTCCTCGGAGGTCGTTGCCAGCGGCCTCTTTTTCCACCGATCGCCCGTGTGAGCCCCTTGCGTCCTCATCGCACAGTCGCCGTCGGTCTCGTGCGAGATCCTTGCTGCGGTTTTCTCCATTGATCGTTTCTTCCTCCTCACTGATGCTGCTGATTGCCTTACCGCACCTTCAACCACCTGACGACCACACGTGAAGCCCTCCGCCTGTTGATCCGCCACTGTGCAGGGCCTTCGCTGCCCTGAGCACCGACAACATTCTTCGCTGCCTTCTTCATAGGCGCGATCGACGTCGCTACCATCGCCTTCCTCGGTCCTCTTGTCGGTGAGGAGGTTTGGTGCAGTCTTCGACCTCCTCATCTGACGAGAGGAGTGACCTCCTCTCTCTTCTCGTTCCCTGTCCATGAGTACGGCCTCGTCTTCACCGTCAGCTGCGGCTTTTGCCACCGTCGGATCTAGGGTTTGGGGGGCGACGGTGGGTTGACCCTGGCTGATGTAGTTGTCAACGGCACAAGGCCTCTATTGCCTGAGCGTCACTTTTTCCGATCCGATCTGATCACTATCACCTTGGCTCCTTCAAATGAAAAGAAATTGGAACTCCAAACACAAGCACATATTGATAGTGATAAAACATGATAATTACATAACAAAATAACCCAAGGAATGAATTATTTTGATACCAAGTTAAAAAATATAATAAACGGAAGCATAAATCAAAGCAATATAATAATGTAATGCTTGGGTTTACGTGGAAATACCACGGGGAAGGCCTCGATAGGGCTCAGATTTGTATTTCTTCTTCTCAAAAGAATATGGGAAGAGTACACGCCTATTTATTGGTCACCACTCACACACAAAGTCCACATCTTTTGATGTGGCATTAAACCTACAACCTAATTCTCTCAACAATATTATTCGTAATCTTGGCTCTAATCGTGGAAAATTGGATTCAAAAGTTGTTAAAGGAGTGTTTTTAGGTTACTTTGCAATGCAAAAAGGATATAAATGTTTTAATGTCTCCATGGGGAGGCAATATGTGACTAAAGATGTCATCTCTTTTAAAGATTGGGTCATATTTTACCAAATCTCCTCTTCAAGGGGAAATTGTGCGTGAAGAGGACCTTGGTGGCCTTAGCCTTGGTGGTATAGAAATTTTTGATGCAAAGTGGTGGTTATGTGGACAATGAGAATGAGTCCAAAAATGATGATGGATGTGAAAATGGTGCTATAAAATGACAGAAACAGTGAGGGGGAGAATGATAATGATGAAAGTAGAGATTGTTACTTGTTGACCCTGGTGGTATGGTAGAAGCATGAAATTTGGTTGTTTAAAATTTTTCTTCAATTTGTAAAATTGATGAAAATCAATTAATGACAAATCAAAGAAATGAACGACCTGGATCGGAATCACATGTGAAGAACTTGTTTGTTCCCATGCCGAGATCCCCATGAGTATCGAGGTATGCCTTAGGGGGTGGTATGACACAACACCCTACGTGTTCTGCCTCTTAGAATAAGTTCTGGCATCATGAGACTCCTTTCTTCTTGACATGAAGATGAGACCTATCATGTCGAGAGCACTCAATCTTGATGTGCATTGTCGCGAACCCTTCACTTGTCATGAACTTTTCGTGCGATCTGAGGTTACGCTCGCCTCGAAGCTTCTTCAGAGATTGGCCCTTTAGACCTGGAATTCCATGGCAAACATGTATTGGACGTCTGACACCCTTGCTGGACTTCTAGAAGTCTTTAAAAAATTGATGTCAAGAGTCTGGATGTCCAGAAGATGTCAATATGGACATCCAGGTAAGGAGTCGTATTTTGGAGCCTCCAGATCGCTCCTGGGGCTTTTGGATGTCTAAGGAAGAAGAGGTAGGAGCACTGTCGATGGAGCTTCTTTCTTCCATTTTCTCTCGGTGGAGGCCTTTCTTGCACATAATGGTGGGATTAATTAGGGTTTCCCACTTTGCTTTGGAAGATAGTTATAGGGAACCCTTGCATTCCTAATATGATGGTGAACATTTGATCAAATCCAATGATTAAGATCAAATCCTAATTGAATTTTGCATCATTGGCCCTTTAATTAAATAGATCAAGTGGATTTTAGTACCTTATTGAATCTCTATCCAAACCCCTTTGGATCAAGATAATCATATTTAACCAAATTAAATGCTAAATCATATTTTTCGAGTTTTTCATAGTGATAATGCACTGGAGTTTATAGGGATATGCAGGAGGTCTTTCATTTCAAGGGAGTTATCCACTAGACATCTTGCTCTCACACTTCTTAGCAGAATGGAATTGCTGAGTGCAAGTTGTGACATCTCCTTGATATTGGTAGGACCTTATTGTCCCACATGAAGGTTCCTAGGCAATTTTGGGATGATGCCACACTCATAGTAACATACTTGATTAATTGAGTGCCTTTTTTAGTGCTTGGTGGCCAGATCCCATATCAGGTTATATGTACAGAGTGTAGTAGGCCATTTCCCCTACCTTTGAGAGTGTTTGGGTGCACATGCTTTATCTAGAATCATGGTAGTCAGGATAAATTTGCTCCCCGGGCGACGAAGTGTGTTTTCCTTGGCTACTTCAGGACACAGGAAGGCAATAGTTGCTATGATCTTGTTTGTAGGAGATATGCTACAATAAACGTGAGCTTCTTTGAAAAGATTTCATACTTCTTAGAAGAATAACCCATGTTTGGGGTCTCCTATTGCTCCTTGATCCATCTAGAATAGAGAAGCCAACTTCGATCTGATTTGATTTTTTCCTTTTTCTTTGGCAAAATAAACTTAAGTTGCATGAGAGAAGACTCATCATGCCAACAAGGGAAAAGCTCTTTACTAGTGGTGAGAGAAGACTCATCACCCTTATCAACTTCAGGGTGCCCGATAAGGTTTTAAATGTCGATATCAATGTTGTATCGACAAGTTGAAAAGGGGGTATGTGGGAGATATATTACTGAAATTGGTGAATTTTGGGAAAATCACTTAAAAAGGTCCAAAATGTCACAAAATATTGCAAATTCAATAAAAATTAACATTTTCATAACTACTACATGCATGAAAAAATACTTAGAGGATCAAAATTATATATTTTGAATAAAAACATAATAGAAACGTACTGCTGACATAGTTACTAACATATTGATGGAGTCATAGCATTCAAAAGAAAAGACATAAAGCAACCGTGCACAATTTTAAAGTTGATGTGGTATCTATACATTCACCTTCTTCATACCCTTCCATATCAAAGAAGAATCCCTAATATTGAAGATCTCAATGTAGAAGTAAATAATCAAGACACGAGGTTATAGTCTCTAAATTTCAAAGAAGTCATCAATATAGTTGCATCCTTAGGATGTTTCCTTCATTTTTTTGGAGGACGAGAGTATTTGGGTATGTTACATCACCATGGATATTTATAGTCTCTGTTTTTCATGATTTTTACAAATTGCATCAAGGAGAAGGATCTTGAGACTTGATACTGAGGCATCTACTTGTATCACCATCATCAGCCAAATTAGATTTGATGCGTGTGATTTTAGATATATGGCATGTTGTTGCCCACAGGTTCATTGCCTACAACATTACCTTAGGATGACAACTCAGAATCTTTGTAAATTAGGAATAAGTTATATATACAAGGAAGTGTTTTTTTAAAAGGAGAGACATGTCAGTGACATGTTAGCAACATATCAACGATATGTCGTCAATATGTTGGAAATTTTATGCTTTGGGAATTCAATTTTAACGATATGTCACCGATATCCCTCGATATCGATGACATATCGACCGACATCTTGGAAAAAGATAAAGCAAGGGATATCGATATCTCTTGGATCGTTGATATCGACATATCAGTGACATGTTAGCGATATGTTGACATGTCTTACCTTGGTATCCCATGAGGGAAGTCTCATTATGTGGGCACTATAGATAGAAAACCATTGGTAGACTCTCCTCTAACTGGTGGCAAGGCAAGGGTTCAACTGGTGGCCCCCATCAGTAGCATTGGTGGCATTGCAAGCTACACAATATCGATCAGAGGCGGTGGTAGCGATGTTGCAGGCCATGCAGCAAGGTGTGAAGGTGGTGGCGGTACTACTGGATCTCCTTGTGGTGTCGTTGCTGTCGGTGATCTCACCCTTGCTGATCATTTTCATGGATCACCAAGTTGTTGGTGATCAAATCATCATATTTGGTGGATATTTGATGGGATATTAGACCATCAATTTAGGATTGCTTTTTTGATATCATGTTAAGAAAATCAGGGTGGTGAGTTTTGTTATTAAGAAAATGTGGCCTTGGCCCTCATTATATAGAGAGAGGGTTTAAGCATACAAGGAAACTGTAATAACTTGCTTATAAAAAATAACAAGGACTAAAATAGAAGGTAATAATTCTCCTACTAAACATAATGACTAAATAGGACACCCACCGAATTATGACTTGGCATTTATCTAATGTTATTTCCCAATAGAGAGGTCAGAAGATCAAGTGGTTAATGTCTTCATGAAAGGATTTGCCTTGACACAATATAAGAACATAGGCAAGTTGGGCATGTTTTTGACCTCTATGTCGAACTTGAGGGCATTTTGAGTGGTGTAAAACACTTGTAAATGGGTATGTAGAGAAAAACTATGCATTCTACTAAAACACAAACCCTAGCCTCTCTTTTACAAGAGAGAACTGGGTTATTTGCAATAACACCCCATAGAAAAAAAAGCAAATACACTCTTATGATATGACACCCTTATGATACAACTCAACACTTCCTTTCAAGTTGGGGTGTATATGTCGGTAAGCCCTAACTTGTTGCAAAGAAAGTTATGTCGTTTCTTTTTGAAGGGCTTAGTGTGAATATATGCCAGTTGAAATTCAGATGAAACATACGGTGTACCAATCTTCCCTTCTACGACTTAAATACCTGATGGGGCATTGTAAGTGGCAGAGTGGCCTTGCTGCTACGATCCACTGAGGTGCAACCCCTTGTCACATTGATTCGTCCCCTTTAAAAAAGAAAGCTAATCTTCCCTTCTAGAATTGCATTACGCACAAAATGGCAGTTTACTTCAATGTGTTTGTCCTCTCATAAATGACTAGATTGTAGGTAATATTAGTTGATTTGTTGTCACAATAGAGTGGGTTTGACATATCAACCTTGACCTTTAAATCCTACATAAAGATGACCATCCACATAATCTCACAAGCCTCTTGAGCCATTACCCTTTACTCTGCCTTTGCAGTTGATCGAGCCACCACATTCTACTTTTTAGTCCTCCATGAGATTAGAGTGCCTCCATAGATTGCGAACCTCGACGAAGGCTTTCTGTAATTTATAGATCCAACATAGTCTGCATCTGAGTAAGCGAAAATATTAAGGTTTCTACCATCTCTGCAGTACAACCCTTGGACACCCCTTGAGATACCTCAAAATGAGGCAAACCTCATGGAAATGGTTGTATCGAGGACTTTGCATGTACAAGCTGGCTTTGCTCACTGCAAAACTAATATCAGGTCAGGTAATAGTCAAGTATAGCAAGCATCCCACTGTATTTGGTAACATCCTCGTATAGCGGATCATCCTCATCAGTAGTATGGATGAACTGATACTCCATTGGTATGCCAGAAGGCTTTGATCTAAGCAATTCGGTTACCTCAAGAATCTGCAAAGTGTACTATCTCTGGAACAGAGAGACTAGTCCCTCTTCAATAACTAAAAAATACTGAAGATCACCCAAGTCTTTGGTGTCCAAGATGGACTGCAGAAATGCCTTCATCCGAGTGATCCCATCCTCATCTTCACTAGTGAGGATTATATCATCTAAATAGTTAAAATTTATAATAAGCATCAACGAATAATATCAAAACATAAAGAAATCAAGAATGCTTGGGTTTACGTGAAAACCCCACTCACGAAAAGCGGAGAGAAAATCACGGGAGAAGGCCCTGATAGGGCTGAAATATGTATTGATCTCAAATAATAACTGGGGGGGTACAAGCCTATTTATAGGCCACTACACACAACACAAAGTCCATATCTCATGATGTTGCATTAAACACCACACACTCCTCTCAACATTCCCTTTCTAGCTGGAGCATGGAATGCTCAACTTGTTACAAAACACAATCCTCATTCTACAGTAGAACATGTTCCTCATAACTGGTTCTCGCTTGTACGTAGGAACACGAGTTGGAGTTGTTGAAGGAACTATTGATGTCTCTGACAAGGGCTTCTCTTTTGGAGACCTCAGCTGGTGCTTGTGGCTTCCCATTTAGTATCCTTGTAATGGGTCTTCTTTTAATGACCTCAAAGTTGGATCTCTCACATAAAAATCGGCTGGGCCCTTCCTCTGAAGATCTTGAAACTGGATCTCCCTCTTTGGAGACCTTGAAACTTTGGACCTCCCAGAGTTTGGTTTCTCATGTGATGATCGGTAACTCCCAACATTCGTAACGGTGTCCGATGTCACCTCAGAAATGCTGGGGGATGCCGTCGTGCCTTAGGATGAGAGAGACATGCAGATTTGAAAATCTGTAATAAAGGGACTCTCAAATGAGAGTGAGTACAATAGGCATCCACACTCCCTCTTTCTCCCATATCTGTATGAAAGGAGAAATAAACATAGAGAATAAATAAAAATAAAATAGAGAAGAGCTTCTCCTTTCCTTATCACCATTTCCTTTATTTTTCTCTTTTTTTTTTTTTTCAATTTTCCCTCCCTTTATATATATATACGTTTTCTTTTTTCTCTTCCCTTTTTCTCTTTTTTTTTCTTCCTTTCTATTTCTGTTGGCCTTTTCCTTCCCCCTTTTATTTCCCTTTAAATGAGGCTAAATAAACGAATATAAAAAAGGCATCATATGACCTAAACCCACAAGGCATCAAATGACTGAATCTTCTTTGATGTTAGGGCACGCTCTCATGCGAGAGCAATACCGTGATCGTCGTGATCTCACCATGCTTCCGCTGATCTTCCTCTTCTTCGGCAGTGCTACCACCTGTTGTGGCCTCTCTCCTTTGCAGTGCTTCTCCCTGATCTAGTGCCACCAGGAGGTCGTCGTCGCTTCTCCCTAACGTGTCAAAACACCAGCTAGGCACATCAGTAGCCCACTGTCGGTCTTCCAGCATCGCCATGTCTCTCGCCGGTGACCTCCGGCTCCACTGGTCTTCGGCAGGACAATTGTCCACATCTAGGAGCACAATGCCTCCTCAGGCGCCATCATCTTCATTGCCTTCTTCGTTCCCGATCGTTGGCATTAAGAGAGTCTCCAACTTAGGCGTAGCTCTCCCTCCTCTGTGGCACTCACGTGGCCATCGATATTGGGGCCTACAATGCCCTTCTCTCGTCGCTCTGCCTCCTCTTGCCACCAGAGGGGGGGGGGCTTTGGTGACCAGTATCGAGCCCTGGTGGCATCGGCGATGCCACCGCTGCCCCAAGGACACTCCAGTAGTAGTGCGAGCTCACCGCTAGAGCTCCCTTGCCTAGCTTGATCTCAATGCCTCCACGAAGATGAAGGCACTGATCTCTTAGGGTTTGCGTTGCTACTGGTATCAGTGTTGGAAAACAAAGATTGTTCATAAAAATGAACAGGAACGAACCAAACACATATCTTCTAGATCTCTATGCTAAGCCTCTCAGACCAGGCTCGTGGACTCTGCTTCTGGCCATAAATTACCTTTCTTAGGTGACAAATATACTCTCCTTGAACATTGTATCTTGGTGACTATCTCATATACACCTCCTTTAATAATCTCAGGTGACAAATATTTTTTTATGTCAAGTTGATACAGCAGCCATCTGGAAACCACTGCAACTAAGATAATGATCTTGATAGAAGTAATATAGGCTACAAGTGAAAATGTCTCAAGGTAGTCCACCTTATATGTCTGGGTAAACCCGTTGGCAACAAGTCTGGCCTTGTACCTGTTCACTATCTCGTTAGCTTTATACTTGATGGTGTATGCCATCTATAGTCAACCATAGTAGCATTTGATGGACATGGCACAAGCTCCCTTGTCTTCTTGGATTGTAAAGCCTGCATCTCCTCGTCCATGGCTGCACGCCACCTGAGGTCCTAAGAAGCCTAAGTAAATCTCTAGGGATTACTGTAGTAGTGATAGTCGAGGCGAATTGTCTATCCTCCTCCAGATGTGAAACCCTTGTATACTGTGACATAGGGTGAAGAGTGCACACTCTACTAGGCCTCCTCAGTATGTGCTGCTCATCATTGTTTGATCCACTCTCATTTAACGAGGCTAGGAGATGTGTATGATCTCTCCCTTGTGTAGTGTGAGATAGTATTTGTGACTTCTTGTTGTAGACCTGAGTCTTCTACAAGGTAGCCTTTATAGACATCTCTTTTTCTAAGAAGTATGAGACTTTCTCAAAGAAGGTCACATTTGTTGTGTCAATGTACCATCTACGGATAGGATCATAACATCTATACCCCTTCTGTGTCTTAGAGTATCCATGAAATATGCACTTCACACCCAAGGAATGAACTTGTCTTGATTGCTATAAGCTTGGACAATACATGTGCACCCAAATATCTTCAAAGGTAAAACGAATGACCTGGAGCAATATGGGTAAATAACTCGGTAGGGAACTTGCCCTCCAAGTAGTAATGAAGGCACCTAATCGATCAAGTATGTTGTAGTGAACACAACATCTCCTTATATTGCATAGGGACCTTCAAGTGGAACATTAAGGTCCTGGCAATATCAAGAAGATGTCGCAGCTTGCGCTCAGCGATGTCATTTTGCTAAGACGTGTGAGCACATGATATCTGATGAATGATGCCTTTGGAACTAAAAACCTCTTGCAAGTCTTGCTGCATGAACTTTAGAGCATTGTTACCACGGAAAATCCTGACTGTGGTGGCATACTAGGTCTGTACCTTTGAGAGAAATTATTGCATAATGTGAGGAATCTTTAAGTGTGCCTTCATTAAGATGACCCAAAGTAAGGCGGTTGTGGTCATCTACAAATACTACATAATATCGATGTCCTCTCGCAGTAGCGGCTTTGGAGGACCTTCATCCACAACAATGTACCAGGGAAAAAGGGGACTACACTCCGTGGCTAACTATTCCTATGGTGCTTCCCAAGCTGGTAGTCTTCACACTCTAAAGTTAAGGAATTTGGTAACTTTGGATACGTCTAACACGTTTTCTTGATTGATGAGTGTCCAAGTCTTTTGTGCCACAATCAGGGATCACTAGCAATGGATATAGCTCTGGCAAACATAGTAGGTGTGTGTAGGTAGTAGAGACCATCTCTCTCCATGCCTCCACCTATAATCTTGCCAGTTTGTTGGTCCTGAAAGTAATAGTGCTCCTCATCAAAGGCCACCCAACATCCAAGGTCCTTGCAAATGCGATTCACTGATAGCAGGTTCATCGGGAACTCTGGAGCACAATGAACCTTCTCAATCACCATCTTGGGAGAAGCACGTACACACCCAATTGCAATGATCGGATATGTAGCCCCATCGGCTACACTCACATCTCTAATCCCATGTGAGATCATGGGAGTCATTAGACATTCTGCATCTCCTATAAGATGAATAAAAGCACCATAATCAATTACCCATGCTCCTCTGGTCATCTTCATGTTTCCTTGGGCTGCACATGTTAGTCTTGGTGAATCTGAAACAGACTATCCTAGGGCTAACTACTTGCATCTTGCATAAGAAGGGCCTCATCATGCCAAGAAGCGGAACTTGACGGGAGCAAGAGCAAAGTCATTGCCACGGTTGATATACATGAGAGAAGGCTCATCATGCGTACCAACTCAACTCTTGAGTGATCACCGGAACCTACGGTCATTGGCAACGGCTCACAGTTGCATGTGGTGATGGCTCACAGCTGCACGCGGTGACGCTAGGGTTCCTTGAACCCTTGTTGTCGACGTTGCTAGCGTTGCTGGTAGGGGGATCGACGCGGCATCGCTATGGCTATAGCACATGACGTTGTCGCTTCCTCTTCAGTTGGCTTCACCCATCGGATCACCCTCACGCTGCGAATCTGATCATTGTGATGAGGTGGGTATTTGGTGGGATATCGGAACACTAACCTAAGATCGTCGATCTGATATCACGTGAAGAGAAAAATGATGCATCCTACTAAAACACAAATCCTAGCCTCTGTTGTATAAGAGAGAGAATTGGGTTATTTACAATAGTATTCCATAGAAAAAATAAGAAATAGCAAATACATCCTCATGATATGACTCAACAAGGTATACGGATCTTAGGTGTGGATCTATGTATCCCATCCTCTTATAAATTTCATAACACATCCCCCTACCTCTTTACTCATTGTAAGTGAAAAACAAAAATCTCTAGTTGCCAGTGGGCTAGAGTCCTTGTGGAGCTTGTGTTTCTGTAGTTTTTTCTGTGATGGGTTTTTCACATAATATCGTGTTTCTTGTGTGTTTGTATTTTATTCAACAGTCTTCAAGAGGTAAAAAATGCTGCCAAAAATAATTCTACGTTAAAGTTGGAGGCATGGAAGTAGAGAAAGGTGGTGATTGGTGCAACCTGGGATTATTTCTTTGATGCCATCTTAAAAGAGAACAATGGCTTAATCTTACTGATAACTCTATCCCTTTTTGTATAGAGAATTAGCGGGCAACTGCAGAGTCTACCAAGAAAATGTAAAAGAGAGAGTTAAATTAACAAAGCATCCTAATGTATAGAATAACAGGAAACTTGGGTGCTGTGAATTCACTTAGTGGAACTTGAAATGAAATTAATACAGCCGCAGCAACATAAACAAAAAGCAAGCCGTTTCACACATTAATTTGGGTTTATTTGGGCTTATTATATGGATTCTTTACTTTCATGGAAGTTGATTAATCTATGTAATTTGTTCAGTTTCTATTTCTCATATAAAAAATTTTAACCATCTCAATCATTTCCAGGTTGCTGCCAAAGTCATTGGTGAAGTTCAGGCCCTTATTATTTTCCCCGTTCTACCGTATACAGTTCTTCTGATCTTTTTCATGTTCTGGTTTTCTGCTTCTCTCCATCTGTTTAGTTCTGGCCAGATAGCCAAGAACGATTGCAGTGCAAATTGCTGTCATTATGACCTAAAGCTTAGTAAAGTTAATTGTGACAGTTGCTGTGGCCACAGCATCCACTATACCCCTCATATTACAATTGGCATTCTGTTTCACTTATTTGGATGCTACTGGGCCACACAGTTCATTATTGCTAGCTCTTCCACAGTGATTGCTGGTTCAGTTGCTTCGTACTATTGGGCACGTGGTGAAATATCTGTAAGTAAATTGTTTTTGGTTATAGAACTGATGGGTGTCAACTGGATTAACTAAATGGGAAAGAAAAATGTAGGAGCTATATGTTTTCGAAGGCATTGCTTGCCAACAGCTTTCTATCTGTGTAGTAGTTTTTTTTTTCCCAGAACATCCAATATCATAGAACATTCTTGTGCTCGGGCACCAAACAATTTTGATGCCAAGGGTAATTGGCAACCTAACAAAGTTCCTGAACATGGTTCTAATTCTTTAGTACCATGTCAGTCTGTTAAAAAGTCAGTCTGGTAATCTGATTGTAACTGGGCAGTTAAGAACTGTTCGTTTTTTCCTATTAAAGCGTCAGTATAGCTTTTCACGGAAAGCGAAGAAATCAATAAAACTTTGATCTTGAGAAGATTCTTAGTATGATTTGGTATCAATCTGAACATATTTAGATAGGCGCTCGCAGTTCATGCTTTATATTTGGCTGTGATCAATTTACCGGTCTTCCTTGTTACACACCAGGAACTTCCTATTCTCCCTGTGTTGGCCTCTTTGAAGCGGCTTATGCGTTACGGCCTTGGTTCGGTTGCTCTTGGTTCCTTGATGGTATCTGTTGTAGAGTCGCTCTGCTGTATACTCAAGTCAATTCGTAGGAGATTAAAGCTGGTTGATACTACAGCTTCAAGCTGGATTGGGAGGACTGGATCATTTTCTTCCCGATGCTGTCTTGGTTGCATCAACTGGACCCTTAACTCAGTGAATCGGAATGCCTATATAATGGTAAGTCTCCTCTCAGGACTATAAAATTGTAATGTGTTATATACAGCCCAACTACTTCTGCTATCCATTTGTATTGAACCATGCCTTTTTTGTTAGAGTTAATCCTATTAAGTGGTTCATAAGACTAGAATTAAATAGTAAACTGAGTTTAATTTACTCAATGGATATATCTATATCAAACAAAAGACCTATGTTGATATATAGTGGGAAAGATAGAATCGGCTATGGCAGGGAGTACCAATGTGATTAGGATTTCCGTTGATCCTACCTTCATAAAAAAATAGAGAAGCCTTTCAATTGAGTATGCCTGATAGACCCCTTCGGTCATTTGTTATGTAGTTGGCTGTGCTCATGTATCGGAGATGGTCTTTCCTTTATGGGGTTGTGTTATGTTTTGTTCTCACCTCGCTCTCTATATAAAGAGAGGTAGGCTTTCAACGGATAATGATTTTGCTCATTTTCTCTTATTTGGTATCAGTGCGATGATCCTAGGTTGGTGTTCTAGTATCCTACCCTCACAAAGCCTCCGAACCCTGACCACCTAATCCCCCCCTCTCTCCCTGCTGTTGTTGATCTCAAGGGTGTTGGCATCGGGCACCAGGGCCATTGCCACGACCCCAACGGCCACTAGGGTTGTCGCTAGAGGCCACCAAGCTTGCCACCAGGGACCACCAGGGCTGCAGCAACAGCCTAGCGGCACTAGGGTCGTCGCCAGGGGCCACTAGGGTTGCAGCAGTAGCCTAGCGACCACCAAGGTCGTCGCCCACTCCTTAGCTACCCTTTGTTATTTGGGCAACGTCATTAGGGGCCTCCCCTATGCCCTAGTGTGTGCCTATGCCTGATCCGAGGAGGCTTTGGTGATTCTCCCCTTGATGTCCAGGACTCTGTTGTCTTGGATTTTATGATCGGGAGATTACCGTTAGTCTAATGATTTGATTTTAGATATGATAATTAATTGGATGAAATGACTCAACTTCTATTGGAAACTCTAAGACTCTCTTATATAGAGAGAGACCGAAAGGGTGGAAGTACACAAAAACTCCTTAGGAGCAAACCAAACCCAACATACAAGCAGAAATATAAAATATATGCTAACACTTCCCCTCAAGTTGGAGTATAGATATTTATCATGCTTAGCTTGGATATATATGAATTAAATAGAGATCTCGCTAAGGATTTGGTAAAGATGTCAGCAATCTGCTCCTCAGATGTGACTGGCGTGGTAAAAAGCAATCCCTTCTGAATGATGTCTGGTGTAGTGATAGTCAACCTTAACGTGCTTCGTCCTCTCATGAAATGCTGGGTTGTTGGCAATAAAGGTGGTTGCTCTATTATCACGTCTCATCGCCATCGGGCTGGAAAACTATATCTGCAAGTCAGCAAGTAGGGATCTGATCCACATCATTTCTGCAGTGGTCTGAGCCATAGCCCTGTACTCAGACTTGACACTAGACCTAGCAACTGTGCTTTGCTTCTTGCTCCTCCATGTAATTAAACTTCCTGCTAGAAAGGTGTAGAACCCAGTAGTGGATTTGCGATCCACATGACAGCCAGCGTAGTCTGCATTAGAGTATCGAACCAAGGTCATGGAAGACCCCTTGGAAAAGAGAAGGCCCTTCCCAGGAGCCTTCTTAATATATCTGAGCACCATCAATGTTGCATACCAGTGTTGGCGTGTTGGCTTGGCCATGAACTGACTTAGTTTCTCTACTGCAAAGATGTCTGACCTCGTAATAGTGAGATATAGCAGCTTGCTCATAAGCTGCTGTATTGCCTGTTAGTCACCAACTGTGCATTTTCATCATATAGTGGCATTTTGGGGTTCATAGGAATATTGGCCTCCTTGGCTCCAAGCATTCTAATCTCCTGTAAGATGTCCAAAGCATATTTCCTCTGAGATAAGACTACGCCTTTTTTGCTGCGAGCAACCTCAGACAAACTGCTCTGTTAGGATGCGCTTAATCTCAACAACACCCTGCTCATTATCTCCTGTGACAATTAAGTCATCAATATAAACAAGTACCACCGTACCTCGTTTAGTCCTCCTGACAAAAAGGGAAAAATTGGCCGTCAACCTCCTGAACCCAGCTGCCTCTACAACTTGTGATAGTCTCTGGAACTAGGCTTTGGGATTCTGCTTAAGGCCATAGATGGCCTTTTGTAGTTGGCATACACACTCCCCTTGAGCCTCAAAACCAGGCGGCTGCTGCATATACACCTCTTGGAGATCTCCATAGAGGAAGGCATTCTTCACATCCAGTTGATGTAAAGGCCAATCTAACTGAACAACCACTGCAATTAGCACTCGTACAGTAGGAAGTCTGGCAACTGCTGCAAAGGTGTCAAAGAAATCCACCCCATAGGTCTGGGTGAACTCTTTTGCCACTAGATGTGTCTTGTACCTAGCGATGCCCCCATTTGGATTGAATCTCACTATGAATACCCATCTACAGCCAACAACAGTAGCTCCAGCAGGAAGTGGAGTGAGCTCCCAAGTCCCGCAACCCCGAAGTGCAACCATCTCATCCTCTATGTTAGCCTTCCATTTTGGATGAAGCATGGCTTGCTGGTAGATAGTGGGGATCTCTGCAGCTGACAAGGCAGAAGTAAATTGAACAAACGGCTTCCCAAGATGGGCACTAGGAAGATCACTTGCAACGCGGTAGCGATTACAAGAGTGTGGAGCCTTCTTAATAGCAATAGGAAGATCCTCAGTACCATCAAGCACCGTAGAGTGACTTGTGGGACCATCATCAACATGCAGCTCAGTGGAGTCAACATGCACCTGTGCAGGAGAGTGGTGGCGTAGATGGAGATGGCCTCTGCAGAGTCAAGTGAGGTCTACTGTACATGCGCATCGGGCCATGTATTTTCTCAAAATTATCCACGGACTCCTTAGAATCTGAAGCGGATGGAAGGGGAGTCGAGATAGGTATATCCTTAAGCTGGACAGGGGGAAAGGGCATTAGGGCAGGTGCATCTGAAGTAGACATTCGGTGGCCCCTCATAGAAAAATAAGGTACCTCATGAAAGGTGACATCGATGCTAACATAGTGTCTCCTACCAATGGGATCATAACATTTGTAGCTTTTTTGAGTGGCACTGTAACCCAAAAATACACACTTAATAGCACGGGGAGCAAGCTTGTCCCTGCCAGGACCAAGAATGTGAACAAATGAAACACAATCGAAAACTCGAGGTGACACAACAAACAAATCTCTATCTGGATACAATATCTGATATGGTATTTGCTTATGAATGATCGAACTAGGCATCCTGTTAATTAGGTAGCAAGCAGTTAAAATGGTATCTCCCCAGTAGGAAGATGGAACATTGTGATGTATCAACAATGTACGAACTACATCTAAGATGTTTGTGTTTCCTTTCTGCCACACCATTCTCTTGAGACGTATGAGGGCAGGAGGTTTAATGTATGATGCCTAAGGAGCTGTAAAATTGGGTCAGTCTCTTGGTGCAAAACTCAAGTGCATTGCCGGTTCTAACAATCTTTACAACTGTAGAAAATTGAGTCTTGATCTGATTAATTAACATCTTAATCGTATTTCCTCCATCCGACTTACTACAAAGGAAAAATGTTCATGATAGTCTGGAGAAATCATCGACGACCACCAAGTAGAAGCGGAATCCCTGCCTGTCTGGAGTACGACTTGGGCCCCATGTATCCACGTGGAGTAAGTCAAAACATGCAGATGACGCAACTATAGTGCTAGAAGAATAACTGGAACGATGATGCTTGCCTAGTTGGCAAGCGCCACAAAGATCAGTAGGTGATAAATGAGGAATAACCCATCTCAGTCGATCTAGGGAGGGATGTCCTAGCCGATGGTGCTACTGAAGTGTTGTCCTTGCCTTGTAAGCCACATCTGGCTGTCTAACAATTGCCTATGGAGATTAAGCTAAGCGGTATATGGCTCCTTCCTCGTGTCCATCGCCAATAGTTTTCCTTGTGAATTTGTCCTGGAAAACACACCCTACGTCATCAAAGATTGCTCTGCAATTGAGCTCTTTGGTAATCCTGCTAACTGACAACAAACTGATCGAAAATTGGGAACAAATAGAACATTGGGTAGTCTTAAGGTAAGGGATACAGTAACCTCCCCCTCGCCCTAGATCGGGGAAAGGTGTCCATCAGCCACCTGAACAGTCCTGCCAGGAGGAACATCATGCACCATGCGGAAGCACTCCCGATTTCCACTAAGATGCCTGGATGCCCTGGAATCAATTAGCCAGCTATCATTTGTAGAAGCAAGAGCTGCAGTATTTAAAGTGGTAGACACCATGTTGAAATGCCGAAGAACTACGTTATCGGATTTGGTTTTGAAAACCTGTCGTAGTTTCAATAGCGAAGAACTTGGGTTCAACAAATAAAATTTATACCGGAATAGAAATCTCGGGTCGAACTCAGGGAGGCTACGTCGATCAAAATTCGTAATTATATTCTTTGTGTTTTTGTTAAAAAGCGGAGTAATTACAATGAAATGAAGTACTGTAGACAATAAGGGGGAGAGAGAGAGAGTGAGAACATTCACTTGATATTGCAAAATGTTTGTACAACTAAGCGAGAAATTACACTAGAAAGCAGGAAAACTATTACAACTAGAAAGCAGGAAAGTTCTACTCTAGAAAGTAGGAAAAAGGAATGGGAGAGAGAAGTTATCCTCCTCGACGATCGCTTGGAGGACGAGCCGGACGAGATGACGCCTGGAAGACGAGGAACGGAGCGGGAAGGAGGTCGAGGCAGAAAGAACGGGAACGAGGCAGCACATCGTCGACATCGCGGGATCTGCTTCCGGAATGGGGGCGAAAAATTGATTTTATCTCTTGAGGAGCATCCTGGGTGTGAGAACGTTCTCTTGAGCTTCGGAGAGGGAGAGAAGAGAAGGGATGAGAAATTCGTATGGAGGGGGTCTCCTTTTATAATTGCAAGGAGTGGGGGCATTTTGGTCATTACAATTTGAAAAACATTAATTTAGGACCTTTAGTGACGGATAAATCCGTCACTAAATTCCTGAACGTGGCCTTTGTGCCCGCGTGCCGTGCGCCTCCTCGCCTCTATGTCGCACAATGTACGCGCACTTACAGCCGTCCAATCAAGAGATCAGATGGCTTAAATGATCCTTGCTCGTGTCGCGTGCTCGCATGTGATCTCGTGTCCTCGCCGTGCGTCTGATCGCGCATGGGTGCTATCGGCTATGCAGTGCCGTTCGATCGAGATCGTGTGGCTCCGCATGCCTGTGCGCCCGCTCGCCTCCGCTCCAATTTGAGGCGCCTGCAGCTCGAATGGGCGTCTCCTCTTCTCAATAGAGCGCTCGACCAACGCGCTGCGGATGCTTTTGTGTCGAGCACTCGTTTGTGCGCACGTGCCCTGTAGCTGTTGGATCAGCATCGTGCGGTGAAGCGTCGATCAGATGAAGGGGAAAGGCTGAGGTGGGTGCTTGGGGCTAGTGGGGTGATTGAGATGGCACCACGTGGTGCCATCTTGGCCGTCCATCTTCTGAGTATTGTAGATGGTGCCACAAGTGTTGGATTGGATCGATTTTCGCGTTGTTAGGCTGCGATCGTCGATCCGAATCCATCCGTGTGGTCGGATTTGTCGTCTGAGGTGCGGATTAACACCATCTTGGCCCTTGATCTTTAGGGTTCCTCGGTCTCTATCTGGTGCTATGGATATCTGATTAGGACGATCTTAGAGTCGTTGAACTCCAATCGTTGCCCTGATCAGATTCGTACGGTTGGATCTTCGATCCGAGGCCCCTATAAAAAGTCGCTCCGTCTCTAATCATAAAAAGGAGTCAATTACTGTACAATTTATACAACTTAATCTAAATGCATGATTATGCATGTTATGTACTATTTACAATGTATGATGCTAATGTGACACTAAGAACATGCATTAATAGACATTTTAAGCTAATCAGATGTATGCACATCACACCCCCATGCCTATCTTTTGCTAGTCCCTAGAAAAAACATGCTATTTATAAAAGAATTAGGTTGGATTACTTGGGTATAAGTTATTTTCAACATTAAGAAATTTTTTACTTAAGATCTGAACTTTTAATGACACAACAACGTCCGAGTATCTACCAAAATGTAGATCGCCTCAAGCCTTCGTCTTATTCAAAGAAAAATTTCTTTTTTTCCTTTTCTTCTTTTCTAATTCTTTTTTTTTGGATTTTTTAGTTTAAGGTTAAAGAGTGGTTTTCTATGGTCATTCAACCTACCCAAGATTTGATGAGAATCCTAAGTTTTAAGCATGTTATTGTGAATGTGATAGACTCGTTGATCGACAATTAGAACAGACTTCGGGTTTCTATGCCTCTAGTTGACCTTAAAAAGTGAGTTTTGCCTAAAGGTGTATCTTTACGACCGGTAGCTTTTTCCCTACTTTTATTTTTATGGGGTCAACACAAGGGTAAATCCAGTGTATATCTCCCCGGTTTATTCTACTTCTTCGCTTCGTAAGTGTTTTGGGAATTTTCAGTGCATTTCATGAGATGGGTTCTGGACAATCAGTCGATGAGCTGTTATCACCAACTTGCTAGCTATACTCGTGTGGCGAAGTGGTTTATTTATTTTGTTATCTTTTCCTTTTCTCCTTTTGTTTTTTGTTTGGCTCTTTTTTTCTAAGTAGGTGGCTTCTCTGGTCTAAGATTTACCTAAAGGCAGCAAGAAGAGAATGGTCCAGTGATTGGGCTCTGGTCAACCTACCTATGGGCTGTTACCTACGATAACTTGCCAGCCATATCACCCTAGAAGGTTCATTAGCTACCAATTTCCGTTAAAGTCGCTGATCAACAAGTCAGTGAAAAGATTGTGTGTAGATGCTTTAGACTTAAAGTTCCCTCAAATCAGAGGGTAGGTTGATAAGTCGTGTTTTATCACCCAAACTTATTTAATCAAATTACAATAGAATTAAGATAGCGAGGACTCGAAAAACAAATCTACATTTTAGTGGATACTCGGGTTGATTAAGTCCAAAGACCTAAAGGGTCTTTGTGTTCAGCTCCTAATATAATATTTCCTAAGATTGAAAAGTCCTAATGTCCAAGTATTCCTTCATAATTTAATTTAATTTTTTTTATGTATATATAAGAAGAGAAATAAAATTTACAAGAATTTCACAGAGCTGACAAAATGATTCAAAAATGAATCTACCTCCCCATGCCTAGCTGATGCAATGTCCACATTGAGAAAAGGAGACATGAAAGGAAGGGTAGAGTATAGAAGATATCACCTGAATATGAAGCTCGGGTCATCTCTGAGTCGTATGTACAACTGCTGAGTTTAATGTCATTAGCTAGGCGAAGTTCAGCCAAAGAAGTCATAACATGGCTAGAGCAACCGTGTTTGAGACGGGTTTTGGAAGAGTACGGTCAATAACAGGCTTCAGACGTTGACCGTTGACTTTGAATGAATTACCCGTCCTCGGGTCAGAGATCTGAACAGCTCCGTTTGGAAAAATCTGGTCGATAATGAATGGGCTATTCCATTTCGACTTAAGTTTGCCGGGAAAGCGCTTAAGTTGAGAATCGAATAACCAGACCTTCTGGTTCGGCTCAAAGCTCTTGCGGGAAATCAATTGATCATGTAGAGCTTTGGTTCGAGCCTTATAGATCTTGGTATTCCCATATGCATCATTTCTAAGCTCCTCAAACTTAGATAGTTGGAGTTTCCTGATCTTCCTGGCTAAAATCAGATCTAAATTGCACTGCTTGATTGCCCAGAATGCCCTATGTTCCATCTCTACAGTTAAATGGCACGTCTTTCCATACACTAGACGAAATGGAGACATGTCGATGGGCATTTTATACGTCGTACGGTAGTCCCAAAGTGCATCTTTAAGCTTTTGAGTCCAGTCTTTGCGATCAGGCCTAATCGTTTTTCGCAGAATATTCTTGATCTCCCGATTAGAGATTTTGGCCTGTCCATTTGTCTGGGGATGATAAGGTGTGGAGATTCGGTGATTAACCCCGTATTTAGCCGGCAAATTATGGAACTAGGCATTAGTGAAATGAGTACCACCATCACTGATGATGGCCCTCGGAATCTCGAATCTACTGAAGATGTTTTTCTTGGCAAAATCGATGACTACCTTGTGGTCAAGTGTTCGAGTGGGAATTGCCTCAATCCATTTGGGCACGTAATCAACAGCGACGAGAATGTACTGATGTCCAAATGAAGGGAGAAAGGGTCCCATGAAATTGATGCCCCAAACGTCGAAGATTTCGGCAGGAAGAATTAGGTTTAGGGGCATCATATCTCTCTTAATTGTGCTCCCGAGTGCCTGACATCTGGAACACGACCTTGAGAAATCCTTGGCATCCTTGAATAAAGACGGCCAATAGAATCCAGATTGCAAAATTTTTGCAGCCGTCTTTTTCCTGGAGAAGTGTCCACCACACGCAGATGCATGGCAGAACTCGAGTATACTGTTGAATTCGTTCTCCAGAACACATCAGCGAATAATCTGATCAGAGCCGATGCGGTACAGCTCAGAGTCCTCGCAGAAGTAGTATTTGGCCTCAGATTTGAGTGTATCCCGTTGTTGCTTGGTCCAATCTTTGGGAGTTTGACCAACGGCCAAATAATTAACAATGTCAACAAACCAAGGGGTTTGAACACCTGAAACTGTAAGGATGGTTTCGTTCGGAAAAGTATCAGCAATCGGAATGTCTGGACGAGAAGAATCACTTAGAAGTCTCGACAAATGATCTGCTACCACATTTTGTACTCCGGATTTATCCTTTATTTGAAGATCAAATTCTTGAAACAGAAGAATCCAACGAATAAGCCAGGGTTTGGTATCCTTTTTGGCCAAGAGATGTCTCAAGGTCGAGTGGTCGGTATCAATAATGACATGAGACCCTAAGAGATAAGCTCTGAATTTTTCCAAAGCAAATACTACGGCTAGTAGTTCCTTCTCAGTAACAGTGTAATTCCTCTGGACTTCATCCAGAGTTTTACTAGCGTAGTAAATGATAGAGGGCTTCCTGTTAACTTTCTGACCCAAAACAACCCCGACCGTGTAATCAGAAGCATCGGTCATGATCTCAAAAGGGGCTGTCCAGATCGGTGGTTGCAACACCAGAGCACAAGTGACTGCCGTTTTAAGAAAATCAAATGCCTTACAACATGATTCGTCGAAAACAAATGGCGTTCTTTGGCGAGAAGATTGCTCAGAGGATGAGCAACCATCGAAAAGTCCTTGATGAATCTTCTGTAAAATCCTACATGACCAAGAAATGATCGAATTTGTTTAACATATGTGGGAGGAGGAGGTTTAGTAATAGCATCAAACTTAGCTTTATCCACTTCAATTCCCCGTTCAGAGATTACATAACCTAAGACGATGCCTTCTTGTGTCATGAAATGACTTTTTTCCCAACTAAGGACCAATCTTGTTTTGATGCATCGTTTAAGAATCATTTCTAGATTAGCTAGACAAGAGTCAAACGATTATCCAAAAAGAGAGAAATCATCCGTGAAGACTTCCATAAACTCTTCCACCATGTCAGAGAATATGGCTAACATACACCTTTGAAAAGTCGCAGGTGCATTACATAAACTGAATGACATCCTACGGAAAGCAAAGGTTCCGTAGGGATAATTGAAAGTAGTTTTTCCTGATTCTCGGGATGGATAGGAAGTTGGTTATATCCCGAGTAGCCATCAAGAAAACAGAAGTACTTCTGGCCGGCTAATCTTTCCAAGATTTGATCAATGAAAGACAGAGGGAAATGATTCTTTTTTGTAGCCGTGTTCAGCTTCCTGTAATCGATACAAACCCTCCAAGAGGAAGTTGAAGGAGTTGTGACGGATTCTCCTCTCTCATTAGTCACAACGGTAATCCCAACTTTTTTGGGAACAATTTGCACGGGACTTACCCAGGGACTATCAGAGATCGGATAAATGATTCTTGCATCGAGCCACTTAATAATCTTCTTGACCACTTCTCTCATATTTGGATTTAATCTCCTCTGCATCTGGCGAGAAGGGCGGGATCCATCTTCCAAAAATATTTTATGATTGTAGTAAGATGGTTCGATCCCCCTAAGGTCATGAATGGTCCAACCAATTGTCTCCTTGTATTCCTTTAGGACCTTAATCAATTTAATCTCTTGCTCCTTTGTTAATTTAGCTTTGATAATCACATGGAGTATCTTGTGTGGTTCTAAAAATTGATATTTCAAATTATCAGGCAATGGTTTCAGTTCAAGCTTGGGCGGGTTGATGATTAAAGGTAAGGAAGATGCTAATGACTCATCAAGAGGAAGAGGTTGAGAGTGAACAAAATCAATAACCTTTTCAGAAGATGGCGAGTCTGCCATAGAGGGTTGCGGGTCGAATTCATCATCAAAGGAGGAACTTTCAATTGCAGAAATCATCATACAAGTTTTAATGTTCACATTATCGTCCTCAAGTTCCTCGATAAATCTACAATCCTCAAATTTATTAATCGCCTTAAAAATATCCAATTTCATTCGTTGATCCCCAAAAGTGATTTCTATGCTACCGCTTTCATAGCTAATCTTGGCCTTAGTGGTAGCCAGGAACGGACGCCCCAGAATGATGGGTGTGTTCCTCAGATTTTTGGGTACATCCATGTCAAGGACAAGGAAATCTACATGAAAATAAAAATCCTTAACCTTAACAATAAAATCTTCAATAACGCCTCACGGATTTATGACCGAACGGTTCCCTAACTGCAGCGTTACTGAAGTCGGCCAAAGTTCACCTAATCCAAACTTCTCGTAAAGAGAAGTCGGAATTAGGTTGATGGATGCACCTAGATCCAGAAGTGCTCTATCAAAAGTGTAATCTCTGTTGACACAAGAAATCAACGGAGTACCTGGATCTCTCTTTTACTGAGGGAGGTGGTGCAGGATAATAGAACTAACCTGCTTGGAGAGTACCATCTTCCTCGAAACAGATTCTGTCGACTTACGCTTTTGCGTATATAAATCCTTTAAAAATCTCGCGTAAGCCGGTATATGCTTGATAGTGTCGAGGAACAGGATATTGATCTCAACATTTTTGAAAATATTCAGAAGCTCCTCATTATTATCAACAGACTTCTTCCTTGATCTGATCAAGGCTTCAGGAAAAGGAACATGAGTCAGATTTTTGGAATCAGGTTCCTGAGCCTTGATTTCTTCTCTATAATTCTCCTTTCTCTCCTCAGGTTCTTCAGGATTCGGTAAATCAGAATAGTGTGGTTGTGGATCCTGAGTTTGTTTACCACTCAAGGTAATAGAATTTGCGGATGCATACGAGTTTGGGTCTTGGGGAGGGTTAGGAAAGATTGGAGGGGTTTGATTAGCCAAGAATTGTTGATTTGCAGAAGGACCCTTTTCAACCACTTGAGCATGTGCGTGTGGGTCCCTCTGATTTCCGTACCCATGGGCTTGGTTGCCTGGATTTAGGATATTCTGCGGGTTGGGTACGGGTTGGGATGGTAGAGATCCGGGTTGACGAGAGTTAGCTATGAGCCCGGTTTGCAAGTTGTCCAGCGAGGTTTTCATTTGTTGCATGAGCTGGAGCATGGATCCTTTCATCTCTACCATTTGTCGGTTCAATTCAACCTGTCCTACGGGTTGACGGGCATTCCAAGCTGGCTGATTGACTTGATTCGGGGGCAACTGAGTATAAACATGACCCTGACCCATTGGTCGTTGCGGAGCATAGTTGCTGGGTCGGAATTGGGTTTGCTGCCCCGAGTTTTTCCAGGAGAAGTTAGGGTGGTTTCTCCAACCCGGATTATAAGTATTAGAGTAGGTTGGATCTAACGTTCTCCTGTACAACACAAACATCCTCATAGGGTGAGGATGGAGAGAAAGCAAGGGAAGGATCAGAAAAACTGGGATCAAAGGCCCCAGTTTGGAACCCGTGGGGTTCTGAATAATGCTGGTTCGCAGGTTGAGCCGCATCAAGTTGATTCACGAACTCTCGTCCAGAAGGAGCTCGCGATGAATGGAATCTTGAATTCTGGGATTGAGTGGATCGAGAGTTATTCATTGAATTTCCAGTCATCCACTCTTCCATTCTCTTAGCAACCAAGTCTACCTTATCAAGTTTATCACAAATCATTTCCATATCGAATGAATGAGAGTCATGGACTTCATTAACATTCGATCTGGGCTGCTGTGATTGGTTAAAAGTATCAATGGAGGCATGATTGATTAAATTTTCGCTCATTTCCTCAAACAAATCGTGCGTGCTATCTGCGTCTTTGTTGTGGAAATTGTCTCCGCAAGAAGCGTCCACGTGATTTCTGAGTTGCTCAGTCAACCCGTGATAGAAGATCTGCACGAGTTGTCATTTCGGCACATCGTGGTGTGGACACCTCCGCAATAGGTCCTGGAATCGCTCCCGGGTCACATGAAACTGCTCCCTGGGTGGTCGTGCTACTCCTCAACATAGTTAATTAAGTTAATTTTGCTTAATTAAGTGTAGAAGAAAGTAACTTAGGTTAACTCGAATTTGTGTCGGTTGAGTAGTATACGGTCAAGTTAACATAACATTTTAGATTTTATTACTTTTAATTGGTTGAGTCTTGGTCGTTCGCTGGGAGGTATATATTATTTAGAATGCACCAATCAATTCAAAACAACTCATAGGAGGTATAATTAAGTTAATTTTTATCAATATAAATTTTTCCTAATTATTTAACTTTACGAAATATACAAAATTCCATAAGAAACATATTTACTCAAATAATTTTCCTTTAATAACAAGTAAACATGTTAATTTTCAATTTGTTTCAAAGGAATTAAGGCGACAGAGAGTTCTTCTATTTAAAACATTCCTTATTACAACATTTAAAATAAAAAAGAATTAAAAAAAATAATGCAAGAAAGTAAATCCTTTATTCTGTTTTCCTCAGCCTCTTTCTCTCTTCCTTCTTTTACCTTTCTCTCTCTCTCTTCTCTTTTTCTCTTTTCTCTTTTCTCTTTTCTCTTTATCTTTCTCTTTATTCTCTCTCATATTTTCACAAGCTCTCTTTCTTCTCTTTTCTGCCTTTCTTCTCTTAGTGCCTGTCCAACCTCTTCCTTTTACAAACTCTTCCTATCTTCCTTCTCCTTTCTCTTCCCTTGCATTGCTCCTTCTCCTTCTTTCCTTGGCATTTTTCCTTACCTTCCAAACCTTAGCATTTCTTTCCTTAACCTTTTATTCTCTTTCTTCCTAACCTTTTAAGCCTTGGCCTTCAACACTTAGCTTTAGCATTTCCTTCTGAACCTTTCTTCCTTCAGCACTTCTTTCTTCTGAGCCGAATCGGGTTTTCTCTCTTCAACCAAAACTTGATTATTTATTTGCGGCTTAGACTTTTCAGGGATACGTAGCACCCTTTGCAGGGTGGGACCAGACCCTACTAGGTCCACCCCTGGTTCATTTATAGTTTGGTTTATTTCCGATTCAGAGTTTCAAGCCAAACCGGCTCACGCCTCCAGGCCTCGCATACGCCCTCCCAGGGCCACACATTCGCACGCCACACAGGCGCACACTTGCAGGCACATACGTGCCTACACACACACACAGGATCAATTGAATGCTCATTCGGTGACCGTGCGCCGAGCGCTGACGACCGAATGGGCTATGCAACGAATAAGTTTTATACCTAGGCACCCGCTCTTCACTAGCCGATGTGGGACTATCCTAACCCCTCCCAGAGCAAACTTTAAGTGATGATTTCTCCTAGCTCAGAGCTCCATTTCAAGCAAACAAAAGCTTGTTGAAAAGCTTTTGAGTTGCTCTACAAGATTATAGTGTCAATTTAATGCGAAGGGGAAGTTTTGCTCTTCGATTTGAAGGGCGAATCTATAGGTCTGTCTATGGTAATTTTGGCTTGGAAAATGATTTTCCTTATTTTAAGTCCTCAGACTGGACTTTTTCTCTCAGTTAATGTTCTAAATGGTTTCTACAAGGAATTTCGTAGCTTCAGGTGTGGATTTCAAGCTCTCAAGAGCTTCAGGTATTGCATAGAAGCTCAAAGCTTCAGGAAGTTAAAATCAGATTTGAAAAAGACCTAATAGACATCTAAAGTCATGATTAATCGATCAAAATGGATTCTAGAGGTTGTTATCAACTCATCTAGGCAGAATTTGCAATCAAATCTCATCCAAAATCTACTGCCAATAATTTGGGTTCAAAAACAACCCAAACTGGCAGTAATTGAAGTCCAATCAAATTAATCATTAAAGCTCATCCAATTCACTTTAAAATCATTCAAATAAATCTCAGAGTCAATTTAAACTCATCAATTCATCAGATTGAACTTAGAATCAAAGCATCAAACTCAGGTTTGACTGTTAAGCTTCCAGATTTGACTTTCTGATCTAAACCTTTTCAAATGGAATTAAAGCCTCAAATATCTTCTTTTCAATCTCAGAAACCTTCTCAGACCCTTAGATAGGTGTTTGAACTTAAGATTTCAGGGTTTCAGGCTCGTCGCATAAGAGTCTGAAGTGGTTTGTTCGTCAAAACAACTAGGAGGTTGTTACAGTGATTTAAGGGTAGAAATGACTTCAGTGTAATGCACTGAAGCTTCTAGACCAATTAATCAAAACTCAAAACTTTCTGTCAGACTTCTCCAACTTCGCCAGAGTTGGGGAAGATGAACTCCTAACTACAACTCTAGTCATCAAAATCTCAAATAAATGACTTTAGAATAATCAGTAATCCATATTTCATTAATCTGGAGCTTCTTGTTAAGTTCTACAGGCTGAAGAACACTTTTGACTCGTCGGAGCTCGTCGGAGCTCCGGTGAGTCCAGAAAAAGTGAATTTTGTGCACAGAATGAAAAATTGTGCCATTAACAACTTGAAGAGATTCCTGAGGTCACAAAGAACCTCAGGATCAAATTAACTTCTTCATTTGATCATTAAAATACAAATTTAACAGTGAATTCGATTTATATGAAGTCTGACTTGGTTGAAGCTCAGGACCTGTTTTCTCACTCAATTGAGTGGTCAAAATAAGTCAACAGGAATTTGCGATCATAAATATATAGTTAATTAAAGATTTCAACTACTCCTGAGCCGCCATTGATAGCTAGCTCAGGAGCTTAATTAGAGGCGTTTACATTATATGTAGTATTTACTCTAATTATAGCGATGATTAGGATCCTTTAGTGGTGAAAAGATGGAGGATCCAATGGAGGTGGAGACAAGGTCAACTACTGCTACCATGGATAGCAGAAGTAGTCGGTGGAGGTGGAAGTAGTCTAGGCGAATTAGTGATCAAATAAGTAATTAAATGTGATAGAAGTGATCGTGGAAGATAGAGGAAGATGAACAGTGGTTTAAAAAGACGAAATTAATGCTCTGACAAGCTCAAGGAGCTCGCCGGAGTCGAGAAAGATAAAATTAAAATCTAACATTACGGCTAACTAACCTACCTAACTAACTAACTAAACTATTCTACTCCTACTACTTCTAGTCTACTGTTACCTTGATGAAGGGGTCAGAGGATCTCCGTCGACGGCTCATAACGGAGGAGGAAATCAGAGGGTTGTCGAAAATCTCTGGCGGCGGTTGTGAGGTGAAGCAGAGGAGAGCTCCTTAGTCAGTGCTTGTGTCAAGAGACGTGGCTGACTTCAGCGGAGTTCCAGAGTTGATAAAGATGGATGGAGGAAGTCGGATAAGGTGGTGGAAGATTGCCGGAGTTGTGGAGTGAATAGCCTATCGAAGTCGGCTACAGTGAAGAAGAGGGAAGGGAGCCAACTTCGTGGAAATCAGGGGGGTCAAGGGGTATTTATAATCGACGGCTACTAAGGAGGTGGAATCTGGATGCGATTGTGGCTACGAGGAGGATAACCACCGGCGTCTTCTCTGACGTCGATGAGGTTATCTCCAACCTTAAATTAGGATAAAGGCATCATCTAGGCCGGTGGATGAAAATGGGATGGTGAGTGCAAGCTCCAGGAGCTTGGAGAAGAGATGACGTCGGATTGGCGGTGATCAAGCGGTGGTTGTACCTTCATTTGTCAGCCGTTCAATCGGTTGAAGAGGAGAAGTCCAGGGATCGATTTGCAGTGAAACCTAAGGACCCATGTGGAAAATAAGGACTCGATTGAAGTGAAATATAAGGACTAAAATGTAAACTCAGGTTTTCAAGGTTTATTTTAATTTAGATCTTTTTTAACTTTTTATATATGATTATAAATAAGACAATTATTATATTTAGACCTTGAATTTACATTTTTGACCTTTTTAGATTAATTTATTTGATGTTACTTAAGTTATTACATACTTAGGTATATATTATGCTTAAGTTAACATATTAATTAGATGAATGATTAGTAATATTTCAAGTCCAATTATTAGTTAGATTATTAGTAATATTAATTGGATGATAATATAACATTTTAAAGTTATTTTAAGGTCATTTACTATTTATCTCTTATTTAATAATTAATCCATATATTCACATAATCCTAGCTAATTAACTAAGAAGACTACTTAATTAGGGGTAATTAGAGATCATGATGAACTTCTCATCACCCAGCCGCTGGGTAAAGGTAGTGATTGCCCGTCTCAAAGCATTGGTACGTCCGACAGGAAAGAATTTCTTCAGAAAGGTCGATTTCAATTCATTCCAAGTTGCAATTGGTCTTCCTATAGTCCTGTACCAATGAGCGGCTTTATCCTTAAGAGAGTGGGGGAAGAGCCTTATGATCATTTGCTCCTCATTCACGTTTCTTGCCTTGGTGGTCTGGACCAAAGTAGTCAAGTCTAAGTGCTGAAACGGGTCTTCAGAGCCAAGCTCATGGTAATGTTTGATTAGGCTTAACATCTGTGGCTTGATTTCTACGTCTTCGACCGGAATCTGGACGTCGGGATGTTCCCCGTAATTTGAAGGATCATAAAAATCCTTCGAGGGCTGAGCGCCTTGCATTCTCTGGAACCATTCTTGCATTCTCTGCATTTGTTCCAGCTGCCTTCGAAATTCCTCCTGTGGATCCTGCGGCAGAGGAAGCTGTTGATCGGCAATGGGATCAATTTGGCTAAAATCCAATCTACGCCTAATCGGGGATTCAATGACCTTCCCAGCATAGACTAGGAAAAGTTTGGAAGGACTGGGGATAAGGATCCTGCAGCACAACGAAACAAGCCTGTCCTTAAGTGGGGTAGCCTAAGGATCTACAGACTCCCAGAATCCGCCTTAAGATTATAAACGATTTACTTGTGTCTGCTCAATCCAACCAGTTAGAAGGTGGGATTGGAGAGAAGGTTCTTCCTTCGGCCTGCGCCTCCGGTTCCTAGTGTACCCCCCAGCCGTAGTCGTTTGACGCTACTCCCCTAGCTAGACATCAGGTTAATTAGTTCAAGTAGGTTAATCGTAAACAATCTCAGACTAGGCCCTGAAAAGTGAATCGGTCCTTAAGGCCAACGTCTACTTGATTTTATTAAGGCCTGAGATTATAATGCTTATGGAATGTGATGGGCCCTTAAAATGGGTTGTACCCTTAATGATTGATTATGTGTAAGTGCGTGCACAACCAGGGTTTTCAAGTAAGATTATTTGTGATGTGTAGATTTTAATGTTCAAATCTTGCTTAAGTAGCTTGTAGGGTTTAGAATTAGGTTGATTTCAATCAAGTTTTTCAAGCATGGGTGAAGATTGCTTTCCTTTAAAATCAGAAATAAAGTGGAGTGCCTGGTATGAACCTAGATTGAAAACCCTAAGAGGAATCTATTTGATGAGTTGATTTTAGGTTGAGTGTTGCGGCCCAAACAGCTTAAACAATTGGCCACAATTGCACCACTAGGTTAGGCACACAGAAATGGTTAACCTATAATGATTTTTACTCTTTTATGTGTTGATTTGTGTGTACCGGTTCCACAGGTCAGAATCCGATTGAGTAGAAAATCAAATAGGTTAAGGGCCTTGAATGTGTGTGTATGTTGAAAATTACCCCACAAAATTCTTTTTGTTTTTTTTATATAAGTGGGTGAAATGAGTGAGTGGAAATCCAAACAACCAAACTAATCCTAGGATTTATGCAAATACCTAGGTTAATTGGAATTTGAATTTAATGTGACAGATGAAATCTATGGAGGGAGAAGGATGGGGAGCACTTATAGTCGTCTTCAACTGCACTTTACTCCGATCTACCGCTTGACGATTCCCTGGTGGTCTCTGCAAAACAATAGACACAAGAGAAAGCAAGTTAGAAGACAATAAAGTGCGTGAAATGCGAAAAGATCGGAAAATCGTTGCCTCCCCGGCACATCCGCGCGCTTACAGCCGTCCGATCAAGGGATTGGACGGCTTAAATGATCCCCGCTCGTGCTGCGCGCTTGCGTGTGATCTCGTGTCCTCGTCGCGTGGATGTGGCGCTATCTTGGTCGTCTATCTTTTGAATATTGTAGATGGTGTCACAGGTGTCGGATTAGATCGATTTTCATGTCGTTAGGCTGGGATCGTCGATCCGATTCCATCCGTGCGGTCGGATTTATCGTTTGAGGTGTTGATTAACACCATCTTGGCCTTGATTTTTAGGATTCCTCGGTCTCTATCTGGTGTTACGGATATCCGATTAGGACGATCTTGGAGTCATTGAACTCCAATCGTCGCCCTGATCAGATCCGTACGGTTGGATCTTCAATTTGATGCCCTTATAAAAAGTCGTCTTGTCCCTGACCATAAAAAGGAGTTAATTACTGTACAATTTATACAACTTAATCTAAATGCACGATTATGCATGTTATGCACTATTTACAAGGTATGATGTTAATGTGCCACTAAGCACATGCATTAATAGACATTTTAGGTTAATCAGATGTATGCACATCACACCACAGCCTCATCCTCTTTTGTAACAATTTGATCGGCCTGCTTGACAGCTTTAGTCACAGTCTGAACATGACCTATCTTACCAGGAAACATACCAGTGGCCCACTGCCTACTACCTTGTTGACAACGATGCCCCCTACCTCGTGTAGAAGGGCCTCCTCGTCTATTCAAATGACATTGTCTGACACGATGGTATCTGTCAAGACTGACTAGTCCTGCTTCCGTAGTAGCCTCCATCATGAACTCAATAATTCTCGGTGAGTTCAACATGTCAAAAAGGAGCACGAACTCATCCACAAATCTCTTTCGATCTGCGCTGCCTTCCGCCACCATCGGAGTACTGTAGCGTCGTCGTTGAAGATCAGTGCCACCTGTAGCATCGCCACAAGGTCAATCTTGGGCTGCAGTGCCACCACCATGCTCCTGTAGCGCCGCTGTTGGACCCTAGGAAGAGCTCCAAAGTTGTGCCACTGTGATCGACCAAGCTCGTCTCATCGCCGCTGCCAGAGGTTAGGAGAGCCTTTAAGCTCATCGCATCGCCGCCTCAAGCGTCGCCTAAGCACTGCTAACCGGCCTCAGGCAGCCACCGTGACACTGACAGAGGTTGGATGGTGGTGCTGAAGCCTGCTACAGTGCGTTGCCGCAGCCGCTAGAACTTGCAGCGTCGACAGCAGCCCCTGTATGGGGTCGCGAGCGTCGCCGCTGGGTCTATAGACCCTCACTGGAGCGCCGCTGGGTGGTGCTGGAGGTTCCGCATTGTTGCAGCCCTGTCCTGAGGGCTGAATCAAGCCGCAACACCGTCGCCTGTAGCCGCTAGGGCCTTGCCGGAGCTCCGCTCGATGGTTCAAGAGCTTCCGCGTCACCGTAGCCCCATCGTGAGGGCTTAATCGGGTTGGAGCGGTGTCGCCTTTGGCTGCTAGGGCTCTTGCATGTGGTCGCGCGATTGTTCAGGAGGATTGGCATCACTTCAATGTCGTTGCAAGGCTGAACAAGGGCACAGAGGCGCCACATCCAGCCGCTAGGGCACCACCTACATGCGGCCGGAGGGCCGTTGGAGAGTGCCGCCATCGCCGCCAAGGAAGGAGGAGAGAGAACATGATTTGGGTGTTAGGGTTTAGGAGGCCATGAGGGGTGGGATACCTAAAGCCACGATCTAGGACCGGTGCTCTGATATCAAATTGGATGAAATGACTTAACTTCTATTAGAAACCTTAAGACTCTCTTATATAGAGAGAGACCGAAAGGGTGGAATTACACAAAAGCCCCTGATGAGCAAATCAAACCCAACATAAAAGTAGAAATATAAAAGATATGCTAATGTAATCCATTTTCAGATCAATTCTTGTGGTTATTTGTTCCTTGCTAGGGCACAATGTCATCGTTGGAAGGTTTAGACATGGCATTGGATACCGATGATAAGGACAATGGAGTATGCTGTAATGATTAATCAAGAACATGACGAGTCATAATAGTGTGGGTTGGTTGATTGACTTAGGAGCGTCCCAGCATCTTTGTGGAGATAGGAGGTATTTTCGGTATCTTATTCATAACAAGATACCAAGCATGTCGAATTGGATAGACATCTTATACAAAGAGAAGATTGACTCTGGTGAAGTGTTTCTTCCATATATACACTCTAGTGATCAAGTGGTGGATATCTTTACTAACGGGCTTGCACGATATAGTTTGAAGAAAATGTTGGTAAATTAGGTATGTTTGATGTACATGCCTAAGTTGAGGGAGAGTGTTGAGTAATATTTATAATGGGATACTTAGATCTTGGGGTAGATGCGTTATATATGTAATGCCCTCACCTTTCATTCTTCTTTAGTGAAGAAAACCTAGCCATCAAGAGTGAAAGTGGTTGCTCTCCCGTGGTTTTTCACTTTGGGGTTTTTCACGTAAATTGATGTGTTTGTGACTTATCTTTTGTGTGTGTTGATATTCAAGAGTTGGGTTAAGCATGGTTATTCTACTGGACTTTCAGCCTTTGCAAGTGTAAGTAGGTTATCCTATTTATAGTTAATTCTTCCGACCATATTTTGTATCTTAAAATGCTTTTTGATTTTTAATTGCTTTCACCCTAATTATAGATCGTTCTCTCTTGGATACGCATGTTTGTATATGCATACATACATGTGTGTATAGGTACATGTATGAATTTCTTTAGATATGCAAACTTGTGCACACAGATACACATATGAAGTGTAGGAATTAAATATATACTTATACATAAATGCATATATATGACCACACACATACATAAACAATTACATATGCACACATGGACATGTGAATGCACGTATATATGTATGCATATTATGTATGTGCTTGTCTAAGCATTTATATAATGTACATAAGTCTGCATTATGATTGTTGATATATCTAGGTTTTATTATGTTGCATCTTATTCTTTTATTTCTTCTAGACCTATGATATTTTCTCACACCTCTCATCTATAGAAAGGGGTGTGTGGACCTTTGGAATAATTAAGTTAATACATATTAGTTTTTTATTTTTCCTCATTGTAAGGGTTATGATAGTTTGTCCCTCAGGGATATTTATGTACTTTTGACTCTATGGTCTCTCTCTATATAAAGAGGGCCTAGGGTTTCTAATGAAATTGACTCTTTTCATCCAATTTGGTATCAGAGCACTGATCCTAGATCGTGGCTCTAGGTATCCTACCCCTCAAGGCCTCCTAAACCCTAACATCGAATCCCAATCTCCTCCCTTCCTTGGTAGCGGCAGCGGCCTCCAACGGCCCTTCGGCCGCATGCAGTAGTCTCAGTGGCCCCCGACGGTGCTCAGAGGCATGCTTCAGCCCTGACAATAGGGCTGCGGCAAGCGGGGGTTGCTGAACCATCGCAGCGGTGCTCAAGCGAGGGTCGATCGACCTAGTAGTGGTGCTACGGCTGTGCTACGACCTACTACAACAGCTGGTGGAGGCGCAGCTGGTCTAGGGAACCCTCGGTGGCGCTATGCAGCAGGTGCTAGTGTCGGTGACACGCTTCAGATTGGCAGCGGTGACCTCTTTAGCGTTGCGGTGGCCATCTGCGACTACGACAGGCGGCGATTGGTGGTGCAACCACCTGCTGAATCGGCGCACGGGGTTTCTGATTGCTGTGCAGCGATCGTGAGGAGCACCTTGTCCTAATCCAGGGACTGCAGTCCCTATTCTTGTTGCGAGGAGGCGAGATCTCTTTGGGGCCTCCTTGGGTGTTATCCTTGCACCGAGGGGAGGCAAACATCTGTCCAAGGAAGCGTCTTATCAACTATGCAGATCTGAATCTGTTGGTTTCTCAAATTATTTGATGGTTGCTTGGTCCTAGATTCTTGATCGAGGCTTCTGGATTGCGAAGATGGCTTCAGATGATCAGTTCGAGGTATCTTCAGACTTTATTTCGGACATCGGGGTACTCAAGAATCTGTTCTTTGGTCCTATTTTTAAGTTGGATGAGACTAACTACCTGCGATGGTCTCAGACCTTTCTTATGACCGTCAAGGGTCATAAAAAGAGACATATACTTATAGATCTGGAGCCTGAGAACAAGATTGGCATAAATACCAACTGGGATAGCGATAATGCCATGGTTTGTGCATGGCTGATGCAAACAGTTATTCCCCGAATAGGAGATGAGATCATACGTTATACTACAACAAAGATGTGTGAGTCTTTGCGTGATACCTGTTCACACGCCAAGAACTCTGCACGAGTTTTTCAGGTCTTTTACGACCTCTTCTATCTGCGTCAGGTGGGACGCATGCTGTCGCAATATTACTCCCTTATGAAGGGAATGCTGGAGGCACTATTCTTACCTGTCAGGGTGTGCCTGTGAGTCCTAGAGGAGTTTCAGGAGATAGTTGGCTCTCTCTTTTCCTAGCTGGCCTTGGACCTGAATATGCTGCAGCCAGAGATCAGTTTCTCACTGCTCCTGAGCTTCCTACCCTGGAGGAAGCATATAGTAGACTTAGCAGAGTTGCAGTGCGCACTCTTGCTCTTGATTTTACTGCTCATTCGTCTGCGTTGGCTACGATTCCTGGATGTGGTAGGGGCACCACTTGTCTTGCATGTAGTCATGGACGTGGACGTTCTTCTGGTACACGCACTAGGACCCCGTGTACTTATTGTGACAGACTTGGTCACTCTGAGGCTACATGTTGGCAGATGCATGGTAGACCACCTATGGCCAATCAGGCAGTTGAGATGTCAGATTCAACTCACCCTACCTTTGATATTAGCTCCTTGAGTACTGGGATTGAAACTTTGCAACAGTAGATTGCTCAGTTGACTCAGGCTTCTTACTCTCGGACTCTTGACACTACAGCTATGGCTACCTCTTTAGAGACACCTGCGATTGGTATGTCATTCCTTTTGTCTTTTGGTAAGTGGCTGATTGATTCTGGTGTATCCAAGCACCTGTGGAGACAGAGGCTCTTTCTCTCAGTTAGCACTAGTTACACTTGCTAAGACAGTACAGGTGGTTGATGGGAGACACTCGTCACTTGTTGGCAAGGGAGGTGTCTTTATCTTCTACCTTGATGCAACCAGATGTTTATTATGCCTGATTTTCCTTTGAGTTTATTATCTGTTAGCAGTATCACTAGAGATCTGAATTGCCAAGCTATTTTTGCTGCGTCCTCTTGTGTCTTGCATGATAAGTTCACTGCAAAGATGATTGGTGGAGGGCGTAAGGAACATGGGGTGTACCGTCTGAGTTGTACTGCTTTTGCTGCCTTCGCCACTCAGGGCCTTGCTTTTGCTGGATCTCCTCTCTACTAGCACCATCGCCTTGGCCATCTACCCATTCATCGCCTCAGATGTGTTCTACTGCACATACCCTCCACTACTGCTCACCTGTGATGCTTATCAGTTTGACAAGCACCACAGGGCTAGTTTCTTCAGTTCTTCCTCTGTTTCATTTGCTGCTGTTGATATGATTTATATGGACGTGTGGGGTCCTAGTCGTACTCCTGATCGACTTGGGAACAAATATGATCTTATTTTAGTTAATGATTTTTCTCGTGTTTCTTGGATGTTTCTCTTGAAAAATAAATCTGATGTGGGACAAATTATTAAGAACTTTGTCAAGGAAATAAAAACTCAGCATTCGTGTTTGATGAAATGCTTTCATTCTGATAATGCTTTGGAGTTTTGTACTATGTGTTTGTGTAGTTTCTTTCTAGTTGTGGCATTATCCATGAAACAACTTGTCCTCATACCTCAGCAAAATGGTGTTGCTGAGAGTAAATATCGTCATATTTTTGATGTTGCCCGCACTTTATTGATTCATCATCTGGTCCCATCTCTTTACTGGGGTGATGTTGTTTTGACTGCATGTTTTTTGATTAATCGGATGCCCAATGCTGCGTTACATGAACGGATTCCTTTTCAGGTCATGTATCCTGATTTTCTCCTATTTCACGTCACCCCTCGGACTTTTGGTTGTGTTGCTTTTGTCCATTTGTTGGGACCGGGTCGGGATAAACTTGCACTGAGAGTAGTTAAGTGCATCTTTCTAGGGTATACTCGGACACAAAAAGGGTATCGCTGTTTTGATTCGCTTACTTTTCGACACTATGTTTCTGCGGATGTTACCTTTCATGAGGCTGTACCTTTTTTTTCTGTGACGATTGCTGAAATGCCTCCTAAGGGTGATATGACACCTATGTTATATACTCCCATTTGCTTTGGGAGCTTCCTGAGATTCCTATCCCTACTACACCACCACTACCTCCTACTACGCATCCTTTTTCACTCCTGATAGGCCCACTCCAGACATATGTTCGCTCCCATAGTACTTGTCAAGGACCCCCACCCTTGCCTTCACCATCGGCTTCTTAGGTGAGCCCTTTAGACACTGACATATGCTTGCCATGTGATGGTCACAGGGACATGACATGTGATGTGCCAGGCGATCTTGATCTTTCGATAGCCATATGGAAGCGACCACGGACCTACACCACTTATCCTACGGCATGGTTACTTGCTACTGACAGTCTTGCTCCTGGATTTACTGGATTCACTCAGGTGTTAGCCACTACGCAGATTCTAGCTACTTACCGTGAGGCCATGCTTGATCCAAAATGACAGGTAGCTATGGAGGATGAGATGGTCTCTCTTCGAGGCTGTGGGACTTCGGAGCTAACTCTCCTTCCTAATGGTGTTGCACTTGTTGGCTGCCGATGGGTATTTACTGTGAAATTTAATCTTGATGGTGGTGTTGTTAGGTACAAAGCCTTCCTCGTGGCAAAGGGGTTCACCCAAACTTATGGGGTGGGCTTTTTTGACACCTCACCAGTTGCTAGGTTTTCCACGGTCCGATTGGTTGCAGTGGCAGTTCAGTTAGATTGGCCCTTGTATCAACTAGATGTCAAGAATATCTTCCTTTATGCTGATCTCTAAGAGGAAGTCTATATGCAGCAGCCACCTGGCTTTGAGAGTTAGGGGGTGTGTGTATGCCGATTATGGAAGGTTATATATGGCCTCAAATAGGGTCCCAGAGCTTGGTTTCAGAGGTTGTCACAGGTTGTTGAGGCAGCTGGATTCAAGAGATCGATAGTTGATTTTTCACTCTTTGTCAGGAGGACTACATGGGGTACTGTGCTACTTGTTTATGTTGATGATTTGATTATCATAGGGGACGATGAGCAGGGCATTGCTGAGGTCAAGCACATCCTTGCAGAGTAGTTTGTCATGGACTTAGGCGCTCTACTGTATTTCCTTGGTATTGAGGTTGCTCGCAGCAAGAAAGGTGTGATCTTGTCTCAGAGGAAGTATGCTTTAGATATCCTGCAGGAGGTTGGTATGTTTGGGGCCAAGGGGGCCAATATTCCAGTGGACCCCAAGATGTTACTCTATGATGAAGATGCACAGGTGGTGGATAGTAGACAGTACAGATAGCTTGTGGGCAAGCTACTGTATCTCATTGTCACGAGGCCAGATATCTCCTTTGCAGTTAGGAGACTAAGTTCATGGCCTAGCCAATATGTCAGCATTGGAATGCGACATTGATGGTCCTTAGATATATCAAGAAGGCTCTTGGGAAGGGTCTTTTCTTCTCCACAGGTCTTCTATGACATTGGTTGGCTACTCTGATGCAGACTATGTTGGATGTCATGTGGATCGCAAATCCACTGCAGGGTTCTGCACCTTCTTAGTACGGAATTTGATCACATGGAGGAGCAAGAAACATGACACAGGTGCGAGATCCAGTGTTGAGTCTGAGTACAGAGCTATGGCTCAAACGACTGCTGAAATGATGCAGATCAAATCCTTATTGATCTACAGGTGCAGTTTTTTAGCCCCATGTAGATGCGATGTGATAATAGAGCAGTTACTTTCATAGCTAACAACCCAACATTTCACGAGAGGACAAAGCATGTTGAGGTTGATTGTCGTTATACTATGGACTTTATTCAGAAGGGGCTGCTATATACAACTTCGGTTGCACCTGAGGTGCAGACTGCAGATATTTTCACCAAGCCCTTGTCCAGATCCTTATTTGATTCTTGTATGTCAGAGCTGAGCATGTTAGATATCTATGCTCCAGCTTGAGGGAAAGTGTTAATACATATTAACTTTTTGTTTTTCCTTTCATTGTAAGGGTTTGGTAGTCTGTCCCTCAGGGATATTTATGTACTTTTGACTCTACAGTCTTCCTCTATATAAAGAGGGCCTAGGGTTTCTAATGAAATTGACTTTTTTCATCCAACTTAAGGGATTCATTTCTTCTCACTTAGTATTAGAGCATTGGTCCTAGACCATGGCCCTGGTATTCCACCCAAGAAGGCCTTTGAAACCCTAGCCACCCAAATCCCCTCTTCCTTATTGGACCGCTGCCACCACCGGCTGATGCTATCATCAGCGACTGCAGGAACCACAACAGCCCTACCAACGGTGGTAGGCAATGCTGCCAGCCCCTTGTAGGGCCACCGATGGCTGCTTGAGGGGTAGGAGGCGACCACTAGTACCATCGTCGACCCTCCACTGGCCCAGCAGTCCATTGGTGACCTTTCACCAGTCGGCAGGAGGACTGCTGGTGAGGGTTCTCCCCTTCAAGCAGCGACGAGGAGTAGCGGTGCCTGGTTGGCTGCACTAGGGTGATTCCTCGCACCCTAGTGTTGCCCTGTTTGACTCCAAGGCTCTAATGAAGTTCTTGGTCTGATTTTTGGGCTATGCGTGCTTGGATTTCGTGATCAAGAGGTTCAGCCTTTCTTTTAGATATCCCTATAATATGAAATCAGAGATTCATATCTGCTTTTGGATTGACTGATACTAGTTAGAGGCATAATGCCATCATCGGAAGGTTTCGAGATGGCATTGGATACCGCTATTGCGATAGGGACAGTGGAGTATGCAGGTTTGATGCATTAGGAGCACGACATGAGTCATCATGGTGCATGTTGGTTGGTTGACTCTGGTGCCTCACAGCATCTTTGTGGCGATCGAAGTTATTTTCAGTCACTCAGTTCTATTGCATCAAGGAGAATGGTGCAGGTAGTTGACGGCAGGCATGCTCCTGTTGGTCAAGCGGAGGTGTTTGTAACCCCCACTTTGTGACTGCCGAGAGCGTTACATGTGCTGGAGTTTCCCATGAGCTTATTATCCGTGAGCAGGATTACGAAGGACTTTCATTGCGCGGTTATCTTCGATGAGGTTGAATGTATCATCCAGGATAAGTTCATTGGGAAGACCCTTGCTAGAGGCATAGAGGAGAATGATGTTGATTATCTTGGGCAGGTACTGTTTGTAGGAGCTAGCAGGTATGATGGTGGGAGTGCCCTATAGTGGCATATTCGTCTAGGTCATCTGCCTTTAGATTGCCTCAGGAGAGTAATTCCACATATTTCTCCTATTACTACTGTTAGGTGTGACGCTTGCCAGCTGGGTAAGTATCATCGGACTTCTATTCTTGCCAGTACTTCCCCTTGATCATTGGATGTTTTTGAGCTACTTCATATGGATGTTTAGGGATTAAGTAGAGTTTCGGATAGGATGAGAATGTAATTTTCCTGCAGGAGGGGGCGAGATTTGCATGATTTGAAAAATAGTGGAAATTATATAAACAATCTCACAAAATTGTAATCATACAAGTACGCAGATATTTTTAGGTGGAAACCAAAATCTGGGTAAAAATCACCGCCTAAGTCTCTCGACTTAGGATTTCCTGATCGACCTAGTTGATCAAATGCACTAATGAGTTACTTAAAACGAGGGTGACTCAATCTCAATACAGCTGACGCTACCCTCGTCGACGCTTTCTCTTGGAGAGAAGGGGTTTAAGGCATGCTATCCTTGTTCAAAGTAGCGTCGGTTGTATTTTTTTTCTTTAAAAAAAAAAACAATCGACGCTACTTTGAACGAGAATAGCATGCCTTAAACCCCTTCTCTCAAAGAGAAGGTTTTTGTCTCACGAAGGAGACGGGAATTTACAAAGTGAATACCCAACTAAAGACAAATACAAAATATCCTATAGAGTCATAAAGTAAAGTGAATAAAACTAGCTTCTATAGGCAAAGAAGACTTCCCTTTGATGGAAGTGCGTCGGCAAGTGACGTGGATGCATGATCCACGCAACGGCACAACGGTGCTCTCGTAATCATAGGTGGGAGAGTAGGTGCACAGCTGGGATGATGCTCTTAAGTGTGAGGACTATGGATTTAGAGAGCAAGAACTCTTCTCTTCTTGAGAATAGCTTCTCTATGACACAAATGGATGTGGAAATGGTATTTCTTGATGTATCTAACAATGGAGGGTTCCCCCTTTATTTATAGATGGCCTAGGAAGGCTTTGGAAGGCCTTGGAAGGCTTTTATAGCTGTTGGAAACAGACCAAGGTAGATTAGGCCGGAATCAAGGTCATTAATGATTCTGACAGTGTTATCAGACGTTTGGGAAAAGAATCAGACGTCTGGAAATCACTTAGGACGTTTAATCTTAGACAGGTTTCCTTATTGACTTGGTTTAGACCTAAACATGATTCTTGTGTAAGTCGGTCAGACGACTTGTTGGACGTCTAGTATTAGGTCTGGACGTCTAGAAACCTAGATTACTACAGGAATGATTTTTCGAGGCACAAACGGCTAGATCTTTGATGATAAGTTATTTTGGCTCAATCGAAGGCTAATGTCTATATATCATACATCTAAGGTCTTCTCCGAATGTTTGATAGAAGTTTAAGGGTTCATCCTCAACGAATATATTTCTTAGTTAACGTTCCACTAATTGGACGTCAGGTAATGTCATCAAACGTTTGCTAAGATGTCTGGACTAAAGGCTGGACGTCTGAAAATGACAGACAGTGAGTGTTTTCAGCCTAAGTGTTTTTGGACATCTGATCAAATAGTCAGACATCTTAAAAGTCAAGATCAGATGTCTGAAGTCCAGATTGGATGTCTGATCAGGTTGTCTGATGCCTACTTTGATTTTCTAAGTTCTCTACGAAATGTCTAAGTGTCCTAGGGTTATGTAAGTGTTCTTAAGACTACTGTTATGTTACTTTGAGGATTTTTAAAAAATACTCTAAGAAAAAAAAGAGCAAATAGCAAAAGATACAAAGTACATGAATAGAATAAACATCTATCCTATTCTTCTTATCTTTTACTTCTCGCTCTAAGCAAAGCTCCTCCTCCAATGAGCTCTTCTAATCCACCATGGACGCGAGCTCTTTACACTTGTATCCATTTGCAAATAACCTGAAATCTTAGATTTCAAATGCAAATGTTAAATACAAGTGTTTTTTTATCATCAAAATTACCAATCGTTGTGCCCTTGCATCAACAGGGACCACTATTATCTTGTCATTGATTTTTCCAGAGTGTCCTAGATGTCTAGGTGTTCCTTCTGAAGAGCAAGGCAAATGTTGAAGGTATTATAGAGACTTTTCTTTTGGAGATTAGGATACAATACTTCATCACTGTGAGAATTGTACGGACAGATAATGTTCTCGAGTTATACAGGGTTGGTGGGATTATCCACCAGACCACTTCTCCCCATATCTCGCAATAGAATGGGGTTGCAGAGTGGAAGCATAGACACCTGTTGGAGGTTGCCTGTACTCTTTTTATCCACCATAGTGTTTCGCAGAGATACTAAGGGGATGCAATTTTGACGATGTGTTATCTCATTAACAGAATGTCGAGTTCAGTTTTCCATGAGCAGATACCGATTCTCCTGCTACATCCAAATGGTAAGCTTTTCCATATCTCTTAGGACTTTTGGGTGTACTGCTTTTGTTCATGTGTCATCATCAGGTCGTGACAAGCTTGCTCCTCATGCTGTGAAGTGTGCCTTCTTAGGGCACTCCAGGAGTTAGAACGGGTATTGATGTTATGATCCCATCCACAACATACATTATGTTAGCGTTGACGTGACATTTCATGAGACCACACCATTCTTTTGATGCCCATGCCTATTCCTTCTATTCCATTGGAGGAAATTCGGTCGCCACTTCTCAGTTGACTTCTTCTGGCTCCACGACCTCCTTAGATGATTTTGAAAGATTGCATGGTCTGATGTGCATGTATAGTAGACAACATATGACACTACAGAGGTCCACTTCCTCACCAGTGGCTGATGCTCTACAGGTAGCTGACATGGTATTTGGCGTCAGTGACAGTTTGGTTCGGCCTGATCCTTTTGATAGTGCTGACCATAGTAGTAGCGAAGTTCCTTTTAAATATGCTCGAAAAGAGGTGCTAGACGATTTTAACATTCCTATTGCCATTAGGAAGGCGCCTCGCATGTGTGAGCTCAGATACCACGTTATAAGTAGTTTGGTTATTGATGGTCTTGGTTTTGAGTTTGGCAGGTTTTGCTAAGTACTTACAGTTTCACACGTCCGATCTACATATCAGCAGATCATGCTTGATCCAAAGTGACGTCAAGCCATGGAGGACGAGATGGAGGCACTCCGGAGTAAACAGATTTGGGAGCTCACCACATTTCCTATAGGCGCACGGTTGGTTGGCTCTAGATGGGTCTTTACCTTGAAGTACAACTCTGATGGGTTTATTTCAAGGTATAAGGCTACGTTGGTGGCGAACGTGTTCACTCAAACCTATGGGGTGAACTTCTTTGATACTTTCTTTCCCGTTGCATGCCTCGCCACTGTTTATGTACTTATCTCTATTGTGGCTCACAGAGGTTGGTGGTTGCACCAGCTTAAAATGAAGAACGCCTTTTTTTACGGTGATCTTCAAGAGGAGGTTTACATGCAGCAGTCCCTGAATTTTAAGACTTAGGGGGAGTATGTGTGTGTAAACTTAGAAAGGTCATCCATGGCCTGAAGCAAAGCTTGAGAGCCTGGTCTCAGAAGCTCTTAGATGTGTTGCAAAGGATGAGGATGCAGAGAACTTCAGATCATTCTCTGTTTAGCAGAAAATAAAATCGCATGGTGGCACTCCTAGTTTATGTGGATGATTTGATTATCATCGATGATGATGAAGCTAGGATGAGTTGAGTCTCTTGCACGGCAGCTTGTTATAAATGATCTAAGCCAACTTAGATACTTCTTGGGGATTGAGGTGGCTAGGTGCAGACATGGGGTTCTCTCTCAACGCAAATATGTGTTGGATGTTCTTTAGGAGACAGGTATGCTAGGGTCCAAGTCAACCAACATTTCTTTGACCCCAAGGCACATCTTCATGATGAGAGGCGAAAGCAGCTGATAGCAGGTCATACATGTAATTCCCTGGTTGGAGGGGGTGAGATGCGTGACGTAATATAAAGTGCGGAATTAAAATAGACAATCTCACAAAAATAAGTAATCACACAAAAGGCACAAGTATTTTTAGGTGGAAACCCAAACCGGGTGAAAATCACCACCTAACCCTCTTGAGTTAGGATTTCCCGATCGACATAGTCTATCAAATCCACTAAACCCAGTCACTTAAACAAGGGTGACTGAACCTTAATTACAATCACACTACTTGGACCGAAGGTAGTGTTCCTCAACACCCCTTCTCTTCACAAGAAGGAATTTGTCTCATGAAGGAGACGAGAATTCGCAAAGTGAATATCCAACCAAAGACAATATAAAGTATAACAATCCTATAGGGCCTCAAATATTTAATCTTAGCTTCTATATGAGTTAGGAAATTTTCCTTTGGTGGAAGTGTGTCAAAGTGACGACGTGGATGCGTGAACCACGCTTTGGCACAATAGTGCTCTCGTAACATCGGCGGGAGAGTGGGTGCACAGTAGGATGCTCTTAGATATGAAGTGAGTGCTTGTAGAGCTAGAGCTTCTTCTATTTGATCTTCTACTTTTTGACACAAGAGAGTGGAAATATTCTTACAAGGTGTGTCTTGGGTGTGTCTTATAAGCCAAGTGGTTCTCGTTTATTTATAAAGCCCCTAGGAAGGCTTTGGAAGGCCTTGGAAGGCTTCCATAGTCGTTGGATGCAAAGCCAAAGAGAATCAGGTCGTACTTAGAATTAATCATGATTCTGACAGGGTCATCAGACGTCTGGCCCTAGCATCAGACGTCTGGAAAATCCATTTAAGATGTCTGGGAACTAAGTCAGACGTCTGATTTTAGGTGGGTTTCCTTCCTGATTTGAATTAGACCTAAACAGGGTTCTAGTGTATTGTTATTAGACGACATACAGGACGTCTGGAAACCTATTGTTCTGCGGAAATGGATTCCCAAGGAAGTACAACTGCTAGAAAATCTTTGAAAGGAGATTTTGGGTCAGCCGAGGCAAAACGGTCATATATCAGATATCTGGGATCCTCTACAGACGTCTGATACGAGGTTAACGGTTATTTTCTCAATGTTTACTAAGGTAGCCAATGTTTCACTAATTGGACGTTTGACAAAGTCATCAGACATAACTAACTAAGTCCAGCCTAAATAATCGGACATCTGAGTCAACAGTCAGACGTCTTGAAAGTTTTTATCAGACGTTTGAAATTTAGATTAGACGTCTGAAAAGGCTATCTGATCCCTATTTTGGTCTTCTAAGTTCTCTGTAGAAAACCTAAGTATCCTAGGGTAGTGCAGGTGTCCTTATGACTACTTTAAGGATTCTTTGAGGCTTTTTAACATAAAATCTAAGACAGAAATAAAGAGCAAAACAAAGAAACGAAATTACATAGAACAGGATAAAATGAAATCTCTCCTATTCTTCATCTCCTTCATTCTTCAAGCTTTCGCTTCTCATGAAGCTCCTCTGCCTTTGTTAAGCTCCTCCAATCCGCCATGGATGCGAGCTCGAACTCTATCTAAACACCTGTCTCCATTTGCAATTTGACCTGAAAACTAGGACTCAAAAGCAAATGTTAAAAGACACGTGTTTTGTTATTATCAAAATAAACGATCATGGTGCTCTAGCACTAATAATATAGATAGTTGGTAAGCTACTCTATCTGACCATTACATGACCTGATATTGCACTTCTTGTATGCATGGTCAGTCAGTTCAGGGATATACCAACCAAGTAGCATTGGCAACCTGCTATGTAGGTGCTTAGGTACTTGAAGAAAGCACTTGAACGTAGTATTCTATTTTAGGTTGAGGCTCCTATCACTGTGGCAGGATACTCAGATGCAGATTCTGTAGGGTGTGTTGTCGATATGAGGTCTATTATAGGCATTTGTACTTTTGTTGCAGGTAACTTGGTTATCTGGAGGAGTAAAAAGTAGGTTGTGGTCTTACGTTTTAGTGTCGGTTCAGAGTACAGGGCCATGGCTCAGACTGCCACTGAGATGATTTGGATTAGATCTTTGTTACTGGATCTGCATGTTCAGGTTGAGGAGTCTATGGAAATGAGATGTGACAATAGAGTTGCTACATATATTACCAACAATCCTATATTCCACGAGTGCACCAAGCATGTGAAAGTTTACTGTCATTATACTAGAGATTTGATCCAATGTGGATATTACACACAACCTTTGTTGCTTTAAAGGATTAGATGGTTGACATCTTCATGAAGGCCTTGTCGTATGGAGCGTTTGATATTTATTGTTCCAAATTAAGTATGATTGATATCTATGCTCAATCTTGAAGGGGAGTGCTGGCATATTCGGCTTTTATTATGTTGCACCTTCTTCTTTTATTTCTTCTAGACTTATGTTATTTTCCCACATCTGTCCGATATTTAAAGGGGTGTGTGGACCTTTGAAATAATTAAGTGATTCATTCCTTTTCCACTATGATTGCTGTGTATACGATATATATAATCATCTACCTGTCTGAATTTTTTGGCACCCTACCTCTCTTGAGCAACACCTAGTGCCTTTCGTGATAGGGATCCTGGGCAGCTCTCGCCTATAACCAGGCAAACTCCATTTAGGTTTTTGACTGAGCCATCCATGTGGATCAGATACCATCGTTTCTAACACAGTGGATTTCGTGTAAGGACCTCCAAGAATTCACTTTCGAACAAAAAAAGTTTTATGTATAATAATGTACTTTTACATAAATATTCACCGCAATATCCATAGGAAAAAAAATTAACTTGATGAATATTCTGAGAAATGCATGTCATTTCTATATGAGTTTTTAAGTTTCAAGGTACAAACTTATCTCAAGTGTAGTCTTTTTTTTCCAGCTAAGATAAATGTTTGTCCAAACTAGTGTACAAGGAATAATATTACCTAGAACAAAAAAAAAAAAGAATAAATTTTAAGATTTTAGCTAATTACATCTAATTAAAGTTGTTCCTGACGTGTACATCTTTAAACGTGAAGTCTGTCATGATCTTTTGAAAGATAAGTGGGAAATGCCTATACCTAAGACTTGAACTGTCAGTATCTTAGCTCCCAGTGACCTCTACCATCAGTATAACAATTCACAATATCAGCTTATTTGAGTTTCTGCCAATCAAAATGGCCAATCCTTCCAGAACATTCATTAGTGTACATTTTGCAAGCTGTATATGTCCAAATAACTATTATTTCTCTTCGTTTCTCAAGGGCAAACGATACTTGTTTTTCTTTTGGTCACGAATAAAATGATAAATTTTGTATGTGATGCACTTGTGCCTTTTTCCTAATGCAAAACCCTTTATGGTTTACAGATTGCCATAACTGGCAAAAGCTTCTGCAAATCTTCTGAAATTGCAACTGGTCTGATAATGGACAATATTCTTCGGATCGGAAAGGTAAATGTTATTGGAGATGTTATCCTCGTTCTTGGGAAGCTCTGTGTCAGCATGCTCTCTGCAGTATTTGCATTCTTGATGCTGGACACGCACAAATACAAGTCTGCCCATGACAAAGTTTCATCTCCTCTATTTCCAGTTTTGGTAAGATATCGTCTGAACTGTCTATTTTTGTTCTTTACAATTCAATGTTCAATCGATGAGGAAAACAATGTTTTCCAGAAAAGCTACAACTTTACCAAGGCTACAATCTTATCATTTACTTAGCATTACGAAGTTCATGTCTGAGAAACATAATTTCACCTCACAGCCTATCATTTTCAAGTGGGAGAATTTCGATGACAATTCCGCTTGAAAAAATGGGGATGAATAATGTGAAAAATCTGGTGATGAGATAAATGCAGAAGCTTGTAACCAAGGACCTCTATTTTTTTTTTTTTTGGCTCATGCAATTGTCTTTTTTTTTTTCAGACAAAATAAATTTTATTTTAAAATGATGCTGACTTTAGATTTCGATGTACATTTATCATCTAGGTATGCTGGTTTCTTGGTTATATAGTTGCTACCCTCTTCTTCGCTGTGGTCGAAATGGCAATTGACACGATCATCCTCTCCTTCTGCCAAGATGCCGAAGAGCATCAGGGGAATGCTCAGTATGCCCCCCCGCTGCTCATGGAGACCTTCGACGACCAAGGAGAAATGCAAAGACTCACGCAAGGATCCTAATACTTTGACTTATTGTGCTTCTTTTGCAAGCCTCGTGCTTTTGCAGCAAACATGGCATATCTCCAGGCATTTTTTGCTTCACTTTAATATTTACATGGAAATTCGTTTTAATTTTCCCAATCTGTTTTGTTTGCTCCTGGTTTCTCTTGTGCAGCGGGTTTGCATTGGACGTGATGCCTCCAATTACCATGTAGTGAAGTGGTGTGCCTTGAACAATCCTCACCCTCCTTTGGTTCCAACAGAGTTAGGTCAGTTCATGTGTTAACTTCATAAAGCCTAGTAATGATCAGTATGTAATTGCATTATGGTAGATCCCTTCGGTGTCCTTAGTTATTTGGTTGAGTGTGCTCATGTACTTGATATTGTCTCTCTTTCCTTTTCTGTATGAGGTTGTGTTATTTGATTTCAGTGACGAATGAATTTGCTCATTTTCTCCTACTTAGTATCAGAACAGCGGTTCTAGATCAGTACCCTAGATATCCCATCGAAATAAGTCGCCTACACCTGTCACCCGTCACCCTAACCCTAACAGTGCCGTTGGGGACCTTTATTGGTGGCGCCACCTCTCCACAGCTCTGCCATAGCCACAAGAGGAGCAAGGAGGAGGTGGTGGTGCTCTCTGATCGCCACGCAGTGCCTAAAGAGGTGTTGCGCCGCTCCTAGAGGTCATTGCGAGGCCCCCCTTCGTCGAAGCATCGCCGTTCAACCTTGGTGGTGGTCCTGCGACCCTCTTAGAGGCCACTGCGGAGCCCTTCCTCACTGGAGCATCGTCGCTTCGCCTCTATGGTGCTCCTGCAACTCTCCTAGAGGCCACTGTGGGGACCCTCATCGTTGGAACACTGCCCTTAGTAGTTGTAGTAACAGCCCAGCGACCACTAGGGTCGTCGCTAGTGGCCACAAGTGGTCACTAAGGTTGCTGCCAGGGCCAAAGTAGCAGCCTAGCAGCAACTAGGGTCGATGCTCATGTCCTAGGGGTCGCTTTGGTGATCTGGGCACCCCCTGTGATTTGGGCAACGCCACTAGGGACCTCCCCATGCCCAAGTGTGTGCCTAGGCTTGATTCGGGGAGGTTTTGGTGACTCTCCCCTTGATGTCCAGGACTCTGTTGTCTTGGACCTCATGATTGGGAGATTACCGTTTATCTAAAAACTTGATTTTAGATTTGTTAATTGATTTGCAGGTCAATTCTTGTGGTTATTTGGTCCTTGCTAAGACATAATGTCATTGTTGGAAGGTTTTGAGATGGCATTGGATATTGCTAGTAAGGTAGGGACAATGGAGTATTCTGGAGTGATTAATCCAGAACATGACTTGAGTCATCATAGTGTGGGTTGGTTGGTTGACTCAAGAGCGTCCCAGCATCTTTGTGGAGATAGGAGGCATTTTTGGTATCTTATTCATGTTTCTCCAGGAAGGACAGTGCGGGTTACTGATGATTGATTGGAAAGAATTGATGGTCAGGGTGAGGTGCCTGTGACCCCCTACTTTGTGATTGCTAAATGCTTTACATGTGCCAGATTTTCCATTCAATTTGTTGTTATTCAGTAGAATTACAAAGGATCTTAACTACAGGGTCATCTTTGATGAAGTTGGTTGTATTCTACAGGATAAGCTTACAGGGAAAATCATTGTTGGTGGAATCGAGGAGAATGGTGTATATCATCTTGGATAGGTAACTTTTGTTGGTGCATGTAATGGCCAAAATAGATATACTGGTGGGAGTGCCTCGCAGTGGCACATTCAACTTGGCCATTTATCACTGGATCGTCTTATGGGAGTGATTTCTCACATCTCTCCTACCACAATTGTTACATGTGCTGCATGTCAACTGGGGAAGGACTATCGTTCTTCCTTTCTTGCTAGCTCATCACCTAGATCTGAGGCTTTGTTTGAGTTGCTTCATATGGATGTTTGGGGTCCTAGCAGAGTACTAGATAGGCTAAGTCACATGTATTATCTTGTGACTGTTGATTTTTCCTGCTTATCCTGGGTAGTTTTCTTGAAGAATAAGACCAGTGTTGGTATCATCATTGTTACCTTATTGTTGGAAGTAAAGACAATATTTTGCCACAGTCAAGGTGGTAAGAACAAATAATGCACTTGAGTTTTGTGCCTCCATGTTGACCAACTTCTATAAGGCTTGGGATATTATTCACCAGACCACACGCCCTCACACCTCTCAGCAAAATGGAATTGCTGAGAGAAAGCATAGGCATTTGTTGGATGTGGTTTGCACGCTTCTGATTCACCATAACGTGCCTTAACGGTACTGGGGAGATGCAATCTTGACTGCATGCTATTTCATCAACAGGATGTCTAGTTCAGTGATTCATGAATAGATTCTATGGCTTCTTCTCCATCCAGATAGAGATCTCTTCCATGTTTCTCCACGAGTATTTGGATGTATTGCTTTTGAGCACCTACATTCCCAAGGTCGAGATAAACTGGTTCCATGGGTAGTCAAATGCGTGCTTTTGGGATACTCCAGGACTTAGAAGGGATACATATGTTGTAACCTCTGTGATAGGAAGCATTACGTTAGTACAGATGTAACATTCCATGAGTCTATCCCATTTTTCTCTGCAGCTGGTCAGACATGCACTTCAGATGATGACATGGCTCCTATGTCAATTCCTCCATACCTTTTGGGGCAAGTCCTGTTACTGAGCCACGTCCTACTACTCCTACCACTACTATAGAGGTACCTCAAAGATTTAAAGATTCCATTGCTGCATATAGGTCTCATACTATATTGTAGATGCCTCCTCTGTTACCCTCTTCTTCCACACAGGAGAATACAGATGTTTTGGGTAATGATATTGTTGTCCCGAGTGATGAGTTTACAGGTCTACCTGTAGATATATCTACCTCAGAGCCTATCCATGAGTATGTGCTCGATGACCTTGATCTTCCAATTGCTATTTGGAAGGCACCTCACCATTGCCCGAGATACCCTTATATAGGAGCAGTCCCTACATAGAGTCTTGGTACGACATTTGGTAAATTCTGTTAGGCTCTTTCCACCACCGAGATTCCTTCCAGTCGTCACCAATAGGCCATGTTGGATCCTAAGGTGTAGTTTGGTAAGGAGGATAACCCATCAAAATAAGGGTTAACTTTGTTTGGTAGGAAGGATATTTTGACCCAGGTTAAGAGGACTTAACTCGGGATAAGTTATTCTGGGGTTGATGTGGGATAAGCTTTTTTTGTTGGTTATCCTATGTATTTTTACAGGTTAACCCAGAAACTTTCCAAATAATCACAAGTTAACCCACCAGGATAACCTTTATGACTTCCAAATAAAAATGGAGGATAACTTAGTTGCAAAAAAGTTATCCCATGAAATCTATCCCTCTATCCAAACGAGCTCTAAGTGGCATTAGGCTATAGACAATGAGGTGGACGCACTTCGCTTGCGTGGTACTTGGCAACATACTTGGTTGCCGGCAGGTGCCACAGTGGTTGGTTGTAGGTGGGTGTTTGCACTCAAATACAAACCTGACAGGTCAATTTCTAGGTATAAGGCTCGCTTAGTTGCTAAAGGATTCATTTAGATATGTGGGGTGGATTTTTTTGACACCTTTTCACCTATCACGTGCCTATCCACAGTTATGGTTCTGATTTCAGTTGTAGTGCAAAATGATTGGTAGCTCTATCAACTGGATGTGAAAAATGCTTTCTTATATGGAGACCTGCAGGAGGAAGTCTAAATACAACCGCTTCTTAGTTATGACGTTTAGGGGGAGTGTGTGCAGGTTACAGAAGGCTATCTATGGCCTTAAGCAAAGTTCGAGAGCTTGATTTCAGAAGCTCTCTCAGGTGGAGTCTGTTGGGTTCCAGAGGTCGTCAGCTAATCACTCCCTGTTTGTTAGGAAGATAGGGAATGAGGTGGTGGCACTGTTGGTCTATGTTGATGATCTAATTGTTACAGGTGATGACATTGCTGGGGTTATGGAGATAAAGCAGTGCTTGGCGGAGTAGTTTGTTATGAAAGATTTGGGCCCTTTAAGCTACTTCCTTGGGTTAGGGGTAGCTCGAAGCAGGAAAGGCATTGTCTTATCCCAGAGAAAGTATGCACTTGATGTGTTGAGAGAGACTAGTATGCTAGGTGCCAAACTAGTAAATATCCCCATCGACCCCAAGGGACGATTGTGTAATAAAGAATCAGTGGCGGTGGATAGTAGACGGTATAGGCAGTTAGTTGGCAAGCTGTTATACTTGACCATCACCATACCTAAAATCTCACTTGCAATTAGTAAGTTAAGTCAATTCATGGATATACCAATTATGCAGCATTGGAATACTGCTATGATGGTGTTGAGATTCCTAAAGAATACATCGGAACTAGGGCTTTGTTTACTAGGGGAACATCCATGATGGTTGTGGTATATTATGATGCTGATTATGTCGGTTGTCTAGATGACAGGAAGTTCACCATCGATTTTTGCACTTATGTTATTGGGAATCTGGTTACATGGAAGAATAAAAAGCAGGCAATTGTATCCAAATTGAGTGTAGAGTTCGAATATAGGGCAGTGGCATCGACAACTGCAGAGTTGATGTAGGTGAGATACCTGTTGGCAGATCTTCATGTGCAAATTTAGGGGCCTATGGAGATGCGGTGTGGCAACCATGTGGCTACCTACATAGCAAATAATCCCATGTTTTATGAGTGCACTAAACACGTGGAAGTGGATTGTCATCACACTCGTGATCTTATTTAGAGAGGCCTAATTTACGCTACTCATGTATCTACTGATGATCATGCAGCAGATATCTTCATCAAGTCACTGGCTTGTTCTTTATTTGATGTTTGTTGCTTCAAGTTGAGCATGATTGATATTTATATTTGAACTTGAGAGGAAGTGTTAAATCCCTTCGATCCTTAGTTATTTGGTTGAGTGTGTTCAAGTACTTGATATTATCTTTCCCTCTTTCTTTTCTTATATGGGGTTATGTTATGTTTTGTTCCCACCTCTTTTTATATATAAAGAGAGGTAAGATTTTAGTGTAAAATAAATTGGCTCATTCTTTGCTCATTTGTTACGAATTATGCATGTTTCATGCGACAAATATCTTTTATCTCTTGCATGGTTGCAATAACGCAAGGATGGTAGATTCCCTGAAGGGATCTCTTTCTCATAATTTGCAGAACTCATGCATCTATCAATCACGGGATGGTTGATTCCCTAAATCTTATGTTCTCTCTATTTCAGTTATGGGGGATATAACCTGTTAACCATGCAATTGCCATTACATCGACTAAGGGTATTGATAGAGAAGATCGAGAGTGATACCACTAATGGGACAATGATGCAGTAATGTAAAATGCAATGTGAAATATAATAAGTGTCCATTAAATTAAATTACAATAGTGATATTTGAATATTATCGTTGATATTTCTTATATGTTTAGAATGAAAGATCATCGATGCATATTAGTTATGATAAAAAATCATCGGTGTGATTTGATTCCTAACGAAATATAATCGGTGATTTATTGGTTATGTTAAAAAATTATTGGTGATGCTTTGATACACAAGTGAAAATCACTCCATGAGTGACGTGCGAAAGTGGGTCCCATCGTGTGCGTAGTATTTTTGAGTGAGTTCCTAGGATTTTTTTACGGTTATGTAATTGATGGCAATGGAAGTATAAAAGAAACTCAGTAATGAATCGTATGCATAATATTCTGGTAATAATCAGGAGTCACGTTATATGCTCGATCAAGAACTGAATATGGAAGGTAACGTCTATGTGAAATTATGGATGGCGTGGCATTGGCATCGCCATCCATGTACTTCAATTATCCTATAAAGTAAAAAAGAAATGTAAACGTTGAAGAAAGGTGGTGTAAATATAGATTCTATTTGATAATTGATATTTAATTTAAAAAATTAAAAAAACGTAAGATTTGTTCCATGGTATGTTTCATCATATTTAAAAAAATTGTATCATTTTAAATTAAAATGGATAGGTGATAAATTTTACATTGATGATAAATAATTTTATATTGATGATAAATAATTTTATATTTGTGATAAAGTGTTTTAAGTGATTTTGTATTAGTGATAAATTATATTTTAAGATGTTCTTACATCAGTGAAATCTTATTTTGCATTGGTGTAAAATTATTTCAAGGATTGTTTCACATGTACAAAGTAGTTTTGCATCCATGTAATGTGATTTTGATCTATAGGTTTGGGATTTAGGATCTAGGTTTAGGGTTATGTAAAGTACTTTAATGTATGAGAAGTGATTTTTTACTTGAAAGGTAATTTTTTACTTTAGGGTTTAAATTTAGGAGTTAAACCTTAAATACCGAAGACTAAATCTTAAACCTTACACCTTAAGGTGAAAAGTCACTTTTCAAGTATAAAATCACTTGTCACAGGTGAAAAAACATTTAGAATTTAATTTTATACTGGTGCAAAGTAGTTCTAAGTAAGATTGATTGTATCAGTGCAAAGTAAGATTGCATCGATGTAAAATTATTTCGAAGGTGTAAAGTGGATTTACACCTGTGCAAAGTGATTTGAGTGATTTGTATCTGTATAAAAATAGTTTGTTGTTGATTTCAAAAATATTAATGTTATCACATGTGATTATTTTTTTACATAAAAATAAGATATATAAGTAGGGATCCCGTTCACCATGTTGTATGTCACTTTTTACGTCAACTTTTATATTTTTCAACCTAAATCTTTTAAAAAAATAATTATTGCCTATGTTCTTTTGTATCACATGTGCATTTTAGTTGTATACTTAAAAATTGTTGGTGTGTGTATGGTAGAAAAAGGTATATGTAATATTAAGCTTTAAGATGGGTGCATGAATAAAGAGATTAATCTACATTTGAGAGGGGTGCGTAGTATCAAATGTATACAAGAACATTTATGCAAATCTCTCACTTTTTTCTATGCATTGGTCCCCTCCCCTCCAATTGTAATTCAAATTGGTTGCCACATTGCCAAGGTTGTTGCAAACTTGTGCAGTGCGCAATTTTCATTGGTGTGCTGATCATAAGAAAGAAAGGGAGAGATTCATCTTAAATAATTTGTTAAACTTATGATTGGGCTTGCTAACTTAATTTGGCAAGGTATGCGTGTGTGTATTGTCATAAATAATATAACATAAATGTAGGTTTGCCGCCTTTCTATGTTGGGCACTACATCTTCTCACTTGCGAGATTTTGGTAAGTTGTTGACTTAGGGCCATATCGTTGTTAGAAATGCCGAATCAGGCAATCTATGTTTTAATTAAATATTTGTATGTGAGGATTGAATAGAATATAAGCTAAGCATGTTGTTAAAGAATAAGAATAGGTAATTATATTCACCATTGATATATTTTATTGCAAATTCTCTCCATGGTAGGGATGTCAAAAAGTTGTATTTGTGTTGGAATTGAGCATATATCTAAATAGTATCCAATTATAAACCTACTATTTATAAACTGCTCGTTTACAATAAGGTTTTCAAGTATAAACCTATTCATTTAATCATTGGACACCCAAGGAATGGTGTAAGTAGCATAAAACATGTAATTTTCATAGGGAAAGTATGATGCTAAATATTTGTTGCTAGACTTCACAAGCAAAGTCTTGGTCATCATTCTCATCTTGAATGCCACGATTATGAGCACAATCATCATGAACAACACCACAACCTCTGCAATCACAAGTATTACAACAATTCTCCAAATTGTGCTCATAAGCGCCACCCATAAGAATGATTTGATACCTCCCCAAGATAGTAACTCCATCTGGCATGATTGCCCTCATGGGTACAATAACAAAGCCTTCGGATAAATGTGCATCCAACAATGTCTATCGTGAATGGATGACGGAAATGTTATAGTTCTTTCTTAATCTCAAGCGAGTTTTTTCATAGAATTGAGTTTAATGTCTTTAGCATGTTTTCTATTTTCCACCTTATTGGTATTATGGGATAAACACCCTAAAATTTGGTAAGGTTGCCACATCCAAAATGTAGATGCATCCTTATAAGCCAAAGGTGATGATCTAATTATGAACGGTCACAAACTCATGATTTTTTGTTTTGCACATACATCCTTTTGAATTACATCAGTAACGAGATGCCTCTCTTTATCCACATAGAGATTAAATGAATAGATGCTTCTGTTTATCCACATCTCTATAAAGAGTTGTGTCAATTACATTATAGACAATGAACAATCACAAGAATCAAGTACACAAAAGACATAATTTACGTGAAACCCTCCTCGACGAATGGTAATAAATCACAACAACAATAGGCTTGACCTCCTTGCACTTGGAGGCTAGGATTTCCATATTAAAAAACCAAAGGAAAGAAGGTGTTAATAAGTTATAGTAGAGAGTTTTATGGATCCACACTTGTGTTAATATCCTTATTTTGATATACTAAAATTATAATTTTAATGAAGATTAACCTTGACAAGTCAAATTAAATCATGATGTCCTAGTTAAGTTATAACAACTTGAGAAGAAAAGAAGGAAGGAGTTGTCATCACTGATGATAACACCATCATTAACCATAACTAGCTTTATTTAGTTAGGATTAAGTGACAAGTGTTACTGCATAATCGCTTAAGAGGCATAATTCCTTAAAAGGTCAGTTTGAGAAAATATTAAAATAGCGTTAATTCTACAGTTTTAACATCACATTATGAACACAGAATAACCACGAGATTTGACAAGGGCTAATTAAATGTCAAATGAGTATTAAAGTCTAATAAGTGGGTCCACATAAACAGAAACAAGGTTTCATGTATTTCGAGAATTGATTCAGCACCCAAAACCTTAATTTCAGATCCGCTTAAATTATAGAGGTTTTGGTTAGGATAAAATTCATATAAAAATATTCCTTGAGGTTTGGTATCCTTTATTTGACCATCTGAACCTATTTTGGCTATAAACAGTCATAGACAAATTTTTACCATAATTTGAGTTTCTGCACAAATTACCAAGTCAAATTTGGTCAAAACTGAAATCTGACTTCACCATCAGATTCCTTGGGTCAAAATTAGGTTTGTACCAAAATTTGGGCCCAATTAAAGTTCATCTTGACCTAGTTTGCATTTCAGTCCATTTAAACTCTATTTCTTTTAGACAAGCCGCTAACTTTCAAAATTTCTTGCATATCAGTCCCTAACTTTGTCATCTTCTTTACAAAATGACCCCTGCCACCATTGGAGGTCAATCGACCTCCAAGTAGATTTTGACCACACCTAAACCTATTCAAATCATTATCAAATCCCACCAAATTTGGTGGTATTGATATTCACACTATGAGGAATTAATTGGGATTGGTCTTGGCTCCTAGATTGCAAGCATGTGTTCTAGCGAACCCACGAGATTCATGGGTATCTTGTGCTTCAATCACAAGCCAATTTGCGCTTGTTTCCTCATCCAGAGCATGCCCAGAAGCTCTATATAAGCTCTAGAGCTTCTATCGTCCAAAACTAGTCTGGTTTGGCCCTAAAACCTTCTTCCTTTCTTCCTCTGATCAACTCCGACCGAGACTTCGGCGATCCTCCTCGACAGCTTCTTCAGACCAGCCAATAGCCAAATTGGCCTGGCCTTGACCTTCCTCTCCTTCCTTCACCTCTCGCCAACCAAAGCAAAGGCCATCTACCTTATCGTCACCGTCGTCTTCCCTCAACGGAGATTTCTCCTTCCTCGATGTTGGCCAATCATAGCCAGCGCCTCTCCTCATCCCCTTTGTCCTTTAGCTAGGTCACTTCCTCTCCCTCTTTAGAATAGGCTCAACTCCTTCCTCTCTTGTTTTGACCGCTGACATGCCCTTAATGCCTCCGTCTTCCCACGCCCAACTGAACTCTGACGAGGCCTTCCGCCCTCCACACCGCACCAAATCACTCACCACCGTCCCTAAAACCTCCACCACACCTCCATGACCAAAACCTCTCAAGAAATTGAGGGGATTACACCTCCAAAACTCCACTCGAACTCCGTCTCCTCTGCACCACCTCCTCGACTCCTCCTGGCCATCACACACTGTCTCACGCTAAATCACCACAACCATCACCTTTGCCATCACTAGATAAGCTTTTGAGCTTATCTAATTGGGCTGAGAGGCCGTATGCATGTTTCCAAGTCTTCACCGAAGCTCGCTGCCACCGCTGTCTTCTCCAAAGTCACTTGCAGTGCTCCATTGAGTTCAAGGCCCAATTCCACTTTCAGGCGACGCGGGTTACATCCGTGTGCCTAGTTGCAACACCAATTGAGTGGAGGCATCCTGCAGCAGCACGCAATTGGAGTGGCCTTCACCTGAAGCTTCACGTGAAGGAAGCAGGAAGGATTGTTCCACATCGTGTGGGATAAAATCCTGACAGTGCACAAAAGGTAAAAGTGACATACGTCGTTTGCCCAAGACACTGTGGGGTCGGGTCCTTCGCTCATGAGCCTCTCCATGCCTTGCCCATGGTCACGCCTGGGGTCTGGCCACTATTCATGACCCGATGACTCACCTATATGCCCGATTTCCACCCGGTCTGAGAGAGAAGAGAAGAGAAGAGAAGGGGAGAGATTTGTGAGAGGAAGGGGGGGGGTTTCACTGTGCAACCCTTAGGTGCATGCAGAAGAAGAAGCTTATACTTAGCCTTTGAGTGCCTTTGTGTGTGCTGTGGAGAGAAAAGCCTAGGTCTTGAGAAGGCTTGAAGAAGAAGAGAATGCTCCAGTGAGAGCCTTGTGCTCTATTGGTGCTGTGCCTCTTCTGTTAAGGCGTTTGATGCCTTGTTCTGTCGTCTAAGGCTTGAGGTTAATTTTGCTGGTACTGTTGGAACATTTAAGTACCTAAGTTGAATTGATTAAAGATACTGTTGAATTATTTGAATAAATTAAATACATGATATATGCTTAATTAAAGGGATTTAAATGGTGATCTAAATCACCACTTTTAAGGTTTCTCTATTCTTTTTGTTTGTGTATTCTTTGAGATACATCGATTTCCATTTGAATATCAATTTGATAAGTTTTATTCATTGCATATTTTTTATTGTGCTTAATTTACTGTGCTCATTTATTTTGAATGAAGATTAATGCTTAAATTCCATATTTACTCCTTACGAACGACCTCGGACTCCAATTAGATTTTGAGTTTATAAATTTAAGTGTTTGTTGTGCAATTTAGGAGTGTACTACGACGAATGCATCTTAAATCTCTTAATTTGCACTACAACAATCACATCAGACCAAAAGAAGATAGCCACACACAACACCAAACCATGAATGCCATCTTCTATGGGCTATCAAAAGAAGAATTTAATCATGTCTCTACTTGCAAGATAGCATGCAAAATTTGGAATATCCTTGAAGTCACTCACGAAGGGACTTCGAAAGTGAAGGAAACTTGAGTCAATCTCCTTACACAAAAGTATGAGCTTTTCCATCTGAAGAAAGGAGAGACCATCAAGGAGATGTATATTAGATTTATGAACATCATCAACTCCTTGAGAAACCTAGATCAGACAATCACAAATGAAGCCATGGTTTGCAAGATACTCAGATCTCTCATTAGTGATTGGGAGACTAAGACGACTGCAATCCAATAATCAAAGGATCTCTCAGTGCTCCAACTTCATGATCTCATAGGAAGTCTAATGGCTTATGAGGTTCAACTCAAGCATATGAAAGAACATGAAGGTGAAAGCAAGAAGAAGAAAGACCTCGCTCTAAAAGCCGACACTGACTTCAAAGATTTAGAAGATGAAGATGAAGATGAAGATGAGGAAGATATACCCTTATTCTCCAGAAAATTCAAAAGGTTCTTAAAGAACTAGAAGAGCTGGAAGAAGAAAAAGGAAGAACCACAAGAAAGTCAAGTCATCTGCTACAACTGTCAGAAGAAAGGGCATACGAGAAAAGAATGCCCTCAACTCAAGAAAGAAAGTGAGAAGAAGAAAGTTTGAAAATTTCTTAGGCATGAAGCAAAGAAGAAAGCCCTTCAAGTCTCTTGGGATGATAGCGACACTAGTTCAGAAGAAGAAAAGACACATGAAGTGAAAAAGCACTCTGTGGACTCATAGCGATCGAGCACAAGGTATCTTGTTACGACCCGATTCCCGAATCCCTACGAGACACGAGAATCGGACCGACTCGACTAATCCCAAGACCCAGTCGTCCAATGAGAAAGTAACCAAAAGAGTAGTAAAATAATCCACATTCATCATGCATGTAACTAACAGTAACAAAAGTACAGCAGTAAAGAAAAGAACTACTATAGTACACACCACCACAATAGTAGAAAATTTAAATAGGTACATAAACATGATGCTTACAATAAAAGAGTACAAGTGTAACATGATATACTCACTACAACAGAAAAATGGTACAGTAGGTACAACACAAGTAGAACTACTGGGCTCTACTAGGCCCAGCACCCTCTGCAGCCGCAGGCTCTGGCTGCTCAACACCTGGTCCTGAAAAGGTGACAAAGGTGACATGTCAGCGAAACGCTGAGTAGAGTGGCAACCAGCTAGCTAAGAAAAATCGTAAAGGTGGACAATTAGTTGTTTTTAGTTTCTTTCTTTATTTCTCTATTTACTCGTTCTCGAATTATTTCTCAGATCTTTCTCTTGATCTCGAATGTTCCTCGTGGGAACGATCTTGATTGCAGTCTTTTCTGAAAGGTAGAAGTAGCATGTGGTGCTCTCCTGGCCGGGAGAGTCCCCCGTGGTGGTCCTACCCTCAGTCAACCACCCCAAGGTCGCTGACAGGCGTAACGGTGACTGCAGCACGTGCAATAAACGCACGGGTAGCTACCCCGCATTGGCACGCGATCAGTCGTTTCCGTTAACGGGTGCACCCCAAAGCACAGCACGGAACCAGTATAGGGCAGAGCCCTCTCAGTAACAGGGGTCTAGCCCCTCCACAGTAACCAAACAGGGATCTTGCCCCTCCACAGTCTGTGCACCCTCGCTTGACTACCCTGGTTTGCCCAGTGGTCCTAACAAGTCGGTGTAGGACGGCTAGCAGAACCCTGGGGCCCGTGGGGTGGCTAGCGCTCTCTCTACACTAGTAGCTCCCCCCAGTACTGTGTACGTGAGGGCCAAAAGTCAGTACAAAGTGGCCAAACCTAACCCTGGGTCCCTGGTGCGGCTAGCTCCGCTCTGCACTAAACAGGGGGACAGTCGCTCTCCTTGGTACTCCGTACTCAAGGGCCAGCTCACTTCTCCAATTCCATTCCATTTACCTTTCATGAGCTCTACTCTTAATTCCCCGTAGGGTTCATGCTCATATTTCTCTAGCCAAGCCATTTTATGTTTCATCATTTCAGTTTTATTCCCATATAGCCCGTGTTTCCAATAATTAATATACATTCATATACAAGCATCTGTTATCCAATTACAGGCAATTATTATTTTTTTCTTTCTACTTTTCCAAAACTGCAATTCATGTATTCACGACATTCGTTTCAGTGTTTCTGTTCCTAGGATTCATGCCACATCCTAGGATCTATTATTCAATCCAGTTTTCCAGTCCTAGGATTCATGCCATACCCTACGATCTATCATTCAATCTAGTTTTTCAGTCCTAGGATTCATGCCATACCCTAGGATCTATCATTCAATCTAGTTTTCCAGTCCTAGGGTTCATGTCATACCTTAAAATCTGTTATTTATCTCACAAGTGCATAATGTTGATAGATAATCAAGGGGAGCCACTCTACCCGCAAAACCGGGAGTACTGGGGGCGTGATCGGCAGGTCCGCGTGCCTCCGCAACCCCCAGAGCCGCAACGGGATGAGGTCCTAACACGAGGAACCACTTAGAATAGGATACAAGTATTTTAAACAAGTAGAGGAACAATTTCTGAGAAGAACGGAATTTCAAACGTGGGAATCGGACTTCGAACGGACCCTAAACGGGTCAAAAACGACAATACTACCCCAAATCAGACGTCTGGAACACCTTCTAGACGTCTTAAACGATGGTTCAGATCATACCTTACTTCTGCGCTGCTATTCAGACGTCCAGGATCCCGCTGAACCGTCTGGACCTAGTTCCAGACGTCTGGAGACGCTCTCCGCCGTCTGGTGACTTGCCCAGACGTCCAATCTGTGTGGGAGGGCGTGCCCTTGCGCCTTCCCGAACGAAACCTGCACGCGTACGTAATCGTCCTTAACACGGTAATGGGGTAGAACCCTCGGCGGAACGGCCTGCATGGCCGTACTCGCGAAAGGAAGAAGAAAAGAAATATTGTAGCTCTCAGACGTCTGGATCTTCCTCCAGACATCTCCTGCGTTGTTTGGACGTAGATCCAGACGTCTGATTCTAGGAAAATTTCTCAGAATCTGAACCTTCTCGCCCTCCGCCTGCTGCGCACGGCCGTGCCGCGCTCGCTTGCTGCTTGAGCTGCAGCAGCACCAGGGTAACCTCCCCAGCTCCACGCTCCCGCTGCGCACCCGTCGGCCGGCCTTGGCTGCTCCGGTGAGCTCGCTCTCTCTTCCTCACACGCTCTACCTCTTCTCCCTCTCGCTTTACCTCCTCCCCGCGCGCACCCGGCAGCAGCTGCTGCCCTCTCTCTCTCTCTTACTCGCGCTCAAGCTGGAAGGAGGGGACGGTGGGGGGGAAATGGGTGAGGGAGAGGGAAGGGTATTTGAAGGCGTGGCGAGGTGGGGAAAGGGGTCTGCAGGACAGTGAGGGAAGAGAGAGAGGAAAAGAGGGTGGCAGGTTCAGTCTGCGTGCACATGCGCGCAGACTCGCAATCGTACGCCGCAAAAATTAAATTCCAAACGTCTAAGAAGGCGTCCAGACGTCTGGACCTACTCCCAGACGTCTTAAAAGATGTTTGATGTCATGGGTCTTAACATATCGTCTTCTACTTTTGATGAACTCTTAGAAGCCTTTTATGAGCTACATGATTTAGTCAAAGCACTTAAACTAGCTAATAAAAAACTAACAAAAGATCTAGATAAAGAACTGAGTTAAAAACACAACTTAGAGTCACTAAATCAGTAGCTTTCATAAGAAATCACCACTCTTAAAACTCAAGTAGACTCACTCCAAAAAGAATTAGGAAAACTAAGGCAAAAGTCTATTACTCTTGTAAATAACTTAGCAAAATTTACTAAAGGTAGAGCTAACCTAAAAAAATTATGATGCACACACACCCAAACCAACACCCTAAAATCCTTTAGCCCTAAGGACAAGAATAGGTTCACGCCTAAACAGTTACCTGCTAACAAATTTGGACCCAAAAGAAAATGGGTATCAAGAAGAGATTTTGCTCACAAGGGGAAATCGATGTTTAAAATGAAGCGTTAATATAGTCGAAATTGCTTTGAAAACAACTACAATTTTTATTACTCGAAATAGTTCCAAGGTCGAACACAGGGAACTATATGGGATTTAGAAATCAAGATCACAATTCAAAATTTAAAAGAGATTGCAATGGTATCAGTATCAATGTGCAAAAATATGGGAGTAAACTGACGATTTAGATCACCAAATACTCTTACAATATCACCAAGGAACTCAATGTCATCTGATTTGTAAATCAGACGACTTAAAGTTGTTTGATTCTTCCTATCTTTGCTTTCTCTTTTTCTCTGCTTCAGTTGTGTTTGCTTTCTCTGTCTTCTCCTTTCCTCTTCAGCTTTTTCTTCAGCCCTGCTTCTTCCTTTCTTTCTCAGCTGCGACCTCTTCAAGCCTTCTTCTTTTTCTTCTTTTGCCTTTGGCTTTCTTCTTCTTTGACTTCTGCTCTGGCCTCCTCTTCTTCTTCTTCTTCCTTCTGCCTTCAACCCTGCGAGCCTTCCCTTCTTCCTCAGAATTCGACTAAGTGTCAGCCGAAGGTTCCTGTAGCAAAACCCTCCCCCTACTTGCGCAACTCTCCTCTCTTTTTCTCTCTTAGGATCCACTCTCTCAGAGCCACAGGCATCTGAGTTATCAGGTCAGGCGCGTACCCGGGTCCAGGCTCACCGACGTGCGGCGGTGAGCGAGGAGTGCAGGTTGGGTCGGGTCTGGCCAGGTCCGCAGGTGAGGTGTCGCGGACGAGGTCGGGTGAAGGTGAGAGGGACCTCACCCCATGGTAACTGAGGTGAACAGTTAATGACACTTTTTCAATTTATGTGGGTGCGCGACTTCAATAGCTTCTGAGGTGGGACTATATGTGCACCCCTTTTCTCGCATGCTTGCAGTGGGGACTGTCGTTCCAATTGCAGGCGTTGCTGAGACTCTTTTGCGCAGCCTGGGACTTCAACCTGGGCGTAGCAGCACCTGCCAAAGGCGGAAAAGGTCTGAGCCTGAAAACAATAGAACGACCTTTTGGCCACGTCCAAGCACTCAGGGAGTAACGCCGGAGCACGGCGGATGTGATGGGGGTGGTGGCGTGGAGCGTGAGTGACTGTGAGTGTGTACATAGGTCAAACTGTGTGCGTGTTAGTGGGTGTGTTTGGGGGGCGACTTGGGTGGATGGCAAAGTGAATAAAGAGAGGGGAAGTGATCAGTGAGGTATGGTAATGGTCGTGGGCTTGTCGGTGAGGGTTTTAGTGTCATGTGGAGGTGGGATGGCCTCGCCGGAGGGGGTGGCCGGAGATGGAAGTGATGGAGGTGCGAAGGGGCGTCAGTGGTCGATTTTGAAAGATAAAGAGCGGAGAAAAAAGTAGAAGGGACAGGGGACTTAGCTAGGAAGTTAATGGACGAAGGGGGATAGCGAGGGTGTCGGGTCTGGTGTAGCCGACGTCGAAGACGAAGGCGGCTCCGGTGAGGTGGGAACAGCGAGGATGAAGAGGAATGGGGGTTGAAAGCGTAAAGCGGCAACCGGGTTTGTTATAACGTTGTAGTAAAGCCGGTTATTACCAACATTTCAAATATAAATTTTTTTTACTCGGAAAAATAAAAGAGTTCCCGAGGTCGAACTCAGGGAGCAAGTTGTATTCTAGAGATATACATGTTTCTTTTACAAAAATAAAGAGAGAGAATTTGTTGTTCTCTTTGTTCTGCAGAGGGGGGTGCTCTTCTTTCTCTCTTTCTTTAGATCTCCTTCTTTCTCTCTGTTCAGGTGATATTCTTCTCTTGCAATGGTGGTGCTCTTCTTCTTCTTCCTGCTGTTCTTCCGTTGGTGATGTTCTTCTTTCTTCAGAGCTCCTTGTTCTTCTTCTTCTTTGGTTTTCTGCCTTGACCTCTCTTCTTCTTCTTTCGCGTTGGCCGTTGCTCTTCCTTCTTCTTCAGCCTGTCTTCTTTCCTGCTCTGGCTGCTGACCTTCCGTCGTCTGCCCCGGTGCTGAGACGACTTAACGATGCCTTTGCTACAGTGCAGCAGCTCCTTCTTCTTCAGCGGGTCTGCTTCTTCTTCTTTGGCCTGCACACTTCAGAGTTTTTTCGTCAAGAGGCAAAACCTACTCTACCCCCCTCCCCCGCGTATCTCTCTCTCTCTGAAATCACTCTTCGGAAGCTCTCCCAGAGCGCTACCGGGTAATCGGGTTCGGGTCAGGCCCGGGTCCAGGCCCACCGGCGTGCGTGGTGGGCGAGGAGTGCAGGTCAGTCTAATCGGGTCGGGCCAGGTCCGCGGAGCGTGGTCACGGACGAGGCCGGGTCGGGTCGGGTGAGAGGGACCTCACCCCGTGGTCAGGAGGCAGACAGCATAAGGCACTTTTTGCCTTTATGCGTCCGCGCGCCTCCGAGAGGTTCCGAGGTGGGACTAAATGTCCCACCCCAATTGAACGCGCGTCGCGGATGGAGCAGTGGGCGATCGTGGCTTCCCGCGCGGCCTTCGCCCCGTCTGTGAACCAGGGACGTTTCGCGGAGAGTCCCTGCGCAACCTGGGAGTCAACCCTGGGCGAAGGCGTGCCTGCACCTGCAGGTGAAGCAGCTCTGCCTGCGCAGTAATGGCGACGGCGGGCGAGTCACCTGGTCACAGAAGAACGGCCTCTCGGCCAAATCAGACAGGCGGGAGACCTTCGCCGCGGCACGGCGAAGGTGGTCAGGGGGTCTGCAGGGGGCGAGATGGAGCTAACAGGTCGTCCTAGGTCAAACTGTGAGCGAGGAAGTGGGTGTGTTCGGTGGATCTGCAGAGGGTGTTTGGTGGGAAGTGGAGGGGCGGAAGAGGATCAGGGTGAGGAGGCGGAGGTTCTGCGGTGGTCGGCGAGCCGTGTGGGTCGCTGAGGTGATGGGAGCGGCTCGCCGGAGGGTGGTCGGAGGCGAAGAGGGTGAGGGTGAACAGGAGCGGTCGAGGGTTTAATTGACTAAATTGAAAGCGGGGGAAGAAAGAGGAGAAGAAGGGGAGTAGGTCTAACTTACTTGCAGGGACGAAGGGGGAGGAACAGGGCGACAGTCGTATCGACTGTCGCCGGAGAAGACGATGCTCAGGGAGAGGGGCGGCGGCGAGCAGAGGGCTGGAGAGGCGCCAGCTGGGTGCGGCGTGGCGCGGGAAGAACAGGGGAGGAAGTCTCTGCTGCTGGTAGTGCGGCAGAGCGAAGAGGTGGAGGGGGAGGAAGCCGCCGGAGCTGGTGAGCGTCTGCCGGAGAAAGAAGAGAAGAAAGCTGGGGGTTTTCTCCGTCAGATCCAGGCTGCCCTCGTCGGTGGAGCGGCGGGGGGTATTTATAGGGATGAAGCAGGGAGGAAGGCGGAGGGAGACGACGTGTCTCCCTCGCCGGAGAATGGTCGGAACATGAACCCATACCGTCCGTGCGTTCGCACGGCCGGTATGGTGGCCTACAATGACCAGGGGGGTGCCCCTGCGACGGCTGACGACGCAGGGCACCCCCGGTTTACTTGCCAGGTCCCCCACCTCACCCTGCGCGGCGCCATGCTCCGCGCAAGGTCGCCGGAGCATGGTGCTGGCAGGGTTTTGCAGGAGGGACCTGATTGCAAAGAACGAAGGAGAGTTAGGGGCCAAAATGCGAGGGTTCAAAAGTTGAGGGTCAAAGAGTAAATATATGAGGACCAAAGTGTAAAGTCGGTCAAGGAGGTTTCTTCTTAGGCTCAAGTTTTTATTCATGACTAATTAGGACCTAAGGAATCTGATGGTGAATTTCATTTTCATCTTAAACCTTGTTCGACCGGTCAATTTGCGCAAAAACCCAAATTAAGTTATTAATTGGGCATGGTTCTCAATGTAGGTCAAAATGGGTTCTAAAGGCCAAATTGAAGGTTCTAAACCCTAGAGATTATTTTTCTATGAATTTTAGAGGGTTTATTCTATTTTTACTTTGCCTCGAACCTTGTGAATTGAAGTGGGTTGTTTTAGGGTTACAGATTTAGTTTCTTGGAATTGCTGTAGCCCTTGCTAGATCATTTCATCCCACTTTTATTCTTATTAAGCTGTTTTGACCTATGTTTGGGCCCTGAATTACCCTGTATGCAGATTATACTGGTAAAATTGCACTTTTACCCCTTATGACTTGCTTTCTTCTCAAACTCAGAATTCTCTGAGTTACGCCTTTCCTTGAGATATGTAGGAGCTTTTATCCTTTGTATTGGGTCAAAATGAGCTAGTTATGGCTCATGATGAGGTTCTCATCAGGGGTCTACTAGTACGGCGAGACGTGGAGAAGAACAAGGAAGAGGAGTCCGTTGCAGGTATGGCGGATAGACGATGAGAAAGGGCAGAGGGGATCGCTAGACATCGAGGAGCCTTCAGCCGTGAGAGGGGGAGATGAATTGAGGGGAATCACGGCTGAATTTGAGCGTGAGGAGTTCGGGGGGATCTGGGCTTCTTTAAATAAGGATCTGAGTGGTGGTTAGGGATTGGGAAGCAAGCTTCCTAAGCTTGGAAGGTTGCCAGACTTGGGAGCTGTTAAGATACCCAAATCTCTCATGCATTCGCATGAGAGATTGGGAGGGAATCAAAGCACATAGATGGGTTCAGACTGGAGAGAATTTCTCAAAGGACCTCCCTTACAATTTTGGAAGTGATTCTCCAAGCAATCAAGGAGATATTCCCTGTCAAAGGTTGCCAAAGTAGGTTTCCTCCACGATAATGGTGGAGGGACCTAATTGTGAAGATGAAGAAGAAGCTAGGGGGCTTAATGCAAGGGTTTTTGAAAGCTACGGGTAGAAATGTAATTAGTCAGGACCTTTTTGCAAACTAGGTCAAGGCAAACTCATCTTGGGTCTAAATTTTGGTACAAATGTAATTTGGATCTAAGGAATCCAATGGTGAAGTTAGATTTTGGTTTTGACTACGTTTGCTTGGGTAATTTATGCAAAAACCTAAATTAGGGAAAATATCTATCTGAGACTCCATTTTACGTCAAAATGGGTTCAGATGGTCAAATTGAAGGTACTAAGCCCTAGAGAATGTTTTTTTATGATTTTTAGAGGATTTTAGTGAATTTTATCCTGACCAAAACCTTGGTTAATTAAGTGGGTCTATTTTTAGGGTTTCAAAAGTCATTTAATTATCAGAACACACACAAACCCTTTCTGTTTAATCCAACTCACTTGTTATCTTATTAAGACCATTTGACCTTTATTTAGCCCTTGAGAAAACCCGTGGCTGTACTGCATTCATGATAAGCTGGTAAAATTACAGTTTTAACCCTAGTTTCTTGTGTTTCTCTCAGAAAGGTTATGCAATGAATTATGACCTTCAGTTGGTTATGTAGGAGCATTTATTGACTTTATTGGGTCAAAATGAGCTAGTTAGGGCTTAAGATGGTGTTTCCAGCATATTTGCAATCTTGTTTTGTTGGAAACCCAAATGAAGGACTAATAAAGCACTCAAATTGGATCTATCGTAGAAAAGATGGACATCTTGTAGCTGTAAGAAGAAATATTGGACCTCAGAAACGTAAACCAATGACAGGTCCAAAGTAATGGAATATGGGTTATGGGCAGCGGTTGTTTGAAGTATATGGTAGGAGAAGAAGACTTGTTCCTCAACCTCAACCACAAGGAAGGTGGTTCAGTTACTTTTGGCAACAACCATAAGGGCTATATTATTGGTACTGACTAAATTGGTAACTCCAAAACCTCCTTTGATAATGTTCATCTTATGAAAGGCTTAAAACACAACCTACTTAGTGTAAGTCAGATTTTTGATAAAGGTTATAAAGTCACCTTCACCTCAAAAGGTTTTAAAATTAAGAATAAGAAATCAAAGGACATCCTTTTGATTGGGAATAGATCAAAAGATATATACACTATTGACTTTGACAACTGCAATGATCTTAATTACTCAGTTATGTTGAATGATGAGTCAACACTGTGGCATTGTTGACTTGATCATGTTCACATGTTGAATATAAACAAGCTTGTGAAGCACGACTTAGTACGAGGCTTGCCTAATATTTCTTTTAAAAAGAAAAATCCTTGCACCTCTTGCGAACTTGGAAAACTTCATTAAACATCCTTCAAACCGAAAAACATGGTCAGCACTTCTAAGCACTTGAGTTGATCCACTTAAATCTCTTTGGACCAACCAAGTCCGAAAGTCTAAATGGGTGCAAATATTATCTTGTCATTATTGATGACTTTTCCCGATCTACTTGGGTATTGTTCTTAAGGTCTAAAGATTTAACATTTGAGGAATTTAGAAAGTTAGCCAAAAGAGTTCAAACTGAAACTGGCCTATGCATCACTAGGATTTGGAGCGATCATGGAGGAGAATTTGAAAATCAAAATTTTCAAGATTTCTGTTCCACTAATAGAATAAAATAAGAATTTTCCTTTCTAAGAGCAACTCCTCAAAATGGTGTTGTAGAAAGAAAGAATAGAACCCTCTAAGAGTGTGCCTGCATCATGTTGTGTGAGTCAAAGATACCTTGGTGTTTTTGGGTTGAGGCTATAAACATTGCTTGCTATATCCAGAATAGGGCAACCATCAGACCTATTCTTAAGAAAACACCCTTTGAACTTTATTTTGATAGGACTCGGAAGATCTCCTATTTAAAGGAATTTGGTTGTAAATGTTTTATTTTAAATACAAAAGAAAACTTAGACAAATTCGATGCAAAGAGTAAGGAAGGAATTTGCATAGGATACTCCTCTAGAGGTAAAGCCTATAAAGTTTTTAATAAGAAAAATTTGGTGGTTAAAGAAACTTTCCATGTTTCCTTTGATGAATCAGATCAACTAGAAAAAGTACTAACCAGAGATGGCGATCAATCCTTAGACGATCCCTCCAATATCCCTGAAGACACCATTTCTAGTAACCTTCCTAAAGAACTAATCTACACGAAAGACCATCCCAAAGATCTTGTGATTGGTGATGTCACGAAAGGAGTTCAAACCATATCATCTCTAAATAACCTTGCACTTAGTGTTTTTGTGCCTCAACTAGAACCCAAATCTGTGAAAGAAGCATTCGCTGATGATTGTTGATTTATTGCAATGCAAGAGGAATTGAACCAATTCGAGAGAAACAATCTTTGGGAATTAGTTCCTAAGTCAGAATCTCAATCAGTCATTGGAACAAAATGAGTTTTTAGAAATATGCTTGATGAATCAGGAAATGTTGTAAGGAAAAAAGATAGACTTGTGGCTCAAGGCTATAATCAGGAAGAATGAATCAACTTTGATGAAACCTATGCACCTGTAGGTAGACTAAAATCCATTAGAATGTTACTAGCTTTTGCTGCTCATATGGGATTCAAGTTATTCCAGATGGACATCAAAAGCGTATTTCTTAATGGATTTCTAAAAGAAGAAGACTATGTGAAACAACCTCCTGGCTTTGAAAGTTCAAAAAATCTTGATCATGTTTTCAAACTAAATAAAGCTTTATATGGACTAAAGAAAGCTCTTCGAGCTTGGTATGAAAGACTAAGAGACTATTTAATAGAAAATGACTTCAAAATTGGACTAATTGATCCAACCTTATTCATTAAAAGAAAATATAACTAACTTATTCTAATCCAAATTTATGTTTATGACATAATATTTGGTGCTACTGACGATCTTCTATGCCAAGAGTTTGCAAAGGTTATGTAGGATCAATCTAAGATGAGCTTGATGGGAGAATTGAAGTTCTTCCTTGGGTTGTAGATTGATCAACGTAAAGTTGGAATCTTCATTTTGCAAACCAAGTACATAAGGGAGATTTTTAAGAAGTTCGGAATGGACAACACAAAAGGAAAGGACACACCAATGTCTACCACTACACAACTCAAAGAAGATGAGTCAGGCAAGTGTGTAGACCAAAAGTTGTGTAGAAGTATGATAGGATCTTTGTTGTGTTTAATTGCTAGTAGACCTGATGTTCTTTTTAGTACATGTCTTTGTGCTAGATTTCAAGTAAACCCTAAGGAATCACACCATAATGCTATAAAACGAATACTTAGGTACCTTCTTAACATAATAAATCTTGGTTTGTTCTATCCCAAATTAGCCACACTTGACTTACTTTGCTACTGTGATGCTGATTATGTAGATAGTCAGACTGACTGCAAGAGCACTAGTGGAATGTGTCAATTTCTTAGAAATTCCCTAGTCTCTTAGGTCAGTAAAAAACAAAACAGTATCTCTCTATCCACAACTGAAGCTGAATACATTGATGCTTCCCTAGTATGTTTAATGATTTTGTGGATGAAGCAAACACTTAGAGATTTTGGACTAAACCTTGAAAACACTAGGATCCTCTGTGACAATACTAGTACTATAAACTTGTCCAAAAATCCTATACAACATTCTAGAACAAAACACATAAATATCAGACATCATTTCCTTAGAGATTATACACTGAAGAAGGAAATAACCTTAGAATTCATTCAGATAGAAAAACAGCTAGCTAATATTTTCACAGAACCACTAGCAAAAGATGGATTTATAACAATAAGAAGAGAGTTAGGCTTAACATGAGTAACTGAGCTTTAATTCTTGCATGTTTCTCTATCTTGTAAGCTGTTGGTCGATCAAATATTTTATTTAATTGATCAACTGCGGATTGATCAAAAATATGCATTGATTGATCGAGTTTTGAAAGTTTTGGGTGGGAAAATTCCCTCCAAAATGTTCAATTTTTGATTGACCAAAAGATTGTTTTGATCGATCAAACTCTTATTTTTGAATGACTAAAATTGAATTTGTTCGACCAAAACTTACTTTAATCGACCAAATCTGGGCAGATTTCATCTCACCGAGAATCTTGTTTACTGAATCAAATCACTTGATTTGATTACTAATCAACCCTTAATCTCTGATTTTGGACATTTATTACCTCCTAAATTATTTGCTTTACCCATTCCCTATAAAAACACTTTTTTTACCACATCCTTACATCAGCCAAAGCCACCTCCATTCAAACAAAAACTACCCAAGGCCCCACACTTCAAAACCGTGGTCCCCCCTTCCTTCATCGACTACTTCCCCCTTCCGTCGACCAAGCCCTCGTTGCCATCTTCGACCACACGTTGGTTGACCACCCATGGTCACACCTCCTCCGGCGACCTCTCCTTGTTGCTGTCACCCTTCGCTAAATGCTCTCACCACTGTCGCCCTCCTCTAGCGACCGTCAGCCATCCGCCATCCTCCTCTCGCTGCTCGAGCGGATCGATATTTGTTGATCCTTGGTATATTCCTTTCCTCCACTTATCATTTAGATTAGATCTTAATGTTTGGATCTTGTTTTGATATGATCTGTTGTTGTTCTCGTGTTTTTCTGGCTACTGTTCTTACTATTCATCCATGTTCATTTGTTTTTCGTGTTCATGCCGTTTGATCCATTTCAATATATATATTTTTTGTACTGTCTATTTTTGATCGATCAATTTTTTGTCCTTGATCGACCAAATAAAATCGTATTCAAACTCTTCTATTGTGATTATGATTGACCAAACTAATTTTGTTGATCAACCAACCTCTAATCGACCAAAAATAAAACCTGATCAACCATTTCGACTCTGAAATTGGACTTGCTTCCTGTCCACTTTTTAATCGATCAAAATTGTCTTGTTAATCGACCAAATATCAATTATGATCGATCAACTACCCCGATTTAATTGACCAACTTTTGTTTTGATCGACCAACCTATTCCTTTTGATCGACCAAAACTGTAGTAGACTAGTGATTATGACACTAAAACGCTCTTGTGCTTCCAACTTCACTCCTCGTGATGACACCTTTGGATGTTTTTCATTAATGATGAGGTGCAGTATAACTTTTCTCTCTACTTCCACCTCTCTCCTCATGTAGGTCGCCCTATCGACTTATATAACTTCGAGTGCATTTTCTTGGGTCTTAGAGATTGACTTACCTACCATAAGATAGGTCACCTCTTTGATCAGACCTTTTGTGCGAGTGCACGTGGTAGTTGCATCAAGGGCATTGACCCTATGGCGAGTCATCTATTCTATTTTAACCTTCGCAATATAGGTGAAGGTTTTGATATTCAGTTGACATCTAATGTCCACGACATTGAGGTCCTTATCAATGCCGATGTTCTCTTTTAGGTACTCGGTTTCTCATCGTCTGGTCCCACCTACTTAGAGTTGCACCATGACACCTCTTTTGAGGTCATCAAGGAGACCTTGGTGACTGAGGAATCCTTTGACTTAGGGAAACCCACCAAGTCACCCTACTTCCGTCCTCTTCCGTGGTTTCTTAACCGCATCTTTTTATGGAACTTTATGTCTAAGTCAACCTCTTTTGAAAATTGTCTGGGTCTAATGCTCATGGCCCTCTATGCCTTCATGACCAATAAGATGTTTAACTGGAATCATTTTATCGTCACCTTTATGGAGAGGAAACCTACGAGCATCTTCCCTTTTGGCACCTTTCTTTCCCGCATCTTCTTGCACTTTAGTGTCCCCATGGACATTAATCATAAGCAGCTTATTTCTCGTGTTTCCATTTTTGGAGAGCTCATCTCTCTAAAATGGAACAAGAGCATCAGCAGGCTCATCAGGATCCCCCTTAGACAGCAGATTCCTCTTCCTAGCCTCCTCCTTCCCAAGCTGGACCTTTCTCTGCTCGACCTCCTTACACTCCCTACCAACATTTCGATGCCTACTGCCCACCTCCTATGAGACCTTCTCCTTTGTTCTTTGACATGGAGTGACCTTACCTTGATAGGCAATTCTGTAGACACGGCTCAATGGGAGTATTGGACATCACTGATGACATCTCTCTAATGATGCACCGACAGAGAAAGACTAGTTAGGTCATGATGGAGCATGGCACTCATGTTTTTTCATACCTAAGCAGACAGGGTCAGCTCTTGGATTAGTTAGGAGAGTAGTAACCCTCCAGATCCAGACATGCACCTCCTCCAGCAACAATAGCACCAGCACCACCACCTTCTGAGACTACAACAACATTCTCTTCATGGCAGTAGCAACAGACCGACGCGTTAGTCCCACCGTCCCTCGGATCCATTAATGTTCAGATTTCATCAGTTTCAAGTTGCATACTTTGCTTTTCTTCCACTGCTGGACCTAGCACCAGCACCCCTCCATTTTCTCTGGACGACTTCAATGTTGATGTCAAGTTACCATAAGATATTGAGGCATTTCTAAGTTTCTTTTAGATATTCTGTGAACTATAGCTCTATCAGTAGTACTTTATATCTCTATTTTGTCTTCTAGCATGTGGTACTCTTTTATGACTCCAGTAGTTCATTTCTATTATTATTATTATTTCCCTTTGTGGCACTTTATTTCTAGAACTTTATTGTAGCTCTTTCAGCATGCTTGCTATTCAGAAATTTTATTCTATGCACTTGCCCATATTGCAATTTCTTTATTTCAAGTAGCATGCCATGAATTATATGAAATAATTAATAAGGGGGAGTAATCTACTTGCTCTTTTTGTTAATAACAAAGGGGGAGAAAAACTTATATCTTTTGTGTATCATGCATCTTTATCAATTTTTTTTCCTTATGCACATATATAGTTATTATAATTTTGTTATCATAAAAAATGAGGAAAATGTTAACACCTTTGTTTTGATATACCAAAATTATAATTTTATTAAGGAGAAACCTTTACAGATCAAATCAAATCATGATGTCCTAGTTAAGCAATAACTTGAAAAGAAGCTATAGAAGACCTCTTTTTATTTTTTTCGAGTCTAGAACTATGTGAAGAACCTCATAGAATAACAAATGATGCATTTTTAAATTCTGAAAAGTCGTATTCCTTTTAAACCTAAGTTTATACTACTATTGATCGACTAATCTTCTTTTTGATTGACCAGACATTGATTGACCAACTCTCTTAATCGATCAAAGACCTCCAACGGTCATATTTCTATTTTTATCGATCAACCCTTTTTGTTGAATCAATCAAAGGATTCCAACAGTCAAATTTTCTTTAAATTTATAAAATTGATCAAAATCCTAATTTAATCGATCAACATGGAATCGATTAAACCATTTATTTAATCGACCAAAAGTACTTTTGATAGACCAACCCCAAGTTTTGATTGAGAAAAGCCGTATTTTCAATATTTCTAAAATATGTCAAAAAACACCTATAAATAGGACCCTCGACTCCCTTTCTCAAAACACACCTTAAGAGCTTTTCAAGAACAATATACGCATATTCTATTCAGTGCTTTTGTGCCTCTACGCTAACGATTACTGCAATCCAAAGCACGGTTCCTTGCGATTTGCAAAACTCGATTTGTTCTAAACTTACTGAGGATCCATAGGAATATCTATTATATTGTCTCTATTTCTGTTGTTTTTGATCTGGGATCCAAGTTGTCTTGGAAGTCCCATTGCTGGCGTTCTTCTCTTAGTCAAGTGTAAAAGACAGGACGTCTTGTAAGAGGTTGTGCTATCTTTGTTCAAGTGGTACATTAGTGGATTGTCTTGTGTCGACTAGTCAGAGAAATTCTATGCTGAGAGGCTTAGGTAGTGTTTTTCATCCACAAGGGTTTCCAGTCTAATTCAAGTGTTATCATTTTTTTGGTCTGTGGAAATTTGAATTTTTGATCTGTGGTGAAATATTTTTATTTGATCATTAAATTAGATATTATACTATTCACCCCCCTAATGTATACTTGATCTTTTAAGCACTGCGTGCACTTAAAACCTGTGGATCCTTATACCTGATTATAACCACTTAGCACTTCCACTCAAGTTGGGTATAAATGTCGAAAATATCCAACTTGCTCAAATTCTCTTAGAACTAGTTTGTGGAGAGGCCTTTGATAAAGATGTCTACAAGTTGTTCCTTGTACTTCATATAGGGGAAATATAACTCTCCTGCATCAATTTTTTCTTTGATAAAATGGTGATGTAATTCCACATGCTTGGTGCAATCATGTAATATAGGATTGTTTGCCAAATTTGTTGTTGCTTTATTGTCACAATTTAGTCTCATGGGAAGTTGGAGAGCCATACCTATATTAGATAACATGATTTTCAATCACAACATCTTAGTGATCTCTAATGTAAAGGCCTTATGCTTTGCCTCTACACTTGACCTTGTGCACATTGATTGTTTCTTGCCTCTACAAATAATTGGATTGCTTCCCAAAAATGGAATGGCCTGTAGTTGGTCTCTCATGATGCATTCAAATAACCCAATTAGAATCAATGTATCTGTTTATGTCACTAAGTCGGTGTTTAAAAAGTGTCGCGTTGTAGTATAGCCGAAATAACGTTCAAAACAAATATAAATTTTTTACTCGAATAAGTTTCGAGGTCGAACACAGGGAGCTATATAGGATTTAGAAATCAAGATCACAATTCAAACTAAAAGAATTTGCAATAATATCAGTAGCAATGTGCAAAAAGATGGGAGTAAAATGGTGATTTAGATCACCAAATACTCCTACAATATCACCAGGGAACTCTATGTAAATGTTATGAAATGAGAGCTAAGTTCTGTCATCTGATTTGGAAATCAGGCGACTTAATTGTCTACTTCTTCTTCTTTTCTTCTTCTCTGTCTTTGCTTTCTCTGTCTTCTCCTTTCTTCTTCTTCTCTTTCTCTGCTTCAACTGTGTCCTTCTCTTCCTCTCTGCTTCTTCTTCCCTTAGCTCTTCATCTTCTTTCTCCTTTGTCTTCCTTCTGCCTTCAACCCTGTGACTCTCTTCTTCTTCTTGTCTTCTTCCTTCAGCCCTACTTTGCCTTCTGAATCCAGCTAAGTGTCGGAGCTAATCTTCTTAGAGCAAAAACCCCCCTTTCCCCCATGCAACTCTCCTCTCTCTTTCTCTCTTTCTATTTTAGTCTTGCTCTCCCAGAGCCACAGTCGGTCGGGTAATCGAACCTAGTACATACTTGGGTCCAGGCTCACTGGCATGCGGTGGTGAGCGAGGAGTGCAGGTCGGGTCGGGTTAGGCTAGGTCCGCGGGTGAGGTGTCGCGGATGAGGCCGGGTGAAGGTGAGAGGGACCTCACCCCGTGGTAACTGAGGCGAACAACTGATGGCAGTTTTTCAATTTATGTGGGAGCGCGGCTTCAGAACTACCCGATGTGGGACTATCCGCGCACCCTTTCTTTGTGTGGCCGCAGTAGAGATCTCCTTAGCAATTGCCTTAGCGATTGAGGCTCACGACTTCAATTGGAGACCTGGGACTGTGCGCGAGATTATTCCGCGCGTCTTGGGACTTCAACCTGGGCGTAGCAGCACCTGGGGTAGCCTCAAGCAAGCTTCGAGCTTGCTCACCAATGGCGGACAAGGCCTGAAACCTGAAATCAGTAGGACGGCTTCTCGACCATGTCAAAGTGCTCAGGGAGCGTCGCCGGAGCACCGCGAGGATGAAGAGGAACGGGCGTCTGCTGGTACGGCGAGACGCGAAGAAGAACAAGGAGGAGGAATCCATCGCAGGCATGGCGGACGGACGACAGCTGGACGTCAAGGAGCCTTCGGCCATGAGGGAGAGAGGAATTTGAGAGGACTCATGGCTGAATTTGAGCATGAGGAGTTCGGGAAGATCTGTGCTTCTTTAAATAGGGATCTGAGTGGCAGTTAGGGCTTAGGAAGCAAGCTTCCCAAGCTTGGAAGGTTGCCGGACTTGGGAGCTGTTAAAATACCCAAATCTCCAAGCATTCGCATGAGAGATTAGGAGGGAATCAAAGCAGATAGATGAGTTCATACTGGCGGGAATTTCTCAGAGAATCTTTCTTTAATTTTGGAGGAGATTCTCCAAGCAATCAAGGAGAAATCTCCTTTCAAAGGTGGTCGGAGTAGGTTTCCTCCGCGATAATGGTGGAGGGACCTAATTGTGAAGATGATGAAGAATCTATGGGGCTAAATGCAAGGGTTTTTAAAAGTTAGGGTAGAAATGTAATCAAACAGAACCTTTTCGCAAACTTGATCAAGGTAAACTTATCTTGGGTCCAAATTTTGGTACAAACCTAATTTTGACCTAAAGAATCCAATGGTAAAGTTGGATTTTAGTTTTGACCACGTTTGATTGTGTAATTTATGCAAAAATCTAATTTAGGGAAAATATCTATCTGAGACTCCATGTTAGGTTAAGATGGGTTCTGATGGCCAAATTGAAGGTACTAAACCCTAGAAAATATTTTTCTATGATTTTTAGAGGGTTTAAGTGAATTTTATCTTGACCAGAACCTTGGGTAATTAAGTGGACCTATTTTTAGGGTTTTAAAAAGTCATTTAATTCTTAGAACACTCACAAACCCTTTTTTGTCTAATTCAACCCACTTGTTATTTTATTACGACCATTTGACCTTTATTCAGCCCTTAAGAAAACCCGTGTTTGTACTGCATTCATGTTAAGTTGGTAAAATTGTAATTTTAACCCTAGTTTCTTGTGTTTCTCTCAAAAAGGTTATGCAATGAATTATGACCTTCAGTTGGTTATGTAGAAGCATTTATTGACTTTATTGGGTCAAAATGAGTTAGTTAGGGCTCATGATGGTGTTCCCATCAGTGTCCCTCAATACTTAGTCCAACACTTGTGGTAAAGAGAAGACCCTTCCCTGGATTTTTCTTTGAATAACAATGGATCTTGTTTACTACATTCTCATGTGCATCAATAGGAGTGTGCATGAATTGATTTACTACATTGATAGAATAAGTTATATCTAGTTTAATCAGTGTAAGATAGATCAACTTCCCTACAATCCTTTAATATTTGGATTTTTGGGACGTATTCAGTGCTTTTCTATCCTTTAGATGAAGCCAATGGTTCTTTTCAGTGGGAGTGTGTGTAGGTCTACAAGTAAACTTTCTTGTCTCCTTTAGCCAGTTAAGTGCATACTTCCTTTGGCACAGGAAGAGATTGTCATGAGATCGAGAAATTTCGATGCCCAGAATCTTTAACCTCAAATTCCTTTGGCAGCTTTGCCTTCAATCTCAAGATCTCATAGCCATCGTTACCTGTGATGATCATGTCATCAACATAAACAAGCAGAAGTGTCACACTTGTAATGTTGCATTTCACAAAGAGAGTATGATCTCTGTTATCTTATTCATATCTCTGTCTTTGCATTGCAACTTGAAGCCACTCAAACTAAGCCCTTGGTGACTGCTTCGATGTAAATAAAGATTTTCTTTTCTAAGTTGTCAACACTTTCCTTTCTGCTTGTAACTTGGAAGCATATACATGTACTTTCTTCCTTGAGATCCCTATTTAAGAAAGCATTCTTTATATCTAATTAATGTAAATGCCAATCAAGTTGAATTGCAAGGGTTAAAACAATCTACACATAGTTCATCTTTACCACTAGAGCAAATGTTTTAGAGTACTTTATTCCATATTTTTACGTAAAGTCTTTTGCTACCAATCTCGCCTTATGTCTGTCCACCTAGCCAACTACTTTGTACTTTATTGTGTACACCCATTTTGACCCCACAAAATTCTTGTCGTTAAGTGTATCAACAATCTCTCATGCGTGATTTTTTTCAATGCCCTCATTTCTTTGTTTATGGCTTCCACCCACGTCGGTCTAATTGAGCCTCTGCTACATTCCTAGGAACAATAGATGAAGCAAGTGATGATAAAAGACATTTATAAGTGGAACTTAGATTAGAAAGGTTTACGCATCTACATATAACGTAGTAAGGACATTTGGTGCATCTACTTGTCTTCCTTGTGTCTCTACTCTTTCCTATTAGATATGCTCTCCTCAAGTAGATGAACACCTGTCTCATTTTTCCCATCAAGGATTTGATATGTTATTTCCTCAGAATCATTATTTCCTGCATTCACATCTCTGGGATCATTAGTGGCAAAAATAGGGATAGGGATGACGATCAAACATTAAATTGATTATGTAGATGTGCTTGGATTTGGTGCTAGGAAGGAAGATGTGATGGGATTGGTCTTTTTGATCTCAACATTTCCACTATAATTATCTCCTCTTCACTCCTACTCTCTCCCAAAAGAGGACGTTTGATCAAATAGCTATCATCTTCAAAAAATGTCACATCCTTGGTAACATACTTCTTTCCTTTAATAGGATCAAAACACTTGTATCCTTTTTGAATTGCTGAGTAACCAATAAAAACTCCTTGGATAGCTTGAAGATCAAATTTGTCATGAGAAGGAGCATGATTATGAATAAAACATAAACATCCAAAGATGCATGACTCCAAGAAAACAAATCTTTATGTAGCATGAGAATAGAACAAAGAGTCATTCCTCCAAGTAGACAAGAAGGCATTTTGCTAGTAAAAAAGGCACTTGTCATAATAGCATCCCCCAATATTGTTTTGGAACATTCTTTTGCAACAATAATGCCCTCATCATATGACAGTGTTTCTTCCTTTCAATGACACGATTTTGTTGAGGTGTATAGCTACATAAGGTCCCATGAATAATACCTTTATAAAAATCGCTGTAAAGAGTTAACCAAATATTCCTTGGCATTATTTGAATGAAATACTTTCACACATGTATCAAAACTGATTCTCCATATTTACAAAGGACTACGCCACAAGAGGAAGTTCAGACTTGTTTTTAATAAATACATGAAAACATATCGTGACCAATCATTTACAAAGCTCAAACCATCCACGGTTTTAACTTTGGTAGGTTTCTGGACGTCGGAATGAAGTAAAGAAAAAGGACAATCATGCCTATTATTCAAAGATGGACAAGAAACACAAGGTTGTTTAGCTAAATGACAAATGTTGCACTTTAAAGAGTACGCGCTCATTGGAAGAAACAACAATGAAAATAGTTTCGTTAGACTAAAAAAGTTGATGTGACCAAACAAATGATGCCACTTGTAAAGCTATTTTAATCCTCTTGCTTTCTTTCCTCAGGCAGTCATCATGATAACAAAAGTAGTTGCAATTCTGGTTGGAAGCTTTTATAGTTCGTTAGATATCAAATCAATCCCAATCTTCCTCCCTCTATCATCGGAGCACAACAATCATCATACAAAAATAGTTGGCAATGCAAACTTTTGGAAATTTTATTGACTAAGACTAGATTTAAAGGACAGATAGGAAAATGTAAAGCACCGACAAATATAAATCTATCTAAAAAAAGAGATGGATCCTTTTCTTGTCACATTGACACTAGTTCCATTTGTCACTACACGTAGCCCCTACCCAAGCCAAGTTTATAGTGATAGAAAAACTTCCTTGACAAACATCTCTTGGTTGCAACAGCTTGATTGAGAAACTTTTAACTCTGATGGTCATTCCTTCGTAGTGATAGCCTTGACAAACATCTCTTGGAGTTCTTGGATTTGATCTACAATGGGACCTTTCAATGAGAGACTTGAATTCTCTTTAGGATTTTAGCAAGTTGTTTTCCTTTGGTCTATCCCTTACTAGAAGGCGTTGATGACATCTTTCTTTTATCTGGTTTCTTCTCTAGATGAAGATCCTAGAAAAAATCACTAGTGGGGCCTAGCTTTTGGCAATGAAAGCACTTGCACACACCTTTCTTAAAGGGACCCTTTGTGTCATTTGCATTGCGAGAAACCAAGTTAGAGTGCTCAAAGTTTCTACTTTTTTCATCACCTCCTTAGGGTTTGTTATTCACGACACAACATCGCTCCTCTGCCTCAAACTGACAATAGATCTCTTTATTGCTCGAAATCTTCCTAGAGTTAAGGATGTGACTATGAACACCTTTAAACTTTGGGTTGAGCCCTCCATGAAAGGTATATGTTCTACTCTTCCATTCCTACTTCTAGTGCATCCATTGGTCATCAATGCATTTCTACATCTCCCAAATATAATACTCAAGGTCTTCTCTATTAGACTTGAGAGCCCAATAATATGTTGCTCCTAACATGCTATCCTGAGACAACTTGTTGATTTCTCAGGTGATATGATAAATGGGGACTTCTTTCTACTTTTTTCTATACATCCCTTTAAGGATCACCTATTGAGCGATTGTTTTTCATGTAATCAAGGATCGAATGTTTGGAGACATAGAATTCACAATCCATGACTTCACATGGTTTTCCTTAACAAACCATTTCTCCTAGGTTTTATTTGATTGATCATGCTTGGTTTTAGAACCATTGATGTAACTCATTCCCCCTTACTTGCAATACCCATATCTTGGCTGCAACGGCCCACATAAGATAGTTGTCTTGAGTTAATTTCATATAAGTTAACTGGACAGTGACCATATCCTTATCAACATTATCATCATAAATAACCAAATCAAGCAATAAACCAATTTGGAAGCAAAAGAGATGATGCACTTGCATATTTGATTGGTTAGGAACACCCTTGATAGGGTAGCCAGACCCTTGAAATCTAGACTACATAGGTCCAACTGTTTGTTTAGAACTAAGGAATCAAGTGGCAATGTAGCCAATTGTTGGACTTGATCAATTGGACCTACTATGTTCCTTCCCCTTTTGTGATTTTCTGAATCCTACCAATCAGAAGGCTATCCAACTAGTTTGTAGTGATCTTGATCTGGAGGTGGTGAGAATTGATTCAAGGGTGGTGAGAAAGGTCCTCCCATGACCTCCCTTGATTACGAGTAGCCACGAATCACAATGAGCACTACAGTTGCCTAAATAGCATATTGAAGCCTCAATGCAAAGCAAAGGCTCCTATGTGCACCAAATTTTCATGATCTCTCAATGCACATACTGATGTGGAGAATTCTCTTCTCAAAGCAAGAATTCCTCAATTAGAGACTTTGATACCATGTAGAAAATGAACAATCAGAAGAATTAAGAAAATGATGCACAATTTATGTGGAAGCCCTCTTTGATGGGAGGTAAAAACCCAAGGGAATAGTAACCCTAATCTCCTTGCACTTGGAGGCTAGGGTTTCTTTATTGAAAAACCAAAGGGTAGTAGGTGTTAACATTTTATTGTAAAGAGTTGTACAGATACATCTTGTGGATCCATATACTTATTGGATGAACAATTTGTCTAAGGCATCGGGAAGTGTGAAATCGATCCTTTAAAACTTTGATTTGAGAAACGGTTAGATGCTCAAAAAATTGAATAACAAGGATCAAACTAAACAACCTAAATGGGAACCACATGGGAATAACTATTTTCTTTTTGTTTTAGGATCCTCATGTGTATCGTGTATGTACCTTATAGGTGGTGTAGCACAGCACCCCACGTGTTGTGCCTCTTACCATAAGTCCTGACGTGGTGAGACCTCCTTCTTCTCGACAAGCGGATGAAGCCCTTGGCATTGAGAAAACCCAAACTTGTGCGTACCACGAATCTTTTGCACATACCAATGTGATCCTTTCCTCGAACCTCTATAGAGGCAACCGAAACTCATGTCCCATATAGTCTAGGCATACAGCCAAGTTATTAGATGCTGAGTGTCTTCTTTGGATGTTTGATGAAAGTGTCAGACTTCCAGTTTCTAAAGGAGGAGATTGTTGTTGGACGTTTGAAGCCCTTCTTGGACTTTTTGCATAAGGTCTGGACGTCTTGCCAAAGGAGGAGGAGAGGGGGGTAACTCTCTCTTTTGTGTGGACTTATGTTGTACGCACACACATTGGTTAGAATTTACTAACCTTGCCTATGGGAGATATATATAGGGAATCACCCTAATTCGAATACGATGGGGACTATTGGATCAAATCCAATCATTGGAAACTATTCCTACTTGATTATTTATAAATTAGCCCTTCCATTGATTTAGTCAATTGGGTTTTAATACCCAAATTGCACTTAATTTCTATCTAAACCCTTTTGGATTAAGATCAAACCTTTTTGATCTAATTAAATGCCAAGTCAAATACTATTTAATTTTTAAAATAATATTTGATTTCTCTATAAGTAGGAATCTAATGAAATCGTTATTGGTTTCATCACGCCAATAATGAAGTGTTTGGGATTCGTAATTTATGACACTACGCCTCCCTTGCGTATTTTGAATAGCCACGACTCCATATTGGAAGACTTTATGTAACCTTCAGGTTGAATTCCCAAATCTACTGTCCTTCCTACTAAGGGTTACAAATGTTCATCTTTGTAAGTTTACAATAGAGGAGGGTGAATAGTGTGGAAAATAAAATTGATAACAATTGTGAAAAATAAAATCAATCCTACAAGATCAATTATCACAATAAGACAAATATTTTTAGGTGGAAACCCAACTTGGGTAAAAACCATCACATAAGCCTTTTGACTTAAGATTTTCCGATCTACCTAGTAGATCAAGTCCACTAACGTATCACTTAAATGGGAGTGATACAACCTTAATTACAACCACTCTTCATTGACTCGAGGGTAGTGTACCTCAAAACCTTCTTCTCCATGAAAAGTATTTTGTCTTATAAGAAGATGAGAATTTGCAACGCGAATATCCAACTGAAATACAATTAAACAACACCTATAGAGCCACAAAATATAAGTGTAAACTTAGATCCTATAGGTTTAAGGATTTTCCCTGAGTTGGAAGTAGATGGGCGTGATAGTGTAGTGTTTCGGTGCTCTCAGATACAAAGTGTAGAGTTTGGAGAGCGATGACTAATTTTCTTCTCTTTTTTTATCCTCTCACAACGAGTATAATGGTGGAAGGAATTGATTCTTTGGTGTATCTAACAAAGGAGAGGCTCTTGACTATTTATAGAGGGATAAGGAAGGTTAAAAAAGGCTTTGGAGAGGCTTCCTAGCCATTGGAACCAAATCCAAGAAGATTTGGCCAAAATCTAATTGACAACAAACCAATAATTACATCTGACAAGATAATTGGATATTTGATAAATTGGTTAGACATCTAGTAAGGGTGTATCAGACATCTAATTCTAGAAGGTGGTCTTCCTGGAATTAGATTGGATCTTGTGCAGGGTTCTTGTATCAAAAGATCGGTTGTCTGATATTGACAACAAACCAATAATTACATCTGACAAGATAATTGGATATTTGATAAATTGGTTAGACATCTAGTAAGGGTGTATCAGACATCTAATTCTAGAAGGTGGTCTTCCTGGAATTAGATTGGATCTTGTGCAGGGTTCTTGTATCAAAAGATCGGTTGTCTGATATTGATATATAAGACACCTGACAACATGATAATATGAAGATGTCTAATATTGGGATATGTGGTTCCGAGAATGCTTCCTGATGGGTTAGATCTTCTACAGAGTTCTTGTTCCTAAATGTTAAACGACTATAGGATGTCTGGTGAACCTATTGCATGTCTGATAATAATGATAACCCCCAAGAATTGATTTCTTGAGAATCTAATAATCAAGGTTACTCTAACAAATTAGGATTTGGGTCATTTAACGTTCTTATAAAAAAAAATAGTTTAATGTTTATTTTTGGACATCTGACAATGCCTCTAGACTCTTGAAAAAATTAATAAAGTAATCCTTAAGTGACTTGAGAAGACTATGTTTTGACATAACTTGATTTTGGCTAGGATGAAGACTAGCAATCCATTATTGGATGTCTGAGACCAAGTTCAGACGTCTCTTGAGGACACGTCTCTTGAGGACCCTGGATGTCTAGGGAATACGATGGATGTCTAATATGTTGAAGGTAGTACGTGTAAAGGCAAGCTATTTGGACAGTGGACATCTAATCCTAGTATCAGATGACTTAGAAAGAAATATTAGACAACTGATAAATGTGTTAGACATCTGATGAGGTAATCTTTCAACTGTTTTAGTTTTCTAACTTAATTCTAGGTTTTACGTAAGTGTCCTAAGGTTAGGTAAGTGTGTCTAGGACCTAGGATATTACATTTTGGGCTCTTTCACATGAATCTAAGCAACAAAAATACATTGAATAAAATAATAATAAACTATCCTATTTTTCATTCTTCTTTGATCTTCAAGTCCTTAGCTCCAAGCTTTGATTTCAAAGCTCCAACTCCATTCTCCTTGATGCTTTTGCTTTCCATGAAGCTCCTCCATTCCTCGATGGATTTGAGCTTGAAATCCTTCACACTTGTTTCTATTTGCATTTAACCTGAAATCTTAGTCTCAAATGCAAACATCAAATAACAGGTGTTTTATTATCATCAAAATCAATGATCGTGGTGCAGTTGCACTAACAATATTCTCCTTGTATCATTGGGACGAGAACAAGGACCAGCTCCCTTTTAAAAGAACTATCATCTTCTCTTTCGTGTATGGGTTTGATTATGACTCGTATGACCATGCATGGAATTTCATACATCCTAATCTATGTAGAGTGAGTGTGATGACCCATGATCTGCCAACTGACGAAACTCGAGTCATGAAGTGCTAATATTAAGCAATAAACAAAATACAGGATTGCAGTCACCCAACATATAGTCATAGAAGATCAATGGCCAAACATTCGTTCATAATATATTAAATAAAATAAAGTGCTGACAATCATAATAAAATCCACCACAAAATAAAAAAGTAAACTAAGTGCTAAGGTACTAGTATAATCATGAAAAAGGTTGGAAACAGAAAGAATCTTACAAACGGAACAAAAACTAGGTGAGCAATGTGCTTAGTACAAATTGTCTTCTACAGCAAAGCTTAGTCTTGTAGTAGAAAGACCAACAACAGTCACTATGCCACTAGAATGGGAGAGGAAGCGAGTAGACTCATGACGGGTTTGGAGGCGTTCAAACTAAGAGAAGGGCTGGATAGGTTTGAATGGAAGAAAGGGGTGTACGCACCAAGCAAAACCTATGAGATTTTATGTGATTTGCAAGGTGAGGAGGATGCCCATCGATGTATATGCTCTCGGATTTGGAAGCTGAAGATTCCTTTAAAGGTGTAAATTTTTTTGTGGATATCCAGGAGGGATGGATTGGTTACGAGTGCTTATAGGAGGAGAACTCTGGGGGCTAATGCAGTCTAGTGTCCACTGTGTGGCTATGAGGAGGATGATGCTAGACACCTATTGAATGCATGCTTGGTGACCATTGAGGTTTGGAGTAGATTTTGCCATTTTTCTCTACGTATGTGGGAGATATTGTCGTCTGGCTTCTTGTTATCAACAAGCCACGTGTGTATATGGCTATTGTTTTTTGGGCTATGTGGAAGGCTAGAAATGATGCCATATTTAATGGTGCCAATGTGTGGGTTGAGAATATTTGTGGGGATGTAGCGTCGAGTGCCAAGATGTGGCTGGATAATTTGTAATTCGTCATTTAATTGAATAAATATGGACAACTACTGTAAACAGTAGTGGTCATTTCTCTTTGTCAAAAAAAAAAAAAAGTCGCTACACCTGGTTGCTTAGCAACACCTGAGTATGGAACCCAAAAAATATGTCAGTAAAAACTGAGTAAAGTAGAAACAACAAGGTACAAAATAGTAACAACTAGAGCAAAAGAAGGGGTACTGTCTCATAAGTTAATCATTTTATTAATCATCACATTATTCTGTTCAATTTATACATTAAGCCCAACTTATTACAGTCCAAATCCCATTAATCAACACCTTGAGGCATGAGGCGATTTCGTGTGACTTCTTGAGGTGCAAGACTGGTATAAGTCATCTTCTTAACCAATAAGGCAGCTTATACCTATCGAGTCACCACGATTCGTCACCTTGGGGTCATTGCGAAAGGGTGGCGACTACATCGTATGACGTGAACGCATGCAAGCACTATGCACGTTGAACCATACAAAACCAATGTCCCATCCACTGATCGAGAAAAGAACCAACTCCAAAACTCTCGAGCCCTACATCCTGCTTTTCCAGTTGGCCACTAACCTTAACTAAAGAGTCATAAGGAGACTAGCAACTCCTTAAACCAGCCCAAAATTGGTCCAAAGGACCAAAGCTACAGCCAAAATTCGACGAGCATCTGGGCTAACACTGGTTATCCAACCTTTCAATCCCAACAAATCCGTCATTATAATTCTGAATTTTAATCTCGAACAATCAATTTTGCAAGTTCCACAAGTTAGTATTGATCAACACCTTGATTCAAGCTCAATAAATTAGCAAGTAAAACTCAATTAATTATTCTAGTTTTAGTATCAAAACCCCCATTATTTCAGTGCAAAAAATAAGGTTTAACTGGTGATGAGCCCATATTTGTGGGCTATTTAGTTACTTAAGTGCCTAGGAAATAGATTGATATTAGTGTATACACAACATGTATTAAGATATAAATAAGTTAGTTTATCTATATTTGCTTGTATGCATTACATATATAAATTATTTAGCATGCATCAGAATTATATGCATTAGTCTTTAGGTTACAATTATATGCATTAACATTTTATTGAGGATTTGAACATAAATAAACCAATCTTTTTATTATTATTCATTTTCTCTTCTCTGCAAGAATTTGCCGCTCTAATGCCACCAGCTGCCCGCACTAATACTTGCATTCAAGGACGAGCGGAGAATGTGGATCTACTCCCGTCTCCCCATTCAAATCCATGCAGACAGCTACAAGAGAGGTGGAGCTACCGTCATGCTGGAGGAGGCCACCACCCCTTTCCTCACTGCACAGAGAACCTAGTTACTCATCTGCTCCTCACCACCGGCCTCAACTGTAGCAGCGTGACTCCACCATCGTGGGCGTGTGGTGTGACTGCCCACGCCGCCAATTAGAGTCCCTGCATCACCGTGCTTCTTCTTCATCAGCTCCTTAACCACCAGCACCATCCCTGCGCACGTCCCTCTCCACGCGCAGGCACCTCCTGCAGCATAGCCCTCATGCCCTCCAACCGCGCCGCACTGCGTGCGCGCATCCCCCTGTGTGCCTCTTCACCTCTAGCCCGCGCGACTGCCCTCCAGCACCCGCTAGTGCGCAGGCGCTCGCCCTCTAGCTACTCCGCCCGCGCGTAGAGTGCGCCCCACTTCCAGCCTGCGCGTGCCTCCCCTCGGCTAGTGTCACCTCCTACAGCATGCACCCTGCACGCGCCTCCCCTCATTGCGTCTCCGCCAACGTGTAGTAGCTCCAGCTCATGCAGCAGGCACGAGCATTCAACTGACCGCCAAGCACCACTCCGACCTCCTCTTACCGGCCACCTCTGACCACGCCGTGTCCTGCCGCCACCATCAAAAGAAGTGGCGTGGCTCCTTCTACCTCCGACGAGAAGCTCCTCTCCGACCTCTACCTCCTCCGTGCGTGGAGGAGCTCAAAGCAACCTCCCCTGTTTTTGCATAGTAAAGCCTTGTATTTGTTTTTACATTGCAATGCCATTGTGGATTCAATAAATTTTAGGTTATTGTTATTATAATGGTAGTCATTTTATAAAGAAGGCCCTCCTCTTTTGCATTATTATTATTTCAGCACATCATGTCATAGATTAACCTAATCAAAAAGGGATTTTAACTTGATTTTTTTTGGAGGAAATAAATAGTGAACATTTGTCTATAACCTGTGAGAGTTTAAATAAGCTATTGCTTCCCTGTGGATACGACCCGCTCTTTTGAGTGGTTTATTTAATTGTTTTGTTAAGGTATTTTCCACCACTTTAATACTAAAATAACAAATCATCTTAATCATATTATTCGAAAGCGAAAATTGTCTTACCAAATGGCACCGTTGCCGGGGAGGCAACTGGCTTAATTAAATCGTATTCACTTATTCATTCACATTGATTTAAATTTTGAATCATATTTAACTCTGGATTTTTTTTTATTATTTTGGTGCGAGTGCAACGATCTGTGACACATTCTACGACTCGCCATCACACCAACCATCGTGAGAGGCGACCCTTGACGTTGCCAGAGGAAAAATTGTTCGAGCCACCCTGCAAGGAACCGGATTGCCCGGAGGGGAAGGACGAAAACGTAACGATCGTCTCCGTACATTTAGTTGCTGATTTGATTAGAGTTGGATTAAGGCTTTAAAACTTAATTTTCATTGCACATTTGGTTTGAGACCCTTGTTTTGGGGTACATTTTTAGGGTTTTGTTCCCCAATTTTGTTTGAGGCCCATGTTGGGTGGATAATTTTCGAGAGCCTATTCCCTTTTCTTTAGATCTAGGTTTTTATTTTATTTTATAATTGTTTATCATTTTCTTTGCTTGTGCATAAGTAGCTAAACAAAAAAAAAAGAAACGAGCTGCTTGCTAGAAGTTGCCTGCCTTAGGACAACCATTTAGGTGTGAATGAGCAACCTCTAAATTTATTTTGTTTGCATTTACATGCATCTTACATTGTTGATTGCGGGAGGAAAGGTACATCCTGTTTTTTTGCATTCTATATTGTTCACGCATGTGCATTTGGATTTAATTGCATGATCACCTAATTGAATTTAAAAGATCTAGCAAGTGGTCACATATTTTCTTAAAAAAGGACTTTAAGTTAAGGAGGAACACTAAAAACCAAGGACTTGAATTGAGACATCATGCTGCGATTCAAAATTCAAAACTTAAAATTTTATGGTGTATGCACACTTATATCTCTTGCACCACAACACGCATTTAGAGTCTCCTAGGTCTTGGAACTAGGACAAGAGCCCTCCTACCGCTGGATTCTGAAGTGTTCGGAACTTGAGATCAAAGGTTTTGTAAATCCAAAGAGGGGGATACCCTGTCACGGATTTTTAGGGGTAGTTAAGAAGCACCACGAAAGCACAGCTTCAAAGGAAGGATTAGGTCAACTTGCATCCCTTGATCTTCCATCTTTGGAGTTGCTCTACCATTTGAGATTTAGGAAAGAACACCTAAGCTCCAACTAGGTCTTTTTAGGCATTTCAAAGGTCAATAATAGGCACGTAATTGATTGGGTAACTTGCTTTGTCACCTAGAATTTGAACTAAAGTCAAAAGCCTAAATTTGTAAAGACCAAACAAGTCCTTTTGAATTGTGTTTGTAGTGCATGCTTGGTAGGTGATCTCTTAGGAGACAACTTGTGTTTGATCCTGAACCTGAAAGAATCTTAAGAAGGAACCTCCCAAGGGAAGAAATGGCTGGTCAAAGGAGCCTTAAGGAATATTTCATTCCAACTAATCAAGCTAGCCCTGCACTACATAAACCTGGAGGGGACAATCCTTATGAGATCAAAAGCAGTACCATATCCTTGCTGCCCTCCTTTTATAGTATTGCTAAGGAAGACCCTTACAGGCATATAGAGGAATTCACCGAGGTCTGTTCCACGGTGAAGCTGTAAGGTGTTACTGATGACGTTCAAATGTGGATCCTCTTTCCTTTCTCCCTTAAGGACAAAGCCAAGTATTGGTATCATACCCTTGATGATATTAACACTTGGGATGCCCTGAAGGAGTTTTTGAAGAAGTACTTCCCCATGACCTAAACAAATCACTTTAGGAGGAAAATTATGAGTTTTGTTCAAAAGGATGGGAAAGCTTTCCATGATGCGTGGGAGCGCTTTAATGACTTGTTGAGACTTTGCCCACATCACCAGGTGCCTAAGTGGCAACTGGTTGAAAGGTTCTACACCAGACTTAATGACTCACACAGGCAGACTGTGGATGGTACCTGTGTAGGAACCTTTTTATCTAAGACTGAGGATGAAGCTTAGAACCTTTTTGATACTTTGAGTGAGAATTCTATTCACTTGAATTTTGCCTACATTGATAGAAAACCCACACTCATGCAAAGAAAGTTGGAGGCGAATGAGGCAAGGGACACCCAGAATTTAGCCTATCAGATTCAATTGTTGAATCAAAACATGGAAAGGCTTATGTCGAGCCTAGGCCAATTCGTATCTAACACCTCCACATCCCAAGCTTCTGAATGCTCCATTTGCCAAGGCAATAAACATGCCACTGTGGATTGCCACTTGGCCTCCCAATTCCCTGAGCTTGTACAGGCGGATCTGAATGCCGCTTAAGGATTTTGTCCTAGACCTCGTAATGACCCTTTTCCCAACACTTATAATGAAGGATGGAGGAACCACCCAAACTTTTCATGGAGACAAGGAAATTTCTCAAATTCAGGGAATTATAAACCACAATCCTTTCAAAACCATCAAATGAACCAACCTCAAACCTTTGTCCAACCTAAGACCTCTGAGATGGATGAATTGAAGGCAATGTTGAGAACTATGCAAGAAAGTCAAAGTTCCATCATCCAATCTCATGCCAAGGCTATATATGAAATGAAATCGCAGATAAGACACCTTGTTGAGGCTGTTAGACAGAGGGAAACTGGGAAGCTTCCTAGTGTTGTTGAGGAGAATCCTAAAGGAAAAGGGATTGTCTTTAGGGAGTAGGCTTAGGCGATACTCTTCTGAGGAGTAGGAAAGAAATTTCCAAACTTGATGCTCCTATAGTCTCACCCTCTGAAAAACCATCCACCCCGACTTTCACCCTTACCAGAGAGGACTTGCCCAAATCTCCTCTGCTTGAAATCACCTCACCAGAAGAAGTTGTCCCCGTTCCACCCCTTACTCGACATGACAACCCTTCCACCCAGAGATCGAGAGTGCCCTTTCTAGAGCGCTTATCCACCTCTGGGCAGACTTCTGCTGGCTCATCTGGAGCCAAAGATAAGATGGATGAGATCATGGAAACTTTCAAGCAAGTGCAGATCAACCTGCCTTTGCTTGAAGCTATTAGGAAGATTCCATCTTATGCCCGCTTCTTAAAGGACCTGTGCACAAAAAAGCAGCAATCTAGGAAACAAGTCTAATCAAAAGTTGTCCTGCCTGATTCTGTTAGCTCAATTGTTCAACATGGTACACCCTTGAAACTTAAGGACCTAGGAGCCCCGTACATCTCAATGGTTATTGGTGACTTATAGATTGATGAGGCTCTACTTGATCTGGGTGCGAGGGTGAACATCCTTCCGAGCTATGTGTATGAACAGCTTGGGGGAGGCATTCTGAAGCCTAGCCCGGTAATCCTCCAAGTTGCTGATCGATCACTTAAGACACCGCGGGGAATTTTGGAAGATGTCCTCGTGAGAGTGGAGGATTTCTTCTTCACCGTAGACTTCCTAGTTTTGGACACTGACCCTACCAACAAGCCAACTAAACCCTCCATCATTTTGGGTCGTCCCTTCCTTACATCTTCTCATGCTTCAATCAATTGCAATACTAGGGCATTGAAAATGGGCTTTGGGAACAGGAAAATCAGGCTTAATGTGTTTGATGCTTATAAACAAGTCGGGCTTGGGGATTGTTCTCAAGTTGAGGTGATAGATGACTTGATTGAAGAGACAACTCCTGCAATGTTATGTGATGATGCCCTTTAGCATGTTATGCTAAATGAGCATTCCTATCTCTTGGAGGAATGTGAAGGAGATATACTAGAACTTGAGGAGTTGCTGGGTGTTTCTGCTGAGTATCTTTCCCTATCATCTCTGCCTAAGGTAGATCTGCTACCTGAGATGGGGACATCTATTATGAAACCCTCAACCATACAAGCCCCCGACCTTGAGTTGAAACCCCTCCCTGACACTCTCAAGTACATCTTCTTGGGTGCCAATGATATGCTTCCCGTTATCATTTCGGCTGTGCTATCTGAGGCACAGGAGGGAGCCCTGATTGAATGCTTGTCTAGGCACAAGGAAGCTATTGCTTGGAGCATTGCTAACATTAAGGGTATAGACTCTACACTCTACATGCACCACATTTATACTGATGATTCCATCAAGCCATTTAGGGACATGTAGAGACGTCTGAATCCTAATATGAGGGAGGTGGTTAAAAAGGAAATCCTAAAGTGGTTGGACGTTGGGATCATATATCCCATTGCAGATAGTAACTAGGTAAGTCCTATTCATGTGGTGCCAAAGAAGGTAGGCTTTATTGTGGAATTTAATGACCAAGGTGAACAAGTTGTGACTAAACCCTCAACTGGATGGAGGGTCTGTATTGATTACCGCAAGCTGAACACCACTACCCAGAAGGATCACTTTCCCTTGCCCTTTATTGATCAAATTCTCGAGAAATTGGCGGGGGATAATTTCTATTGCTTTCTTGATGGATATTCTGGTACAACCAGGTTGCAGTCTTCCCTGATGACTAGGAGAAGACGACGTTCATGAGTCCTTACAGTACCTTTGCATTCAAACATATGCCATTTGGATTATGTAATGCCCTTGCAACCTTCCAGCGGTGTATGATGTCCATTTTTTCAGACATGATTGACAAGTGCGTTGAAGTGTTTATGGATGATTTCTCCATTTATGGCTTGTCTTTCGACCATTGTCTCCTGCACCTGCAGAATGTGTTGAAGCAATGTAAGGAGACTGGTTTAGTCTTCAACTGGGAGAAAAACCACGTCATGGTACAGAATGGAATTGTACTTGGGCATGTTGTGTCTGAGCGAGGCTTGGAAGTACATAAAGACAAGATCGATTCTATTTCTAAAGTCCCATTACCCACAAATGTCAAACAGATGAGATCCTTTCTAGGCCATGCCGCCTTTTATAGGCGCTTTATTAAAAATTTCAGTAAAATTTCTGGGCCACTTTGTGACCTATTGGCAAATGGATCTTCCTTCAATTTTGATTCAACGTGTGCCGAGGCCTTTCAAACTCTGAAGGAGGCCATGATCTCTGTGCCTATTCTCCGTGCTCCTGATTGGACACCCCCATTTGAGTTAATGTGTGATACTTCGGATTATGCAGTGGGAGCAGTCCTCGGACAAAGGGTTGAGGGAAGACCTCATGTGCTACATTATGCCAGCAAGACTTTAACCAAACCATAGCAAAACTACACCGTCACTGAAAAAGAATTACTTGCTGTAGTTTTTTCTCTGGAGAAGTTTAGGTCTTATCTTCTTGGGTCTAAGGTGGTTATTTTCACTGATCATGCGGCAGTGAAACATCTCATTGCTAAGAAAGATTCTAAGCCACATCTGATTAGGTGGATCCTACTCCTTCAAGAATTTGACTAGGAGATACGTGAAAAGAAAGGAGTAGAAAATGTTGTGGCTGACCACCTGTCTCGCCTTCCACTTAATGACTCTCTATTTGGAGACATTCGCGAGACATTTCTTGATGAAACCCTTATGGTGGTAACACCAACTTCACCTTGGTATGCTGATACCGTAAATTATTTGGTCACTGGAGAAACTCCTGGTTCTTGGGATGAGAAAAAAAGAAAGAGATTCATTTCCCAAGCTAGATACTTTCATTTGGAAGAGCCTGAATTATTTAGAATTGGACAAGACCAATGTCAAGACCCGAGTCATTAAGCCTTTTTTAAGACATCTGTACTTTAGGTTAGACCTCTGGTAAGACGTCAGGACTGAGGATCAGATGTCCTGCAAGATGTTTGGACCCATTCCCAGACATCTGAAAATCAAAATTTTCGTGTACATCCTCGCATCTGCGCGCATGCTGCGTGCAGACAGTACGCGACCTTATTTTCTTCTCCTCTCTCCTCTCGCCGACGCAAACCCTAACCCAGCACCTTATTTAAACCCCCCTCCTCTCCCTCGTTCACCCCACTTCCAGCCACCCTTCTACTTCCTCCAGCAAGAGCAGCTAGAGCAGTGAGCGGTGAGCGTGAGCAGTGTGGGAGGAGAGGAGGAGCAGCGAGGGGAAGAGAGGAGAGCAAGCGTGCGAGCTCGTGTGGGAGCTCGCCGGAGAGCTCACGGCCGGTTGGCATGTGTGCGAGGCGGAGAGGTGCGTTAGGGAGGTCCTCTCCGACACTACTGCAGTCAGAGCAGCAGGCGAGCGGGCGCGGCGCGGCTACGCGCGGCGCGAGAAGGCGAAGGCAGGTTTTGATTCTAGGATTTCCCCAGAATCAGACGTCTGGATCGACGTCCAGACGACGTAGATGACATCTGGAGGAGGTCCCAGACGACTGAGAGGTAGGTTTCGCGATGTACACCTTCTTTGTGGATACGACCATGTAGGTTGTTCCACCGAGGCACTGTTTCATGCCATATTGAGGAGATTTTCGTTGACGCGTGCATAATTCGCTTCGGGAAGGCACGGGACACGTCCTCCCACGCAGTTCAGACGTCTGGGCGAGGCACCAGACGACGAGAAGCGTTTCCAGACGTCCGGAGAGGTGGCTGGACATCTGGAACTGGGTCCAGACGGTCCAGCAGAGTTCCTAGACGTCTAAGGAGTGGCACAGGAGTTGAGGTATGGTTCTGGACTCTTATAAGACGTCTGGAAGGTGTTCTAGACGTCTAATGTGAACCAGAATTGATGTTTTTGACCCGTTTAGGGTCCATTTGGGGTTCGATTTCCACAATTAAGATACCGTTGTTTCCCGTATGTCTTCCTCTACTTGTTGGAGTACTTTCTATGCGGTTCTGAGTAGTCTCTTGTGATTGATCCTTGTGATAGGACCTCATTTCGTTGCGGGTTTGGGGTTTGCTGAGGGACGTGGACCTGCCGATCAAGCCTCCACTACTCTTGGGTTTACTGCTAGAGTGGCTTCCCCTAGTTTAATTACAAACCTAAATGCATATGTGGAATGAATGTTAGATCCTAGGGTATGGCATGAATCCTAGGACTAGAAACACTGGAATATTTGTATTGAATGTATGGATTGCAGCCTTGGATGAGTAGATAGAATAATGAAAATTGCCTGTAAATGAATAACAGCTGCTTGTGAAATGTAAAGTACTTGTGTTAGCAAACTGTTGCATGTAAATTCCTGTTATTTACGTTAAATGCCATAATATGAGCTGCATGTATATGAACTGGAAATGGAAGATTGAATGTTGGAAACACGAGCTACCTGCGAATAAACCTAGAATGTGAACAATAAAGTTACATGTTACATGTGTAGAACCTGAGAAATGGAAATAGAAATGATGAAACCTGGTATGGCTTGGCCTGAGAAACATGAGCATGAACCTTACGGGAAATTAGGAATAGATCTCCTGGAAATAAATGGAATGGAACTGGAAATGTGAATGGGGAAGTGAGCTGGCCCTTGAGTATGAAGTACCAAGGAGAGCGACTGTCCCCCTGTTTAGTGCAGAGCGGAGCTAGCCACCCTAGGGTTGGGACCCGGGGTTAGGATTGGCCACTTTATACCGACTTTTGGGCCGTCCGTACACAGTATCCGGGAGAGCTACTAGTGTAGGGAGAGAGCTAGCCACCCCACGGGGCCTGGAGGTAGTCAGGCGAGGGTGCGCGGACTGTGGAGGGGCGAGACCCCTGTTTAGTTCTTAGGGCTACACCCCTATTACTGAGAGGGCTATGCCCTATACTAGTTCCGTGCTGTGCTTTGGGCACACCCGCTAACGGAAACGATTGACCGCATGGTAGTGCGGGGTAGCTACCTGTGTGTTTATCGTGCGTGCTGTAGTCACCGTTACGTCTGTCAGTGACCTTGGGGTGGTTGACTGAGTGTAGGACCACCACGGGGGACTCTCCCAGCCAAGAGAGCACCACGTGCTACTTCTACTCTTCGGAAAAGATTGCAATCAAGATCGTTCCCACGAGGAACATTCAAGATCAAGAAAGTGACCTGATAAATAAACCAAGTGATGACAAAAATAATAATTAGTTAAAGAAAGAAAGAAATTGAAAAACAACAGCTACCTGCCACCTTTACTGTTTTAGTTTGTTGGTTGCCACTCTACTCAGCGTTCGTTGACATTTTGTACTCATAACCTTTTTCAGGTTCAGGTGTTGAGCAGTCAGAGCCTACTGCTGTAGAGGATGCTGGGCCTAGTAGAGCCCAGTAGTTGTAACTTTCTGTTGTACTCCGTTTCCTGTTGTAGTGAGTAGTTCATTACACTTCTGTACTCTTTTATTGTGAACTTTATATTCCTGTACTCGTTTACTTTCCTACTTTTGTGGTGGTGTGTACTGTAGTAGTTTATTTCTTTACTGCTGTACTTTTATTACTGTTAGTTGCATGCATGGTGAATGTGGTTTATTTTACTGCTTTTTGGTTACTTTCTTGTTGGACGATTGGGTCTTGGGATCAGTCAAGTCGGTCCGGTCTCGTGTCCTGTAGGGATTCGGGAACCGGGTCGTAACAAGATGGTATTAGAGCAAGGTCATTCCGAGAAGTGAACCAATTAGCTAGAAAATAACCAATTCACGTCCTTGTGACTAGAGTAACTACCACAACGTACCTTTTGACATCTGTTCTGAGTTTCCTTTGTTGAATGCTTGTGGAATTGACATCTTTCTGTTTTGTGTTCGTGTCTCCTCGCGGGAGATGCCTCGACGTGGAGTCGTTGAGGTGGGCTGCGGACGAGGTCGGAGGGGCGAACGCGTTGAGCCCGACATCTCAATAGATCAGCCACTACTTCTGGGCGTTCAGGCCCAGGACCTCGCCCAGTTGATACGGGATATCGTACGAGAGGAGCTCCACTTGTCTCCACTGGCACCTCTCCCTGGGGCCGCGGAGGGGGAGTCCTTTGTGGGACCGTGAGACAGACACAGCACTGGATGTGGGGGAGGGGGTGGCACTCCACCGCCCCCACCATCCTCTGACACTTCCGAGCATGAGCCCTCCTTGCCTGGAGGCGTACCAGTTTCCCCACTTCAGTGCCATTACGAGCTATTCAGACAGTTCCGGAAGCTGAAGCCCCCCTCCTTCAAGGGGGATGAGGACCCGACCGAGGCGGAGGACTGGCTCAAGTAGATCGAGAAGGTGTTTGACACCCTTTGCCCCCTGCGAGGTGTTGCGTGGCCTTTGCCACGTACTAGCTGAAGAGCGCGGCACACAGGTGGTGGAGGGCAGTCAGAGGTCAGGAGAGGGCCGAGTCGACTTGGGACCAGTTTGTCGCCCTCTTTTGCGAGCAGTACTTTCCCCATACGTGGCAGGATCAGAGGAGGCGGGAGTTCCATACTCTTCGCCAGGGGACGATGACCGTGAGCATGTATCGCACGCGTTTTCTGGAGCTGTCTCGTTTCACCGCGACAGCTGTGGCTATCGAGGAGGAGCGCCTGTGGAGGTTCATCGAGGGGCTCCGACCTACTATTCGAGGGTATGTCAAACCCCTGAGGCTACCTACGTTCTCTGGAGTGGTGGAGGTAGCCATGACATATGAGGAGACCAACCCGACTGCACGTGACACTGACAGCTGATGGAAGAGGCCCTACCAGCCAGACTACTCACAAGGCCTGTGAGAGAAGAGGCACGCGATGCCCGTAGGAGAGCCGTCACGCTTTGCAGGGTCGTCAGTGGCCTTTGGGGACCCCCGACAGGGGCCAGCTACCTACACTAGACCCCCACCCAGCCATCTGTAGGGACTTACCGAGGGCAGGAGTCGAGCTCCCCTTTGCTACCAGTGTGGCCAGCCGGGCCACATCAGGCGGGACTGCCCATCTATGGCTGGAGGTCTGTAGATGCTCCCCGCGTCGAGCACTAGAGGACGCGTAGGAGGCCGCAGTTCCCAGGCGCGTGGGGGAGGACAGCTGTCGCTGGGAGGGTACCGGCCAGCGGTTACCCATCCGATGTAGAGTGTGGCCGCTTCGTCCGCACTTAGGGCTGAGGGGCGTATCAATGCCTTGACACACAAAGACGCCAAAGCTTCAGGTTCAGTGCGGCAGACTAGTTTACACACTTTTTGATTCCGGCACTTAGGGCTGGTAGGTATGGTTGCAGTTTCCGGCAGACTAGTTTACACACTTTTTGATTCCGGCACCACGCACTCGTTTGTCGCTACTAGTTTTGCTGTCAGTTTGGGGCAGGACTATGTGTTGTTAGAGGATCCGTTTGTGATTAGAGGTCTGGGTGGTCAGCTGTTTGTAGTTGAGGAGGCTTACACAGGTTGTGAGGTCAGTGTTGGGGGACATAGCCTCCCTACTGATCTGATTGTGATACCGATGGAGGACTTTGGTGTGATTCTGGGGATGGACTGGCTGTCCGCTTACCATGCTTTGGTGGACTGTTTTGAGAGGAAGATCGTCTTCTCCATAACCGAGTTGAGTGGACGGAGGCTTCAGGTGCATTTCTTCACTTCGGGCGGCAAGACTTTTGGGCCAGGGGTGTGAGGGCTTCTTGGCTTGTGTAGTGGCAGAGCCCAGCCTCGTGACAGATTTTCAGTGTATCCCGGTGGTTAGAGAGTACCCCGACATATTCCCAGAGGAGCTGCCAGGACTACTGCCCAAGCGTGAGATCGAGTTTGAGATCTCACTAGTACCGGGGACTAGCCCCATTTCTATAGCTCCTTACAGGATGGCACCAGTTGAGCTGCGAGAGCTCAAGTCCCAGTTGCAGGACCTTCCGGAGCAGGGCTTTGTGAGGCCCAGTGCGTCTCTGTGGGGAGCCCCAGTATTGTTTGTGAAGAAGAAGAATGGTACCCTACGCCTTTGTGTGGACTACAGACAGCTGAATAGGGTTACCTTCAAGAATAGGTATCTGCTGTTGAGGATTGACGACTTGTTTGACTAGTTGCGAGGTGCCACGGTATTCTCCAAGATAGACTTGAGGTCTGGCTACCACCAGTTGAGGATCAAGGAGACCGACGTCTCCAAGACAGCTTTTCTCACCCGGTACGGACACTACGAGTTTTTGGTCATGCCGTTTGGACTGACCAACACCCCCGTTGCTTTCATGGATTTGATGAACCGGGTGTTTAGACCGTATCTGGATCAGTTCGTGGTGGTATTTATTGATGATGTGCTCATCTACTCTCGGGATCAAGCGCAGCACTGACAACACTTGCGGATGGTTTTGGACACATTGAAATGACGTAGGCTGTACGTCAAATACAGCAAGTGTGAGTTCTGGTTGAGCGATTTGACCTTCTTAGGTCATGTGATTTTCGAGGATAGCTTGGCTGTGGACCCAGCCAAGGTTGAGGCAGTGCTCAGGTGGGAGAGACCATGTACAGTGACAGAGATCCGCAATTTTTTGGGACGGCAAGCTACTACAGGCGGTTTATTAGAGGTTTCTCGCAGATTGCATGTCCTATGACACAGCTGACCCGGAAGGATGTGCCCTTTTCTTGGATAGACGCTTGTGAGGCATGTTTTCAGGAGCTGAAGGAGAGGTTGACTTTGGCTCCCGTGCTTACCATTCCGGACAGCGGTGGCGGGTTCGTTGTGTACACGGACGCCTCTTTGCAGGGGTTAGGAAGGTATGCTCTTGCAGCGGGGTCACATTGTCACTTACACTTCGCGGCAACTGAAGCTCCATGAGCATAGCTACCCTACCCACGACCTGGAGGTGGCAGCTGTCGACTTCGCGCTGAAGACTTGGAGGCTCTACCTGTATGGTGAGACTTTTGAGATTTTCACAGATCATAAGAGTCTCAGATACTTGTTTGATCAGAAGGAGCTCAACATGAGATAGAGACGTTGGTTAGAGCTCCTGAAGAACTATGACTGCAGCATTTCCTACCATCTGGGGAAGGCTAACGTGGTGGCTGATGCCTTGAACCGGAAGGCGCTCGCCCACTTGGCCAGTTTACAGGCATAGAGTTGGAGACTCATGGAGGAGATGGGCAGTTGGCGACCCCTAGAGTTACTGGGGCACTGTGGGGCAGTGACTGTGACACGACAGACGAGGCCAGAGCTGATAGACTGCATCATCACAGGACAGATGGCAGACCCGTACTTGCAGTCATTGCGTGACAGAGTACTATCAGGGGACCCTGGAGACTTCTTCTTTACCGACGAGGTGCTGCGCTTGAGGGGACATTTGTGCGTTCCTCGGGACGAGGAGCTGTTGAGAGAGCTCCTAACTGAGGGACACGGTTCCAGGTTTGTCATACATCCCAGGAACACAAAGATGTATCATGATCTGAGACGCGACTTTTGGTGGAGGGGAATGAAGTGGGATGTAGGTGAATTCGTGCAGCAGTGTTTAGTGTGCTAGTAGGTGAAGGTCGAGCATTAGAGGCCTGTAGGGCCGTTGCAGCCACTTCCAGTGCCAGAGTGAAAGTGGGAGAGCATCACCATGGACTTGGTGGTGGGCTGCCTGTTTCCCAGCGAGGACACAATGCAGTCTAGGTGATTGTGGACAGATTGACGAAGATGGCACGTTTCTTACCGATCCGAGTCACTTTGGGACCAGCACAGTTGGCAGAGAGGTATATCCGCGACGTGGTACGTCTGTACGGAGTTCCGCGAGAGATTGTATCCGATCGAGATACCCGCTTTACGTCCCAGTTTTGGGTCAAGTTTCAGTAGGCCTTGAGGACACGGTTGAGGTTCAGTACAGCATACCACCCCCAGACGGACGGATAGTCAGAGCGCACGATACAAACACTTGAAGACCTTTTGCATGCCTATGTACTGGACTGGAGGGGCTCTTGGGAGGAGCACTTGCCCTTGGCGGAGTTTGCATATAATAACAGCTATCACTCGAGCATCGGCATGGCACCCTATGAGGCTCTGTACGGACGGAGGTGTACTGCACCCTTGAGTTGGATTGAGATGGGGACCAAGTGGGAGGTTGGCCCCAGGCTGATCCGGTAGAGTCAGGAGGTGATTGAGTAGATTCAGAGGTAACTTCGCACTGTCAGGAGTAGACAGAAGAGCTATGCTGATCGGAAATGCAGAGAGATGCAATTTGAGGTTGGGGATCACGTCTTCCTTCGCGTTTTGCCTATGAAGGGCCTGCAGCGTTTTGGGGTGAAAGGGAAGCTTGCGTCGAGGTTTGTGGGGCCTTTTGAGGTTCTAGAGCAGGTTGGACCCATTTCTTACAAGCTTTCCCTAACTCTCCAGCTTTCTGGTGTGCACGACGTGTTCCACGTGTCCAACCTCAGGAAATACGTCGCTGATCCCAGTCACGTTCTGAGCCACGTGAGCGTTGAGGTGGGTGATGACCTGGCTTACCCCGAGCGACCAATGCAGATACTAGACAGAGCCGTCCGGAGTTTGATACGGAAGCAGGTACCCCTGGTGAAGGTCTTGTGGAGGAGCCAGAGGTACGAGGAGGCTACCTGGGAGCCTGAGGTGGCAATGCGAGAGCGGTATCCGGAGCTCTTTGAGGGTACGTCTTTTCAGACCGGCTTTGGTCCTCCTTGAGTTTGTTATGCGTTTGTTGTTCTTTTTTTGCACCCTAGCTAGCTCAAGTTTCGGGGATGAAACATCCTTTGAGTTTGTTATGTTGTTAAGACCTGAGTCATTAAGCCTTTTTTAAGACATCTGTACTTTAGGTCAGACGTCTGGTAAGACCTCTGGACCCATTCCTAGATGTCTGAAAATCAAAATTTTCGTGTACGTCCTCGCGTCTGCGCGTGTGCTGCGCGTAGACAGTACGCGATCTTATTTTCTTCTTCTTCTCTCTCCTCTAGCCGACGCAAACCCTAACCCATCACCTTACTTAAACCCCCCTCCTCTCCCTTGTTCACCCCACTTCTAGCCACCCTTCTCCTTCCACTAGAGAGAGCAGCGAGCGGCTTGGGAGGAGTGGAGGAGCAGTGAGGGGAAGAGAGGAGAGCAAGCACGCTAGCTCATGGCCGATCGGCATGTGTGCGAGGTGGAGAGGTGCGTCGGGGAGGTCCTCCCCGACATTGCTGCAGCCGGAGCTGCAGGCGAGCGGGCGCGGCGTAAGAAGGCGAAGGCAGGTTCTGATTCTGGGATTTTCCCAGAATCAGACGTCTGGATCGACGTCCAGACGACGTAGACGACGTCTGGTGGAGGTCCCAGATGACTAAGAGGTAAGTTTCGCGATGTACACCTTCCTTGCGGATATGGCCATGCAGGCCGTTCCGCCGAGGCATTGTTTCGTGCCATATTGAGGAGATTTTTGTTGACGCGTGCAGAATTCGCTTCGGGAAGGCGCGGGACCCGCCCTCCCATGCAGTTCAGACGTGTGGGCGAGGCACCAGACGACGAGAAGCATTTCCAGATGTCCGGAGAGGAGGTCGGACGTCTGGAACTCGGTCGAGACGGCCCAGCAGAGTTCTTGGACGTCTGAGGAGTGGCACAGGAGTTGAGGTATGGTTCTGGATTCTTTTAAGACGTCTGGAAGGTGTTCCAGACATCTGATGTGAACCATAATTACTATTTTTGACCCGTTTTAGGCCCGTTTGAGGTTCGATTTCCGTAATTAAGATACCGTTGTTTCCCATATTTCTTCCTCTACTTGTTCGGGTACTTACTATGCAGTTCTGAGTAGTCTCTTGTGATTGATCCTTGTGATAGGACCTCGTTCCATTGCGGATTTGGATTTTGCTGAGGCACGTGGACCTGCCGATCAAGCCCCCACTACTGGGTTTACTAGTAGAGTGGCTTCCCCTAGTTTAATTACAAACCTGAATGCATATGTGGAATGAATGTTAGATCCTAGGGTATGGCATGAATCCTAGGACTATAAATACTAGAATATTTGTATTAAATGTATGGATTGCAGCCTTGGATGAGTAGATAGAATAATAACAATTGCCTGTAAATGAATAATAGCTGCCTGTGAAATGTAAAGTACTTGTGTTAGCAAACTATTGCATGTAAATTCCTGTTGTTTACATTAAATGCCATAATATGAGTAGCATGTATATGAACTGGAAATGGAAGATTGAATGTTGGAAACACGAGCTACCTGCGAATAAACCTGGAATGTGAACAATAAAGTTATATGTTACATGTGTAGAACCTGAGAAATGGAAATAGAAATGATGAAACCTGGTATGGCTTGGCCTGAGAAACATGAGCATGAATCCTATGGGGAATTAGGAGTAGAGCTCCTGGAAATAGATGGAATGGAATTGGAAATGTGAATGGGGAAGTGAGCTGGTCCTTGAGTACAGAGTACCAAGGATAGCGACTATCCCCCTGTTTAGTGCAACGCAGAGCTAGCCGCTTTAGGATTGGGACCCGGGGTTAGGATTGACCACTTTGTACCGACTTTTTGGCCCTCACGTACACAGTACCGGGGAGATCTACTAGTGTAGGGAGAGAGCTAGCCACCTCACGGGGCCCGGGGTTCAGCTAGCCGCCTTACACCGACTTGTTAGGCCCACTGGGCAAACTAGGGTAGTCAGGCGAGGGTGCGCGGACTGTGGAGGGGCGAGACCCCTATTTGGTTCTTAGGTGCTAGACCCCTGTTACTGAGAGGGCTATGCCCTATACTGGTTCCGTGCTGTGCTTTGGGTGCACCCGCTAACGGAAATGACTGACCGCGTGCCAGTGCAGGGTAGCTACCCGTGTGCTTATCGCGCGTGCTGTAGTCACCGTTACGTTTGTCAGTGACCTTGGGGTGGTTGACCGAGTGTAGGACCACCACGGGGGACTCTCCTAGCTAGGATAGCACTACGTGCTACTTCTACTCTTTAGAAAAGACTGCAATCAAGATCGTTCCCACGAGGAACATTCGAGATCAAGAAAGAGACCTGATAAATAAACCTAGTGATGACAGAAAGAATAATTAGTTAAAGAAAGAAAGAAATTTAAAAACAATAGCTACTTGTCCACCTTTACTGTTTTAGTTAGTTGGTTATCACTCTACCCAGCGTTCGCTGACGTTTTGTACTCATAACTTTTTTCAGGTCTAGGTGTTGAGCAGCCAGAGCCTACGGCTGCAGAGGGTGTTTGGCCCGGTAGAGCCCAGTAGTTGTAGCTTTCTGTTGTACTCCGTTTCCTGTTGTAGTGAGTAGTTCATTACACTTCTGTACTCTTTTATTGTGAACTTTATATTTCTGTACTCGTTTACTTTCCTACTGTTGTGGTGGTGTGTACTGTAGTAGTTTATTTCTTTACTACTGTACTTAGTTGCTTGCATGGTGAATGTGATTTATTTTACTGCTTTTTGGTTACTTTCTCGTTGGACAACTGGGTTTTGGGGTCAGTCGAGTCGGTCCGGTCTTGTGTCATGTAAGGATTCAGGAACCGGGTCGTAACAACTAAGTATTGAGACGATGTGTACCTAAAGAGGAACAACAAAGTGTGCTGAGTTTTTGCCATGAACTTCATTGTGGAGGACACCTTGGTACTAAGAAAACTTCTTTTAAGGTTCTCCAGTTTAATTTTTGGTGACCTTCGTTATTTAAGGATTCTCATAATTTTGTTAAGGCTTGTATTAGATGTCAACGGACTGGAACGATTGGGAAGAGGAATGAGATGCCTCAACACCCTATTCAATCTGTTGAAATTTTTGATGTGTGGGGAATTGACTTTATGGGCTCCTTCCCTGCATCCCATGGTCATGAATATATCTTGGTGGTAGTTGATTATGTCTCTAAATGGATAGAGGCCATTTCTACACGCACAAATGACCACTTTGTGATTTTGAAATTTGTGAAGGCCAATATCATATCTCGTTTTGGCTGCCCCAAGACCATTATAAGTGATGGGGGACCTCATTTCCGAAACCACCACTTCAATTGGCTACTCAGGAGTCTGGGAGTGACTCACAAGGTCACTACCCCTTACTATCCTCAGACAAGTGGCCAGGTTGAAGTGTCGAATAAGGAGATAAAGAACATTTTAGAAAAGACCGTTAGACTTGATAAAAAGACTGGTCCCAAAAGCTCGATGATGCTTTGTAGCTGTATTGAACGGCCTATAAGACCCCTTTGGGTACATCTCCCTTTCAGATTGTGTATGGGAAAGCATGCCATTTGCCCGTTGAGCTGGAACATAGGGCACTTTGGGCTATTCGAAGTGTTAACGTGGATTTAGAAAAGGCAGGTAAGGCACGATTTCTAGAATTAAGTGAGCTTGAGGAGTTGAGGAATGATGCTTATGATACCTCTTAAGCTTATAAAGAGAGAACTAAGGTCTTGCATGATAAGTATATCCTTAGAAAGACCTTTGAGTCCAACCAACAAGTCTGACTTTTCAATTCTAGACTTAAGCTTTTTCCAGGGAAATTAAAATCTCATTGGGATGGGCCTTACATAATCGCTAAAGTGTTTCCACATGGAGCTGTGGAGATTAAAGCCCTTCCTCTTCAGTAACTCCCTTTATCGTCAACGGTCAACGGTTAAAATCATACATTACTTTGGATGGCCATCTGGTTGATGAGGTCACTCTTGAGGAGCCTTAGCTCCTGCCATTCTCCGCCTCAGGTAATATCTTCCTTTAACTGTTTTGTTTCCAATGAGGACATTATTTGAACCAGGCATAGGGGAGAGGACTTGAGGCATCTGTTTATAGCATGTCTACATTTTGCATTCATTCATGCATATTGCATTCAAAAAAAAAAAATTGTATTATTGAGCTTAACTGGCTGGGCCCTGCATTTTTAGGCAGACCAGAACTTTAGGTTAGACTAAGTTGATTCTAGGTGTCGAACTTTAGAATCTAAGTGAGCTACTAGCTTTATACCTCTGGGGTCCTTTGTGGACTTAAAAACTTAAGTAGGAGTTAAGTTGCGGATCATTCCTCAAGAGGTTGAGGAAGGAAAGCTAGCGATTGAGTTAAAGGCTGGGTAGTACCTGGAGTCTTGTTCTACCTTTTGGTTTACAGGTCCTTGTAATCTAAGCATCCAAATTTCACACACACTTAGTCTTGTGTAAGTAAGTGATCACCCCAATTCATTTCTTTAAGAAAAGTTGGTTCTCTTAGTTTTGACTTAGGAGAAGCTTGAAAACACAATTTGATTGGAAGAGTTCCTGCCACAGGAGAGGTGGAGTATATACTCACCTTGAGGATGCGATGATAACATGTTACCTCATCGACGCTTGTCTCTTAGAATATCCATCCTACTAGAGGCATGTAAGTGCATTGTGCGGTTTAGGTACCATGGGCAGCCCTATCTCGAAGTGCCAATTGCCACAGGCCTGAATTTGCTTAAGAAATCCATGGGCGATACTATCTTGAAGTGTTGATTGCCAGGAGTTCTTGGGGTCGCTATGGGCGGTGCTATCTCAAAGCATTGAAAGCCAGGCACCCTTCAAGCTACGGTGATGGGGACGATGAATCCGACACAGACCGTGTTGATAGCTGATCCAAGGTTAGACTTAGAGGAATCAAACAAAAATATATATATTAAAAAAAAATCTTTTTTCCTCTCTAGGTTGACAATCATACCAACCTCAAATAACTTAGACCAATGCACATGCACGGATGCTTTAATCTCAGGGATCAATAAACCCTCGGGTAGAGTTAGAAATCAAGGAAACTTGTGCCTACAACTCGTCTTTAGCTGATCTAGCTTGTAACTTAGCAACTACTTGGGAACCTTAGGTCTAAAGTCTGAACTTAACATGTTTCTAAAGGAAGACCGATTGGGTTGGCTAGTTTACTTGGAGTGCTAGGTTATTGCTTAGATTTGCTAGGGACTAGCAAAAGCTAAGCATGAGGGCATTTGATGAGCCCATATTTGTGGGCTATTTAGTTACTTAAGTGCCTAGGAATTAGATTGATATTAGTGTATACATAGCATGTATTAAGATATAAATAAGTTAGTTTATATATATTTGCTTATATGCATTACATATATAAAGTATTTAGCTTGCATTTGAATAACATGCATTAGTCTGTAAGTTACATTATATGCATTAACATTTTATTGAGGGTTTGAACATAAATAAACCAATATTTTTATTATTATTCATTTTCTCTTCTCTGCAGGAATTTGCCGCTCCAACGCCATTAGCTGCCCTCACTAAAACCTGCATTCAAAGACGAGCGGAGAATGTGGATCTACTCCTGCCTCTCCATTCAAATCCATGTAGACGACTACAAGAGAGGTGGAGCTACCGTCATGCTGGAGGAGGCCACCACCCCTTTCCTCACTGTGCAGAGAACCTAGTTTCTCATCCGCTCCTCACCACCGGTCTCAACTGCGGCAGCGTGACTCCACCATCAAGGGCGTGTGGTGTGACAGCCCACACCGCCAATCAGAGTCCCTGCATCACCGTGCTTCTTCTTCATCAGCTCCTCAACCACCAGCACCATCCCCACGCATGTCCCTCTCCACGAGCAGGCACCTCTTGCAGTACAACCCACATGCCCTCTAGCCGCGCCGCACCGCATGCGCGCATCCCCCTGAGCACCTCTTCACCTCCAGCCCGCGCGACCTCCCTCCAGCACCTGCTAGCACGCAGGAGCGCCCCCTCCAGCAACTCCGCCCGCGCGTAGAGCGCGCCCCACTTCCAACCAGCGCACGCCTTCCCTCAGCTCGCCTCACCTCCTGCAGCATGCATCCCGCGCGTGCCTCCCCTCGTTGCATCTCCACCAGCGTGCAGCAGCTCCAGCTCACACAGCAGCCACGTGCATTTAGGCCGCCGAGCACCATTCCGACCTCCTCTCTGACCAGCCACCTCCGGCCACACCATGTCTTGCTGCCACCATCAAAAGAAGTGGTGTGGCTCCTTCTACCTCCGACGAGAAGCTCCTCTCCGACCGCCACCTCCTTCGTGCGTGGAGGAGCTCAAAGCAACCTCCCCTGTTTTTGCACAGTAAAGCCTCGTATTTGTTTTTACATTGCACTGCCATTGTGGATTCAATAAATTTTAGGTTATTGTTATTATAATGGTAGTCATTTTATAAAGAAGGCCCTCCTTTTTTGCATTATTATTATTTCAGCATATCATGTCATAGATTAACTTAATCTAAAGGGGATTTTAAGTTGATTTTTTTGGGGGGAAATAAATAGTGAACATTTGTCTATAACCTGTGTGAGTTTAAATAGGCCATTGCTTCCCTATGGATACGACCCACTCTCTCGAGTGGTTTATTTTAATTGTTTTGTTAAGTGATTTTCCACCACTTTGATACTAAAATAACAAATCATCTTAATCATATTATTTGAAAGCAAAAATCATCTTACCAACTGGTATTAGAACATAGCCCAAAATCCTAGGTTTTATCTTGGTTCAATCCAATTAATCTCAAGCAATAATTATCAAAGAATCATCAACATATTGTGATTTCAAGTACCTAAAAGCAGTAACAAAACCTTACATGGATTCTAAACTTAGTAAGAGAGAAAGAACGCATGCTAACAACAGTATACGTGAAGAAAACTATGAAAACAGGTCCAACAACATAAGAATAACTTGAGAAACGAGTAACGGAAGAGACTACTCTACCTAACGTCATCAGAGGGTAAAGATGACTGTGAACAGTGTGCAAAAGGTCTGGGAATGCTTGCTACAGCTTCCTCAAAATCTGCACATGCTTTGGGTGAGATTCCTAGAGCAAACGCACTAAGAACTAGGTCAAAAAACCCATTAGACACGTTTTTAACTTTTCACATAAATAAAATTACCCAAAAAGAAAAATAAAGGTTACCAACGTGAAGCGCGAGTTGATACGATTCCAACGGTACCTTATTTGTTGGCATCCAAGGTCAGGAAGGCCTTAAACTGCTTAGAAAAGTGTGAGAGGGTCATTGAACCAATCAATTCAAGTGAACTGATCAACTGGCCCACGCAAACTACGTGTGACATGAGACACACTACGATTCATGTGCATGTGCCTTACATGGATCGTACCCGCACCCATGCCTGCCTCAATCCACACTGTTCGCCACAACATGCGTCGCAAATCCGAGTGCTCGCACACTGTTGCTTTGCGTTATTGTGCATGCGCACATAACTATGCTCACCACGCATCACACAATCAATGCCCACCACCTCCACGTGTCGCGCACTCGATGTGCACCACCACCGATGTCCCGAGAATTGTGGTGGGAAGCCTGGGATCTTTCCTATGACGAAAACGTCCTTAGGAATTCCTAAACCTAATTTCCTTCTTTGAATGTCTCTCTTTCTCTTGAAATTTTTGGTGTTTGGAAGAGAATGATAGCTCCAAAGCCATGGAAGCCTTTTTATATAGCCTACACAAAGATTAGGGTTGGGATTTCTTGGGAAATTACCAAAATGACTCGTGATTTTGGTTTGCCTTACATTCAAGTCCTTGTTAACTTGTTTTGGGCCTAACTTGATCTACACACATCGGATTCATGTGAAACAAGTGTCGTTGAAAAGTTAGCGATGAGAGAAATCCAATGATATGCAATATGGTATCCTTTTGGTGAGGTTTGAACAAGGGTTGATAGAAACACACGTTTCTTCACGTTTTACAAGGCATTTATACTCGCACCAAACCCAACATGTGTTTATGGGTTCGAAATGACTCGAACCACTCTGAAACGAATCAGGACATGGATATTGGGGTGTTATAGTCAGCCTATATCTTCTAATCCACTGTGGAGACCTGCAATAGTAGACCTGTGTGATCCCTCGAGAGATAATGTGTCTCCTATGCTCTCATATACACATTAGCTTTCTAGTCTCAACGTCGTGGTGGGTGCATTGACTAGTGATCCATTAAATGTGTGTATATTCAAGTTCAGAGACATATTTCACTACTAGAAAACTGGTCTTTGGTGATGGTTATAATCCGATGGTTTTAAAATTGTTGCCAATAACATTCATTATCAACAGTTAATATAGATATCATCAACAATAGTTTACCCTAGAACACATCTTGAGTGTGAGATGTCATCATTATTGGCTATGATTTATAACTAACGTCGTTGGGTTATTACTGTCGGTTATTAAATAACCGTTGAAACCAAAAATGATTATACTATACCAATCGATAAGTGATTATTTCAAATCGTTTCAGTGACAGTTATACTATAAATGGTTGTCGAAAGTGATGTATGCCCTCGTGAGTAGTCATCTTACCCATCCCCTTTCTCTCACAAACCCTCACCCTTCCTTCCCCCCTTGTCCTCGACGATCCCCTCTTCCCTAGCTATCCTCCTTCTCCTATATGTCATTCTCCCCCTTCGCTGTTAATGCACGTCCTCCTCCTCTCCCTTTCTCATCGTTGCTCCCTCCTCCCCTTCTCCTTGTTGACACCACTCCTCCTCCTTGTCCTCCCCATGCCGTCACCAGTACTCCTCCTCCTCCCCTCTCCCCCTCCCTTGGTCATCGCCACTTCCCCTCCTCCCTCTCCCCTCGTCAATGCACCTCCTCCCCCTCCCCTCGCTGTTACCTCCTCCTCCAGTAGCACCACCACAGCCTCCTTTACCTCCCTAAGGAAGGGAGGGGTGGGGAGCCTTCCTCTCCTTGTTTTTGTTGTCCTCCTTGATATCCACCACCAGCAACACCACCTCCCCCTTCCCTCGCTCCCTTCTCTTCCTCGACCACCACCATCACCTCTATTGTTTAATTTGATTTTTTTTAGAAGCTATGTGATTGTGGTGTAAGTAAGAATTATGTGATAAGTTTGTGATGTTATTCGAGGTTCCTTTTTGTAGATTAACATATGGAATTGTCATAATGAACATGTGTTTTACATAATAAATAATATTATGTAATTAATTAAAGACAAAAAGGATTTTAAAGAATTAAAATTCAATGTAGTTTCTATTATGGTTTTCTCCATAGTTATGCATTTATTGTGGTATGGTGGTTTTGGTCTTATTACTGGTTGATTTGTAACAACTAATTGTCTTGCAAGTAGTTTTCTATAAACCATAGATCTTTGGATGAATGAGATATTTTAGTCTAAATAAATTATTTAGGCTTGAGACCCACAAGATAGACACTATGTATTAGATGGGATCTTTTAGTATAACTAATTATTGAGACCTTAGGCTAGTAGGATAGTTTTGTAAAGCTCTGAACTTAATTTCTAGAGTTGTTTTGGGTTCAAGCACGTTGAGAAAAACTCGTCAACATTTGTCAAGTGCGAATTAGGTTCGTGTGCTCCAAAAAAGAGAAAAATGTGTAGTCAAATTTGGTCAACCCCTGGAAAATGTGTCAAAATTATGTCATATTTGGTACCGTTGGCTTTCACTTGTACTTATCTTTCCAACGGTTCCTATTTTGTAGGAATCCAAGTTGTGTAGCATAAGTTATATACGAAACATGTTTAACATGGACGTAGGCACAAAGAAAACAAAATTGGGGGTCCCGAGGGTCATTTTTGTTGAAATACGGATTCTAAGTCACTTTATAGGTGATCGTATCATTTTGAACTTGTTGGTACCTGTCATGGTTGGGTTGAGTTAGAATGCTTTTTAAAATGCAAAAAATGTATAATTATGGTCAACTCTTAGTTAAACCTTTTCAAAAGAATATCATGTGTGATATCCTTAGATTTCTCTCATCGTAAACTTCTCAACAATGCTTGTTTAACGAAATTCCAAGATTCGTAGTAAAAGTTCCGTGAAAAATACAAAAAATAGAGGGGAGATGTAATTAAACCAAATAGGGGATATTTTTAATTAAACAGGATTATCCCTAACCAAATTAGGGTTAGTGAACTCTGTAAATAGGGCATTAGGGCTTCTTGGCGGTCATTAATGGTCTCTGGTGGTGCACCTCTCGAGAAGTGCATAAGAGGGAAGAGAGAAGAGAAAAGAAGAAAAGGAGAGGGGAGGGGAGAAAGAAAGGCCTTGCATGCCTTCTTGTGTGGTACTCTTTCTCATGTGCAGGCACGACGTGGAAGGCATGTTGGTGCAACGTATGGTGTGCATGGCAGAGGGTGCATGTGGTGCACACGAGTGCATGGACGCGTGCGTGTTATGCACATGAGTTTCCAATTCCGTGTTTGTTTCATAATTTAACCCGTTCGGGTCAAACAACGTGTGATCCAAAACTCGTTGGAATTTTATTTTCACGAAATACATGTTGATAAACCCTAAACTCTTTTTTTGGGAATTATTTCATATGTGAAAATTTCAGTAAAGCCCCTATTGTAATTTTGACATATTCCCTTGCGTGTATCAATGTGGATTCGATTCCAGGGTTACGCGAGACGCTAGAGCGATAGTGAGGGTCCTCTAGTGTGCATTTCGAAGTTATTGTAACTCCTTAGTGACATTAGGTAGAGTAGTTCCACCATCTTTTATTTATGACACCTATTATGTACTTGAGCATTTTGAATTGATGTTTCACATATTGTTAGCATATTCCCTTTCTTTCGCTGGGTATAAGGAGTCTCAGCTTGAATGTTGTTGGGTCATATCTGGGAACTTGGATAATTGGTCAATTGATTGATATTTTTTATAATAATTACGAGTTGATGAATTGGTTAAACAAGATGTGGATCGTCGGAATAATAAGTGTAAGATCACGACTATAAGTTTTGGATCACACTATCCATTTAGAATACTTAATTAGACATTGATGTTCATGAAATGAATTGGATAGTAATGTATATACCGATAAATGAACTTGATTAAATGTTCAGAAATATGAAGCAAGTGATATAATTGAGAATGTCATGGAAATGATTAACATAATTTTTGAGATTAAGAAAATATTGTAGTGACTCTTGTTATTGTATAAATTAATAATTTTTGAATGACTCATACATGAAAATTTTAATTATCATTTATTCACATTGATAAAAGAATGTTTTGGATATGATGACATCAATAAGTGAATATGGATAATTGGATGAGACTGTTTGGTTGAATCGGTTGGTGGATTAGGGAGTAGGCTAACATCCCTATGAATTTGTGCTGGGCCTATTGGCCAACGGGGCAGTGAGGTAGGGGTATGTGTGTATATATATGTATAGGAAAAATATCCATTGAGTACCGTTCTTATAAATTCTCAAAAAAGCCCATCATTGTATCCGTTGGATGATGTTTTCTATTGATGAAAATCACTTGCTATGTCAAGTTGGTTTAGAAAATCACCCTTTACATATGGAATGCACTTAATCAATTATTATACTATTTCTGGAAAATATCAATGCACATATATGTAAGTTGTATTACACCTCTACTCATAAATCATATTTGTAATATAATTAATCAAATATTATAATATTATTGGAAAGTAATCATATCACATTAATATTTAATCATATTATAACTCTATTATTAACCATAACGAATTTGTATTACAAGATTTTGTATGTATTGCAATTCAATTTTTCACCTGTAATACAAATTCTTACATTTCCATTATAATAAATAATTGTAATACAAGTTCATCATGTTTATATAAGCCTATTTTTACCTGTAATACTAGTTTTTATACTTTATTTTAGTAAACATTTTGTAATACAAGTTCATTACGTCTTACAAGTCAATTTTAACTTGTATTTCCTTTTTGTAATACACGATTGCAAATGTCTTTGAATCCAATTATCTTGTGATATATTATTTTAGTCGTGATACATCCTTTACAACGTTCATGTTATTTTGTTATAAAACTTATTTCAATTGTTATAATAGTAATATACAATTATTACAACGACATCTTCTAGATATTACAACACATTTTTTTATTACAATAATTTTATATTTTTAACTTCATTAATATGTTGGTTTTAAGATTCCACCAATGAGATTTATGAGTTCCTTCCTTTTTCTTTTCATGCGATTTTATTTTTTATTAATGATGTTTGTATTACAAAATCTCTTATCGTACAAGTAATTAATTTACTACTTATTTATAGAATGTTGATTCATTGAGATATTAGTGCATGCATTTTTAAGGAATTTAATTTTATTCTATTTATTCAAGTTGTATTATTTTGGCAACTTCCTTTATTTATAGTGTAATGTAAAACCATTTTCGTTGATATAGGTGGAATTTATTATGATTGTGGGATCTTCATTTAATGGATGACACGTTGTACTCATTTGATTATTTTTAAGCAATGTGCTTAGTGAATAAGGCCTCTGTGTGTGTGTGTGATGTTTTGGTTGGATACATACCCAGGCTGTGGAGATGGCTATCTCCGACCTAGAGTAGTTTGCGTGTATGTTTATAGCTTATAGTATGCAGGTGCCACACTACCTACACTAAGATCCCAGGTGATGGAACAAGATGTATGGCGAGTGCACCAAGAGGACGATACATACTTGTTATACTTAAGAAATGGCAGTGAGATCTCCCCGTGCCTTTTGAGGAATTGATATGAGATAAATATAACTGCAATATTGAGGGGCACATACTGTTGAGATAAGTTGAAACTAACTAAAAATTTAACTTATAGAGAATAATTAAAAAGATAAGCTAATGATGGTAATACCATCATTCGTCATAAATAATTTAAATTAGTCAGATCTAAGTGCTAAATGCTCCTAAATGATCATCTGAGGATCGTAATTCTGTATTGAACTGATATGAGAAAAAGATAGGAAAACAGGGTTAATTTTGTTGTTTTAACATTCAATCACAAATGCAGATTAACCAAGGAGTTGATTAGGGGTTAATTAAATGTCAAATGAACTTAAATACCAAAAATTGGGCTCATGCTGACTGAATCAGGATTTCACGCATTTCGAGGATTAAAACAGTATTGAAAATCCTAATTATCAGCCATACTTAAATTTAAAGGGTTATAATAGATATAATTTTAATATAAACCTCCTAAAATTCATTGAAAAATATTCTAAGAGGTTTAGTACCTTTACTTTGACCATCGAAACCCATTTTGATAAAAAAAAGATTCAGACGGGAATTTTCCTTGATTTGGGTTTCTGTATAATTTACCCAGCCAAACATGGTCAAAACTCAAATATAAGTTTACTATTAGATTCCTTGGATCTAAATTAAGTTAACGCCAAAATTTGGATCCAATCAGAGTCCATCTTGACCTAGTTTTCATTTCTGCCCTTAAAATCTCTATTTTTCATATCTAGACCCGTAACTTCCATGTTTCCTTACATCTATGCCCCTAACTTTCTCATCATCTTTACCAAAAGGTCCCTACTGCCTGATCCTTCATACTTTCCGAATCGTGGCATGAAAGAGATCCCAAACCCAAATTACCGACTTCCAATCGAGGTTTTCTCTCAATATTCTCAATCAAATCCCTCTAAATTTGGAGGGATTGATAGCAAGAAGATCCCCTTTCGGTTGAGCCATGTCTTGAGGCCTAATTTGGACCATAGTGCACTGGTGAGCTCTCAAGAAATCCGAACATAGGCTGCCAATTTCACAAAGAAACTTCACAAATTACTTGCAATTGGAGGTCAATACCAACTCTATTTAAGCTTCCCCAACTTCCCACAATATTTTTCCGAGTCAATTCTAGGCTAGATTTCACCTTCTTCCTTCCTCTCCGGCCAAGAGCTCCGTTGACTCTAGCGATCTCCACGCTCAACCTCTTCCAACCACCTAACCACCAAATTGGGTGGTCCATTTTCTTCCCCAAAGTCGTCCAACCCTAGTGCACATTAGCTAGAGTCCTCTCTCCCCATTGTCGACGCAGCCTACCTCATTGGAGCACTTCATCGTCCTCAGCTTCGTCGAAGCAAGCCACCACGGATCCCTACCCCTTTCATCCAATAGAGTAAGTCTCGCCCTTCCCCTTACCTCCTAGACTAGACTTAGGACCTTAAAAACTAGTTTTGACTGCTTGCTCACATCTCTCCCCCCTCCTTCTATGCATCCGGCGAAGCTCCGACGAGCTTCGTTTGGTCGTTATACACATCCAAACATCAAACCGCCACCACCACAACCTTCCTCTCCCTCTGTGGAATAAAAGCCCCAAGGTTATTGGGTGCTTTAACCACTCTTCACCTCCACCAACCAAACCCACATCCTACCTTTATTTCACCATCACTCAAGCTCCCCAAACCACGAAACACCTAAATAACACCGCCATCACATTCCACTCATCACGGTGACCCTTGTGAACAATTTAATTGGGCCGCAAGGCCATTTTTCTTATTTTAGGACCTTCGCTGGCGATCACATCGTCTTTGTTGCCATCCGACCAGCATCAGTCGTCATACACCATAACACCACCTCCACGCGATACGGACTAACACCTTGGAGTTAATTGGGCCTTCAATTTGATAAAAGCACATAGTTGCAGCTTCAATTTAGCAGAAGCACCTCATGCAATAGCATGCAAAGAACGTGAAGAAAAGGCCTCATCATTTGTCCCACATCGTGGGGTGCTAAATCAAATTTTGATACTTAATGTTTTGCCCCCCTAGCTCCTTGCCCAAGACACGGGGTCGGGTTCCATTACACAAACCAACGCATGCCCATGGACTCTCCTATGCCATGTGAGTGTGTGGCCTACCTATGCTTTGATCTGGGTTTGAATTGGCTTGGGTATGGAATTGAACTGGGTTTGGGTCTTGGATTGAGGAGAGGATTTCTAAGAGGAGAGTAGGGGGTTTTGCTCTTGGGATCCTTGCCTAAGGACTTAGGCAAATTTGAGAGGCTTTGGCTTTAAACGTTTAAGCCATTTGTTGGGCTTGAATTAAACATCTGCTTGAGGCTTGGGCTTGAGACATCTGATGCCCTTTGAGATGTTGGTCTGATATTTAGTTGAGAATTGAACTGAAGTGTTAAATGATTAATTAGTGGTTTCAACTACCACTTTTTGGGCTTTTCATTTTCTTTTTTGTTTATTGAACTTGAAATGCAATTTGATTATTGAATATATTTTTAATTGATTATTCACTGCATATAACTATTTATGAATTGAATATTGTACTCATTTATATATTTGATTAGTAATTGAATTACACAATTTTACTCTCTATGAATGACCTCGGAACTCATATTTTTCAAGCACTATAAATTTAAATATTAATTCAGTTTCCATCACTAAACTAGAATGTGATTCTCTAAAACTAAGACGAGAGAACTGTTCAACAACTAATACCCAATTTCTTGTGCTCTTAGTTTCTTATAACTTTTTTGTTTGTACCACTCTACTCAGCAACATCCTTTTGGCTACGTATACAAGTACATTCTAATAGCGAACGTCAACAACTACTTTTGGAGCTTATTCGTACTTAATAATTACAATCTACATTACTTATTCCGCTCAGTAATTTATTCATTCATTTAATCAATGCTTTGTGAATTTTCTGTTGACTATATTTATATTTTATGATTATGTATTGGGTGACTTTGATCTTGTTTGAAGTTATGTATAGTACTTGGGAACTCAGACTCCATCAGGTTAGTCTGAATGGTAGGATTTGGGTCATCACAAGTTTAGATCACCACGCAATTCACGCACGTGCATGTGCAATTCACGTTATCTAGCAATGTCTTATTACGATCGAGGGCTTTGCAGTGCACCAAGTTTTCCTTTAGATAAGACCAAGAAGAAAAGGGAGACTAATTACTTTTTTTCTAAGATTAAAAATTTAATTAATTTTTCCAAGATTGTGAAAAATTAATATTTGCATCGATGTGGGCATAAGCAAGATTTGCAATTAATTAAGAGGTACCGTAGTTGTCGAGCCAACCTTAGATTTGCACCTGCAAGATGCAAAAAACGGGGAACATAGATATTAGCTTAGAGACAATATTTAATTAGTTATTTCCTCTCTGGTATTTTGATGGAATTAGCTTTGTTAATTATCAACAATCCTTGTTTTGTAGATGAACCAAATAATCATGCTGCGTACAACAATGAATGTCAAAATAAACAACGACTTTATTTGACTCATGTTCACGAAATGGTGATTCTTCACTCCTATCCTATTCCAAAGCGAAACTAGTCATGGATAGAGCTAATTTCCAATAAATCATCAAATTTCATAAATACTAGATGATACGGCGAAGAGACCTCCCAAAAGTACTCGTGATCATCACCTCAACAATATTACCTTAGCCCCTTGCAATTATTTTCTTTGTGATATATGATATTTTTGTGATTGAGTCATATTTAATTAAATGAACTATGGGTGTACCTACCTACACATTATGTGTAAATGCTTGTCACGTAGGGTGTGCCTAGGTTGATATTGTTATCATTTTCCATATCTAGGTTTTGAAAAAAAATTTGATATAAGGGAAACTCTATCGATTTTTTTTTAAAAATTAGAAAAGTTTTGTACATGACAAGTTTTTACACTTAGACTACTAATGTTAATTCCTGTTGGATTTCTTTCATCATTACTTTATAGATACACACATTTCGCTTAAGACAAATAATAGGAGTTAAAACCTTTAGGATATAGGTTGTGGTAGGGATATAATTGTGTCAAAATACTGATATATTTAAGACTTATGATCATATCATATGAATAATACATTAATATATATATACCTCACATACATGCATGATATGTTGACTTTATAACATATCATAAGTCTTAATTGTCTTCAGTTTGGAAGATGTTCGAATCCAAAAGGATCCGTAAAGATTTGATCACAACTTAGGTGCTACTTGTTACATGTAACCAATGCTCGCTAAATTTCAGTGGCACCTTCTTACTCTTCTTTGGTATACCAACTAATCTTTGCTAGGTTGCTGAGGTGCCCTTGATATCTAAGGTTTAGTTGTTTATTATATCTCTCTCTTCCTTTATTAGATCTTCACTTGTTTTATTTTCTATTTTGGTTCGGTGTAAAGTAGAAGCAGGAATGGGATTTTGAGTTACTTGGAGTGGAAGCTTCAAGTTATCTTTTCTTCCTGCGATTTCTAGGAAAGTACCGAGCCAAAACCCATCCCAAAATCCTAAGAAAATCTCAAAAGAAATCTTTGAAATATCAAAACTTACAAACACAAGAAAAATTTGGGGTGGTGGAATCCTAAAATTGAGTTGTTGCTTGTTTAATTCATTTCTTCACTTACTTTACATTGGTGCTTCATTTCCGAATTTCAGAAGATGATTAAGTAGGAAAAATTAAAAATTTCGAGGATTGCAAAGAGGTCAAACCCTAACTTTTTATTATTTTCTTATTATTCTCAAATTTTATAAATTTTTCTACTCATCATATTTGGATAAAATTTATATTACTGGAATCCTTGAGAAATTCTCTATAACATATAAAATTTTCAAAAATTTATGAGGTTGTTTGAGGGTTCTGTGGAATCACTTTTTCGTATCATCCTTTTTTGATTTTAACACCAGTGTAGAAAAGAATCTCAAAAAAAAATCAAAGTATCCTTGTTTGATTTCTAGTGGTTGTATTGCTTATCTTATTTAGACCACCCCATAAAAAGATATTTTAAAAGTGATTCAATTCTTAGGAGTTACTTGCATAGGATTTCACAATTAGGATTTAATTTTCTCTTGACTTAGCCACATTAAACTTAAAGGAATTAGATTCCACCAACTCTAAAACTTATTTGCAATTATTGTATAGCATCTCAAATCATGTTTGAACATTTTAAGAAAGAAAATCTTAAAACACAAAAAATTATATATATAAACCCTAAAAGATTTTCATTGAAATCCTTGTTTGCAAATCCCATGTTTTGGCATTGGGTATCACTCTCGTCCAATTCATACACACCAAAAAAAGGAATAATCTGGGTAACTACCCTCTAACACCCTTCATAAATCTGTGCACTTTAAATATCCTAAACCTAAATTAAAACTTGTAGCAACTTGACCCCTAAAGATTTTATCTAAATTAGGCTTGACATTTTTTTACTAAGCTATTTTCAATTGATCTCTGTTTCTTAACTTAACTTGGTTTAGGCTGAGGGGAAGTGTCAAACGACTGGGTATGGGTTTATACAAGTGCCCAGTGATTTTCTTAAGACATGCTTGGGCCCAATCCCCCCCTTACAACCTGACTAGATTAATTAAAGGAAGAGTGGTCAATTGTTAATTATTTGGTAAACAAGTTCCTAAGTCTTAGGTTTTCTAAGGAGTCAACTCTTAGGCTAGGCTTAGAATTTTGTTCCTTGATTGCACACTTCTTCTCTCATCTCTTCTCTTCTCTCCTCCTCCATTCCTCACAAGTTTATGCACGGGCGCAGGTCCTAGAATCCACACTTGGAGGGACCATTTTATTCTGCCCCCTGCATAAGGCGAACAACTTCTTTACATTCTATTTCTTCCTCTTCTTTCAAAAACATGGAAAATCGGCAAAATAGGTCCAAAAATCCTACCACCTCCACCTCTATTCCACAATCTAAGCTGCATTCTGACATCTCCATGCTTGACATCCTTGGTCTGGAAATGCCTCAAAATCTTGAGTTGCCAAATGGACAGAATCAAGATCCCCTGCCTAATCCTTTGATTATAATGGTTGAGCAACGAGCTCAACTTCAAACCAATCAGCAACAGTTGACTAGGATTGTCATGAACCTAGCCAACCAAAGGTAGAATCCACTACCCTCTATGGAGCTTGTCATTCCTCTAAAAGACTTTTATGATCTATCTAATTATGATGAAAGACTTAAGGTGGTGATTCCTGAAAGGGGCTTCAAGATCAAACTTGCCATCTTGAATTTGATTAAACACCTTCATGAGTTGCCTTCAGGAAGATTCCTTTAGCCACCTAGAGGAATTAACTGTCCTCACCCAAACCACCTGTTCTACAATGTGTGGGAAGACTTATGGATGATGAAACTCTTCTGTCTCACTCTCAAGGATAAAGCCGCCTACTAGTTTAGAATAGTTGGCAGACCTATAACAACTTGGTCATAAATCAAGAGTGCATTTCTAAAAAAAAATTTCCGCATAGGTTGTAGGAATGCTTTAAGACGATCCATTACGACCTTCTAGCAAACGAATGGTGAATCTTTACATGAGTCTTGGGAAAGATTTCAAGACTTATTAAGAAGTTGTCCACACCATGAGATTCCACTCTGGCAATTAGTGCAGATCTTCTATTACAGATTAGAAGATCAATTAAGAAGATTCGTGGATGCTTCATGTGGTGCCAATTTTCTGAACAAGGAAACTGAAAGTGCCTACCAATTATTCGAGAAAATGAGTGAAAACTCATTGAATCATGCATCATTGGATACTTTTGGTAGGAACACAAATCCAAGACTTGGCCTTAATGAAATTGATTCTAGATCCAAGTCCATTCCAATCACCCAAGATGACATTTAAATGATAGCCCAAAGACTGGATCAAATGCAAATTCACCAAAAAAAGATGGAAGAAAGATTCAATCTCCAGAAAACAAACTCCACCCTTGACACCACCTAACCTACTCAAACGAGAAAACTTGCATCACATTGGTGCTGTCCCAACTGAGTAGAATTATTTTCCTGAGATTACACTGGATTTGATTGGGACATGCGATCTTACAAATCCAAATCTTTCAGCATTGTTACAGAAAATATTTTAACCCACCAGGAGCATTTTAGAAATCCCTCCAACTCTTACAATGCAAATTGGAGGAATAACTTGAATTTCTCCTGGAAGGCCCCTAATCTAGTTCCTTTTCAAAGATAGAGTCAACTCGGGGTTTATGGGCAAAATCAATATCAATTTGGGCCTTCTTAAGATGATATTAATGCCCAAGTTATAAAAACCTTGTAGGACATGCAAAATCAGATGCCTAAAGTGACCCATATTATGACTACTCTTCAAAATCAAATATGGGTCACTCCAAACCAAAGACCTGCAGGCAAGCTACCCTCCTAGCTCATGCCAAACCCCCATAATCAAAGGAACCAATATTAGGGCAAGAATTCTAATCATCCCATCCATCCAGCTCCTCAATGCCCTCCAGGTTTCAATTAACATCAGGCCCCCTGACCTCCTCCCAGAAATAACCATACTGCCAATGTAGTTACCTTGAGGAGTGGGAAGGCTACCCAAGATCCTTGGCGTTCTACTTCCACACATGAAATCCATTCTAAAGAAAAGCAAGTTGACTCTACTTTCATTCCCACTCAGGAACCTGCAACTGCAAAGGATAAAAACCCTATCCCTTTTCCACAAGCACTTCACTCCACCAATAAGAAGAAATTCGAGCCCTCGATAAGGAACTAATGGAACTTTTGGGCATGTAGAGATTAATATCCCTCTTCTAGATGCTATCTAGATATTCCTACCTACGTTAAGTTTTTGAAGGACTTGTGTACTCCAAAAAGGTAGTCTAGAAATCTAAGAAAGGTTACTCTTTCAAAGAGAGTTAGCTCAGTTGTTCAAAGCAAGCTGCTTCTAAAAAAGAAAGACCTGGGCACTCCCCTTATTTCAGTTGCCATTAATGATACTACTTTTGATTGCACCCTTTTTGATCTTGGTGCTTTTATTAATCTTGTCCTCATTATTGTTTTTGAGGAATTTAGATTTGATGAATTAAAACCTGTTGAGGTTACTTTATAATTGGCTGACCGATCTACTATTCAACCAAACGGGATTGTTGAGGATGTTATCATCTAGGTCTAGAATTGTCTATTTGCAGTAGACTTTCTGGTCCTAGATATTGGGGTACCAAAAGCTTTAAAGAATGTCCTTGTTATTCTTGGAAGACCTTTTCTCATCATCGCAAAGGAGAATATTGATTGTGATTTTGGGAAGATGAAAATCATTTGCGGTCGCAAATCAATTACTTTAGATATATTTCAAGCTTCTAAAAGATTCTATGAGCCTGATTTCTTTGATGATTTGGATTCTGAGATAGAAAATCTAGTGGAAGAAACTATGTAGATATCACATATAGGGACTTGCTTTGTAGTGGAGTCCATTCTTGCAAAACCCTCCCAGCCTAACTCCTCCTTCCACATTTGACTCTTCACCCTCCCCTTCCTCTTTGGACCTTAATTCTAAATCTCTTTCTGAGCCTAGCCCACAGTTGGATTTAAAGCCTTTGCTAGACTCTCTTAAATATATTTTCTTGGTACCTAATCAGATCATGCCCCTGATTATCAACTCAAATCTTTCCGAGGATTAAGAGGAAAAGCTTCTCCAAGTTCTAAGCAAAAACATAAAAGCAATTGGTTGGACTCTTGAAGATCTTAAGGGTATAAACATGTCCTAAGAGAAGTTTGAATCCTAATATGTAGGAGGTGGTCAAACAGGAGATCATTAAGTGGCTGGATGTTGGCATTATATACCCTATCTTCGATAGTAACTGGGTTAGTCCTACTCAGGTTGTTCCCAAAAAAGCAGGACTAACCATTATTACAAATGAGAAGGGTGAAAATATTGCTCTAGGACTGCTTCTTCTTGGTGTGTATGCATTGATTATAGAAAATTAAATACCGCTACCAAGAAAGATCATTTCCTGCTCCTATTTATTGATTAAATCTTGGAGCGATTAGCTAGACATGAGTTTTACTATATCCCTGATGGATACTCCAGCTATAATCAAGTAGTAGTCCACCCGAAGGACCAAGAAAAGATTACATTCACCTGTCCCTTCGGAACCTTTGCTTTTCGAAGGATGGCCTTTGGACTCTGCAATGCAGCTACTACTTTTCAGCGATGTATACTTGCAGTATTTTCAAATATGGTAGGTGATTGCCTTGAAGTATTCATGGATGACTTCTTTATTTTTGGAGACTCTTTTGATTTATGTCATGTTAATCTAGATAAGACTCCAAAAATGCATAGAAGTCAACTTAGTCCTCAACTAGGAAAAAAGCCACTTCATGGTCTAGGAAGGCATCATCCTAGGTGATCGAGAGACTTTTCACTTGAACAAGATGATATCGAGGAAATATTTCGTCGCAGTAATTCGTGTGGTGGCAAATCCTCAATAAAAAATTAACAGAAATATACTGAAATTATACCATAACTTCAGGTTGTATCACAGGGAGGGACCAATACAATAAAATCACAAATATGTATCATTCCCGGTCATAATTACAAGGTCTGTATTGACACAAAAATATGCAATCAAAATCTAGTGCGAAATAGAGTGACATGAAGAGGTTACGAGAAAACGTAATAATGCAAGGGTCGCATAAGCAAATTCACCCCAATAAAATAACCCAAAACATAAATTCAAATCCCACCAATGGCATTGAATGTAAATTAAAATAGAACCCAAAATAGAAGATTTTTTCTTCCCTGTCACGCTCGACCAAGAGCTGATGGCGGCGCGGATGGCTTCTGGTGGAGATGCTTTGGGATGAGGTGATGGTAGCACCATCATGTATGATAACTAGCCTAATTTATCCTAATTTCAATGATAAATGCTCCTTAATACTCATCAAAAGGTCATAATTCTATTTTGAGCTGGATTTGAGAATAAAAAGAGAAAATAAGTTAACTCTGCTATTTTAACATCTAATCATAGTTGCATATTAACTACGGGGTTAATCAGGACTTAATCTAAGGTCAAATGAATTTAATTTTCCAAGGAGTGAGCCTAAGCTGACTGAATCAGGATTTTCTTAGATCTGAGGTTTAATTTAATAATAAAAACCTTAAGTACAGTCTCACTTCAATTAAACGGGTTCTAGTGGAAATAAAGGTAATCTAAACATCCTAAAAATCATTGAAAAATATTCCATGAGGTTTGGAACCTTCGCTTTGACCAAATGAATCCATTTTGACAAAAAACAGAGACCCCATTTTGACAAAAAATAGAGACTTAGGCAGGAATTTACTTTGTTTTAGGCTACATTACCCAGTCAAACTGCGTCAAAACCCAAATCTGAGGTCACCACTAGATTCCTTGGATCCAAATTAGATTAAAATTTTGAACACAATCAAAGTCCATCTTGACCTAGTTTGCACTTTAGCCCAGTTGATTCTATTTATCACATGAGATCCCCTAAGTTTGATGTTTTCATTACACCCCTACTTTTTAACTTTCCTTGCAAGAAGGTCCCTCCACCACCTTCTTCCTTGAGCTACTTTCCAAATGCAGCAAAGGTTGGCTTTTAGGAAACCCAAAGTAGAGAGATTTGATCTCCATACGCATGTTACATGCTACACACTCATACATACGCTACACGCTCGCACACACAACGGCATACGCATAAGCCTAGTCTAGGTTGGATTTTACCTCGATTTGCGTGTGGCTTGGGATCAGTTTTGGTCTTCATCAGTTGGATCTGGACTTGGATCTAATTATTGAAGCCCAAAGGAAGTGGGCCAAGCCTTGGTTTAACCTCTGCTTAGTTTATGAAGGCTCTTTGGCTGAGAATTTCACCAAGTGTTGAAAGGCTTTACGTAGAGTTGAAAAACCACATTTTTTTCTTCAACACTTATATATTTTTTTTGGAGTTTGATAGTGCTACTATTTGCGTAATACATTTGTTTTTATATCAAGCTCTTTGTGCTTCATTATATGCAATTGATTAGTGGTTGAAATTGTGATTATTTTACTCCTTGAGATGACTTTAGACTGAAAATTCAGGCTTATAAATTCAAATGTTTTCATCACTCTAGTCACTATACTATGACACGTATTTAAAACTTGACTTTAGCACGATACTACAAGGCTGCTGCAATGGTGAAGGTGGTGTGGTCCATGGTGACCAGAGGTGGCCGGACGGTGAAGAGAATGCTGGCGTTGATGGGTTTTGTTCTGTTGGGTGAAGCAGGAGAACATCGAGGAGGAGCTATTGCGTGTGGGCGCGGGTGGCATGTGCGTGCGATGGAGGTCGTCGGTAGCAAGCAGGAGGAGCTTTGGTGGCCTTTATGTGTGGGTGTCTGCGCATGAAAACACACGAAGGTGGGGAGTGCGGTGCTCTACTCATGGAAGCAGGAGATGTTGAAGACGACGGGGCCGAGAGGAAGGAAGCAGAGGTTGGAGACAAAGAAGAACACGGATGTTGGAGGGCTGAGGATAGAGGGCACGATCTTGGTTGCTCTCGAGGGAGAGAGCGGAGAGAGTCGGTTGCAGTTGAGGTTGCACAATTGGAGGTCGCTATGGTTGAGGGCGGTCACACAATGGTGGAAGTCGCTTACGGTCGTGAGTGTTGTGGCTCGCGGTTGAGGAGCTCGCAGTACAGTTTGCTATGGAGAACGATGAAGGTGGCAAGGTGATGGAGGTTGAGGGGGTCACGGTGTGGAGAAAAGAGTCACGGTGGTGGTGTCGGAGTTGTCACCTCTGACCACGGTGATGGCTGGAGTCGAGGCATGGTGAGAGACATTGGCATAGTCGGGGATGAAGGCTCGCGGTGCTGCTGGTCATAATAAGGAAGGAGTCGTAGTGGAGATGGAGGCTTGCAGTTGTGGATATCTGTTGGGTGCGTGGGGAAGGAGATGAAGGTGGAGGAGGGCAAGCTCTGTTGGGTCATTGGCAATCCAGAAGATGACCGAAGGGGCCTTTTAATTAAATGGCAGAGGTAGAGAAATCAAGGGAGACATTGAGGAAGGACCCCCGATAATTAAGAAAGAGATATTTTAGCACGGTGGTAGCTTTCCTCTTCTGATTGTGAGAGGGATGCATGGGCTCGGGAGAGAAGGGGCTGATTTGGAAAAAATGAAGAGGTTTGTTTCATGATTAGCCAAAAAAACTGAGAGATATTTGAGAATCCCATACTCCAAAATAGCTTATCTCTCTTTTGATTTGATTTTTCTTTTTCTTTGGTGGAAAATCCCAGATGTCAAAATGGTATTCCTAATTAGATTCTCAATTAAACCTTCAATATATATATTTAAATAAATTAGCATATGGATGTGCATTAAAAATATATGCAAATGGAGTACCTCAATAAAAATGCATGAAAGTCAATGCACGAGCTTAACAAATTTTCCAGTGCAATGTAAGCTCGAAATTTCTTTAAATCTTCAAATTAAATATTCTTAGGGGTAATTAAAGTCCACTAAAGTGGACCTATCAAACACCCCCATGCCTAAGGTTTGCTAGCTCAAAGTAAAATCATATGAAGAAGAATTAGATCTCCAAACCAGAATTTACCATCAGGATGCCTTATTGTACCACACCTCTAGAGACTAGTTTGAAATACCAGCTCAAGACCTTAAGGTACTCAAGTACCGACCAAGATACAGACCTGATCGGCTTTAGTCTTGGGTCTTCGACAAAAGTTTTTAAGGCCCCAAAGCCTGCCCAAGGGTTTGTTGACCCCAGAAGTTAAAGCACCCATGTGTTCGTTCAAAAGGTCCAGGTTTAACTTGCCAGTGCATTTTTCATAACAAAGGAGATATTTTTGAGATTTTTCTTTTTGTAAATTTTTTTGTGAATCCCCTAAATCTAACCTTGGGTTAGCCCTCAACATGGTTTGTATTAGATTCCTTGTTCCCATCATCGATTCTCGAAGGGTCCTTGGCATTCGATGCTTCGGGATAGCACTGCCCATGGTAACCCCCAGAACCTTAGCAATCGACACTTCATGATAGTGCCGCCCATGTTATTGTTTAGCTAATCTAGGCCTTGTCAATCGATATTTCGAGATAATGTTGCCCATGGCATCTGAATAGCACAATGCGCTTACATGCCTGACGCGCTGCGGACGCATTTGTTTAAAAGGGTCATTGTAGCTCACATTCGTTGCGTCGGTTTTAAATAAAGAAACGGACGTGAGTCCGAGTGTCGAACGCAGGGATGCGTGAAAATTGAGTTTTTCTGTCACTTAGTGTCATGGAAATGGTGAGCTTTTTGCTTGTGCAGGAAAACGCAGGGAAAAATGAGTAAGATAGAGAAAGAGAGAGAGAGAGTAGGGTTAGAGTTCTTTTAATTCATGGCATTCATGAAACTTACGATATGAAAAACTTGTCAAGAAGAGAAAGAGCGACAATAGCTAGAAAAGAAACATCTTCATTTAACATGCGCTTTAGTTTTACAAGTACAACACTAGATAAATGCTTAAGCACAAGTAAAGTAAAGCTAAGCTAGAGAGAGAGAAAGAGAAAGGAGACGGCGAGGCGGCCACGGTGGTGGAGGAGGGCCCCGTCGGTGGCTCGTCGACTTCGACGATTACAAAAGTGTGCTAGGGATAGCTAGGAGTAGGGTGGAACACCTACAAGGGTATTGAATGCCTTCCATGGGTGGTTGGAAGGGGTTTATATAGGAAGAAGGGATTTCTAAATGAAGAAGGGCCTTTAGCGACATCCCGCGACATCTGGGACATTGCTAAAACCCTTCCCAAAATGTCGATGAAGCCCTTCTGCCTGCCGGTTCCTCACGCGCGCTGTGCTTACTCTCGCGCGCAATCCACGTGGTCGCCTTGAGGGCCGTCCGATCGAAGATCAGATGGTCGAGATCGCGTGCGGAATGCACCTTCAGATCGCGCTTGTGTTTGCCTTCAGATCATAGCCTGCTGTAGACCATCCGATCGAAGATCAGACGATTGAGATCGCGCGCGGAGCACACCTTCAAATCGTGCCTCATGAGCACGCGCCTGCGCGGCTGCATCTGCAGGCGCCACGTAGCCTCCATCCGGTTGTTCGCTTGCGCATCAACGGCTGAATTTCATCCGCGCGCACCTTCGCCTCAGATTTGCTATGCGGTGCGTTTCAACCCCGCGTCGGGTGTGCGGGCGTGTGTCGGCAGATCGCTACGTCGTTGTAGCAGATTGTCGCGAAGAGGAGGTAGGTGCGCTAGCGTGCGGGCAACTCTCAACCGTTCTATCGAAGATCAACGGCTAAGATCACTCCTGCGGGTGATGGAGGCGCATGCTGCAGTTGATGGATGCGCCGATCTTACGCCACGTGGCGCATCATGAATCGTTGATCATCAGATCAACGGTAAAACTTCTTGGGTCAATTGTGGGAGCTCCGGATGTCGGATTTGGTCGATTTTGAACCCATTGGACTCCATTCGTCGTTCTGAATTCATCCGTGTGGTTCGATTGCTCATCTAAAACCTATTTTGACATGAACTTGTATAAATGGCTATTAATATTGAATTATAAGCAATCTTGATATGCGATGCATGTAATGCTCCCTTGCACATTTATGATATTTTATTTGTGCATGTTACCCTTAAGAGAAACCCTGACTGGCAGAATTGTCACTATAAAATGTAGCGTTATCATACCCCCATGCTTATTCCTTGCTAGTCCCTAGCAAGGTTCATTCTAGCCATTATTCTCAGTCAGAATTCAGGAAGTGATTACTTAGACATTTTGTTACTTGTCAACACGAGGAAATATACTAAGATCCTGATCTACAGAGACTCAACAGTGCCTGGGTGTGCCAAAATGTGAACCACCCGAATCCTCACTTTAAGGCATATATATATTTTTTTTCCTTTCTCATTTTTTTGGATTTTTGGAGTTGAGAGTGTGTTGGCAACTTTTTATGACTACCCAACCCACCTAAAACTCGAAAAAGACTTTAAGTGTTAAGCATCTTGGTGTGAAGATCGTGATAGACTCACTCAATGGTAATTCAGATAGACTTCGAGTTCCTACGCCCATAGGTGATCGGAAAAGGAGGTGTTTTGCCGTAAGGTGTATCTGTCCGATTGGTAGCTTTCTCCCTACTTTTATTTTATTTTGGGTCAACACAAGGATTTTTCCATTGTATATCTCCCCGGATTGCTCTACTTCCCCGCTTCTTCCTTAAGTGTTTTGGATCTTTTTGTGTGTTTAGTAAGCTGGGCTCTGGACAACCGACCAATGGACTGTTACCCACGACCACTTGCCAGCCATACTCGTGCGGTGAAGTGTGGCTTATTTTGTTCTCTGTTTTTTTTTCTACATCTTTTTTTCTTTTTCTTTCTTTTTTTCTTTTGTTGTTTAGTAGGTGGCTTCCTTGATATCAAATTTACCAAGAGGCAATAAGAAGAAATGGTTCTGTGGCTGGGCTCTGGACAACCGGCCAATGGGATGTTACCCACGACAACTTGCCATCCATATCACCCTAGAAGGTTCATTAGCCACCCAATTTCTGTCAGAATCTCCAAGGAGTGAGTCAGTACAAAAATGTGTGTAGATGCTTAGACTAACAGTCCGTCTGAGTTAGAGGGTGGGTTGATAAGTCTTATACTGATCACCCTATTTATTGGTGAATTAAAATGAATTAAGGTTGCGAGGATTCGAGGCTAAATTCATATTTTAGACATCAGGGCTGATTAAGCCTGAAGGCCTGAAAAATCTAAGTGTTCAGGTTCTTTTTGTATTATTTCCCACTGTTGACAAGTTCCTAATGCCTAAGTTTTTTTTCCTAAATTCATCATTTTTCATTTTTTTAATTAATTTTATTTTATTCAAACTGATTAAAATGAACTCAGAATATGCAAATTACTATCCCCCATGCTTAAGTTGGACAATGTCCTCGTTGACAATTAAATTGATGCAACAGGGGTTCAAAAAGAACTCACTTGAGCGAAGCAGTATATCAGATCAGTCTGAATCTTCTGGGTTGCCTCCCAGGAAGCGCTAAGTTTAACAGCTTCGGCTGGGCGTTGCCTCGTGTCAACCCTCAATGAGGGTGACAACCTCCTTTAGGGGAACCTGGGCAAAGAAGTGCTACAGTGAAAGTGTGCTCAGTGTTCGAATCTGCGATTTCAACCGCCCCATTGGAATAGGGTTTGACCACCCTATATGGTCCTGTTAGTGATGCAACGTTGTTTCTTGCTTTTGGCGGTGTGATTAAGTCGTTATAGTATATTACAAAAAACAGTCACCAGTTTATAATTTATTACTCGGAATTAAAAGTTTCCCGAGGTCGAACTCAGGGAGCACACGTCATTCTAGCAACATAATGGTTCACAATTTTGTTACAAAAAGAATAAGAGAGAGAGAGAGAGTGGGCAAAAGTTCTCTTTTTCTTAGCTTCTTCTTCTCTCTTCTCTTCTTCAGTCTGCCTTCTCTTCTTTCTTCGGCTTCTGTGTCTTCTTTCTTCTTTTCCATCTGCTGCGCCATTTCTTTTCTTCATTTTTTTTCTTGCTGCTGCTGCTTCTTCTTTCTTCTTCTTTTCTTTGCTGCGGCTGCCTCTTCTTCTTTCTTCTTTCTACTGCGTCTTCTTCTTTCTTCAGCAGCTCCTTCCTTCTTCTTCTTCCTTCTTTTCTTTTTCTTCTCTTCTTCTCTTCTTTTTCTTATCTCTTTTCTTCCCTGATCCGGATGTCTGATTCTTCGCATCAGACGCCTTATCGGCGTTGTTGCTACAGTGCCTCCTTCTCTTCAGTCTATTGTCTTCTTTTATTCTTCAGCTTCTTCCTCTTCTTTTTCTTTGCTACGGCTTCTCCTTCACCTTCTTCTTTTTCTCTGCTGTGGGAGCTCTGCGACAAAGTCCTCACCGCCCACTCTTCCTCTTCTTCTTCCTCACCTTTTCCCTGCACACACGCAACGCAAAACCTACCCCTACTCTTTCCCGCGTCTCTCTCTGAATCTCTCTTTGGTACGCTCTTCCAGAGTAGGGTAATCGGGTCGAGTCTCGTGCCCAAGTCCAGGTGCACCGGTGTGGGTGTGGTGCGCAAGGAGTGCTCAGGAGTGGGGGTAATCGGGTCGCGGGTCAGATCCGCGTGGGCAGTGTCGCAGACGAGACCCGGTGGATAGGTGAGGAGGGACCTCACCCCAGTGTCGCAGACGAGACGAAGGTGCCCAAAGGGGGGTAACAGCGACGAGGAGGGGGGTCTGGAAGGCGCCAGCTGGTGCGACCTGGCGCGGGAGGACGAGGCGGAGTGAACTCTGCTGCAAGTATGGCAGTAGAGCAACGAAAGGAGGAGAAAGGGCCACCGGACCCTGCGGGCGTTTTGACCGTAGGAGGAGGAGATGAAGTTGGGGGGAATTCCTCAGCCAAATCAGGCTTGCCCTGACCGGAGAGCCCTGCCGTTTCGTTTATAGCAGCTGGCGGGAGGAGATTCTCGAGGATAGATCGTGGAGAGCATTGCGGAGTTGGCCGGAGATGGAGACTCATTCCTCTCGCACGTTCGCACGAGAGGAGTGGGCAATGGCAGGCCATGGCAGGGGGTTCTTGCGAAAGAGGACGACGCAGGGAACCCCCCTTTCGTTCCTGAGTACAGCCCCCATACCCTGCGCGGCGCCATCCTCCGCGCAAGGTCGCCGGAGGTATGGGCGCCTGCGTGGGGTGGCAGAGGGGTCGTTCTGTAAAGAACGAAAGAGAAGATGGGGGGCAAAATGCAAGGGTTCAGAAAGATAAGGGTCGAAAAGTAATTCAAGAGGACCAATTTGTAAAGTAGGTCAAGATGGCATTCCCTTAGGTCCAAATTTTGGTATAAACCTAATTTGGACCTAAGGAATCTAATGGTGAGGTTTGATTTTAGTTTTGATCACGTTTGACCGATTAATTTGCACAAAAATCCAAATTAGGTCAAAAATTGGGTATGGTTCTCAATTTAGGTCAAGATAGGTTCCAAGGGTCAAATTGAAGGTTCTAAACCCTAGGAAATATTTTTCCATGAATTTTAGGGGGTTTAGTTGATTTGTATCCTACCTGGAACCTTATGAATTAAAGCAGATTTGTTTCAGGGTTGCAGAATGTCATTTAATTCATAGAAGTTGCTATAACCCTTTTCGGATCAAGTCATCCCACTTTCTTTCTTATTAAACCCATTTGACCTGTGTTTAGACCCTTAGACATCCTGTCTGTGTACTGCATTGGTAAAATTACAGTTTTACCCCTTGTGAATTATTTTATTCTTAAATTTAAAATTCTCTGATTTAGGCTTTTCCTTAAGTTTTGTAGGAGCTTTTGTACACTTATTTGGATTAAAATGTACTAGTTATCATATCCCCATGCTCTCATCATACCCCCATGCCTAGCTTTTGCTAGTCCCTTAGCAAAATTTTAAGGTTTTAGCCCTTGTTCTACACCATGAATATCTTATCAAGTTTAGATAAGTGCTTCTCCTCTTATATCTTTGATTAGGTTAGAATGGCAATCATAGGCCTAAAAGGTACTCTCGTACCAACCAAGATCCAGATCTGTCTAGCTTTAGCCTCAGTCTTTAGGAAAGGTTTTTAAGGCCTACAGGAACTAACCTAAGGTTTATTAGACTTCGTGGTTAGAGCACCCGTGCTTGAGATAATTTTAGCTTTGGTTCATTTCGCAATGCGTTTTGTAAGAGAGAGACAGAAGATTTATTTGTTTGGAGAGTTTTCTCTCTCTTTTCTTTTTAATTCTAGGTTAAGATTGGCTTCACAACACGATCTGTATCGGATTCCTTGTCCCCATCATCAATCCTCAAGGGTTCCTGGCAGTCGATGCTTCGAGATAGCACCGCCCATGGTAACCCCTAGAATCTTGGCTTTCGAGATTTTGAGATAATCCCGTCCATGGTGTTCCGTGGCTGAATTCAGATTTTAGCAATTGACACTTCGTGACAATACCATCCATGGAATCTGAACCGGTAGAGTGCTTACATGCCCCCAGTAGGATATGTAAATATCCTACGAGACAAGCATCGAGGAGATGATATGTTGTTACGCATCTTCGAGGGGAATTTCCCACCTCTCCGCGTCGGGAACTTGTCCAAATCAACTTGTGTTGATCGACTGCTCCTAATCTAAGTGACTTTTTAGAACATTTAAAATGCTTTCTGTGTGATTTTGATACTTATGCTTACTGAACCAGACTGTGTGTGTGAATTTGGGTGCTTAGGTTACTGAGTCCTGTAAACCAAATGTCAGTTAACGAGGCCGAATACTCTCTAAGCCTTGGACCTAATACTTTAGCTTTTCAATTTCCTCAACCTCTTGAGGAATATCTAGATCTTAATGGGTACTAAGAGTCTATCCAAGAATGCCTAAAGTTTGCGTTCTTACTAATCTTGTTGTGCACTTTTCATTTTTTTTTCCTGAATGTGGTCTAGAACTTAGGTTAATTCCTTAATTTCTTACTAATGACTATCCCTTTTCTTTTTCATTTTATGCTCCTTTTATCATTCAGCTCTTTTTCTCCTCCTCTACAAGAATTCTTCCCTCCTTTCCTTCTTTTTTTTTTTACAAATTTTTATGTTTAAGCCTTTTCTTATGAGTTTTTATTCATTTTACACTTTCATACCCCCCATGCCTAAGATTTGCAATGTCTTCATTGTAAATTAGGAGGGTTTTTTTATTTGGCCTGGTTCATGCATTAGGACAGATAGTTTGGTGAGTGGATGGGTCGGGGTGACTGTTGCGAACGATTTCTAATCTCAGATGCGAGTATCTGAGGTGGAGTCGACTGTCCTAAGGGATGAACCTAAAGTGCAAAAAGGTGTAAGAAAAGGTTTCGGGTTTTTCAGAATGACGGGCTGCCTCCTGTTAAGCGCTGAGTTTTACGCCATCAGCTAGGCACAATAAGCTCAGGGAGAATGGAGGATGAATGATGACTCAGCCAAATCTGTAGAGGTTACATCAATGAACGATTTGAGTCTCTGACCGTTCATGATGAAAGGTTCGGAATCGTGGCTGAGAGGACTGATTTCAATGGCTCCATTTCCAAAAACCTGTCGGACAAGATACGGTCTGACCCAATTGGATCGCAATTTCCTAGGGAAGAGTTTGAGTCAGGCATCGAATAGTAGGATCTTCTGACCAGGGTGGAAGATCTTTCTAGATATGTGCTTGTCATGGAAGGCTTTAACTCGCTCTTTGTAGATTTGCAAGTTCTCATACGCATCAAGGCGTAATTCATCGATCTCACTTATCTGAAGCTTTCTGTGGGTTTCAGCCTCAGAAAGATCTGGGTTGCAGCTTCGTACTACCCAATAGGCTTTGTGCTCCAGTTCGACGGGAAGGTGACACACCTTCCCGTACACCAGTCTAAAAGGAGACTTGCCTAGTTGGGTCTTGTGGGCGGTCCTATAGGCCCACAAAGCTTCCAGAAGTCGGGATGACCAATTCTTCCTGTCAGGTCGAATAGTAACCTGCAGGATTTTCTTGATCTCCCGATTTGATAGCTCAGTTAGACGATTAGTTTGGGGGTGGTAAGGAGTAGAGATTCGGTGAGACACCCCGTATTTGGTCATCAGTGACCTGAACTGAGCATTGGTGAAATGGGTCCCTCCATCAGAGATGATTGCACGAGGAATCCTGAACCGTGAGAAGATATTCTGATGAATGAATTTGATGACGATCTTCTGATCACAGGTTCGGGTCAGAATGGATTCGATCCATTTGGACACGTAATCCACTGTGAGTAAAATGTACTCGAAGCCGTCCGAAACAGGAAAGGGACCCATAAAATCAATCCTCAAAATATCGAAGATCTCGCATACGAGAATCGGCTGCAAAGGCATCATGTCGCGGTGGCTCATGTTGCCCAAAGTTTGGCAATGACTACATGCCTTATAGTGACTGTATGCGTCCTTGAAGATAGTGGGCCAGTAAAAGCCACATTGGAGGATTTTTGATGCGATTTTGTGCCCAGAGAAATGGCCACTGCATGCCTGGTCATGGCAAAAGGAGAGAATGTCATTGACTTCGCCCTCCGGGACACATCTCCGGATGATTTGATCAGCACTTATAAGGAAAAAGTACGGGTCTTCCCAGATGTAGTACTTGGCATCAGAGCGCAACTTGTCTTTCTTGGCCTTTGGCTAATCAGACGGGATCTGACGAGATGCCAGGTAGTTTACTATATTAGCAAACCATGGAAGCCTATTACCAATAGTCAATGGGTGTTGATTAGGAAAATGCTCTGTTATGGGTCCAGAAGGGTCGATGATTTCAGAAGGAAGGTGAGACAAGTGGTCAGCTACCACGCTCTGTCTTCCCGCCTTGTCACGAATCTCGAGGTCGAATTCTTACAACAGCAAGATCCATCGGATTAATCGAGGCTTTGCGTCCTTCTTAGGAAGGAGATGCCTCACAGCAGTGTGATCCGAGTAGATGATGACGTGGGAACCCAGGAGATAGGATTGGAATTTTTCGAGGGCAAATACTACGGCTAGCAGCTCTTTCTCCGTAACTGTGTAGTTACGCTGAGCCTCGTCAAGTGTCTTACTAGCGTAGTAGATGACCACGGGCTTCCCGTCAATCTTCTGCCCCAGAACCGCTCCTACAGCGAAGTCAGATGCATCGCACATGATCTCAAAGGGTTGAGACCAATCAGGGGACTGTAGGATCGGGGCTTGGGTGACTCGGTCACGAAGGTTCTTAAAAGCCTGAGTGCATTCCTTGGAAATTTCAAAGGGTACATCCTTGGAGAGAAGAGTAGTCAGGGGGTGTGCGATTTTCGAGAAATCAGGAATGAAACGACAGTAAAAGTCAACGTGCCCCAAAAAAGAATAGATGTCCCTGATCGAGCTAGGCATAGGAAGTTGAGAAATCAGATCAACCTTGGCTCGATCCACTTGGATGCCTTTCTCAGAAATTAAATGTCCTAGGACGATCCCCTCAAGCACCATAAAGTGGCTCTTTTCCCAGGAAAGAACCAGATTTACATCGATGCAACTCCTTAGTATATGAACCAAGTGCTGGAGGCAATCATCAAATGATGCTCCGAAAACTAAGAAGACATCCATGAAGACTTCCAGAAAATCACCTACCATATCAGAGAATATGGTAAGCATGCACTGCTGAAAAGTCGCGGGTGCATTGCAGAGACCGAAATGCATCCTTCGGAACGCGTACATTCCGAAGGGGCAGGTGAATGTGGTCTTCTCTTGGTCCTCAGGATGAATAGCCACTTGGTTATAACCAGAGTACCCGTCAAGAAAGCAGAAGAATCTATTTCCTGCTAATTTCTTGAGAATCTGATCAATGAATGGTAGTGGGAAATGATCCTTCTTCGTGGAGGAATTGAGTCTTCGGTAATCTATGCAGACTCTCCATGAATTGGCGATACGAGCAGGTATGACTTCTCTGATTTCAGTCGTAATGGTGGTGAGCCCTGCCTTTTTAGGCACAACCTGGATTGGGCTCACCCAACGACTGTCGGAGATCGGGTAGATGATCCCTGCATCTAACCACTTAATGATCTCCTTTTTCATGACCTCCTGTAAATTGGGATTCAAGCGTCTCTGCATTTTCAGGAAGGCCGTGCACCCTCTTCAGAATAAATATGGTGTGTGCAATAAGAGGGACTTATTCCAGTTAAGTCATCGAGAGTCCAACCAATGGCTCTGCGATGTTGCTGGAGCACAGTAATCAGACGGGATTCCTGATCAGGTGTGAGTCTGGAGTTTATAATCACAGGAAATGTCTGATTAGAACCTAAGAAGACATATTTCAAATGATCAGGAAGGGGTTTGAGTTCAAGAATGGGGTTATCAGCAGCAGCGGGTGGTTCAGAGCGAGTGTGAGGTACAAGGGTAGGAGTTATGGGTTTGTCTATCTCAATGTTTACCTCCTCTAATTGCGGTCCAAGATATTCTTGTGGTTGATGAGGAATAATCATATTGTCCTCAAGTTGTGGTTCATCAACCAGAGCTCTAACATCACAGATTTGTTCAATGACACCACAATTGATCCCTTGTTGGGCCTTAAAGATATCAATTTTGAGAGTCTGATTCCCAAATTTCAGTTATATCTGGCCCTCCTCACAACTTATGTTGGCCCTTGTAGTGACCAGAAAAGGTCTCCCTAGAATGATTGGTGTATCCCTTGGGTTCTCAGGTGCATCCATATCTAAGACTATGAAGTCCACAGGGAAGTAAAAATCCTGCACCCTTACAATAACATCCTCAAGAATCCCTTTTGGTGACTTGATAGATCGATCTGCTAACTGTAGTGCCACCTCAGTTGGTTTTAGCTCAGATTCTTCTAGGTGGTTGAGTAAGGATGTGGGTATCAAGTTTATGGAAGCACCTAAGTCTAACAATGCTGTCGAACTGGGTTTCACTGATCTTGCATGAAATCAGGGGAGTGCCTGGGTCCTTTGCCTTGGGTGGGAGTCTGCTCAGGATTACAGAGCTGGCTTGCTCTGACAGTACAATTGGACTTCTACTCTTGGTTCTCGGCTTACGCTGAGGTGTACACACGTTTTCCAAAAATCGTGCGTAAGTCGGTACATTGTGGATCGCATCCATCAAGGGGATGTTTATTTAGACCTACTCAAAGAGCTTGACCAGGTCCTCCTCAGGAGCCACGGATTTGGTTGTCTTCTTTCCCTTGGTCAAGGCCTCGAGAAATGGAACCTTGGTTGGTTCTTCTAGGATAGGTCCAGGTTTTTGATCTGGGACGGGGATAGGAACATCCTGGATAACTATCTTAGAATTCGGGTTACTACCAGGCTTGGAGTAGTCTGGATAAGGTGGATCTTAGGTCGCCGTACCACTACGGGTCGTTACAGAGTTAAGTCCTGCCTGGTTCTGGTTGGGGCTTGGTAGAATGGGCTGCTGCTATTGATAACCAGCATAAGAAGTTGAAGCTTCCATCCCGTCAGGTGAAGGAATAGAAGGGGCCTGATAAACCATGTCTGCTTGGCTCGGGTTTGGGTTCATAACGCGTCGCTAGGTTGGCACGCTATTTGGGTTAGGTAGAGGTTGAGAAGGAAGCGTGTCTGGTTGGCGAGAATTTGCCAACTGGGCCAGTTGGTTTCGAACCTCTGTGATTTCGTCCTTGTGTTGCTTTTGAATAGCCGCATTCGTTCTCTGAATGTCAGCCAAAGTTTGAAGGAGGAGGAACATTTGATCTTGGTTTGGCCCGGATGGATAAGTGGGGTTGGGCCGAGGCTGAAGCGGCTGGTAAGGACGAGGTGCTTGTGGACGGGGCTGAAAGGGTGGTCTCGGATTCTGGGAATTCCCTGCCCACTGGATGTTGGGATGATTTCGCCATCCAGGATTGTAAGTATTGGAAAATGGGTCATTCTAGATGGCGTTGAGGTCCTCGCAGGTCTGAGGAGCCTCGGAAAAGTCAGAGAATGGGGGAGTAGAACTCCCCCGACTAGAATAGAAAGGATCGGAGGTCCCTCCGATCCGAGAGTCAGATGGGGGTGGATACGAGTCCACCCCAGGAGAAGGGCGGTGGAAAATGTTCTGCACAGTCTCCCGTGTGGGAGGAGGCTGTGCAAAGGAGTTCTGCGCAGAGGTGGCTCGCTGCAAATGCTGAGTCAGCTCATCCACCTTCTTCTCAATAATAGAGACCTTGTCCAATCGACTGGCCATTAATTCCAGGTCGACTGATGCGGACAGGCCCTGCGTCTCATGTGCTCCCCTAAGGTTCGTCGATGCGCAGGTATTCGTCCTGTTGAATAGTTCCATGGAGTTATTATTGATGGAATTATCACACATATTCTCGAGAATCTCCCACACGGTGTCTTCATGTTGACTCATGATATTCCCTCCGCAAGTTGCATTAACGAACAGTCTAACATCCTCACGGAGTCCTTGGTAAAAAGACTGGACTTGTTTCCATTTGGGAACTCCGTGATGGGGGCACTTTCTCGTGAGATCCTGAAAATGATCCCATGCCTCATGAAGAGGTTCTCCCGTCTGTTGTGTAAAGTGAGCAATCTGATGGCGCAAGGCATTGGTCCGACCAACGGGGAAGAACTTTTTCAAAAACTCGGACTGAAGTTCCTCCCAAGTGTTGATCGGACAGGTCTAGGTCTGATACCAATGGGCTGCCTTGTCCATAAGGGAGAAAGATAACATCTTCATGAGTAAGATATCCCGATTATACGCATCTGACCCGAAAGTTCCGGCTAGATGCTTTAGCTATTTGATGTGCTGGAAGGGATCTTCAGAATTAAGCCCATGGAATTTAGGTATGGCATGAATCATGTTGGGCTTCAGTTTAGAATCAGGTCCTCCAGTTGGGATTCTGACTCGAGGCTCAATTGCCACCGCAGCGGGATTATAGTGATCTCGCATCATGGGACACTGCGGTGGGTTCATGAAGTTTTGGAAGAGGTCATTGAGTCACTGGAGATGGTGCTCAAGATTATTCTCTTCCTCAACTGGCTGAGCCATTGTGGAAGAAGGTGAGTTGGGTTTAGAATCAGAGCAGAGGTCGATGTGAAGAGTTGGTTGCACAAACAGGGGTACTGAGGCTCGGCCTCGGGGAGAGTGAATTTCTAGAGGAGGTTTCAAGGACCTCCTACAAAACATACACCGATGGATTAGATGAGGTTAGCAGGTGCTGGACCCAATCAAGGCACCTAAATTGTTAGGTGACTATAGAGGCTCAGGGCTGATGGTACCCCTTAATCAGAAGGTCGACCACCTGAGAATTACCTGGGCAGCCAGAGAGGGTGAGTCCTGCGAAGACTCCTACACGGTAGAGCACCCCCACGGGTTACAGGGTTTCCCCTACCCAACCTCTCTTGTCACTGAGATTCCAAGTAGACCAGAATGGGGACCTTGACCTCTTTAGTCTACCACTTTTAGTTAAGATCGAGGTGCTTAGGGTTTCACTTGAACTTTAGCCTTTTGAGTGCAAAAAGTGACCTAATTTAAAGGTTGGCTGATCCAAGGGATCAACTTCACCTATTAGTTCCTTTGAGAGCTTATTAGGTCTTGTCTTTTAAGGTTCAAGTGTTTTAAGAGCCGAATTGCTTAGGGTTTCTCTTGATAGATGTTTTCAAGCAATGGCTTAGGCACACTTCTTTTGGGGATTCTCAATTCTTGATTAGAAAGTGTGTCTCTAAAACCCTAGCGTTGAGTCTTAATTTGGCTCTAATTGGTCCAGTTAGTTGCCTCAAGATTAGGTAAATAGGACTCAAGCAAGAAGGTTTTAGCCCTAACTACCTTTAGTGGATGTACAGATAGAATGTGTTGAAATTTGAAAACAGACAACTTCTGTGATTTACTAGGTATGGATGACAGGTTATTCCTAATTTGCTTTTCCTTTTTCTTCCTCTTTAGAATTTAAGGGGCTTGAGAGGATAGAAAATTACCTGCCCCTTGGCGTGGTTGTTGTGCAGCTGCTTATTTCCTTCTTGTTTCCCTATGCTTTTTCTTGATTTCTTGTGCCTGCACAACAAAAGAGAAGAGCTTAAGTTAGTAGCAAATCAAAAATTGTGAATAAATATTTTCTAGAATGGCCGTAGCTTCTCGGCAACGGTGCCAAAAACTGGTGATGCAATGTTGTTTCTTGCTTTTGGCGATGTGATTAAGTCGTTATAGTATATTACAAAAAATAGTCACCAGTTTATAATTTATTACTCGGAATTAAAAGTTTCCCGAGGTCAAACTCAGGGAGCACACGTCATTCTAGCAATATAAAGGTTCACAAGTTTGTTACAAAAAGAATAAGAGAGAGAGAGAGAGTGGGCAAAAGTTCTCTTTTTCTTGGCTTCTTCTCTCTTCTCTTCTTCAGTCTGCCTTCTCTTCATTCTTCGGCTTCTGTGTCTTCTTCTTTCTTCTTTTCCCTCTGATGCGGCTTTTCTTTTCTCTTCCTTTTTTTTTTACTATTGCTTCTTCTTTCTTCTTTTCTTTGCTGCGGTTGCCTCTTCTTCTTTCTTCTTTCTACTACGTCTTCTTCTTTCTTCAGCAGCTCCTTCCTTCTTCTTCCTTCTTTTCTTTTTCTTCTCTTCTTCTCTTCTTTTTCTTATCTCTTTTCTTCCCTGATCTGGACGTCTGATTCTTTGCGTCGGATGCCTTATCTACGACTTCTGTTACGACCCGATTCCCGAATCCCTACAGGACACGAGAATCGGACCGACTCGACTGATCCCAAGACCCAGTCGTTCAACGAGAAAGTAACCAAAAAGCAGTAAAATAAACCACATTCACCATGCAAGCAACTAATAGTAACAAAAGTACAGCAGTAAAGAAAAGAACTACTACAGTACACACCACCACAACAGTAGAGAATTAAAAACATGTACAAAAATATGAAGTTTACTATAAAAGAGTACAAAGGTGTAACAGAATACTCACTACTACAGAAAACAGGTACAAGAAAAGTATAACTACTAGGCTCTACTAGGCCCAGCACCCTCCGCAGCCGTAGGCTCTGGCTGCTCAACACCTAGACCTGAAAAATAGTGGTAACTACGACATGTCAGCGAAACGTTGAGTAGAGTGGCAACCAGTTAGCTAAGAAAAATGGTAAAAGTGGACAAGTAGCTGTTGTTTTAATTTCTTTCTTTATTTTTCTCTTTCTTGGTTTATTTCTTAGGTCTTTCTCTTGATCTCGAATGTTCCTCGTGGGAACGATCTTGAATGCAGTGTTTTCCGAAAAGTAGAAGTAGCACGTGGTGCTCTCCTGGCCGGGAGAGTACCTTGTGGTGGTCCTACCCTCAGTCAACCACCTCAAGGTTGCTGACAGGCGTAACGGTGAATATGGCATGCGCGATAAACGTACGGGTAGCTACCCCGCACTGGCACGCGTTCAGTCGTTTCCGTTAACGGGTGAGCCCAAAGCATAGCACGGAACCAGTATAGGGCAGAGCCCACTTAGTAACAGGGGTCTAGCCCCTCCTAAGTAACCAAATAGGGGTCTCGCCCCTTCACAGTCCACGCACTCTCGCCTGACTACCTTGATTTGCCCAGTGGGCCTAACAAGTCGGTGTAGGACAGCTAGCTGAACTCCGGGCCCCGTGGGGTGGCTAGCTCTCTCTCTACACTAGTAGCTCTCCCCGGTACTGTGTACGCAAGGGCCACAGAGTCGGTACAAAGTGGCCAGTCCTAACCCCGGGTCCCAAGCCTAGGGCGGCTAGCTCCACTCTACACTAAACAAGGGGACAGTCACTCTCCTTGGTACTCCGTACTCAAGGGCCAGCTCACTTCCCCATTTACATTTCCAGTTCCATTCTTTTTATTTCCAGGAGCTCTACTCCTAATTCCCTGTACGGTTCATGCTTATGTTTCTCAAGCCAAGCCATACTATGTTTCATCATTTCAGGTTTATTCGCAGATAGCACGTGTTTCCAACATCCAATCTTTCTTTTCCAATTTATATAAAGGCAGCTAGTATTTATTTGCAAACAACAGGAATTACATGTAACAGTACTCTACATTTCACAGGCAGCTGTTATCCAATTAAAGGCAATTATTATTATTCTATCTACTCATTTCAAGACTGCATTCCAGGCATTTAATACAATCGTTCCACTGTTTCTAGTCCTAGGATTCACGCCATACCCTAGGATCTATCATTCAATCTAGTTTTCAGGTCCTAGGATTCATGCCATACCCTAGGATCTATCATTCAATCTAGTTTTCAGGTCCTAGGATTCATGCCATACCCTACGATTTATTATTCATTTCAGATATGCATTTATGTTTATAAGTAACTAAGGGAAGCCACCCTACCTGCAAAATTAGGAGTAATGGGAGCTCGACCGGCAGGTTCACGTGCCTTCGCAACCCCCAAGTCCGCAACAGAACGAGGTCCTACACAAGGATCAACCACAAGAAATCACTCAGAACAGGATAAAAGTATTCCAAACAAGTAGAGGAACTTATTCTGAGAAGAACAAAATCTTAAACGCGGAAATCGGACCTCGAACGAACCCTAAACAGTTAAAAAACAATAACTCTGACTCAAATTAGACTTCTGGAACATCTTCCAGACGTCTTAAAAGGGGCCCAGATCCATACCTCGCTCTGCGCTGCTCCTCAGACGTCCAGGGGTACTGCTGAACTGTCTGGAACTAGTTCCAAACGTCCGACCACCTCTCTGGACGTCTGGAGATGTTGTTCACCGTCTGGTGACTCGGCTAGATGTCTGAATCGCGTGTGAGGGTGTGTTTCGTGCCTTCCCGAAGCAAAACCTGCACGCGCACGCAAAACTCCCTCAGTAAGGCACACGACAGAGCTTCAGCGGAATGGCCTGCATGGCCGTATCCGCAAAAAAGGAAGGCATAGGCACAGTACGTACCTATCAGTTGTTTGGAGCTTCTTCTAGACGTCATCCACATTGTCTGGATGTAGGTCCAGACGTCTAATTCTGGGAAAATTCCCAGAATCAGAACCTCCTCTGTCTTCTTTCCGCTGCACGCGGCCGCATCGTGCTTGTCCGCCCGCTGCCCGAGCTGCAGTAGCACCGGGGAAATTTCCCCAGCACAACGCTCCTCCGTGCACACGCCAGCCAGCCTTGAGCTGCTCCGGCGAGCTCTCTCTCTCGTAGCTCACGCGCTCTCTTCTCTTCCCTCTCGCTGCACCTCTCCTCTCCGCCACTGCACCCGGCAGCAGCTGCGGCTTGCTCTCACTCTCGCTCTCGCGCTGGAGGAAGAAGAATACAGTTGGAGTGGTGAACAAGGGAGAGGGAAGAGGAGTATTTGTAGGCATGGGGAAAGGCTTCTGCAGGTCGGCGAGGGGAGAGAAAAAGAAGAGGGCGGCGGGTTTCAGTCTGCGTGCGGCACGCGCGTAGACTCGCAATCGTATGCACGCAAAAATTAATTTCCAGACGTCTGGGAAGGCATCCAGACGTCTGGACCAACTCCCGGACGTCTTAAAGTGTTTTGGTGCCATGGGTCTTAACAGCTTCTCCTTTACCTTCTTTTTCTCTGCAGCTGGAGCTCTACGACTAAGTCCTCGCCGCCCGCTCTTCCTCTTCTTCTTCCTCACCTGTTCCCTGCACACACACAATGCAAAACCTACCCCTACCCTTTCCCACGTCTCTCTCTCTGAATCTCTCTTTGGTACGCTCTCCCAGAGCCGGGTAATCGGGTCGGGTTGCATACCCGGGTCTAGGCGCACCGGCGTGGGTATGGTACGCGAGGAGTGCTCAGGAGTGGGGGTAATCGGGTTGCAAGTCAGATCCACGTGGGCAGTGCCGCGGATGAGACCCGGTGGATAGGTGAGGAGGGACCTCACCCTAGTGATTCGAGGTGAAAAGCCTCTGCGACTTTTTCAATTTATGTGTGGGCGTGCACCCACACACTTCCGAGGTGGGACTAAAGTCCCACCTTCGTTCTCGGGTGTCTACGGGAGGGAGAGTCGTCCAATTGGGGCAGCAGCAGAGGCTTGCGACCCCAATTGAAGTCCTGAGTGCGTGCGCAAGCAGATTCCGCGTGACCTGGGACCTGCTGCCTGGGACGAAGAGTCCTGGGTGAAGATCCCAAGCAAGCTTCACTCGCTCGACAATGGCGGCAAGCACCTGGGTCCTAAAATCACTGAAACGGCCTCGCGGCCACATTAAAAGGCTCAAGGAGGTTTGCCCAGGTGTGGCGAGTGTGCAGCGGTGGTCGACGAGACGCGAGAGTGCCTGTGGCCGTGCGCCTAGGGCACACTCGTGCGTGAGAGTAGGTGTGTTCGGGGGGTGTTCTGGAGGTGCGACGTTGTGAATGGAGGGTGGATTTGGTGTCAGTGAGGTGTCACGGTGCTTAAGGGGTAGCTGGCGAGGCGGATGGAGGCGTGAGTGGCGAAAACGCCTCGCCAGAGGGTGGCCGGAGATGGAGAAGGTGGTGATGGACAGTGGTGGTCGGTGGGTTGAAATAGCAAATTAAGAATGGGAAGATAACAGAGAGAGTAAGCGGAAGAGTTTCACCTACTTTAACTGATGAAAGGGGGGACGGAGGCGCTTGGCGCGTGCCTGCCGATGCCGGAGACGAAGGTGCCCAGAGGGGGGTAACGGCGACGAGGTGGGGGGTCTGGAAGGCGCCAGCTGGTGCGGCCTGGTGCGGGAGGATGAGGCAGAGTGAACTCTGCTGTAGGTATGGCAGCAGAGCGACGAAAGGAGGAGGAAGGGCCACCGAAGCCTGCGGGCGTTTTGACCGTAGGAGGAGATGAAGTTGGGGGGAATTCCTCGGCCAAATCAGGCTTGCCCTGACCGGAGAGCCCTGTCGTTCCTTTTATAGCAGCTGGCGGGAGAAGATTCTCGAGGATAGATTATGGAGAGCATGCCGGAGTTGGACGGAGATGGAGACCCATTCCTCTCGCGCATTCGCACGAGAGGAGTGGGCAATGGCAGGCCATGGCAGGGGTTCCTGCGAAAGAGGACGACGCAGGGAACCCCCCTTTCGTTCCTGAAAGCGGCCCCCATACCCTGCGCGGCGCCATCCTCCGCTCAAGGTCACTGGAGGTATGGGCGCCTGTGTGTGGTGGCAGAGGGACCGTTCTGTAAAGAGCGAAAGAGAAGATGGGGGGCAAAATGCAAGGGTTCAGAAAGATAAGGGTCGAAAAGTAATTCAAGAGGACAAATTTGTAAAGTAGGTCAAGATGGCATTCCCTTAGGTCCAAATTTTGGTATAAACCTAATTTGGACCTAAGGAATCTAATGGTAAGGTTTGATTTTAGTTTTGACCACGTTTGACCGATCAATTTGCACAAAAATCCAAATTAGGTCAAAAATTGAGTATGGTTCTCAATTTAGGCCAAGATAGGTTCCAAGGGTCAAATTGAAGGTTCTAAACCCTAGGGAATATTTTTCCATGAATTTTAGGGGGTTTAGTTGATTTTTATCCTACCTGGAACCTCATGAATTAAAGCAGATTTGTTTCAGGGTTGCAGAATGTCATTTAATTCATAGAAGTTGCTATAACCCTTTTAGGATCAAGTCATCCCACTTTCTTTCTTATTAAGCCCATTTGACCTGTGTTTAGACCCTTAGACATCCTGTCTGTGTACTGCATTGGTAAAATTGTAATTTTACCCCTTGTAAATTATTTTATTCTTAAATTTAAAATTCTCTGATTTAGGCTTTTCCTTAAGTTTTGTAGGAGCTTTTGTACACCTATTTGGATCAAAATGTGCTAGTTAGGGTTCATGATGAGACTCTCATTACCTATCCACTTGGATCTGAGCTTCCCGGGAAAGAGTTTGAGTCGGGCATCAAAAAGCCAGACTTGCTGGTTGGGCTCGAAGGTCTTCCTGTGGATGAGTCGGTCGTGGATGACTTTCATCTTCTCCTTGTAAAGTCGACTATTCTCAAAGGCATCCCGACGAATTTCCTTAAGCTCAGAGAGTTGGAGCATCCTTTGTACACCAGCTAATTGGGAATCCATGTTGCATTGCTTAGCGACCCAGTAAGCCCAGTGTTACAACTCGACAGGAAGGTGGCAAGCTTTGCGAAAGACCAGGAGATAAGGTGACATGCCTATCGGGGTCTTGAAAGTGGTCCGGTATGCCCATAGGGCATCATCCAGTCATGTGGACCAGTCCTTCCTGTCAGGTCTCACGGTCTTCTATAGAATGTTCTTGATTTGTCTATTTGAGACCTCGGTTTGCTCATTAGTTTAACGATGATACGGGGTGGCAATGCGGTGGGTAACCCCGTATTTTTTGAGTAGGGCACAAAATTGGGTGTGGATAAAATGACTTCCACCATCACTAATCATGGCCTTCGGTATTCCAAACTGAGAAAAGATGTTCTGCTTAACAAAGTCCATGATAGCCTTATGATCGCAACGATGGGTGGCGACGGCCTCAATCCATTTGGAGACATAGTCTACAAAGACGAAGATGTACTCAATGCCGTTGGATGGTGGAAAGGGGCCCATAAAATCAATACCCCAAACGTCGAAGATCTCGACGATCAGAATGGGCTGGAGGGGCATCATGTCTTTCCTAGTCATGGTCCCTAGAGTCTGGCAGCGAGAGTAAGTCTTAGCAAAGTTGTGTGCATCTTTGAATAATGAAGGCTAGTAAAATTCGGACTGCAAAACTTTTGCAGCCGTCTTCTTCCCTAAAAAGTGGCCACCACAAGCTTGGTCATGGAAAAAGGATAGCACACTTTGAACTTCATCCTTCGGGATACACCTCCTGATGATTTGGTCGGCACAGAGGCGAAACAGCGTGGGATCATCCCAGAAATAGTGCTTGGCTTCAGCCAAGAACTTATCCCATTGTTATCTGGACCAACTGTGTGGGGTCTATCCTACTACCAGGTAGTTGACGAAGTTGGCATGCCAAGGTAGTTTCCTGTCTTGCATAGCCAGAATTTGCTCATTGGGAAAGGTGTCAGATAAGGACAAGGAGGGCCCAATGTGGTCTGGGTGGAGTTTGGACAGGTGATCGGCACAACATTCTCGGACATGGCTTTGTCGTGAATTTCATGGTTAAATTCTTGCAGGAGCAGGATCCATCTGATGAGCCTGGGTTTAGCGTCTTTCTTGGCCAACAAATGCCAGATTGCTGAGTGGTCCGTATAGATGGTCACATAGGATCCCAGAAGGTAAGATCGGAACTTTTCAAATCCAAAAACTACGGCGAGCAGTTCTTTCTCCATGACTGTATAATTCCGTTGGGCCTCATCCAACGTCTTGCTCGCGTAGTAGATCACCACAGGTTTCTTGTCTTGTCTCTGTCCCAGGACTGCGCCGATGGCAAAGTTTGATGCATCACACATGATCTCAAAATCTTGGGACCAGTCTGGGGGTTGAAGTATAGGTGCGGTGGAGACTAAGCCCCTAAGGGTGTAGGAAGCTTGGATGCAATCAGAGGTCATGTGGAATAGGGTGTCATTGGCCAGAAGGTCGGTCAAGGGTTTGGAGAGCTTGGAGAAGTCTTTACTGAGCCTTCGGTAGAAGCCAACGTGTCCAAGGAACGAGCGGATTTGCCAGATCGAGGTAGGTAGGGGAATTTTGGAAATCAAGTCAACTTTAGCTCGATCCACCTTAATGCCCCTATACGATACGATGTGACCAAGGATAATTCCTTCTTGAACCATGAAATGGCTCTTTTCCCAACTTAACACCAAGTTAACCTCGATACATCGCTTCAGGATTTTCGCCAAGTTGCTCAAACAATGGTTGAATGAGTTCCTAAATATTAAGAAATTATCCATAAAGACCTTCAGGTATTCACCCACCATCTCTGAAAAGATGGCTAGCATGCAATGCTGAAAGGTGGCAGGTGAGTTGCATAACCTGAATGGCATACAACGGAATGTGAACGTGCCGTACGGGCAAGTGAATGTGGTCTTCTCTTGATCTTCAGGAGCAATTGCGACTTGGTTATATCCTGTATATCCATCCAGGAAGCAAAAATATTTCTGCCCTGCCAATCGCTTGAGAATCTGACCAATGAATGGCAAGGGGAAATGATCTTTCTTGGTCGCCTCATTGAGCTTCCTGTAATCAATTCACACCCGCCATGCGATGGTGGTGTGGGTGGGGATGGATTCGCCATGCTCATTGGTGACAACAGTGAGCCTGGCTTTCTTGGGAACCACTTGAGTGGGGCTCACCCAGGGGCTATTGGAAATTGGGTAAATGATGTCAGCGTCAAGCCACTTGATGATCTCCTTCTTGATGACCTCTCGCATATTCGGGTTTAATCGTCTCTACATCTGACGGGAAAGTCGGGCCCCATCTTCCAGGTAAATCTTGTGGGTGCAATAGGTGGGGCTAATTCCCCTCAAGTTCGAAATAGTCCACCCAATGGCAGCCCTATGTTCTGATAAGGTCACGATCAACCTAAGTTCCTGATCCTTGGTTAGGTTGGCATTGATAATCATTGGGAAGGTTTGGTCAGGTCCCAAGAAGACATACTTGAGATTCTTGGGTAGCAGCTTTAGTTCGAGTGCGGGTGGAACAACGTTTGACGGAAAGGGGAAAGGTGAGAGTTGATCAACATCAATCTCCTCGAATGGTGCTGGTTGATGGTAATTAGTCCTGCAAAGGTCCGCGTGCACAGATGGTGACAGGTCAGAACAGTCGTCACAAGATTAGGTCTAGTAGTCTGAGATAGAACTAAGGGTGAGGCATTCCTCGACCAAAGGCTCCACGGGATCGTGTTCCTTAACCCAGTCGCAATTGAAAGACTTGGTCGCCCGGAAGATATTCAACTGCATCTTTTTGTCTCCAAAGGCGATTTCCATGCATCCCGTGTCACAATCGATTTTCGCCTTCGCCATATCTAAGAAAGGTCTGCCTAGGATGATGGGTGTGTTCCGTAGCTGTTCAGGGACTTCCATGTCAAGCACCAAGAAGTCGACCGGGAAATTGAAGTCCTTAACTTGTACAATTACATCCTCGACAACCCCCTTTGGGCTTTCACAGATCTATCAACCAACTGGATGGTCATAGGTGTGGACGTCAATTCTCCGAATCCAAATTGGTGGTACAGGGTCATCGGAATCAGATTGATGGAAGCACCTAAGTCCAAGAGCGCTCAATCAAATGTCATGTCCCCGATATTGCAGGATATCAGGGGTGCTCCTGGGTCAGTTCGTTTGAGCGGAAGGTTGCTCAATATCACGGAACTTGCTTGCTCTGAGAGCACAACCTTCCTAGGTGCTTGAGGTCTCGGCTTATGCTTTGGTGCACAGGCATCCTCCAGGAACTTAGCATAAGCCGGAATGTTCTTGATGGCTTCGAGGAGTGGGATATTAATCTAAACCTGCTTAAAGATCTCCAAAAGCTCCTCATTCTCCATAACACTTTTCTTTTTCTTGATCTTCTCCAAGGCCTCAGGATATGGTGTCTAAATGTGAATAGGGTCTATTTCTGAGTCCTTGGGTTTTTCCTGCGCTACTTCAGAATCGGGCATTTCAAGGGGTGAACTCATGGGAGGAGTCGGCCATTTGGGATCCTGGGTCTTGGTGCCGCTTCTCAAGGTCGCCGCATTTGCAAAAGCATTGGGACCATGGGTCGATCCTTGAGAAGACAAGGATGAAGAAGCACCAAACCCAGGGGGTGTTTGTGGGGCTAGCTGGACCATGTGGGCCTGTCTGGGATTGCCTTGAAACCCTTGTGAATTGGGGCCTCTGCTAATCACATTTCGCGAGTTCGGTTGTGGCTGAGAAGGAAGGGATCCCTGTTGTTTACAATCTAACAGCTGGCTCAACTGTCCCTTCACTAAAGCCATTTTCTCCTAATGTTTTTGGTTCATTTCAGCCATCACTTTTATCAGGGTGTCCATTTGATTTTGTGGGGGAGGAGCTACCCTATTTGAGTATTAAGGGGGTCTAACCGGTGGACCTTGCTGATAGGAGGGTAGGTTTGGCTGATGGTTTGGCTTGGGCTGGTTCTGGAATTGAGGCGGTTTCTGGTTTGTCTAAGCAAAGTTTGGGTGATTACGCCATCCGGCGTTGTCGGTGTTGGAGAAGGGGTTAGATTTCGAATAACCTTTGATAGCCTAGACATCTTCAAAGATAGAAGGTGTCGAGGGAGAGAGAAGAGAGTAATCAGAGGTTGAGGGAGCAAGGGTCCCTCCCTGGAACATGGTTAGGGGTTGTTCCAGGTTCATCTGGCTTAGTGGCTGAACCAAGTCAATATTGTGAGCCCCCTTTGCTAGGGAGAAAGTCTGCAGCGGGTTTCTGGTTGGTCCAACAGTTCATCAATCTTTTTATCTACCAACTCCACTCGATCCAATTTCTTAGCAATAATATCCATGTCAACCGTTCCAAAATTCGCTTGTACCTCATAGATCCCACCACGGGGTTGACTGGATTGATTGAATTGGGTCTTGGTGGCATTGTTGAGCGAATTTTTGCTCATAGACTCAAAGAGCTCAAATGCGCTCTCCTCGTCTTTGTTCAGGAAGTTTCCTCCACATAAAGCATCAACGAAGTTCTGAAGGTTGTTGTCCAGACCGTGGTAGAAGATCTGGGCCAATTGCCACCTCGGTACTTCGTGGTGTGGGCATTTCCTCAATAGTTCATTAAATCTCTCCCACACCTCATGGAATTGTTCCCCACCCTGGAGTGTAAAGGTGGTAATGGCTCTTCTGAGGGCATTGGTCTTTCCTATGGGGAAGAATTTCTTTAAGAATGCATGCTTCAGTTCTTCCCAGGTGGAGATGAGTCTTCCTAAAGTCCTAAGCCAGTGAGACGCTTTGTCTCTCAGTGAGAAGGGGAACATCTTGATCAAAACAATGTCTAAGCTAATGTTCCTGGGTTTTACAGTCCGGGCGATTCGGTCAAGATCCTCTAGGTGCTGGAAGGGGTCCTCATTTGAGCTTCCATGGAAGTGGCTCTAAATCAGGCTCAGGACATTTGGTTTCAGCTCAAAATCATCTCCCCCCTCGGGGATCCTAAGGTGTGGTTCCATCCGAATCGCAGAAGAATTGTAGAAGTCGCGGAGGGGCCTGAGTTGGTCCTGGAATTGTGGTGGATCAAGTGGTGATTGCCCTTGCGGGTCTTGTAAAGGTGGTGGTGGTTGCCCCTACGGGTTCTGCAATCGATGTATGCTTGCATGATAGTGTAGATCTATTGCTGCTAAAGCCGGTGGTTTGCATTGATCTAGGCCTGGATGATGGCCATCGTATCTGGTGGAGGTTGGTCCTCAACCTCATCTACTTTAGGTTCGGCAATGTCTCTAGCAAGATCAAGTCTCCTAGATTTTCATCCCAAAACAAACAACTCGAGATGAAGTGATCGTCTCCCATGCATACACTAGAGAAGAACAGGAGGGGATGCGGAGAGCGACAGATGCAAGAAGTGTGTGTGCACAACCAAGCAGGTAAGCCTAGTCTTTACAGTGTATTCCTTAGGGGACCTAGAAATCTCCAAAGGAACGATCAAGTTTGTAGGCATGAAACCGCCCTTCCCAAAGCTAATTTGGCTAGGTTGATTGCGAGGGGATTGTGGGGAAGGTTCTTCCTTTGGCTTGCGCCGTTGGTTCCGTAAACCCCACAACCGCGGTCGTTTGACACTTCCCCATAGCCTAGTCACCAGATTCTACTAAGGGAATGAAAGCCAAGTGCCCAGCAAACAAAACCACGCCTCTTGAGACTTAACCCAATCCTGTCTAGGACACGTCTACTCTGTTTTAATGGGGCTAGGACAGTGCTTGTGCTCGGGTTATGTGATGAGGCGTTGATTGGGGTGGTGCCTCTTAGTTATCCAATTCAAGTGTATGTGCTCCTAATAAGACATGGTTTTCAAGCAAGGATTTAAGAGGTAGTCTCTTTTAATGTTTGTCCTTACTTTCGTGTCTTTTAGGGTTGATATGTCTTAATGTTTTTGGGCAAGTTTCAAGTGGGCATGTCAAGTTTTGCACACAATCGGTGAGAGTGGATTTCCTTTAATGTGATGAGGCTCTAAAACCCTAATGTGCTCATCCTAGAGTTCATGCGATTTCTACCAGATGAGTTGATTTTAGGGGTGAGTGGTGCGGTCCAAGTCAAACCATGGTGGCTTTGCAAACACCACTCAAAGAAAAAGAACATTCAAAAAGATGATGTCTCTAGGAATGTTAGAGTGTATTTTTTTGTTGGGTGATGAGTTACAGATGAGGATCAGGCAAGAATTCACCACGCCAATTTTTTTCTGAAATTTTTTTTAGATTTTTTTTCTTTTTAGGCAAGCAAACGACCATGGGAAAAGAAATACTCACAACCGGTCCTTGCTGCGCTTACTCCATCTCCACCATCATGAGTTTTGCTCCTTCGTCGTCCAAGCGTCGAGTTCTTGCAACCATCAAGTAGAGGGATAAAATGTATTAGATAATGTGAGCATGGATGCAAAATGAAAGTAACAAAATAAATCCGTTGCCTCCCCAGTAACGGCGCCCAAAACTGATGCGCTACGGACGCGTTTGTTTAAAAGGGTCGTTGTAGCTCGCGTTTGCTGCGTCAGTTTTAAATAAAGAAACGGACGTAAGTCTAAGTGTTGAACGTAGGGAGGCGTGAAGATCAGGTTTTTCGGTCACTTAGTGTCAAGGAAATGGCGAGTTTTTTGCTTGCATAGGAAAACGCAGGGAAAAACGAGTACGAGAGAAAGAGAGAGAGAGTAGGGTTAGAGTTCTTTTAAGTCACAGCATTCATGCAACTCACGATACGAGAAACTTGTCAAGAAGAGAAAGAACGACAATAGCTAGGAAAGAAACATCTTCATTTAACATGTGCTTTAGTTTTACAAGTACAACACTAGATAAATACTTAAGCACAAGTAAAGTAAAGCTAAGCTAGAGAGAGAGAGAAAGAGAAAGGAGATGGCGAAGCGGCCATGGTAGTGAAGGAGGGCTCCGTCGACGGCTCGTTGACTCCGATGATTACAAAAGTATGCTAGGGATAGCTAGGAGTAGGGTGGAACACTTGCAAGGGTATTGAATGCCTTCCATGGGTGGTTGGAAGGGGTTTATATAGGAAGAAGAGCTTTCTAAATGAAGAAGGGGCTTTAGCGGCGTCCGAGACGTCGCTAAAACCCTTCCCAAAATGTCGATGAAGCCCCTCTACCCACCAGTTCCTTGCGCACGCTGTGCTTCCTCTCGCGCGCAATTCGCGTGGTCGCCTTGAGGGCTGTCCGATAGAAGATCAAATGGTCGAGATCGCTCGCGGAGCGCGCCTTCAGATCGTGCTTGCACTCACCTTCAAATTGCGCCCTGCTGTGGATCGACCGAACGAAGATCGGACTGTTGAGATTGCCTGAGGAGTGCGCCTTTAGATCACACCTCACGAGCACGTGGTTGCATCTGCGGGTGCCACGTAGCCTCTATCCGGCCGTTCGCTCGCACATCAACGGCTGAATTTCATTCGCGCGTGCCTTCACCTCAGATTTGCTGCACGGTGCTTTTCGACCCTGAGTCCGGTGTGCGGGCGTGCATCAGTCGACTGCTGCGCTGTTGCAACGGATTGTCACGGAGAGGAGGCGGGTGCGTGGGCGTGCGGGCGACTCTCAACCGTTCGATCGAAGATCAACGGTTGAGATCACTCCTACGAGTGATGGAGGCGCGTGCTACGGTTGATGGATGTGCTGATCTTGTGCCACATGGTGTGTCATGGACCGTTGATCATCAGATCAATGGTCAAAACTTCTTGGGTCAATTGCTAGAGCTTCGGATGTCAGATTTGGTCGATTTTGAGCCCATTGGACTCCGTTCGTCATTCTGAATTCATCTATATGGTCTGATTACTCATCTGAAGTCTGTTTTGACATGAACTTGTGCAAATGGCCATTAATATTGAATTATAGGCAATCTTGATATGCGATGCATGTAATGCTCCCTTGCACATTTATGATGTGTTATTTGTGAATGTTACCCTTAAGAGAAACCCTAACTGGTAGAATTGCTACCATAAAATATAGCGTTATCAATGCCTCCTGTAAGACATTTAAATATCCTTAGAGACAAGCATCGAGGAGATGACTTGTTATAACGCATCCTCAAGGGGAGTATTTACTCCTCTCATGCGACAGGAACTCTTGTAATCAACTTGTGTTTTCGAGCCTTTCCTAAGCCAAATTTTCGAGAACCCATTTTTTTCAGATAGAGGGATTTTTGATGTTATTCTTCATTAAGCTCACTAAATCGAACTAGTGTGTGAGATATGAATGCTTAAGTTACCAAGACCCGTAAACCAAAGGACAAACAAAGAGGCCAGACACTCCTTAAGCCTTAGACTTAATACATCAGCTTCTCAATCCTTAATCACTTGAAGAATAATTCGTATCTTAACAAATACTCGAATTTCTGAGCCACGCAGGCCCTAGAGGCCAAAAGTCAGTATATCCCACTTATCTCCTAAGGTTTAGTACTTTAGGTCTTAATTCATCATTCATTCCAACCCAGACCTTAGGTAAACTCCATAATCACATGCTGGGACTAACACAATTCTGCTCATTTTCCTTTCTACATATCTCTTTCTCTCTATGTTTTTTCTTTCAATATATATATATATATATATATATATATATATATATATAATTACTAATGCCCTACTACATGCATGCAAAATATGTATAAATGCTATGTACAACTTCAGGTTATACCCCCCATGCCTAGATTTGACAATGTCCTCATTGGAAAGCAAAAGGCAAGGAAAGATATTACCTGAGGTAGAGAGTGATTGGAGTTAAGGCTCCTCCAACCTATAAGTGTCCAAAACCTAACAATTAGAAAGAGTAACATGCGATTTCAAACGTTGGCCATTTATCTTGAAAGTCTCACCAGATGAGGGATTTTGGATCTCAACAACATCATGAGGGAACACCTGTGTGACTGTGTGTGGTCCATCCTAATGGGACTTAAGTTTCTTAGGGAATAGCTTGAGTCTGGAATTGAAAAGCCAAACCCATTGGTTGTGCTCAAAGGTTTTTCTGAGGATGTGTTTATCATTAAATATCTTAAGGTGCTCTTTGTAAGCTTAAGCAGTCTTATAGGTTTCATTCTTCAACTCTTCAAGCTCAGTCAGTTCTCATAAGTGTGCTTTGCCTGCTTTTTAAGATCCATGTTGATATTCTTGATAGCCTAATAAGACCTATGCTCAACCTCAACAGGCAAATGGTAGGCTTTACCATACACTATACGAAAGGGAGACATGCCCAAGGGGATTTTATATGCAGTTTTGTAAGCTTATAGTGCATCATCTAATTTCTTCGACCAATCTTTCCTATCAGGTATTATACTTTTCTCAAGAATTCTTGATCCCCAATTGGACACCTCGACCTGTCCACTCATCTGTGGATGATACGGGGTGGCCACTTTGTGGGTAACACCAAGACTTTTGAGTAGACGAGTGAAGTGAGCATTCCTGAAATGAGGTCCCCCATCACCAATGATCGTCTTCGGGCAGCCAAATCGGGAAATGATATTAGCCTTAACAAAATTCAGGACCACAGAGTGATCGTTGGTCCTAATCGGAATGGTCTCTATCCATTTTGACACATAATCAACTACCACGATGATATATTTATAGCTATGGAATGATTGAAAGGGACCCATGAAATATATGCCCCAGATGTTGAATATCTCGACAGGAAAAATAGGCTGCTAGGGCATCTCATACCAGTTCCCGATCGTTCCAATATGTTGACGAGGACATCCCCACACATAAGTATGGGTATCTTTGAATAGTGAGGGCTACCAGAAACCAGATTGGAGAACCTTATAAGCAGTTTTCTTAGCACTAAAGTGTCCTCCATAGTGCAGTGTGTGACAAAAAGTCAAAACACTCAGTTGCTCCTCCTCTGGAACACACTTACAGAAGATTTGGTTACGACCTATTCTAAAGAGCTCGGGATCCTCCCAGTGCTAATGCTTCGTGTCAGCGGGAAATCTCTCGCTTTTGCTTATTCCACATATTGGGGGTCTCACCAGTGACTAAGTAGTTGACAACATCAGCATACCAAGAGGTTGTTGGGTGTACCGCTATCACAATTTCATCAGGAAAGGTGTCATGAATGTCTCCTGACAGGGTTGAAGCCTCAACTAGGATCCTAGCTAAATGATTTGTTGCTACTTTTTCGACCCCTTTCTTGTCATAGATAATAAGGTCGAACTCTTGTAGTAATAGAATCCATCTAATAAACCTAGATTTGGTGTCTTTCTTAGCAAGCAAATGCTTTAAGGCAAAATGATCAATATACACCATAACCTTAGACCCCAAAAGATAAGACCTAAATTTCTCCAGAGAAAAAACTACTGCATGAAATTCTTTTCCTATCATAGTGTAGTTTTGATGTGAACCAGCAAGAGTCTTGCTAGCATAATAAAGCACATGAGGCTCTTTATCAACCCTCTGACCAAGGATCGCTCCCATCGCAGAATCCGAGGCATCGCACATTAACTCAAATCAGGTGCTCTCAGAATAGGTGCAATTATGAGGGCCTCTTTCAAAACTTGGAAGGCCTCAGCACACTTTGCACAAAAAACGAAGGCAATGACCTTCTCTAGTAAGTCACAAAGTGGCTTAGAAATATTGCTAAAATCCTTAATGAAGCACCTATAAAAGCCAGCATGACCCAGAAATGATCGTATTTTCTTGACATTGGTGGGCGTTAGAAGCTTGGAAATGGATTCAACCTTGGCTTTATCTACTTCCAAACCTCGCTTAGACACTACATGCCCAAGAATAATGCCCTGCTAAATCATGAAATGGCTTTTCTCCCAGCTAAGCACCAATCTTGTCTCTTCGCAACGAGTGAGAACTTTTTCTAAATGCGAGAGACAGTGGTAAAATGATGTGCCATAGATGGAAAAGTCATCCATGAAAATTTCTACAAACTTGTCAATCATGTCCAAAAAGATGGACATCATACACATCTGAAATGTTCCCAAAGTATTACATAGTCCAGATGGCATTCGACAGAAGGCAAATGTGTCATAAGGACTCGTGAAAGTAGTACGCTCCTAGTTGTCTCGATAGACGGCAATCTGATTGTACCCAGAATATCCATCGAGAAAACAAAAGTATTTATTCCCTGCCAATTTCTCCAGCATTTGATCAATAAATGGCAATGGAAAGTGGTCCTTTTGGGTTGCGGTGTTTAGGCAGTGGTAATCTATGCAAACCCTCCAACCAGTTGAGGGTCTGGTGGTGACTTTCTCCCCATTCTTGTTGTCTCAACAGTGAATCTACCGTCTTAGGCACCACGTGAATAGGACTAACCCATTTACTATTAGAAATGAGACCAATTATCCTAGCATCCAACCACTTCAAAATCTCCCTCTTCACCACTTCCTGCATGTTGGTGTTTAACCTTCTCTGCATATCTTGGAAGGGTTCCATGGAGTCATCCGTGTAAATGTGGTGCATGCAGAGAGTTGAATCAACCCCTTTGATATCCACTATAGTCCAAGCAATGATTGTGCCGTTTTAGGCATTCAATCAATGCTCCCTCCTGCGTCTCAGATAGAGTAGTCAAGATAATGATAGGGAGTGTATCATTAGGTCCAAGGAAAACATACTTAAAGGACTCTGAGAGGACTCTAATTCTAGCATATCTCCCTCTCGTTCTTTAAGAGTCAAGGTATGGTCTTTAGAGATGACCATTTGGAGGTGATCATCACACAAAGGAGCTGGTGTCTTCTCTACAATTTCATCGATCACGTTGATCTGGGAACAATCTTCCAATCCAAGTTGTGTATAGGTATCAAACACATTCAGTCGAATTTTCCAATTCTAGAATGCCATCTTTAATGCCCCTGATTTGCAATTGATGGAGGCATTGGCAATAGCCAAAAGGGATGCCCTAAGATAATCGAAGGTCTGGTGGGCATGTTGGATGGGTTAATGTCTAATATCAGAAAATCAATGGGAAAGAAGTCTTCCACTCTCACCAAGACATCTTCTAAAAGCCTGCGTAGTGTCTTGAGTGATCTATCAGCTACTTGGAGGATAACAAGACTAAGCTTCAACTCACCTCCTCCTAGTAGCTCATAACCCCCGCACCCAGATCGAGGAGATCCTCATGAATGCATTAGTCTTCAATGACCACAGAAATATACGAGGCTCCTGGGTCCTTCATTTTCGAGGGTGTACCTTGTTGTAGGATTGAGCTGACTAGGTCGGGAAGGACGACCTTAGCCTGGACCTGTTTTCATGATTTTCTCTTTTGCGTGCACAGGTCCTTCAGAAATCTAGCATAAGATGGAATCTAGTTGATAGCATCCAACAAAGGCGAGTTGATATGAACTTGCTTGAATGTCTCCATAATCTCTTCCATCCTATCTTTGGCTCCAGATGAGCTAGCAGAAGATGCCTCAGGGGCAGATAAGTGCTCAGGAAAGGACACTCTCGTCCTCTGGTGGAGGAGTTGTTGTGGTAGGACAGAGGTGGAAGGGTGATAACATCCTTTGAATGGGTGATTTCAAGTGAGGAGGGGCTGAGTAGCTCTTCCTCGTTGGATGTGTAAGTCAATGTCGGGTTGGTAGGAGGGATGACCGAAGAAGTGATTTCAGGTTTGGAAATTTCTTTGCCACTCCTCACAATGGTCACAGCCTCAGCATGCTTCCTTATGAAGGGCCCTTTACCCCTAGGATTCTCCTCAAATGAGCTGGGTAATTTCCCAGGATCACATTGCCTAATAGCCTCAACAAGGTGGCCAATTTGATATTGCATTTCTTAGATTGCCTTATTCTAAGATTGAATGATTATACTTTGGCTTTCTTGCATTACCTTCATTATTGCTTTAAGGTCATCCAACTCAAAATTGTTGGGCTGAGGAGGAGGTTGGAATTATTATGCCTGAAAGGGTTAGGTGGGTTGAGCTCTTGAGTTTCCCGAGTTGGAAGCATTACCTTGCTTTTTATAAGAAATTGGGATGGTTCTCCATTTAGGATTGTAGGCGTTGCCAAAAGGGATGTTCCTAGGAGGTGGATGAAACCCTTGGGAAGCATTCAGGTCTGCCTGAACTAACTCGGGAAATTGATTAGCCAAATAGCATGCAATAGTGGCGTGAAGAGTGCTTTGGCAAATGGAGCATTCAGAAAAAGCCTAAACTTGGGAAGCTGATTGCAAGAATGTGTTGGGGTTTGACATAAACCTTTCAAAGTTTTGGTTCAACAATTGGATTTGGAAGGCTAAATTCCGAGTAGCCTAGGCTTCACTAGCTTCCACTTTCTTTTGGAGGATGGATGATTTTTTATCCTGATAGGTTGAAGTCAAGTGGATAGAATTATCACTCAGTGACTCAAACAATGTCCAAGCCTCATCCTTCATTTTGGTAAGAAAGGTTCCAGTACAAGTAGCATTTATTGTTTGCCTATACCTATCAGATAGTCCAGTATAAAACCTTTCTACCAATTGTCATTTAGGCACTTGATGATGGGGGCATAATCGAATCAGGTCATTGAAGCGTTTCCAAGTCTCGTGAAATTGTTCCCCCTCTAATTAAGTAAAACCCATGGTTTCCCTCCTGAAGTGGTTGATTTTGTTCATCGGGAAGTATTTCTTCAAGAATTCTCCCTTAAGGGCATTCCAATCATTCACCGTATCATTTAAGGTGTGATACCAATGTTTCTCCTTATCCTTAAGAGAAAAGGGAAAGAGGGTTCTCATCAGAGCTTCACTAGTAAAGTTTTGTAGTTTCATCGTGGAACATGCCTCGGTGAACTCCTCTAAATGTTGGTAGGGGTCATCCCTAGTAGTACCATAAAAGGAGGGTAATAAGGATTTGATATTGCTTTTGATCTCATATGGATTATCCCATGCTAGTCTTCTTAGTGCCTGAGTAGGTTGGTTGGTCGAAATGAAGTAGTCTCTCAAAGTTCTTTGTTGATTTGTTCCTGGATCAACCATCTCTTCTCTCCCCTCTCGTTGGGAGCTCTCTTAAGGATTCTCTCAGTCTCAGGATCAAATATTAAACTATCATCAAGAGAGCATCTACTAAACATACAACACACATCAAGCACAATTCAGGTTCTTACCAATTGAATAGGTGCAACTCCCAAACCAACTTCACAGATCAGTCAAATAGGGTCAAGGCAGTGTCCCTCTGTTCCCACGTAAGTGGTATAAGAGGAAAGGGGCTACTTAAGATCCTGACCGATTCTGTTTTGAAGAAGGTTGAGGTCTAATTAGTTGATATAGATGTCTAAACAAGTTCTTCAGTGTAACGACCCGGTTCCCGAGTCCCTACGAGACACGAGAACCGGACCGACTCGACTAATCCCAAGACCTAGTCGTCCAACGAGGAAGTAACCAAAAGACAGTAAAATAAACCACATTCAGCATGAATATAACTAACAGTAAGAAAGTACAGCAGTAAGGAAAGAAACTACTACAGTAGGTACCACCACAACAGTAAAACAGCATTTATCATATAACAGGAACTGCAGGTAAAGAAGGTACAGCGGAAACAAAAACTACTCACTAGAACAGAAACAAAAGGGGTACAAAAGCTGTGGTAACTCTACTGGACCCTACTCGGCCCAGCGTCCTCTGCAGCCGCCGACCCTGGCTGCTCACACCTGGTCCTGAAAAAGGTAACGAGTGTAACACGTCAGCAAAACGCTGAGTAGAGTGGCAAACTAACTAAAGGCAACAGTAGAGTGTACAGTAGCTGTTATGTTCTATTACTTCCTTTATTCACATCTTTCAATTTTTCTCACTATTTCATTTATTTCTCAGATCCTTTACTTGATCTCGAATGTCCTCGTGGGAACGATCTTGATTGCAGTCTTTTCCAAAAGTAGAAGTAGCACGTGGTGCTCTCCTGGCCGGGAGAGTCTCCCGTGGTGATCCTACCCTCAGTCAACCACCCCAAGGTCACTGACAGACGTAACGGTGACTACGGCACGCGCGATAAACGCACAGGTAGCTAGCCCGCACTGGCACGCGGTCAGTCGTTTCCGTTAACAGGTGCGCCCAAAGCACAGCACGGAACCAGGGCAGAGCCCTCTCAGTAACAGGGGTCCAACCCCTCCACAGTAACCAAACCGGGGCCTTGCCCCTCCACAGTCCGCGCACCCTCGCCTGACTACCCTGGTTTGCCCTAATGGGCCTAACAAGTTGGTGAAGGAGGCTAGCAGAACCCCGGGGCCCGTGGGGTAGCTAGTACTCTCCTAACACTAGTAGCTCTCCTCGGTACTACGTACACGAGGGCCAACAAGTCGGTACAGAGCGGCCAATCCCAACCCCGGGTCCCTGGGGCGGCTGGCCCCACTCTGCACTAAACAGGTACAGGTACTTCCCTTGGTACTGCGTACCCAAGAGACAGTACAACTACATCTCAGTTCCATTCCTTTTTCTTTCCAGGAGTTCCACTCCTAATTCCCCGTAGGGTTCCAGCTCTTTATCTCAGAACATCATATGTTTCACTTTCCAGATTCACATTCTCAAAATCCGTGATCTCAAACATGTTTCTTTATTCATAACAGGCAGCTGTTAATTAAATTTACAGGCAGCTTTATATATTCCTTTCCAATTTTCCAAGACTGCAGTAATATACATTCCACTAGTTTTTCCACCCTAGGATTCATGCCATATCCTAGGATCTATCATACAATCTAGTTTTCCGGCCCTAGGATTCATGCAACACCTAGGAGCTATCATTCCATATATTTCTCATTCCTAGGATTTATGCAATGCCCTAGGTTCTAGTTATGGTTCCATACTTTAACAGATTTTATTAATACTTAAAGCCACTCTACCAGGTACAACGGGAGTAGTGGGGGCGTGATCGGGAATCCCGCGTGCCTCCGCGACTCTCAAGACTGTAACCGAACGAGGTCCTATCACAAGGGTCAAACACAAGGAGTGTCTCAGAACAGTGTATAGCTACTGTAGGCGGGTAGAGGAATTAATTCTGAAACGAACGCAACTCGAATCGCGGAAAACGGAGCCCAAACGGGCCCTACACGGGTCGAGAAAGACAATACTGTGCAAAATCAGACGTCTGGAACTCCTTCCAGACGTCTTAAACGGTGGATCAGAGAATTACCTGTTCAGCTTGGTTCCCCGGACGTCCAGAAGTCTGCGGGGACGTCTGTCCTATACCCCAGACGTCCGATGGTCCACACGGACGTCTGTAGATCACTCCCGCCGTCTGGTACAACTTCCAGACGTCTGATTCGCAAAGGATGGCGAATCAGCGAACCTGTGCACAGCCAACCCCCCTCCCTCGGTACGGTCAGTCGACAAGAAGGAAGAAGAAAGCGGAAACTCACCTTTCAGACGTCTGTAAGATCTTACAGACGTCGACCTTGCCGTCTGGCTATCAACCCAGACGTCTGATTCTGGAAATTTTTCCAGAATCAGAACCCTGCTCGGCCTCCGCTCGCGACGCCGCCCGCGTCGCACCTCGCGCGTCTGCTGCTCAGCCCGCAGCAGGTCCCTCTCCGCGTCGCTCCGCGCTCCCTGCGCCCTCCGCCGGCTGGCCAAGCCGCTCCGGCGAGCTCGCCCTCACGGCAGAGCCCCGCCCTCGCACGCCGCACCTCCTCCGCGCTCACTGCGGCTGCCGCTGCCGCTGCCGCCCTCGCGTCCGCTCGCTCTCGCGCACAGGAAGGAGAAGAAGGAGGAGACGGTGGAGACGGGAGGGGAGGCGCGCCCTTTTAAGGCCGCGCGAGGAGGAGAGAGAAGGTGGTCGCAGCGCCTGCAGCCGCAGAGAGAGAGAGAGGAATCGCAGGTCTGCGCGCACAGGCGCGCAGACGAATCTCCCGTGCGAACATAACTGTTCTCCAGACGTCTGTAAACGATCCCGGACGTCTGGTCAGACGTCTGGATGTGATCCCAGACGTCTGGTCCGACGTCTGGGCCACCTCCCAGACGTCTTAAAAGGCGTCTCGGGCACGCGTTCGTTACAATATAACAAACTCAAAGGAAGTTTCGTCCCCGAAACTTGCGCCAACTAGGGTGCGGGGAAAAGATGTCCAAATAACCATAACAAACTCAAAGAGGACCGAAGCCGGTCCGAAAAGACGTACCCGCGAAAAGCTCTGGGTACCGCTCCCGCATTGCCGCCTCAGGCTCCCAGGTAGCCTCCTCGTACCGCTGGCTCCTCCACAAAACCTTTACCAGGGGTACTTGCTTCCGTCTCAACCTGCGGACGGCTCGGTCTAGGATCTGCACTGGCCGCTCGGGGTAGGTCAGGTCGTCGCTCACCTCGACGCTCTCGTGACTCAGTACGTGGCTGGGATCGGCTACGTACTTCCTGAGGTTGGACACGTGGAACACGTCGTGCACACCAGAAAGCTGCGGGGGAAGGGCAAGTCTGTAAGCAACGGGTCCAACCCGCTCCAGGACCTCGAAGGGCCTTACGAACCTCGGCGCGAGCTTCCCTCTCACCCCAAACCGCTGTAAGCCCTTCATGGGCGAAAGACGAAGGAAGACGTGGTCCCCAACCTCGAACTGCACCTCTCTGCGTCTGCGATCTGCGTAGCTCTTCTGTCTGCTCCTGACAGTGCGGAGTCGTCTGTGGATCTGCTCAACTACCTCCTGACTCTGCCGGATCAACCTGGGGCCAACCTCCCACTTGGTCCCCACCTCAACCCAACTCAAGGGTGCCGTGCATTTCCGTCCGTACAGAGCCTCGTAGGGAGCCATGCCGATGCTCGAGTGATAACTGTTGTTGTATGCAAACTCCGCCAGGGGCAGGTGCTCCTCCCAAGAGCCCCTCCAGTCTAGTATACAGGCACGCAAAAGGTCCTCAAGTGTCTGTATCATGCATTCCGACTGTCCGTCCGTCTGGGGGTGGTAAGTCGTGCTAAACCTCAACCTCGTCCCCAAAGCCTGCTGAAACTCAGCCCAAAACTGGGACGTAAAGCGGGTATCCCGGTCGGATACGATCTCCCGCGGAACTCCGTGTAGTCGCACCACATCACGGATATACCTTTCTGCCAACTGTGCTGGTCCCAAAGTGACTCGGATCGGCAAGAATCGTGCCGTCTTCGTCAATCTATCCACTATTACCCAGACTGCGTCGTGTCCTCGCTGGGTAACAGGTAAGCCCACCACCAAGTCCATGGTGATGCTCTCCCACTTCCACTCTGGCACTGGAAGCGGCTGAAGCGGCCCTGCAGGCCTCTGATGCTCGGCTCTCACCTGCTGGCACACTAAGCACTGCTGCACGAACTCACCCACATCCCGCTTCATCCCTCTCCACCAGAACTCGCGTCTCAAGTCATGGTACATTTTCGTGTTTCCGGGATGTATGGTGAATCTGGAACCGTGTGCCTCAGTCAGGAGCTCTCTCAACAGCTCCTCGTCTCTGGGGACGCACAACCGTCCCCTCAAGCGTAACACCTGGTCTGTGAAAGAGAAGTCCCCTGGGTCCCCTGATAGTACTCTGTCCCGCAAAGACTGCAAGTACGGATCGGCCATCTGTCCCGTGATGATGCGGTCTATCAACTCTGGCCTGGTCTGCCGTGTCACCGTCACTGCCCCACAGTACCCTCGTAACTCTAGAGGTCGCCAACTGCCCACCTCCTCCAAAAGGCTCCAACTCTGTAACTGTAGACTGGCCAAGCGTGCGGGCGCCTTACGGCTCAAGGCGTCAGCCACCACATTGGCCTTTCCCGGGTGGTAGGAGATGCTGCAGTCGTAGTCCTTCAGGAGCTCCAACCAACGTCTCTGTCTCATGTTGAGCTCCTTCTGGTCAAAAAGATATCTGAGGCTCTTGTGATCTGTAAAAATCTCAAAGGTCTCACCGTACAAGTAGTGCCTCCATGTCTTCAGCGCGAAGACAACAGCTGCCAACTCTAGATCGTGGGTAGGGTAGGTATGCTCATGGGGCTTCAGTTGCCGCGAAGCGTAAGCGACCACGTGACCCCTCTGCATGAGCACACCTCCCAACCCCTGCAAGGAAGCGTCCGTGTACACAACGAACCCGCCACTACTGTCTGGGATGGTGAGCACGGGAGCCGAGGTCAACCTCTCCTTCAGCTCCAGAAAACACGCCTCACAGGCATCTGTCCAAGCGAAAGGCACGTCCTTCCGGGTCAACTGTGTCATAGGACGCGCAATCTGTGAAAATCCTCTGATGAACCGTCTGTAGTAACCTGCCAGTCCCAGGAAACTGCGAATCTCAGTGACTGAATGCGGTCTCTCCCACCTGAGCACTGCCTCGACCTTGGCGGGGTCCACCGCCAGGCCGTCTCCAGAGATCACATGCCCCAAAAAGGTCACCTCCCTCAACCAGAACTCGCACTTGCTGTATTTGGCGTACAGCCTGCGTCGTCTCAGAGTGTCCAGAACCATCCGCAAGTGCTGTCCGTGCTGCGTCCGATCTCTAGAATAGATGAGTACATCATCTATGAAAACCACCACAAACTGGTCCAAGTACGGTCTAAACACCCGGTTCATCAGGTCCATGAAAGCAGCGGGGGCATTGGTCAGCCCAAACGGCATGACCAAAAACTCGTAGTGTCCGTACCGGGTGCGGAAAGCTGTCTTGGGGACGTCGGTCTCCCTGATCCTCAACTGGTGGTATCCAGACCTCAAGTCGATCTTGGAAAACACCGTGGCACCCCGCAACTGGTCAAACAAGTCGTCGATCCTCGGTAGCGGATATCTGTTCTTGATGGTGACCCTATTCAGCTGTCGGTAGTCCACACAAAGGCGTAGGGTCCCATCCTTCTTCTTCAAAAACAGTACCGGGGCTCCCCAGGGAGACGCACTGGGTCTCACGAAACCTTTCTCCAAAAGGTCCTGCAACTGGGACTTGAGCTCTCGCAGCTCAAGCGGTGCCATTCTGTATGGCGCGGTGGAGATGGGGCTGGTCCCTGGTACTAGTGAGATCTCAAACTCGATCTCACGCTCGGGCGGTAGTCCTGGTAACTCGTCTGGAAACACGTCGGGGTACTCTCTGACCACCGGGATGCTCTGGAAGTCTGTCACGGGGCTGTACTCTGCCACCACACAAGCTAGGAAGCCCTCACACCCCTGGCTCAAAAGTCTCGCCGCCCGAAGTGCCGAAATGCACCTGAAACCTCCGTCCACTGGCTGCCCGTGAAACTCGAAAGAAGGCAACTCCGGAATGGAGAAGACAATCTTCCTCTCAAAACAGTCTACCAAGGCATGGTAAGCGGACAGCCAATCCATCCCCAGAATCACTCCAAAGTCCTCCATCTGTATCATAATCAGGTCAGCTGGCAGGCTATGTCCCCCGATGCTGACCCCGCAACCCGTGTACACCTCCTCAGCTACGAACAGCTGACCACTCGGACCTCTGATTACGAACGGATTCTCTAACAGTGTATAATCCTGGTCCAAACTAACTGCGAAACTGGCTGCGACAAACGAGTGCGTAGTGCCGGAATCGAAAAGCGTGTAAATGAGTCTGCCAGAAACTGAAACCATACCTGCTACCACGGATCCCGATGCTCTGGCGTCCCTGTGTGTTAGGGCGTTGATACGCCCCTCAGCTCTAGGTGCGGACGAAGCAGCCACACTTTGCGTCGGACGGGTAGGTGCTGGCCGGTACCCTCCTCGCGACTGCTGTCCTCCTCCTCGTGCCTGGGAACCGCGGCCTCCTGCACGCCCTCCAGTGCTCTGCACGGGAAGTATCTGCTGACCTCCTGCCCTAAATGGGCAGTCCCTCCTGACGTGGCCCGGCTGGCCACACTGGTAGCAGAGGGGAACCCGACTCCCGCCCTCAGTGAGTCCCTGCTGTCGGCTAGGCGGGGGTCCGGTGCTGGCGACTGGCCCCTGTCGAGGGCCCCCAAAGGCCACTGATGGCCCTGCACAACGTGACGGCTCTCCTGCGGACGCCACGTGTCTCCGTTGAGTTCTCCTAACACGCCTGGTGTGGCGGCGGAAATCTCGTTCCACCACTAACTCCCCTGTCGTACGCTCGGAAGGGGGAGGGGGTGGCGACGTGGGTGGAAGCTGAAATTCTTCTCGAACCACCTCTCGAATCAGTTGGACGAGGTCCCGAGACGATATACTCAGGAGAAGAGGAGGGGTAGTATGTATTCCAAGCCCGACACATCTGTCCCCCGGGCCCTGACCTTGGCCGCGCCTGCGGCCCACCCTCCTAGCTCCACGACGTGGCATCTCCTACAATGGAGACGCGAAACAAAACGGAAACGTCAAAACAGACGGTACCTAACAAAACTTCTAAGAGCTCATGTCAAGAGATATGTTGTGGTGGCTACTCTAGCTATAAACATGTGAATTGGTTATTTTCCAGTCAGTTGATTCACTTCTCGGGACGACCTTGCTCTGATACCATCTTGTAACGACCCGGTTCCCGAGTCCCTACGAGACACGAGAACCAGACCGACTCGACTAATCCCAAGACCTAGTCGTCCAACGAGGAAGTAACCAAAAGACAGTAAAATAAACCACATTCAGCATGAATATAACTAACAGTAAGAAAGTACAGCAGTAAGGAAAGAAACTACTACAGTAGGCACCACCACAACAGTAAAACAGCATTTATCATATAACAGGAACTGCAGGTAAAGAAGGTACAGCGGAAACAAAAACTACTCACTAGAACAGAAACAAAAGGGGTACAAAAGCTGTGGTAACTCTACTGGACCCTACTCGGCCCAGCGTCCTCTGCAGCCGCCGACCCTGGCTGCTCAACACCTGGTCCTGAAAAAGGTAACGAGTGTAACACGTCAGCAAAACGCTGAGTAGAGTGGCAAACTAACTAAAGGCAACAGTAGAGTGTACAGTAGCTGTTATGTTCTATTACTTCCTTTATTCACATCTTTCAATTTTTCTCACTATTTCATTTATTTCTCAGATCCTTTACTTGATCTCGAATGTCCTCGTGGGAACGATCTTGATTGCAGTCTTTTCCAAAAGTAGAAGTAGCACGTGGTGCTCTCCTGGCCGGGAGAGTCCCCCGTGGTGATCCTACCCTCAGTCAACCACCCCAAGGTCAATGACAGACGTAACGGTGACTACGGCACGCGCGATAAACGCACAGGTAGCTAGCCCGCACTGGCACGCGGTCAGTCGTTTCCGTTAACGGGTGCGCCCAAAGCACAGCACGGAACCAGGGCAGAGCCCTCTCAGTAACAGGGGTCCAACCCCTCCACAGTAACCAAACCGGGGCCTTGCCCCTCCACAGTCCGCGCACCCTCGCCTGACTACCCTGGTTTGCCCTAATGGGCCTAACAAGTCGGTGAAGGAGGCTAGCAGAACCCCGGGGCCCGTGGGGTAGCTAGTACTCTCCTAACACTAGTAGCTCTCCTCGGTACTACGTACACGAGGGCCAACAAGTCGGTACAGAGCGGCCAATCCCAACCCCGGGTCCCTGGGGCGGCTGGCCCCACTCTGCACTAAACAGGTACAGGTACTTCCCTTGGTACTGCGTACCCAAGAGACAGTACAACTACATCTCAGTTCCATTCCTTTTTCTTTCCAGGAGTTCCACTCCTAATTCCCCGTAGGGTTCCAGCTCTTTATCTCAGAACATCATATGTTTCACTTTCCAGATTCACATTCTCAAAATCCGTGATCTCAAACATGTTTCTTTATTCATAACAGGCAGCTGTTAATTAAATTTACAGGCAGCTTTATATATTCCTTTCCAATTTTCCAAGACTGCAGTAATATACATTCCACTAGTTTTTCCACCCTAGGATTCATGCCATATCCTAGGATCTATCATACAATCTAGTTTTCCGGCCCTAGGATTCATGCAACACCTAGGAGCTATCATTCCATATATTTCTCATTCCTAGGATTTATGCAATGCCCTAGGTTCTAGTTATGGTTCCATACTTTAACAGATTTTATTAATACTTAAAGCCACTCTACCAGGTACAACGGGAGTAGTGGGGGCGTGATCGGGAATCCCGCGTGCCTCCGCGACTCTCAAGACTGCAACCGAACGAGGTCCTATCACAAGGGTCAAACACAAGGAGTGTCTCAGAACAGTGTATAGCTACTGTAGGCGGGTAGAGGAATTAATTCTGAAACGAACGCAACTCGAATAGCGGAAAACAGAGCCCAAACGGGCCCTACACGGGTCGAGAAAGACAATACTGTGCAAAATCAGACGTCTGGAACTCCTTCCAGACGTCTTAAACGGTGGATCAGAGAATTACCTGTTTAGCTTGGTTCCCCGGACATCCAGAAGTCTGCGGGGACGTCTGTCCTATACCCCAGACGTCCGATGGTCCACACGGACGTCTGTAGATCACTCCCGCCGTCTGGTACAACTTCTAGACGTCTGATTCGCAAAGGATGGCGAATCAGCGAACCTGCGCACAGCCAACCCCCCTCCCTCCGTACGGTCAGTCGACAAGAAGGAAGAAGAAAGCGGAAACTCACCTTTCAGACGTCTGTAAGATCTTACAGACGTCGACCTTGCCGTCTGGCTATCAACCCAGACGTCTGATTCTGGAAATTTTTCCAGAATCAGAACCCTGCTCGGCCTCCGCTCGCGACGCCGCCCGCGTCGCACCTCGCGCGTCTGCTGCTCAGCCCGCAGCAGGTCCCTCTCCGCGTCGCTCCGCGCTCCCTGCGCCCTCCGCCGGCCGACCAAGCCGCTCCGGCGAGCTCGCCCTCACGGCAGAGCCCCGCCCTCGCACGCCGCACCTCCTCCGCGCTCACTGCGGCTGCCGCTGCCACTGTCGCCCTCGCGTCCGCTCGCTCTCGCGCACAGGAAGGAGAAGGAGGAGACGGTGGAGACGGGAGGGGAGGCGCGCCCTTTTAAGGCCGCGCGAGGAGGAGAGAGAAGGTGGTCGCAGCGCCTGCAGCCGCAGAGAGAGAGAGAGAGGAATCGTAGGTCTGCGCGCACAGGCGCGCAGACGAATCTCCCGTGCGAACATAACTGTTCTCCAGACGTCTGTAAACGATCCCGGACGTCTGGTCAGACGTCTGGATGTGATCCCAAACGTCTGGTCCGACGTCTGGGCCACCTCCCAGACGTCTTAAAAGGCGTCTGGGGCACGCGTTCGTTACATTCAGTTATGCGACCTAAGCTAACCTTCAAGTGCCCTAAGACATACACCTTGCTTAAATGCTATTATCAAGTGATCTAGTGAGAAGTTACTCCAAGGATAGAACTAAGGGATGCAAGTAGGGTGAACCCTTCCTCTGAGGCAATGCGTATGCGGTGTCTCTTAACTACCCTTTCATTCCTTTAAGGGGTGTCCCCCTCCTTAGAGTATCAAAACACTTGGTCACATGATAATACCATCACCACAAAGTGAAATAAGAGGGTTTACACCAATAAAGAATCGATATCTATAGCCTTAAGGGAACAAGACTTAGTGCGGTGCCTAAAGTGCATGCTTCGTGCAAGAAGTGTGTATCACACCAAAAATCAGTTTGGTTTTTGTAAGAGTCGGACACAAGTCCTTTCGATTAGATCAAGTATGATTTTGTCTTTAAGGCTAAATCTGTTTAGTAGTCCCAATTTTAGTTAGGCAACCACCTAATTAGGTAAATTCAAACAGGTTTGTGGTCTTGAAATTTATTCCAAATGCAATGCGTGAACAGAAGTTAGATGCAATGATAGAAAAATATATCCGACTCCAGTAATCTTCGTGCAAATAATGGATGCAATGCAAAGAAATAGATCTAACGTGCTGCTCAATCACTCCTAAATGCGTGCACCTAAGGGTTAACTTCTAAGTAGGTAGCTTGATAGTTTTTTGTTTAAGAGTAAGTAAGCAAAATACGAGACTAAAGTCTAAGTCTCTCACAGAATAATCCTAATAGCTAAAGAAAGTAGGGATAGACCTTCGAAAACCAGTCGATACTACAAGGGCAAGAAAACTGAAATATGAAGCTGAGCTCCTAAGCCAATCAGTGTCGAAGGAGAATCCCTTGTAGGATCCAGGTCTCCTCCCGTCTTCTTGCATCTTCTCATGGATGTGGCTCAAGGTCCACGCTGGGGTTCTTTCGTGCGTGTTGTCTCAACCTGTTAAGTCCTCGCATAGAAAAATAAAATGAGTCGAGACAAATTTCACCTCAAAATAGATCAGAAATAAATCAAGTGAATCAATTGCGTCTGTTGCCTCCCTGGCAACAGCGCCATTTGATCGAAAGATTTTTCGCTTGAACAAGATGACATCTTGGAAATATGTCGTTGCAGTAATTCGTGTAGTGGAAAATCCTCAATAAAAAATTAATAGAAATATACTAAAATTATACAACTGTACATCGTATCATAAGGATACACTAATACAATAAAATCACAAATATGTATCATTTCCGATCATAATTACGAGATATGTATTACCACATAAATATGCAATCAAAATCTAATGCAGTAAGATGAAGAGGTTACAAGAAAATGTAATAATACAAAGGTGACATAATCAAATTCACCCCCCAATAAAATAGCCCAAAACATAAATTCAAATTACAATCGCATTGACTGTAAATTAAAATAGAATCCGAAACGGACGATTTTTTCTTCCCTGTCGTGTCTGACAAGGAGATGATGGCGGCGCGGATGTCTTCCGACGGAGATGCTTCAGGACAAGGCCGTTGCAAAGGTGGTGGCAACGTGGTCGACGGCGGCCAGAGGTGGCCAGACGGTGAAGAGAACGCCGGCGCCGATGGGTTCTGTTTCGTTCGGTGGAGCGGGAGAACGTCGAGGAGGAGCTGCTGCACGTGGCCGCGGGTGGCGTGCGCGTGCGGTGGTCGTCGGCAGCAGAGCAGGAGGAGCTTTGGTCGCCTCTGTGCGTGGGTGTCTGCGCATGGAGGCGCATGGAGGTGGGAAGCATAATGCTCTGTTCGTGGAAGCGGGAGATGTTGAGGAGGACGGGGCCGCGAGGTGAGAGCGGCGTTCATGTTGGTCTCTGTTAGGAGGAGGGAGGAAGCACAGGTTGGAGACGAAGAAGAAGAACGCGGATGCTAGAGCGCCGAGGATGGAGGGCACGGTCTTGGACGCTCTCGAAGGAGAGAACGAAGAGAGCCGGTCCCGGTTGAGGGTGCACAGTTGGAGGTCGTCGCGGTCGAGGGCGGTCACACGATGGTGAAGTCGCTCACGGTCGTGAGTGTTGTGGCTTGCGGTCGAGGAGCTCGCGGTGCGGTTTGCTGTGGAGAACGACGGAGGTGGCGCGGTGATGGAGGTCGAGGTGGTCGCAGTGTCGAGAGAAGAGTCGCGATGGTGACGTCGGAGCTGTCACCTCCGACCACGGTAATGGCTGGAGTCGAGGAGCGGTGAGAGGCGTTGGCACGGTCGTGGTTTAGGGCACCGGGTTCTGCTGGGTCGTGGATAGAGCACGGTGGTGGTCGCTGGCGGAGGTTGCGGTGCTGTTGGTTGTGAGGGAGGAGTCGCGGTTGTGGATCTCTGTTGGGTGCGTGTGGGAAGGAGATGAAGGTGGAGCCGTGGAGGTGGGCAAGCTCTGTTGGGTCGTGGGAGATACAGAAGAAGACCAAAGGGGGCCTTTTAGTTAAATGGCAGAGGTAGAGAAATCAAGGGAGAAATTGAGGAAGGCCCCCCGATAAGTGAGAAAGAGATATTTTAGCACGATGGTAGATATGAAGAGGTTTGTTTCATGATTAGTCAAAAAAAAATAGAGAGAGATATTTTAGAATCCCCCATATTCCAAAATAGCCGCTCTCTCCTTATTTGGTTTTTTCTTTTTTTTTCCTGGTGGAAACACCCACATCCCAAAATGATATTTTCAATTAAATTCTCAATTAAATCTGTAATATGTATATAAATAAATCAGTATACGGATGTATATTAAAAACATATGTAAATGGAGTACCTCAATAAAAATACATGAATGCCTTATAAACGAGCTTAACAAATTTTCCAATGCAATATATGCTTGAAATTTCATTAAATCTTCAAATTGCATATTCTTAAGCATAATTAAAATTCACTAAAGTTGACTTATCACTGGGCCATGTCATTTCCAAAAAAGGAATTGCAGTAGACAAAGCCAAAATTGATGTCATATCTAGACTTCCCTTACCAAACTCTGTTAAACAAATCTGATCATTCTTGGGGCACGTGAGATTCTACCACATATTCATAAAGAATTTCTCCAATATCTCTAAACCCTTAAGCCAGGTTTTAACTAAAGATCAACATTTGATTTCAATGATCAATGCTTGGAGAGTTTTGAGAAGCTAAAACAAGAAGTCGTTGAGGCACCTATTTTACAAGGACTTGACTAGACCCATCCTTTTGAACTTATGACTGATGCCTCGGATTATGCCGTGGGAGTGGTTTTAGGGCAGCGCATTAACAAGAAGCCTGTTGTGATTTACCATGCAAGCAAAACCTTGGATGATACACAACAGAATTACATGGCTATTGAAAAGGAACTTCTTGTTATTGTGTTCGCCCTTGAAAAATTCAGATCTTATCTATTGGGGTTGCACATTATTGTATATACGGACTACTCAACATTGAAATACCTGCTAAACAAGAAAGATGCGAAACCCTACCTTATTCGATGGATTCTCTTACTCCAGGAATTTGACCTGGTAATTAAGGATAAGGTAGAATCACGAAATGTTGTGGCCGATAATCTCTCCCGGCTACTATAGCTAACCATCTAGCGATTGGATGAATCCCTCCTGAATGGACTATTCTAAAAGGGATTGATTCTTCACAGACATTAAATATTGCTTTTGGGAGGAGCCTGACTTATTCTGCATTTGTGATGACCAAGTCATCAGGTGATGTGTTCCTAATTCAGAATTTCATGATATTTTGTGAAATGACTCGCCGCCCTTTTAATTGGATAAGACATATGGAGTGTCAGTCAGATGTCTGTCCAGATGTCTGAACATAGGTTCGGACGTCCGAAAGTGGAAAAAAATCGAAACTTACCTTTCTCCGCACGCACGCGACATGTGGATCGTTCTCTCTCCTCTCGACCCTCTCACCCGAAACCCTAATGCTTCTCTTTTCAAACCCCTCTTCTCACCACCCTCACCACTAGCCACTGCCACCTCCAGCCGTCATCCCTGTGCAACCGCGGCAAGGGTTAGGAGGGAGAGCGAGAGAGAGAGGGTGAGCGAGGAAGAATGAGAGGGAGAGAGAGGAAGAACGTGAAGGGACGACCAAGGCCAAAGGAGTTTCGGCGGAGCTCGGAGGAGTTTCGTGTAGAAGCTCGGAGGAGCTTCGGCGGAAGCCTGGAGGAGCTCACGTAAGCGGCGGTGGGCACGTGCGTGAGGAGGAGGGGCTCGGGAAGGTGACCTCTCGGCCCTCTGTAGCTGTTGAGGCTGCTGCGGCGTGTTGCGGGCGGCATTGCAAGGAAGGCAGCGTTGCGGAGGAGGTTCTGGTACTGGAAATTTTCCAATATCAGACGTCTGAAGAGTTGACCAGACATCTGGAGGGGCATTAGGATGTCCAGAGCTGAAGCCGGACGTCTGAAAGCATAATATCGCGCAGAGCTGTAGAGCATTGGAAAGGCATGCGGTGCACCTTTTCAGGCGCTTTTGGACATCTGACCACTTCGCCGGACGTCCGACGGCACTTCCAGACGACTGGAAGGAAGGTCAGATGGCTGGAACTCTCCTCAGACGGTTGCAGAGGAGTTTGGACATCTGACGTAGTCGCAAGAAGTGAGAGGTTACTAGCCGGTGGCGTATTTGGGGCCTGTAGAGACAACGAGATCTGCGGTGCAGGCCCCCATTCCTCCCGTGATATCCGGTAGAGTGGTTTAATTCATTTGTTAAGATGTAAATAAAGAATATGCTTGCTTAGATTAAATTGATTGAAACTCTAGGATGTGGAATGAACCATAGGGTAGAAATGTATGAGCCTGATGTTGAGCTATACTGTTTACTTGAGATGCATGTTTAACTAAATTGCTAGCAATGTGTATTAATTGATTTATGAGTTGCCTTGACAGATATGAAAACACGAACTGCCTGCTATGTAATGAAAAAAATGGAGAGTTGAATAATATGACCTGGATATTAATAAATGAGATGAATATGAGCATGAACCCTACGGGAAATTAGGAGTAGAACTCCTGTGTATGAAAGGAATCTGGTATGTAGATGGGAAGTAAGTTGACCCTTGTGTACACGGTACCAAGGAGAGCAACTGTCTCTTTTAGTGTAGAGGGAGAGCCAGCCACCCCTTGGGTTGAGACCCCAAGGTAGGATTGGTCACTCTACTTCGACTCTTGTTTGGCTCTCGCATACGTAGTACCAAGGTGTGCTACTAGTGTAGGGAGGGAGCTAGCCGCCCCACGGAGCCCAGGGTTAGGACTAGCCAACCTACACCGACTTCTTTTAGGCCCTCTGGGCAAATTGGGGTAGTTGGACGAGGGTATGCGGACTGTGGACGGGCAAGACCCCTGTTTGGTTCTGAGGGGCGAGGCCCATGTTCTGAGAGAGTAAGGCCCTATACTGTTCCATGTTGTAGTTTAGGCGTACCCGCTAGCAAAAATGACCAACCGTGTGCCAGTGCGGAGTAGCTACCTGTGCACTTATTACGCGTGCTGTAATCACCGCTACGTCGCGACAATGACCTCGGGGTGGTTGACTGGGTGTAGGACTATCGCGAGGGACTCTCCTGGCCAAAAGAGCACCACGTGTACCTTCTACTCCACGGAAAATACTGCAATCAAGATCGTTCCCATGAGGAACAAGAAAGATCAAGAAATACTTGGATTTTTTGTGAAGTAAATGAACCAAAAATACATAGATGAGATAAATAGAAATGAGAATAAAACTTGGTTGCCTGTTTTACTTTACTTGCACATAAATAACGTAAACACCACTCTACTCAGTGTTCGCCGACTCTGTCTTTTCGTAGCCCTGTTCAGGACCAGAGTTGAGCAGCCCGAGTTTCTAGCTGCAGAGGGTGCTAGGCCCAGTCGAGCCCAACCGTAGTTGTTTCTTTCCAACGCTTTAGTTTTTTGCTATTGTAGTGAGTAATAGACATCTATTTTTACTGTTCCTATTACTTTCTATCTTCTTTTCCGTTGTTATTGTTGTGATGGCATGTATTACTTTGTTGAGACTTTTGGCTCTGTTGTTCCTTTACGTCTCATTTTTCCTTATGCTTAGTTATATTGCATGTGTGAATGTGGTTTATTTTCTGCTTTTGGTTATTTCTCGTTGGACGACTAGGTCTTGGGATTAGTCAAGGCGAGCCGGTCTCGGATCCTGTAGGGATCTGGGAACTGGGTCGTAACATTTTGAACCATTGTCATGCGATGGCCTGTGGCAGACATTTCTCGAGCAAGAAAACTACGGCTAAGATTCTCAATTCTGGATTTTACTGGCCCAGCATACAAAAAGATGCTCAAGATTTTTCTCAGCCTTAGGTGCATTGCTAGAGCATCGTCAACATGACAAAAAAGGATATTATGCCCTTGAACCCCATTTTGAAAATTGAAATCTTTGATGTCTGGGGTATTGATTTCATGGGATCGTTCATCAATTCTTGTGGGTACTTGTACATTCTAGTCGTCAATTATATCTCTAAATGGATTGAAGCAGTACCTACCTGCATCAACGATCATTGAGTAGTCGTTGAATTCATCAAGAAAAATATCTTTTCAAGATTTGGAGTGCCTAAGGCCATTATTAGTGAGGATCTCATTTTAATCATTCCCACTTCCATAAACTCTTGTCAAAATATGAGGTTAATTACAAAATTTCTACTCTTTACTACCCTTAAACTAATGGCCAAGTGGAAGTTTCTAACTAAAAATTCAAAAATATTTTGCAAAAAATGATTAGGCCCGATGGAAATGACTGGTCCAATAAACTGGACAATGCTTTATGGGCCTACACTATGGCTTTTAAAACTTTGATTGGAATGCCCCTATTTCGCTTGATTTATGGAAAGACATGTCATCTCTCGGTTGAACTCGAACATAGGACTTTTTGTGCAATAAAAAATTTAATTCTGATTTAACTGAAGCCGACAAACATCGAAAATTACAATTAACTGAATTGGAAGAACTTCATAATTTTGCGTATGAAAATGCATGAATTTACAGATATCAAACTAAACCTTTTTACGACAAATATATTATTCGAAAAAATTTTGAACCAGATTATAGCGTGTTTGGCTTTTTGATGCGAGATTATGTATTTTTCCAAGAAAGTTGAAATCTAAATGGACTGACCCTATATCGTCCTGAAAACACATCTATATGGAGCCGTTCATATTTTTGATCCCAAAATGAATATATCCTTAACTGTCAACCGCCAACGTTTGAATCCTTATCTTGATAACTCTCCAAATCAACCTTCTAAGTCACAAGATTTACATGGCTTACCCGATATTGATTCTTGATGTGCTTCATGCCCAGTTAAAAGGTGTAAAAGATAGCCCTGGACGAGGTAACCCATCATTTTCTCCAGCATTTTTTTTATTTTCTTTTCATGTTCTACCTATCCTGATTTCAACCTTTTCTCACTTAGGTGATATCTTTCTCCTTTCTTATGCATGAGGACATTGCATATCTTTAGCATGAGGTTGGGGGGGGCTCTTTGAATTTTTGTTGGTCATTTCAGGATTTCCAAAACCTAAAAAAAAAAAAAAAAAAGACTACTCATTTTTTCATCCATTAAAAAATCCATAAAAATTATATATATTCAAAAACTTTTGAGGATTTTCAAAACTCGGGACTAAGGTTGTAACTTTAGTTTAAAAAGGTACACAAAGGATTTACTCTTTAATGAACTTAAGGACAAATCCAATGATCATTTGGTTAGACTTTTCAGGTCTAAGAATTTAGATTAGATCAGTCTATCTCCTAAAGAATTCTTCTTGAACCCCTGAAGAGACTGATTATTCTAGATTCTGTTTAGTCATTTGAATAGTACTTAACTTAGTCTTTGATCCAAAGACTTGAATCTCTTTTGAAACTCAAGTGTCAAACTTCATTCACATACACAACCAGCAAAAAAAAGAAAAAAGCCAAAAACACCTAAGTAATAATTCCCTTTTGTTTAGCTTAAGATGAATCCCAAAATAGTTTTGATTGGAAGAGTTCCTACCACAGAGAAAGAGAAACTTTCCTTCTAGGATGTGATGCCAACATGTTACCCCCTCAATGCTTGCTCCATATCTATATTCCATATCTATCTATAGAGCATATAAGCACATCTTGCAGTTTAAGTGTCTCAGACAGTATTATGCTGAAGTATCAAAGTGAGCCTAGATTTATTGTGAGATTCTCTCATGGTGCCACGAGGTGTCGAGGTGTAGGGCTCCCAAAGGTGTCTTGGATGATGCTACTATATCATCGAAGCATTGGCCTCCTTGAGGATTGGTACTAGGACAATGATTCCAACACAACTCTGTTTAGGACTAATCAGAGGCTAAACATGGAGGGAGCAAATAAAAAAAATGTTGGCCAATCACAAAGCACTGAAACTTGAAGTTTCATTATTATGCAAATCGCGGATCAAGTTATTACGTCAAGGAGGTTCTAACTATGAAAACGGTTAATAGAGTAGCTAGAACCAAAACGGGGAATTAGTTGAATTCTTGGGAAGATATGCAGATGCTATTTTGTGTTAACCTTTGGATTCAAGGACAAATCCCAATGTTTCATCTTAAACAAATCTTGTACCTTATTTTTCAAAACAACCAAAGTCCTATAAAAATTTATTTCCTCAAAATAAAAAACAAGTAGTTTCCCCAATAGTGTTTTGCAATATAATATTGATAAGGAACTAGCAGAAAGCTAAGCATGGAGGTGTGATAAACACCAGTTCATCATCATTCTTAGGCTCATTATGCACTTAGTTCCTAGGGTTTCTGCATTCACATTACGGTATTAGGCTGCATTGAGGCATTTACATGCATTTAAGGTTTAGGCATGCATTATTAGGTTTTCTTGTCATTTTATGTATTTATATATCTCATTGGCTTTTCAGGTGATGCGAACATCATCATGAGCCCTAACTATCTCATTTTGACCCAATGAAAAGAATAAAAGCTCCTACATAACCTACTGAAGGTCCTAATTCATTGCATAACCTTTCTGAGAATAAAATAAGAACTAGGGTTAAAACTGTAATTTTACTAATGCAATACAGCAACGGATTTTCTCAAAGGCTAAACAAAGTTTAAATGGTCTTAATAAGATTATAAGTGGGTTGGATCAGACAGAAAAGGATTTGTGTGTGTCCTGTGAATTAAATGACTTCTTGAAACCCTAAAACAGGCCCACTTAATTAACCAAGGTTTTGGTCAGGATAAAATTCACCTAAACCCTCTAAAAATCATAGAAAAATATTATCTAGGATTTAGAACCTTTAATTTGGCCATTGAAACCTATCTTAACCTAAAACGGGGTCTCAGACAGATATTTGCTCTAAATTGGATTTTTGCATAAATTTCCTAGTTAAACGTAGTCAAACCCAAAATCTAACTTCACCATTGGATTTCTTGGGTCCAAATTAGGTTTGTACCAAAATTTGGACCCAAGATGAATTTGCCTTGACCTAGTTTGCAAAAGGGTCCAGCCTGATTATATTTGTACACCTATCTTTCAAAAACCCTTACAACCTGGCCCCTAGCTTCTTCATTACTTTCGCAATTAGATCCCTCCACCATTATAGCGGAGGAATCCTACTCCGGTGAGCTTTGGAAGGAGGTTTCTCCTTGATTGCTCAGATAACCCCTTCCAAAATTGGAGGGGAGATTCTCTAAGAAAATCCCTCCAATATGAACCCATCTTTGATCCCAGATTCTTTCCCAATCTCTCATGCGAACGCATGAGCGACATGGATATCCTAACAGATTCCAACTCCGGCGAGCCTTCCTTGCTTGGGAAGCTTGCTTCCCAAGGCCTAACCGACCTCCAGGGCTCTATTTAAAGAAGCCCAGTTCGCCCCGACTCCTCCAAGCTTGAATTCGATCGGTGACCCTCTCAAATTCTTCTCTCCTCCTCCGGCTAATTCACTCTTCAAGCTCCGATGTAAAGACCCGTTCTGTCCTGAGCCTTTTAAGATGTCTGGACTGTCGGTCAGACGTCTGGAAATCGAAAATTTTGGGTATGAGCTACGCGTCTGTGCGAGGGCTGTGTGCAGACGGTATGCTTCTTCTCTCTCCTTCCCTCTTCTCTCCTCCACCCAAACCCTAACGCACCTCTTTATAAACCCCCCTTCCTCCTCTCTCGTTCTCCCCACTCCATAGCCACCTTCTTCCTTTCCTCTCCACCACCGTGAGAGGAGTGAGTGCAAGAGAGAGAGGGTGCAAGAGCGACGACGAGGAGGAGAGGCGACGTAAGGAGGAGGAGCTTGAGCTTGCGAGCTCGTGTGGGAGCTCGCTGGAGGGCGCATGGCCTGAGAGGCACGTGCGGGAGGAGGAGAGCGTCGGGGGAGTTGTCCCTGACACTGCTGCAGTCGGAGCTGCAGGTGAGACGGCGAGGTGCGGTTGCGTGCAGACGAGGGCGAGCAGGAGGAGGTTCTGGTTATGGGTTTTTCCTAGAATCAGACATCTGGAGTGACATCCAGACGACGGAGGGGACGTCCGGAGACGACTCCAGACGTCTGAAGATAGATCTTCGCGAAGGTACGTTCCCTTTGTGGATACGGCCATGCAGGCCACTCCGCAGCTACGCTTTGCGTGGCTAATTTTAGGAGATTTTGCTGTCACGTGCAGGGATTGCTTCGGGAAGGCGCGGGACACGCCTTCCCACGCGTTTCAGTCGTCTGGGCAGCTCACCAGATGGCTGGAAGCACTCCCACACGTCTATAGAGGAAGTTAGACGTCTGGAGCTGGGTCCAGACGATCTAGAAGAGGTCCTGGACGTCTGAGGTCGACACAGAGCCTGAGGTGTGTTTCTGGTCACTTTTAAGACGTCTGGACATTGTGCCAGACGTCTGATTTGAGTTAGTAACCCTGTTTTTGACCGGTTTAGGGTCCGTTTGAGGTCCGTTTTTCGAAAACAAGATATCGGTGTTTTTCTCGTGAGTTCCTCTACTTGTTAAAAGGCCTTTTATACTATTCTGAATGTTCCATTGTGATTGGTCCTTGTTATAGGACTTCGTTTCGTTGCAGGTTCAGGGCTTGCTGAGGCATGTGAGCCTGCCGTTCGAGCCCCTAATACTCCTAGGTTGTCTGGTAGAGTGGCTTTCCCTAATTTAAATATAAACCTGAATACATGTGTGGATCGAATAACTAGAACCTAGGATATGGCATGAATCCTAGGACGAGAAGTTACTTGAAATGTCTGTATGCGTGTTTGAATTGCAGTCTTGAATGAATAAATAGAAATGATAACTGCCTGTGAAATATGAATTACCTGTGCTAGTTAAGCAGTTACATGTGACATTGCCTGTTGTATACGTTAAATGATAGAAATACGAGCTACATGTGTATAACCTGAGAATGGAAATGTGAATGATGAAACCTGGTATGGAATGGCATGAGAAATCTGAGCATGAACCCTACAGGGAATTAGGAGTAGAGATCCTGGAAATAAATGAAATAGATCTGGAAATGTGAGTGGAGAAGTGTGCTGGCCCTTGAGTACGTAGTACTAAGGAGAGTGACTGTCTCCTGTTTAGTGTAGAGTAGAGCTAGCCACCCTTGGGTTGGGACCCGAGGTTAGAATTGGCCACTCTACACTGATTTCTTAGCCCTCGTGTACACTGTACCGGGGAGAGCTACTAGTGTAGGGAGAGAGCTAGCCACCCCACGGGACCCGGGGTTCAGTTAGCCACCCTACATCGACTTGTTAGGTCCATTGGGCAAACCAGGGTAGTCAGGAGAGGATGCGTGAACTGTGGAGGGGCGAGACCCCTGTTTGGTTCTGAGGGGCTAGACCCCTGTTACTGAGAGGGCTAGGCCCTATATTGTTCTGTGTTATACTTTGGGCGCACCCGTTTGCTGAAACGACTGACCGCGTGCCAGTGCGGGGTAGCATCTGTGTGCTTATCGCGCGTGCCGTAGTCACCGTTACGTTTGTCCGTGACCTTGGGGTGGTTGACTGGGTGTAAGATCACCACGGGGGACTCTCCCAGCTAGGAGAGCACCACGTATGTCTTCTACTCTTCAGAAAAGATGGCAATCAAGATCGTTCCCACGAGGAACATTCGAGATCAAGAAAGAGATTTGAAAATATAAACCAATGGGTGAAAAGGAATAACTTGTAAATTAAAGAATTGGAATAGCTAGTTACCTGTTATCTTTTACTGCTTTAGTTAGTTGGTTGCCACTCTACACAGCGTTCGCTGACTTTGTGTACTCATAACCCTTTTCAGGTTCAGGTGTTGAGTAGCCCGAGTCTCCGACTGCAGAGGGTGCTGGGCCCAGTAGAGCCCAGTAGTAGTAGCCTTCCTTTTTGTAGTACTTTCTATTGTATTGAGTTCAGACTCTTGTACCTTTACATTTCTCTACCTTTACATTTTGTACCTTGTTTCTGTTTTACTATGGTGGTGATGATATATACTGTAGCAACTTTTACTTTCTTTACTACTGTACTCTTTTACTGTTAGTTGCTTAGCATGGTGAATGTGGCTTACTTTCCGGCTTTTTGGTTATTTCTTGTTGGACGACTGGATCTTGGGATTAGTCGAGTCGAGCCGGTCTCGGATCCTGTAGGGATTCGGGAACCAAGTCGTAACATCCGACAACCTTCCCTACTCTTCCTCGTCATCCGACCACAATACCAGTGGCAGACTCTTCCTCCTTGCTTTCGTCCGCATCGCACAGTGCCTGTCGATGCTCCTACCCCCCTTCATCCTCACCGACCGTCTCTCTCTGAGCATCTTCATCTCCAGTGTTGGCCATACCAGACCCGACACCTCTGCTCGCCCCCTGTCATCTCTTCACCTCCCAGATAAGCTCCCTTGTCCCTCTACTTTGTTCTCCACTCTCCATTTCCCAAAATCAACCACTGTTGACCTCCATCACCCTCATCTCCTTCATCTCCGATCACCACCTCCAGTGAGGCCGCTCCACCTCCACAGGCCATCCCATCCCTCGCTGACAAGCCCATAAGCTTCCCCTCACTCCACTGAACACTTCCCCTCACTCATATCACCGCACCACTCACCCAAACGCACCCCCGAACACACCCGTACCTTCACACATAGTGTGCCCTAGGCACGCTCGCACAGACGTCCCCACACCACGCCAACCACCCTAGCACATTCGCTGTGCTTCGGCGACGCTCCCTGAGCGATTTGACGTGGCTACGAGGCTATTCTTGTGATTTCAGGTTCAAGCATTATCCACCATTGGCGAGCAAGCTTGAATCTCGCTTGAGGTCGCTCTAGGCCTTACCAGTTCCACACTCCTGTCACAAGCTGCGTGGAAGACTCTCGCGCATGAATCCAGGCTCTCAATTCCAGTCGAAGGCCATAGCAGTTGCTGCAATTGGAAGACCACCTCTGTTGCAGGCACGCGAGAAGAAGGGTGCGCGGATAGTCCCACCTTGGAAAGTCCTGAGGCCACGCACCCGCATAAGTTGATTTTGTGCCTGTATCTGTTCACCTCAGATCCACAGGGTGAGGTCCCTCTCACTCGACCCGGTCTCATCCGCGGTACTGCCCACGTGAACCTGGCTGACCTGACCCAACCTACACTCCTCGCCCACCACAGCACGTCGGTGGGCCTGGTCCCAGGTACGCACCTGACCCGATAACCTGATTGTCTGTGTGGCTCTGGGAGAGCGGAGCCTAAGAGAGAAAGAGAGGAGAGCTGCGTGCAGGTAGGGGTAGGTTTTGTACTAGGCTGAAGAGAAGGAGAAGCTAAGTCAGAAGTTGAAGAAGAAGAAGTGCAGGCCTGAAGAGGACGAAGAGAAGCTAAAGCAAAGGAAGAGAGAAGGCAGATGGTAGAGAAGGAAGAAGCTAAGTCAGAAGCTAAGGAAGGAAAAAGGCAGAGAAAGATTGTAAAGGCTAAGGAAGACAAAAGCCAAAGAAGAAGAAGGAGTAGAAGAAGAAGGAAGAAAGAAGAGGAGCCGCAGAAGAGAAGCAGAGAAAGAAGAAATCAGAAGGGAAGGGCATTGTAGCATCAGACGTTTAAGTCGTCTGATTTACAAATCAGACGTCCAATTTGAGTTTAATTCACATTCATATACATTGAGTTCCTTGGTTGATATTGTAGGAGTATTTGGTGATCTACATCACCATTTACTCCCATATTTTTGCACTTTGATACTGATATTATTGCATATTCTATTAAATTCGGAATTGTGATCTTGATTTCTAAATACGAATTTGCTCCCTGTGTTCGACCTCGGACTTCAAATTCGAGTAATAAAATTATATCTGTTTTGAACGCTTTTTCAGCTATATTACAATGTAATACTTTTAAATACCGATTCAGCGCTCTCAACATTTTGGCACCGTTGCCAAGGAGCAACGAGCAATTTAGAATTCTTGATTACAATTTCTAATTTGGTACTAACTTGCTATATCTCTTTTTGTTGTGGTTGTTTCAGGAAGAATATTCAAAGAAAGACAGCTGCACATCAAACACGCTAGGGGCAGGTAATTTCTGATTACTTTCTCTCGTAAGCCCCTTATTCTGTAAGGAAAAAAGGATAAAATCAATTAAGGCTACTTGCTTTACATTCTTAGCTAATTCATCAAGTTTCCTGATTTGATTTTAACAAACAAAAATAATTTGTGCACCCATTTAAGGTAAGTAGGGCTACCACTTTCTTGATTGAGCCCTAGATACCACATTTGGCAAATTAAATTGGACCAAAACTAGAGCCAATTAAGGATTTCAATTTAGGGTTTTAGAGACACACCTTCATAAGCAAGAATCAACTCTCCAAAAAGATATGCGCCTAAGCCTTGGTTGAAGTGATTTATTCAAGCAAACCCTAAAAAATTCAGGCTCTTAAATCTCACTTGAATCCTAAAAAGAAGGGACCTAAAACTTCTCAAAGGACAAATAGGTGAAATTGACCCACTTTGTTGGGTCAACCAACCTTAAAATTAGGTCACTTTTTGCACTCAATACATCTAAAGTTCAAGTGAAATCTTAAGCACCCTTGCTCTTAATTAAAATTGGTAGACTTAAGAGGTCAAGTCCCCATTCTGGTCTACCTGGAACATCAATGACAAGAGAGGTCAGGTGGGGGAAACCTTGTAACCCGTGGGGGTGCTCTACCGTGTAGGGGCCTTTACGGGACTCCCTCTCTGGCTGCCCAAGTATTTCACAGGTGGACAACCTTCTGACTAAGGGGTATCATCCACCCCGAACCTCTATAGTCATCCAAAGTTTTTGGGTGTCTTGATTGGGTCCATCACATTCTACTCTCATCCAGACCATCAGTGCATGTTTGGTAAGAGGCCCTTAAGACCATCCTTAAGGCCTCCTTTAGTTATTCACTCTCGTCGAGGCCAGGCCTCGACTTCCGTGTTTGTGCAGCAACCCCATCACATAGACATCTCCTCTGATTCATCTGAACCCAATTCTCCTTCTTCCATCATCATGGCACAACCCGTAGAAGAAGAGAATAACTTTGAGAACCACCTTCAGTGCCTTAATGATTTATTCCAAGCCTTTGTGAATCCACCACAGCATCCTATGATGCAAGATCACTACAATCTCGCTGCGGTGAAGATCGAACCTCAAGTCCAAATCCCGGTTGGAGGTCTTGATTCTGAACTCAAGCCCAACATGATTTATGCTATTCCAAAGTTTCATGGGTTCAATTCCGAGGATCCTTTCCAACAATTCAAACAACTCAAGCATCTGGCCCAGACCTTTGGGTCAGATGTCCAAAATCGGGATATTCTTCTCATGAAGATGTTCTCCTTCTCTCTCATGGACAAAGCAGCTCACTGATCTCAGGCTCAAACGTGTCCAATCAACACATAGGTTGAACTACAATCTGAGTTTCTGAAAAAGTTCTTCCCAGTTGGTCGGATGAATGCTTTACGACACCAGATCACACACTTCACACAGCAGCCTGGAGAGCCACTTCATGAAGCATGGGACAGTTTCCTGGATCTCATGCGAAAGTTCCCCCATCATGGAGTTCCTAAATGGCAACAAGTCCAGTCTTTTTACCAGGGACTCCGTGAAAATATCCGCTTATTCATAAATGCAACTTGTGGAGGAAATATCATGGGTCAACACGAAGACACTGTGTGGGAGATTCTCGAGAATATGTGCGAGAACTCTATCAATAATGACTCCATGGGCTTATTCAACCAGACGAATGCCCGCTCATTGATGAATCCAAGGGGAGCACATGAGACGCAGGGCCTGTCCACATCCGTCGACTTGGAATTAATGGCCAGTCGTTTGGACAAGGTCTCTATCATTGAGAAGAAGGTGGATGAGCTAACTCGACATCTGCAGCAACCCACCTCTACGCAAAACCCATTCGCACTACCGCCCTCTTGGAGGGAAGCTGTGCATAACATCTATCATCAATCTTCTCAGGGGATGGACCCGTATCCACCCCCATCTGACTCTAGGACTGGAGGAAACTCCGATCCCGCCTACTCTAGTTGGGGGAACTTTGAACCCTCGTACTCTGATTTTTCTGAGATTCCTTAGACCTGCGAGGACCTCAATGCCATCCAAAATGACCCATTCTCTAATACTTATCACCCTGGATGGCGGAATCATCCCAACTTCCTGTGGGAGGGAAATAATCAGAATATCACCATATCAACCTCGTCCACAAGCTCCTCATCCATATCAGCCACCTCAGCCTTGGCCCAACCCTACCTATCAATCTGGGCCAACTCAAACAGATCAGATGACTCTTATCCTTCATACTCTGGCTGACATTCAAAAGACGAATGAGGCTATGCAGAACAACACAAAGACGAGATCATAGAGGTTCGCAATCAACTCGCCAAATGGCGAATTCCTGCCAACCTGGCACACTCCCTTCGTAACCTCTACCGAATCCGAATAACGTGCCGAACCAGAGGCGCGTTATGAACCCAAATCCAAGCCAAGCCTACATGATTTATCAGGCCCTTTTTGTTCCATCACCTGACGGGATGGAAGCTTCAACATCATACTCGGGATTGTAGCAGCAGCCACCTATTTTACCAACACCGAACCAGAACCAAGCAGGACTAAATTCAGTTACAACTCATAGTGGCAAAGAAACACAAGACCCACCTTACCCAAATCACTTTCATCCTGGTAGTGCTAACCCAAGCCCTAGGATAGTTATCCAGGACACCCCTGTCCCTGATCAAGAACCTAGACCTATTCTAGAGGAACCATCCAAGGTTCCATTTCTCGAGGCCATGACCAAGGGAAAGAGGATAAACAAACCTGTGGCACCTGAGGAGGATCTTTGGTCAAGCTCTTTGAATAGGTTCATATAAACATCCCCTTGATGGATGTAATTCGCCACGTACCGGCTTACACACGATTTCTGAAAGATGTGTGTACACCTAAGTGTAAGTCGTAAACCAAAAGTGGGAGCCCAATTGTATTGTCAAAGCAAGCCAGCTCTGTAATTTTAAGCAAACTCCCACCTAAGGCAAAAGACCCAGGTACTCCCCTGATTTCTTGTACAATTGGTGATATCCAATTTGATAGAGCTTTATTGGACCTAGGAGCCTCCATAAACCTAATACCTACATCCCTACTTGACCATCTTGAGGAATCTGAGCTCAAACCAACATAGGTGACATTACAGTTGGCAGATCGATGTATTAAGTCACCTAAAGGAGTTCTTGAGGATGTCATTATTAGGGTTCAGGATTTCTATTTCCCGGTGGACTTTGTAGTCTTGGATATGGATGCTCTAGAAAATCCAAGGAATACACCAATTATACTAGGGAGACCCTTTCTGACCACTGCTAGGGCCAACATAAAATGTGAGGAGGGCCAAATTGAACTGAAATTTGGGAACCAAATGTTCGTACGCTTTTGTGCAGGTTTTAAAGAGAATATCACGTTGTAGTATAACTGACAAAACGTTCAAACAAATATAGAGAATTTTATTACTCGAAAAACTAGAGTCTTCGAGGTCGAACACAGGGAGCAATCTCAGTACTTTCAAAACCAAAGAATACAACTTGTAAATGAAAATAATTAATTCAACGAGAGAGTTATAAAAAGAATTTGTAAAAGAAAACAGAATTGGACATCTGATTTCTATATCAGACGTCTTAAATGTAATCTTCTTTCTCTTCTGTCTTCTTCTTCTTCATTGCACTTCTTTCTCTTTTCTTCTCTTTTCCTGCGAAGACTTCTTCTTCCTGCCTTTGTTTCTCTCCTATCTTCCTTTCATTTTGTCTTTTCTGCAGTCCTTCCTTCTCTCTGATCTCTGCCTTGCTCAGCTTCTTTTCTTCAGAGTTCCTTGTGCTTTCCTTCGAAGTTTTCTCCTTCCTTGGTCTTCTTCCTTGTCCTTGTTTCTCTACGAAAGCTTCTCCTTCTTTCTCTGCTACACAGCCTCTTCTTCCTTCTTCTCTTCCCTTGCTGCAGCGGCTAAATGTTCGCTTCTTCCTCTACTTTTCCTGCGCAAACCACAGCCAATGCAAAACCTACCCCTGTCCCTCTACCCAAACGTCTCTCTCTTTCTCTGCAAATCGCTCAAGGACGCTCTCCCAGAGCCACATGGGAAATCGAGTCGGATTCGCATCCGGGACCAGGCGCACCGGCAGGTGGTGATGCGCGAGGAGTGCTCAGGTTAGGGTCGGGTCGGATCTCGCCAGATCTGCGTGGTCAAGTCGCGGACGAGGCAAGTGGGTCAGGTGAGGGACCTCACCCCTGTGCTTTCGGAGGCAGTAAGCATAAAGCACAAAAATAATTTATACTATACCTGTGTTTTGCGATTCCACGATGTGGGACTATCTGATCTGTCCCAATTTCGCGCACGCCCTCAGAGCTCTCTTCGTGCTATGGCCAAGTCTGGGAGCTTCGCAGCGCGACTTGCTGGCCTCGAGGGCTTCGCAACACTCGCGTGAACCTGCTGTGCCTGGAACCTGGGAGATCTGACACCTGGGGCTACTGCGAAGCTGCTTGCTGCTTCAACCGTCAATGGCGGCAGGAGCTGCAACCTGTCATACACAAGCACGGCCTATTGGCCCAATGAGACTAGCTGGGCACCTTCGCAGTGGCACGGCGAAGATGATGCGCGGTGCTGCAGGCCACAGGATGGCCTAGGCGTGCGTGCCTAGGTCAACCTGTGGCCGGAAGTGTGGGGTTGCTCGGGGGACTGTGGTGGAGGTGTAGAAGGATGATGGATGGGCGGAAGTTGCTCCTGGTGGTGAGGCGAAGCTTACAAGAGGGTTGGTGAGCCGTGTGGAGGGGCGGAGTGGTGGGAGTGGCTCGCCGGAGGTCGGTCGGAGGTGAGGAAGGTGGAGGTGGTCAGGCACTGTCGGGGGGGCAATTAACTAAAATAATAAGGGGAAAAGAGAGAGAGGAAGATGGAGAAGGTATCTGGAGTGGTTTGGAAGGAAGGGAGGCAGCGAAGTGGACGGCGCGTAACTGCCGTCGTCGGGGAAGAAGCACCCTGAGGGAGGGAGCGGCGACGAAGACGAGGTCAGGGGCACGTGCGCCTGGTACTGCGCGACACGGGAGGAAGAGGCGGAGTTGACTCTGCTACAGGTATGGCAGCAGAGCGACGAGAAGGAGGGGAGGAGGTCGCCGGAGCTTGCGGGTCTCTTGGATGGAGATGGGAGAGAGGAAATTTGGGGGAATCTCCGTCAAAATCAAGCTGAGGATCTGCGGCCGAGTCTGGGGAGCCTTTTATAGGTGTTGGCCGAACCTTCTAGCACATGGAGATCGCGCAATCAATCTTTGTCGGCTCGCCGGAGATGGAAAGAGGGTGGATACCCAAATCTCTCGTGCGTTCGCACGAGAGATTGGGTTCACACCAGAGATTGTAATTGGCTTTAGAAGGAAGGGAATTCCTCAGAGAATCTCCCTTCCATTTCTGGGAGGGAATCTCTGAGGGTTGGGGAGGAATCCCTCTCTAAACCTCGCCGGAGATCGGTTCTGCCCTAACAATGGCGGTAGGACCTGATTGCAAAGGTGGCGAGGAACTTAGGGGGCTTTCTACAAAGATATTCAAAAGATAGGGACCAAATTGTAATTTGGGTGTACTAAATTGCAAAGTAGGTCAAGATGACCTCCCCTTAGGTCCAAATTTTGGTATAAACCTAATTTGGACCTAGGGAATCCAATGGTGAAGTTGGATTTTAGGTTTTACCTCATCTGACTGGATATTTTGTGTAAAAACCGAAATTAGGTCAATTAATGTGCTAGGACCCTAATCTAGGTCAAACTGGGTTCCAAAGGCCAAATTGAGTGTTCTAAACCCTAGAGGATATTTTTCCATGATTTTTAGAGGATTTACTTGATTTTTATCCTGACCGAAACCTTATTAATTTAAGTGGATCTGTTTTAGGGTTACCAAATGTCATTTAATTCCTAGATTACACATAAACCCATTTCTGATTGACTCAACCCACTTTTTATCTCATTTAAACCATTTGACCTATGTTTTGTCTCTGAGAAATCCCATTTATGTACTGCAATGGTAAAATTACAGTTTTACCCTTTATTTCATGTTTTCTTCTCAGAGCACTTATTCCTTTAGTTAAACCTTCTCTTAGGTTATGCAGGAGCTTTTATCTTCTTTATTGGGTCAAAATGAGCTAGTTATGGCTCATGATGAGGTTCTCATCACCAAACATTAAAGATTGACATCTTTAAGGCCCAACAAGGGATTAATTGTAGAGTTATAGAACAGATATGTGACATCAAGGCTATGGTTGACGATCCATATATTGAGGAAAACCTGACTACTTCTGATCAACCACAAGTGGATCAAAACCCGCAATCAGAGGAGTCCGAACTTGACCTAGACACACCCATAACTCCTTCCCTTGCACCTGACACACACCCTGAACCACCCGCTGCTGCTGATAACCCTGTGTTGGAACTCAAGCCTCTTCCCGAGCATCTTAAGTACGTCTTTTTGGGTTCCAATCAGACGTTTCCTGTGATTATCAACTCCAAACTCACACCTGATCAGGAATCCCGTCTGATTATTATTCTCCAGCAACATCGAAAAGCCATTGGATGGACTCTAGATGATTTGACTGGCATCAGCCCCTCTTACTGCACACACCACATCTATACTGAAGAGGGCACACGACCTTCTTGTGAAATGCAGAGATGTCTGAATCCTAATCTGCAGGAGGTTGTGAAAAAGGAGATCATCAAGTGGTTGGATGCTGGGATCATCTACCCGATCTCCGATAGTCGGTGGGTGAGTCTAATCCAGGGTGTGCCTAAAAAGGCAGGACCCACTGTAATCATGACTGAAATCGAAGAAATCATACTGACCCGTGTGGCAAATTCGTGGAGAGTCTACATTGATTACAGAAGACTCAATACCTCCACAAAGAAGGATCATTTTCCACTACCATTTATTGATCAGATCCTCGAGAAACTAGCAGGAAATAGGTTCTTCTACTTTTTGAACGGGTACTCCGGTTATAACCAGGTTGCAATCCATCCTGAGGACCAAGAAAAGACCACTTTCACCTACCCTTTCGAAATGTACGCATTCCGAAGGATGCCGTTCGGTCTCTGTAATGCACCCGCTACTTTTTAACGGTGCATGCTTGCCATATTCTCAGATATGGTAGGTGAATATCTGGAAGTCTTCATGGATGACTTTTCAATATTTGGCGAATCATTTAACGATTGCCTCCTGCACTTGGTCCAAATCCTCAGGTGGTGCATTGACGTGAATCTAGTTCTTTCCTGGGAAAAGAGCCATTTCATGGTGCCTGAAGGAATTGTCCTGGGACATCTCATATTAGAAAAATGCATCTAGGTCGATCGAGCCAAGGTGAATCTGATTTCCAAACTCCCTATGCCTAGCTCGATCAAGGACATCCGTTCTTTTCTGGGGCACATCAATTTTTACGGTCGATTCATTCCTGATTTCTCAAAGATTGCATGCCCCCTGAACACTCTGCTATCTAAGGATGTTCCTTTTGAAATCTCCAAGGAATGCACTCAAGCATTTGAAACCCTACGTGATCGAGTTACCCAAGCTTCGATCCTACAGTCTCCTGATTGGTCTCAACCCTTTGAGATCATGTGCGATGCATCTGATTTCGCTGTAGGAGTGGTACTTGGGCAGAAAATTGATGGGAGACTCGTTGTCATCTACTACGCTAGCAAGACACTTGACAAGGTTCAGCGTAACTACATAGTTGCTAAGAAAGAGCTACTAGCCATAGTATTTGCCCTGGAAAAATATAGATCGTATCTTTTGGCTTCCCATGTTATCATTTACTCTGATCACACAGCTGTAAGGCATCTCCTTGCAAAGAAGGATGCAAAACCTCAATTAATCCGCTGGATCTTGCTATTGCAAGAATTTGACCTTGAGATTCACAACAAAGCAGGAAAACAGAAGGTGGTAGCTGATCACTTGTCCTGCCTTCCTTCTAATATTATCGACTCTTCCGGGCTCATTACGGAACATTTTCCTGATGAGCACCTCCTGACTATCAGTACAGGGCTTCCATGGTTTGCTGATCTAGTAAACTACCTGGCATCACATCAGATCCTGTCTGATTGGCCAAAGGCCAAAAAGGACAAATTTCTTTCCGATGCCAAGTATTACTTCTAGGAAGACCCGTATCTTTTCTGCATCGATGCTGATCAAATCATTCGATGATGTGTCTCGGAAGTGAAAATTCTGGGCATCTTGTCTTTCTGCCATGACCAGGCATGCGGTGGACACTTCTCATGTCATAAAATTGCAGCGAAAGTCCTCTAGTGCAGCTTCTATTGGCCCACGATTTTCAAAGCACATACAATCACTGTAGGGCATGCACTCGTTGTCAGATCTTAGGCAACATGAGCCACCGTGATATGATGCCCTTACAGCCGATTCTCGTATGCAAAATCTTCGACGTCTAGGGGATCGATTTTATAGGACCCTTTCCTGTTTCGGATGGCTTTGAGTACATTCTACTTGCTGTTGACTACGTGTCCAAATGGATTGAAGCCATTCTGATCTGAACCAATGATCATAAGGTGGTTATCAAATTCATTCATCATAACATCTTTTCGTGGTTCGGGATTCCACGTGCTATAATCTCTGATGGCGGGACCCATTTCACTAATACTCAGTTCAGGTCACTGATGACCAAATACGGGGTATCACACTGAATCTCTTCTCCTTATCACCCCCAAACTAATGGTCAAGCTGAGCTATCAAATCGGGAGATCAAGAAAATCCTCTAGGTTACTGTTCGACTTGACAGGAAAGACTGGTCATTCCGACCTTCGGAAGCTTTGTGGGCTTATAGGATCACCCATAAAATCCAATTAGGTATGTCTCCCTTCAGATTAGTGTACGAGAAGGCATGTCACCTCCCCGTCGAATTGGAGCACAAAGCCTATTGGGTAGTATGAAACTGCAATCTAGATCTTTCTAAGGCAGGAACCCACAGAAAGCTTTAAATGAACGAAATCGATGAATTACGCCATGACGCATATGAGAACTTGCGAATTTACAAAGAGCGGGTCAAGGCCTTTCATGACAAGCACATATCCATAAAGATCTTTCACCCTGATCAAAACGTCTTACTCTTTGATGACAAACTCAAGCTATTCCCAGGAAAACTCAAATCAAAATGGATCGGACCTTACCTCGTCCGACGAATCTTTGGAAATGGAGCCGTCGAGATCAGTCCACTTAGCCACGATTCAGAACCTTTCATCGTGAACGGTCAGAGACTCAAACCATTCATTGACCTTACCGATACAAATTTGGCTGAGACATCCTTTACCCTCCATTTTCCCTGAGCTCATTGCGCCCAGCCGATGGCGTAGAACTCAGTGCTTAACGGGAGGCAACCCGTCAGTTTTGAAAAATCTGAAACCTTTCTTGACATTCCTATGCTGAATTTATATTGCACTTTAGGGTTCATCCATTAGAACAGTCGACCTCACCTCAGGTACCCGTACACAAGCTTGAAATCATCTGCAACAGTCACCTCGACCCGTCCGCCCACCTAAAACCTGTTCTAATGAATGATCTAAGCTGAACTCGAACCCACCTAATTTACAATGGAGACATTGCAAATCGTAGGCATGGGGGGGTATGAAAGTGTAAAACACCATGAAAATCATCTCACAAGAAAACGTTTCATCAAAAAAATCACATATTCCAAAAATACCAAAAAAAAATAAAAAATTCTTGAAAAAGAATAAAAAAAATTCTGAGAGGAGAGAAAATTTTGAGGCCATACAAATCTTGAGGAGAAAACGGGGGAAAAGTAAAAAATGTCAAAGAAGGAGCACAAATTGAAAAGAAAAAGAAAAGAGATAGTCATTAGTAAAAAATTATGGAATTAACTGAGTTATATACCATATCAGGAAAAATAAAATGAAAGGAAAAAAGTGCTAATGAAACACAGAAGAGATTAGTAGGAACGTTGATTTTAGGCCTCTTGGGCTATACTCCGAGGCTTAAAAATTCAAGTATCCGCTAAGATCTCGATAGTCCTCAAGAGGTTGGGGAAAATGCGAAGCTTAAGTATTAGGTCTAAGGCTTAGGGAGTATTCGGTCTCGATAACTGACCTCTGATTTATGGGACTCAGTAACCTAAGCACCCTAATCCACACACAGTCTGGTTCAGTGCACATAAGTATCAAAATCACGCAAATGCGTTTAAATTATTCTGAAAAAGTCACCTAGATTAGGAGCGGCCGATCAACACAAGTTGATTTGGACGATTTTTCGGCATGGAGAGGCAGGAAATTCCCCTCGAAGATGCACAATAACATATCATCTCCTCGGTGCTTGTCTCCTAAGATATCCACATATCCTACCGGGGGCATGTAAGCATCCTGTGCTGGTCCAGATGCCATAGGCGACATTATCTCGAAATGTCGATTACCAGGGTCTGGATTTAGCTACAGAATGCCATGGGCAGGATTATCTCGAAATCTCGAAAGCCAGGGTTCCGGGGGTTGTCATGGGCGATGCTATCTCGAAGCATCGATTGCCAGGGACCCTTCGAGGATTGATGATGAGGACTAGGAATCCGATACAGACCGTGTTGTAAAGCCGATCTGAAGCTAGAAATAAAAAGAAAAGAGAGAGAAAACTCTCCAAACAAAGAAAATTCCTTTGTCTCTCTCTTACAAAAATGCACTACAAACTGAACCAAGGCTAAAATATGTTACAAGCATGGGTGCTTTAACCGCGAAGTTCAACGAACCTTAGGATAGTTCCTGTGGGCCTTAAAAACCTTCGTGGCAGACTGAGGCTAGAGCTGGTTAGGTCCAAATCTAGGTTGGTACTTGAGTACTTCTAGGCCTACTATTGTCATTCTAACCTAATCTACAGAAGAAAGCACACATCATAATTTTGAGCATTAAAAAGAACTCATGGTCTAGAATCAAAGTTAAAACCTTAAAATTTTGCTAAGGGACTAGCAAAAACTAAGCATGGGGATATGATGGGAACACCATCATGAGTCCTAACTAGTTCATTTTAACCCAATGAAGAGAATAAAAGCTCCTACATAGCCAACTGAAGGTTCTAATTCACTGCATAACCTTTCTGAGAATAAAATAAGAAACTAGGGTTAAAACTGTAATTTTACCAATTCAGTACAACAAAGGATTTTCTTAAGGGCTAAAAAAAGGTAAAATGGTCTTAATAAGATTATAAGTGGGTTGGATCAGACAAAAAATGGTTTGTGTGTGTCTTGTGAATTAAATGACTTATTGAAATCCTAAAACAGACCCACTTGATTAACCAAGGTTATGGTTAGGATAAAATTCACCTAAACCCTCTAAAAATCATATAAAAATATTCTCTAGGGTTTAGAACCTTTAATTTGGCCATTGGAACCTATCTTGACCTAAAATAGGGTCTCAGACAGATATTTGCCCTAAATTGGGTTTTTGCATAAATTTCCCAGTCAAACGTGGTCAAACCCAAAATCCAACTTCACCATTGGATTCCTTCGATCCAAATTAGGTTTGTACCAAAATTTGGACCCAATATGAATTTTCCTTGACCAAGTTTGCAAAAGGGTTCAGCCTGATTACATTTGTACCTTATCTTTCAAAAACCCTTACAAAATGCCCCCTATCTTCTTCATCATTTTCGCAAATAGGTCCCTCCACCATTATAGCGGAGGAATCCTACTCCGGTGAGCTTTGGAAGGAGGTTTCTCCTTGATTTCTCACAGAATCCCTTCCAAAATTAGAGAGAAGATTCTCTGAGAAAATCCCTCCAATCTGAACCCATTTTTGATCCCAGATTCTTTCCCAATCTCTCATGCGAACGAATGAGAGATATGTGCATCCTAACGGATTCCAACTCTGGCGAGCCTTCCTTGCTTGGGATGCTTGCTTCCCAAGCCCTAACCGACCTCCAAGGCTCTATTTAAAGAAGCCCAGTTCGCCCCGACTCCTCAAAGCTTGAATTCGACCGAAGACCCTCTCAAATTCTTCTCTTCTCCTCCGGCCAATTCACTCTTCAAGCTCCGGTGACCTTCCCTACTCTCCCTCGTCATCTGACCACAATACCAGTGGAAGACTCTTCCTCCTTGCTTTTGTCCTCGTCGCGCAGCACCCGCCGACGCTCCTGCTCCCCTTCATCCTCACCAACCGTCTCTCTCTGAGCATCTTCATCTCCGGCGTCGGCCATACCAGACCCGACGCCTCCGCTCGCCCCAGTCGTCTCTTTACCTCCCAAATAAGCTCCCTTCCCCCACTACTTTCTTCTCCACTCTCCATTTCCCAAAATCAACCACTGTCGACCTCCATCACCCTTATCTCCTTCATCTCTGGCCGCCACCTCCGACGAGGCCGCTGCACCTCCACAGGCCATCCCATCCCTCGCCGACAAGCCCATAACCTTCCCCTCACTCATATCACTGCACCACTCACCCAAACGCACCCTCGAACATACCCACACCTTCGCATACAGTGTGCCCTAGGCACGCTTGCACAGACGTCCCCACACCACGCAACCACCCCAGCACATTCGCCGTGCTTTGGCGACGCTCCTTGGGTGATTTGACATGTACGCGAGACTGTTCTTGTGATTTCAGGTTCAGGCATCATCCGCCATTGGCGAGAGAGCTTGAAGGTTGCTTGAGGTCGCTCCAGGCCTTGCTAGTTCCACACTCCTATCCTAGGCTGCGCGGAAGACTCTCACGCACGAATCCAGGCTCTCAATTCCAGTCGAAGGTTGTAGTAGCTACTGCAATTGGAAGACCACCTCTACTACAGGCACGCGAGAAGAAGGGTGCACGGATAGTCCCACCTCCAAAAGTCCTGAGGCCGCATACCCGCATAAGTTGATTTTGTGCTTGTATTTGTTCTCCTCAGATCCAAGGGGTGAGGTCCCTCTCACCCGACCCGGTCTCATCCGCGGCACTGTCCACGTGGACCTAGCTGACCCGACCCAACCTGCACTCCTCGCCCACCACCGTACGCCAGTGGGCCTGATCTCGAGTACACACTCGACCCGATAACTCGATTGTCTGCGTGGCTCTGGGAGAGCGAAACCTAAGAGAGAAAGAGAGGAGAGCTGCGCATGGGTAGGGGTAGGTTTTGCTGCAGGCTGAAGAGAAGGAGAAGCTAAGTCAGAAGCTGAAGAAGAAGAAGTGCAGGCCTGAAGAGGACGAAGAGAAGCTAAGGCAAAGGAAGAGAGAAGGCAAACGGCAGAGAGGGAAGATTCTAAGTTAGAAGCTAAGGAAAAAGGTAGAGAAAGATCGTAAAGGATAAGGAAGACAAAAGCCAAAGAAGAAGAAGGAGTAGAAGAAGAAGAAGGAAGAAAGAAGAGGAGCCACAAAAGAGAAGCAGAGAAAGAAGAAATCAAAAGGAAAGAGCATTGTAGCACCAGACGTTTAAGTCGTCTAATTTACAAATCAGACGTTCAATTTGAGTTTAATTCATATTCATATACATTGAGTTCCTTGGTTGATATTGTAGGAATATTTGGTGATCTACATCACCATTTACTCCCATATTTTTACACTTTGATACTGATATTATTACATATTCTTTTAAATTCTACATTGTGATCTTGATTTCTAAATACCAATTTTCTCCCTGTATTCGACCTCGGACTTCAAATTCGAGTAATAAAATTATATCTGTTTTGAATGCTTTTTCGGCTATATTACAACGCAATACTTTTAAATACTGATTCAGCGCTCTCAACATCAGGGAATGAAGAGACATCAGAATTTAGTAAACCCTGACATGTGAAAAGCATAAATACCAAGAAGAAGTAGATAGAAGCTCACATTAGCTACATTCCAGCTCAAGCCAGCTCATCTCCAGCTCATGAAGCTCAACTCAGCTTAACTCAATTGAGCTTGGCTACTAGTCCTAAGTTAGCTAGCTAGCTAAGCTAGTTGGGAAGTCTTCAAGCAGCTCATCTTCAGCTCCCTGTAACTTTAGGACAACTCAGAGAAGCTCCAAGTCAACTCCATTGGCTACTAGTTTTTTTTTTGAAAAGGATGAGTGATGAGAGCCTCATCATGAGCTCTAACTAGATCATTTTGACCTGAGAAAGTAAACAAAAGCTCCTGCATAACCTCAAGGAAGACTTAAGTGAAGGGTTTACTGTTATAAGAAGGAAACATCAACTAAAGGGTAAAAACTGTAATTTCACCATTGCAGTACATAAATGGGATTTCTTAGAGGCAAAACATAGGTCAAATGGTTTAAATAAGATAAAGAGTGGGTTGGTTCAGTCAGAAATGGGTTACTATGCAATCCAAGAATTAAATGACATTCTTTAATCCTAAAACAGACCTGCTTAATTCAAAAAGGTTCTGGTCAGGATAAAAATCAACTAAATTCTCTAAAATTCATGGAAAAATATCCTTTAGGGTTTAGAACCTTCAATTTGGCCTTTGGAACCTATTTTGACCTAGATTGGGGTTCTAGCTCAATATTTAACTTAATTTAGGTTTTTATGCAAAATATCCAATCAAACGTGCTCAAACCTAAAATCCAACTTCACCATTGGATTCCTTAGGTCCAATTTAGGTTTATACCAAAATTTGGGCCTAAGGGAAGGTCATCTTGACCTACTTTGCGAAATGGTCTACCTAATTACATTCTAGCCCCTAACTTTTGAAAAAACCTTGCGTAGAGCCCCCTATCTTTCTCACCACCCTTGCATTCAGGTCCCTCCTCCATTACAGTGGAGGAATCCCACTCTGGTGAGGATTCAAGGCTGATATCTCCTCGAATCCTCAGAGATCTCTTCCCAGATTTGGAAGGGATTCTCTGAGGATCTCTCCATTGATTGAATGCGATCTCTAGATCAAATTTACGCCCAATCTCTCGTGCGAACGCTCAAGAGAATTGGGTATCCTAACCACCTTCCTTCTCCAGCAAGGAGTTTGCACTGGAAGGCTTGCCCTCCAAGCACCAGAAGCTCGGCCAATGACTTAAAAGCAACCCCGGTCCTCTGTGAATTCCCCAAGCTCAACTTGGCCAGAGATCCTCCCCAATTTCATCCTCTTCTCCTCTAGTTAGGAAGCCCAGCGAGCTCTGGCGACCTCCCCTCCCTTCTCTCGTCGCCCTGCCACCATACCAGTGGCAGGATTTGCTTCTCCTCGTTCCTCCGTGTTGCACCGCACCAGCGCACGCCCCTCTGACCTCCTCCTCGTCGCCGTTATCTCCACCTTAGGGCCGTCTTCTCCGACAACGGCACATACACGCCGTTCGTCTCTTTTGCCTCCCCTTCGCTTCAATCACCCCAGATAAGCTCTTCTTCTCCTACTCTTTCTTTTCCCTCCTTCTTTTTCATAAATCGCCCCTCGACTGCCACTGTCCACCCTCATCTACCCCATCTCCGGCTGATCTCCGACGAGACGTATCCATCACTCCTCACCTCCACACGTCTCGCCACCAACCTCTTCATCTCTACCATTGACCACTGATCATTTTCTGCCACTCCACTGAACAACCCCACACACACGGTTATAGTCCGACCTAGGCACGCACGCCTAGGTCGTTTTGAGCCACGCCGACCCCTACCTCACCTTTGCTATGATACGGAGAAAGTTTTTCTGTGGTTTGACAGGGCCATAAGGCTATATTCGTGTTGACAGGTATCACCCCTTGCTGCCATTGGAGACGAACTGAAGCTTGCTTGTGAGCTTGCTTCAGGTGGCCCCGCCCCAGGAGACCAAGTCCTAGGTGCATAGCTTTCCTCCGCGAACCACAGCAGCCACTTATTGAGGGCCAAAACATTCCGCAGCTACAGCAAGGGGACATCCCCTGCGGAAGCACGCGAAGAAGCGGGTGGGACTTTTAGTCCCACCTAGATAAGTTTCATGTTGCCTATGTAGTTTAAATTGATTTTGTGACTTGTGCTGTTTGCCTCCGACACACAGGGGTGAGGTCCCTCACCCTTACTCACGCCTCATCCATGACTTGCCCCTGCGGACCTGGCACCCGACCCAATTACCTAACCTAGCACTCCTTGCGTATCACACTCACACTTGTGCGCCTGGACCCGGGCATGCATCCGACCCGATTACCTGGCTATGGGAGGGCATATCGAAGAGAGAAATAGAGAGAGAGAGACGCGGGGAGGGTAGGGGGTAGGTTTTGCTGCATGGTGTTGTGCAAGAAGAAGAAGCTAAGGAAGAGGCGTAGCAAGAGAAGAAAAGGGAGAAGGAAGCGGCTGAAGAACTTAGCAGGGAAGAAAGTAGCCGCAGTAAGGAAAAAGGAGAAGAAGAAAAGAGACACACTGTAGCAGAGGAGTGGCAGAGCAAGGGAAGAAAAAGAAGAAGGTAACTGAAGAAGAAAAGAAGAAAGAAGAGAAGCAGGGACTTAGCCACAGGAAGACAAAGAAGAGAAAGAAGAGAGAAAGCAAGGGCAGAAGAAAGAGAGAAAGCAGGAGCAGCCAAGTAGAAGAAGAAGACAAGAAAAGTTAAAGAAGAAAAGAGAAGAAGCAACCAAAGAACAAAGCAAAGAGGAAGAGAGAAAAATCACTGATAAATCACTGTAACAAGATTTTTTAAGACATCTGATATTTTATCAAACGTCCAATTCTTTTTGAACATTATTTCTCCATAACATTACTCCAATTTTGGTTGAATTAGTTATTACTTTTAATTGAAAGTTTTGTTCTAAAGTTTTGAAATACCCACTTGCTCCCTATGTTCTACCTCGGATACTTTGATTTTTAAGTTATAAATTCTTATTGTTTTTGCGGAGATTTCATCTATATTGCAACGAGACATCTTTTAAAACACGATCTAGTTGTGCAAACAATGAGGAATGCTACCGAGAGACGGTAGCAAACCGAAAATCTTTTATTTATTTAAAAGTCAGAGTATTACATGAAGTTCTCCCAATCTCTCACATGCCCCAAACAATTCCTCACAATACTTCCTACATTGATTGAAACCCCTCTAAATAAACACTCATTACGAGCACACCACACATTCCACATAACCACGGCCTTCTTCACGTGCATATTTCTATGCGTCCATAAGTTCCTCCAGAGCTCCTCCCACGTGGGCAGGGGTTCCCCACAAACTCCCCTCCATTAGCTTCTAGTTAGCTTAACCTAGCTAAGCTAACTCCACTTACTACCTCCTACTCTACTCCACATTGTCGGCCACCCATCTCCTTAAAACACCACAAACCACCACCAACCTCTCCTTTTTGGTGCCAACTTATGGCAACCACCACCACCACTGACACCTATTCACCATGACACCAAAAATAGCTCCTAAGTACCTTCCATTTTGGCGCCAACTATCCCTAAAATCCCAACCATCCAACACATCACAACCACCATCTTCACCCTCCTTTTTGGCCCCAAAGACACTACCTTCTAGAAGCCAAACTTGGTGCCAACAATGATGGCATCTCTCCATGGTGTCCCCTCTACCACCATAATTAGCCCACTTCACACCCCATGAATTGGCGCCAATCATCCCTTGCCCTTAATCCCATAACCACCACCTTAGACAACCACATCTAATCGTCCAAATTGGCGCCAACCACCATTTTTCAAGAACACTAAGGTGGTGCCAATATGGCCCATAACCACCCCCTTCCCATCCCATATATACACCACCATGCCTTCCCTTTTTCATCATCCTTGGATACTACAATTCACTACCTATTACACTACCTAGAAGATCAAGGAAGAGGAGGATTGGCATGCATCATTAGGAGAGTTCCACTATGCTCTTCTAGTCTACATTCCATTCTCCTCTTCCTTGGATCCAAGCCAAGGAGCATCAACTCTAGAGGATGACCAGGCAAGGAGAGAAGAAGGGTGGATGTCCACCCTATGAGGAGGTAGGACAAGCATTCCAAGGAGCAAGGAGAAGTCCTTTTCAAGTCCAGAAGCAGGTGTACTTGGAGCAAGGATCTTCTTCAAATTTATTTGGGAGACTTTTCTACTTCTTGTTCTTTATATTAATTTTTCTAGTAGAAGCCTTCCTCTACTTGGGGATTAATTGTGTGGAATTCCTTCACACAATTGAGTTCTCTAAGTACATGTAAACATTTATCTTCTTTTATAATATCAAAGTGCCTTTCATTCATTTTATGTGCTTTAATTCCAAGTTCTTTTAGTTACTTTAGTGTACTTCACACTCCCTTCCTAATTACTCTAGGTTACATGTGCCTAAAGTGAGCTTAGGATGGTCAAGTTTCTATCTTTGTATTTGCATATTTTCAACTACTATCTTCATCCTTTGTTGCCTAAGTTTTTGAAAACCCTAAAAATTACAAAACCCTAAAAAGACAAAAAGAGGATTTTAGAGAGCAAAAGAGAGAATATCATCTTAATAGCTAAAGATTGGCTTCCTTGGATGACCCTAGATGCTCCCACTATCTAGGTTTTATAAATTTACAAGTTGATTGATTTTATACGTTACAACGATTAAAAACTCGTATTTACAAATCGCGTAAAATTTGTCATCAGCCCTTATGTGGGAGCTTGAGGGAATCGAGTTAAAGTTAGTTTTAAAGGACATAGCGAAGAAGTGTAGGGAGATGCTATCAAAATTTCCCTAGACACGGGTTGTACGTAACAAGTAACGTTGTGATCAAATCTGCAAGGATGGTCTATTAAGTGAAAAGCTTAATCAAAATACACACATCATTCCTATCTCTTTCTAGGTGGTCGGGTGGTTTACTTTAAACTTTAGCTTACCATGGACAAGTCTTAGATTTGTTTAAATAATTTGGATTACTACCAATACAAGAATGGAGTTATTTCGTTTCTCTATTGGGCCTTTTATGACAATAGAAAGTAATTCAGACAAGGAGAATTCTTTGAGAATATTTTTTGTCCATATAGATGGTGTTTGAATGGATACCTCTATGATTGAAACACTATATTCAAGCACATGATCTGTAATAGTTGATGGAAGCATTGCACCAAATGGATTGCTTATGAAGAGAAACTTACATAAGAAGTCAGATGGAATCCAATGGGGGATTCAGAACATATCGATGACATCGAAGGTGCTAAAATTGAAGAGATGTTAGATGAGATGAGAGCAGCAGATGCTGAGAATGCAAACGAGGAAGACACATTAAGAAATTGTAATGAGTTTTATGATGTAGTGAAGGTGGTAGAGGAACTTGTTGCTCTTGGAATCACTTCCATGTTTAAGTCGTCCTTTCTTCTAAAGCTATTTTAGTTGAAGGTTATGAATAGAGCAATGATAAAATTAATGTTTAAGATACTTTAGTTCATTGGAGAGCTCTTGAATAATCCTGATGGTTTTTCCATGTCATGGTATGATGTGAAGAAACAGACACGTGCTTGGTCTGAATTGTAAGATCAATGCCTATCTGAATAAATACATATTATATATAAACAAGTATGCAGGCTTGAGTACTTGCCCCCAATGTGGTTAGGGAAGGTATACGGTGCGTAAATACATAAAGACAAGTGATAAGAAATAGGCTGAGAAGGATCTTTGCTATTTTCCATTGATTCTTAGGCTGTAGTGCCTTTTTACATTGAGTGCAACCACAAACTGGATGACGTGGCATTAGGAAAACAAATCACAAGATGGGCACATCCGTCATCCAGTAAATTCCAAGGAGTGGAACAACAAACATGTTTCCTTCATAGAGGAGGCACATAATGTTAGATTAGGCCTTGCAAGTAACATATTTAACCCATTTAAGAATATGCATATGTCATATTTTCTAGTGATGATGATAACTTACAACTTACCTTCTTGGCTATGTATATGATCTTCATTTATGATCCTGACCCTTCTAATCTCAAGTTCGAAGTAACTAGGAAATGTGATCGATGTTTACCTCCAATCGTTGATAGATGAACTAAAAGTGTTGTGGTACATTAGTGTTCAAACCTATGACATACGTTACAAAGAATTCCTTCATATGCACGCAACATTGTTGTGGACCATCAGTGATTTCCCAGCATATGCAAATTTGTCTAGATGGAGTACAAGGGAAAGTTCTCCTATCCAATCTATATGGAAGATACTCATCACTTACGATTACTTGAAAGTAAAAAATTATGTTATTTAGGACATCGTAGATTTTTCCTTATTAAGCATAGATGGTGAACGCCATAATTTAAGGATAGATTTGATGGTAGAACATGGCAATATTCGATGAAGAATCTGAAGGATAAGCTGAATGCAGATTCAATTAGGTTGCTAGGATATAAAATCATGGAGACATTACGACAGCTTGGTGACATATGATTGGGTTGTTCATTAAAAAGTGATGTAACAACCTTAAGGAGTTCAGTGTTCAGAAAGAAAAGCATATTCTTAATGGAACTTCCATATTGGCAAGATCTTACAATGTGTCACAACCTAGATGTCATGCACATTGAGAAGAACATAATGGATAACATCTTAAATGCATTAAACCTAATGGGCACTCCAAAGGACATAGTAAAAACAAGAAATAACATGCAAAGCTTGGGTATTCGTTTGGATCAGTTGCATGTTTATGATAGTGACTCTCACTTCCTTGAAGCTATATACAACCTAAATTAGGAGTAGAGGTAAAGAATATTCTCATTCCTGAAGGAAATTTTGGTGTTGGATGGGTATTCTTCATAGCCTTCACGCTATGTAAATGAAGTACAAAAAAGGATTAGTTAGTTAAAAGGTCATGATTCTAATATGTGCATGATCTCTGTTTGATTTAACGTGAGGGAGGTATACTCCTGGTATCTCTCTCTCTTGAGCTCCTTAGGCCCATTATCATGGTAGGGGTTTTGTGCTTGGGTTAATGTCCTTTCCTTTTATTGAAGCAACCACCACTACTTCGATCTTGGCAGGCCTCTGCTACGACCCATCTTTTTCTTAATGGGGTATTGATTTCTTCCTCAATTTTATCAACTAGGTGGCCCTGGGAGTGGAAAGAATTATCCTACTTTGCAAATCTTGTGGCTCAGTCCCACAATTTTGCCACATCTCAATGTGGAAAATTGTTGATGTCATACCAAAAGTGTTGGGTCAAGAGAACCAACTTGAAATACTGGATGACTATGGTGTCATGAGGCTTCTTGCACTTAAAGTGTTGGTCCTTAAAATAGTTGAGATAAGACTGGAATGGTTCCCCTTTTTGCTATCAAATGTTTGATAACTATTCAGACTTACCTCTAACCCTCTATTGGCCAGCAAAATACTAGCAGAACTTATCAGCCATTTATTGAAAGCAAGAGATCTGGCTTGTCGAAAGCTCATTGAACCACTCATGAGCCATTTGGGCTAGATACGATGGGAATACCCAGCAGAGTACCCTATCTTAGCAATCATAGAGCAACATAATCTGCTAGTAATTATCGACAAAACTATTAGGGTCCATGGTACCGTCATATTGCAGGAGCATGGGGTGCTTAAACTTCTTTAGGAGGGGGGTGTTCATTACTTCCTTAATAAATGGGTAAGTGGTGACATATGCCCAAGGTTGGATCCCCCTCAATGCCTAGGTTACTTGATGGACAATTTCAAGGAATGACCCTTCCTTGCTGAATTGAAAGGCTCGAGAGCCAGATTGTTCGTCCAAGTCGCGTAGGGCAAAGGTGACAGAAAGGCTTGTGGAGCCTCGCCTCCCTTGTTCCTGATCTCTCGCTTGAGCTCCTCTATCAATTCTCTGAGGCAGATGTTATTTCCTTGGACCACGCGACACCACCACGCTTGCTCATCCAATCCGTTAGAGGGAGGGAGAGAATTTTGTTGGAGAGTAGCCTCCTTGTGCTTCCACACATTGTGGAGGTAGCCCATCATCTCCTTCCTCTTCGCCTAAAGATCAAAGAGTCGGTTGAGAAACTCCTACTCCTTCCTTTGGGCCCATTAAAGGGGGTCCAAAGGAGTCTCCTCCTCTACTTGGACAACCTCCTTTTTTTGGTTATTGCCTACCATCATTTGGTTGTCACCAACCTCTACCTTCTTATGATGGTCACCTTCCTCCACATGACATTGATGATGAGATTAGGTGATGCTTGACTCTTCATTAGGCACCTGGGTAGCATTAACTTTGGAAGCATTACGTGCTGTGGGAGCCATAGAGCACGACAAAGGTGGCAAAGAAGCGAAAATGTAGTCAAGAATGTTAGAATTCCTACAGATGGTACCAATTGATCGAAGCCCTCTTGCAGAGTCCCATTGAGTTTGGAGTAGGATGGGGATCCGTGCAAGAGAGTAAAATAATCACACAATAACACATGGGGATTGTTAACCCAATTTCACACTTGAGAGAGAGTGTACATCTGAGGAAGGGATTTAACCCTCAAAGTTTTCAGTAAGTATGTGTAAAGACCCATTCTAACCTAAGCCTTTTAAGACGTCTGGACTGTCGGTCAGACGTCTGGTCAGACATCTAGACCCCTTCCCAGATGTCTGGAAATCAAAATTTTTGGTACGAGCTTCGCATCTGCGCGCAGATAGTACCCTCTCTCACTCATTCCCTCCTCCTCCATCCAAACCCTAACTCACCCCTTTATAAACCCCTCTTCTCCTCTCCCTTTCTCCCCACTCCACTACCAGTCACCTTCTTCTTTTCCTCTCCACCCCAGCGAGAGGAGCTAGCGCGAGAGAGAGCGCGAGAGCGGCGACGAGGAAAGGAGTGAGGAGAGGAGGAAGAGACGAGCTCACGAGCTCGTGAGAGCTTACCAGAGGGCGCACGGCTGGAGCAGCGCGTGCGGGAGGAGGAGAGCGTTGGGGGAGTCATCCCCGACATTGCTGCAGCCGGAGATGCAGGTAAGAAGGCGAGGCTGCGGCTGCGCGTGGCGGAGGAGAGTAGGAAGCGATTATGGTTCTGGATTTTTCCCAGAATCAGATGTCTGGAGTGACGTCCAGATGATGGAGTGGATGTCTGGTGACGACACCAGACGTCTGAAAGTAGATCTCTGCGCAGGTACATTCCCTTTGCAGATGCAGCCTTGCAGGCCGCTTCGCAGCTATGTTTTGCATGGCTAAATATAGGAGATTTTTGCTGTCGCATGCAGAGATTGCTTCGGGAAGGCATGGGACACGCCTTCCCACACGTTTCAGACATCTGGACAGCTTGCCAGATGGCTGGAAGCACTCCCAGATGTCCGGAGAGGAGGTCGGATGTTTGGAGCTGGGTCCAGACAGTCCAGAGGAGGTCCTGGACATCTGAGGTCGACACAGAACCTGAGGTGCATTTCTGTTTACTTTTAAGATGTCTGGACCTTATGCCAGACGTCTGATTTGGGTCTGTAACCCTATTTTTTTGACCTGTTTAGGGTCCGTTTGAGGTTCGTTTTACGTAAACAAGTTATCGGTGTTTTCCTTGAGAGTTCCTCTACTTGTTAGAAGGTCTTATATACTGTTATGAATGTTTCATTGTGATTGTTCCTTGCTATAGGATTTCGTTCCGTTGCGAGTTCGGGGCTTGCTGAGGCACGTGAGCTTATCGTTCGAGCCCCCAATACTCTTGAGTTGTCTGGTAGAGTGTCTTTCCCTAATTTAATTACAAACCTGAATGCATATATGGATTGAATAACTAGAATCTAGGATATGGCATGAATCCTAGGACGAGAAGTTACTTGAAATGTCTGTATGCTTGTTTGATTTGCAGTCTTGAATGAATAAACAGAAATGATAACAACTGCCTGTTAATGAATGAGAGCTGCCTGTGAAATATGAATTACCTGTACTAGTTAAACAGTTACTTGGGACATTTCTTGTTGTATACGTTAAATGATAGAAATACGAGCTGCATGTGTATAATGTTACAACCCGGTTCCAGAATCCCTACAAGACACGAGAATCGGACCGACTCGACTGATCCCAAGACCCAATCGTCCAACGAGAAAGTAACCAAAAAGCAGTAAAATAAACCACATTCACCATGCAAGTAACTAACAGTAACAAAAGTATAGCAGTAAAGAAAAGAACTACTACAATACATACCACCACAACAGTAGAGAATTAAAACAGGTATAGAAATATGAAGATTTCATTAAAAGAGTACAAGTGAAACAGTAATACTCACTACTACAGAAAAATGGTACAACAAAGTACAACTACTGAGCTCTACTAGGCCCAGCACCCTCCGCAGTCGCCAGCTCTGGCTGCTCAACACCTGGTCCTGAAAAGGTGAAAAAAGTGACACATCAGCGAAACGTCGAGTAGAGTGGCAACCAGCTAGCTAAGAAAACAGTAAAGGTGGACGAGTAGCTATTATTTTTAATTTCTTTCTTTATTTCTCTATTTACTCTTTCGTGAATTATTTCTCAGATCTTTCTCTTGATCTCGAATGTTCCTCATGGGAACGATCTTGATTGCAGTATTTTCCGAAAAGTAGAAGTAGCACGTGGTGCTCTCCTGGCCGGGAGAGTCCCCCGCGGTGGTCCTACCCTCATCAACCACCCCAAGGTCACTGACAGATGTAACGGTGACTACGGCACGTGATGGAACGTCGGTTTTCGTTGTTAATTCGTTGTAGTAAAGCCGGTTGTTACCAACGTTTCATATAAAAATTTTTTACTCGGAAAAATAAAAGAGTTCCCGAGGTCGAACTCAGGGAGCAAGTTGTATTCTAGAGATATACAAATTCTATTACAAAAATAAAGAGAGAGAGAGAGAGATGAAAAATTGGCTTCTGCTTCTTTTCTTCTTTCTTCCTCTTTGTCTTTGGTTCTTCCTGTTCTTCTTCTTCTTCTTCTTTTTCTTCTGCTTTCTTCAGATTTTCCCCTCGTGCTCTTCTTCTTCTGTTCTTCCTTGTTTCCTTTCTTTCTTTTTCTTCAGATCGTCTTCTTCTTTTCTTGCTTCTTGCTTCTTTTCTTTTCTTCTTCTGCAATCGTGGTGCTTCTGCCTTCGGCTACTAAGTCTCCCTTCCTTCTTCTTCAGCCTGCCTTCTGTGTTGCTCTGGCTGCTGGCTGTCCGTCGTCTGGCCCCGTGCTTCGACGACTTAACTGAGCAGTTGCTACAGTGCAGCTGCTTCTTCTTCCGCAGTCCTTCACCTGTGCCTGCACGCTCAAGAGTTCATCAGAAGGCAAAAACCTACTCTACCCCCTTCCCCCGCGTATCTCTCTCTCTCTGAAATCACTCTTCGGAAGCTCTCCCAGAGCGCTATCGGGTAATCGGGTTCGGATCAGGCCCGGGTCCAGGCCCACCGGCGTGCGTGGTGGGCGAGGAGTGCAGGTCAGTCTAATCGGGTCGGGCCAGGTCCGCGGAGCGTGGTCACGGACGAGGCCGAGTCGGGTCGGGTCGGGTGAGAGGGACCTCACCCCGTGGTAACTGAGGCAAACAGCATACGGCAGTTTTTCAATTTATGTGTCCGCGCGTCTTTGAGAGATTCCGAGGTGGGACTAAATGTCCCACCCCAATTCTCTTACGCCTGCAGCAGGGATGGTGCTCCCAATTGCGTCGGCTGTTGAGGCGTACAGCTCCAATCGAGGGCCAGGGTGTGTGCGTGAGTCTCTTCCGCGCTGGCCGTGGCTATTCAATCTGGGACATCTCGGCTTGGAGCAACCTCGAGCAGGCTTCGAGCTTCCTCGCCAATGGCGGCCAAGGCCTGGAACCTGAAACCAATGGCACGGCCTCTCGGCCGAATCAGACAGGCGGAGGACCTTCGCCGTGGCACGGCGAAGGTGGTCAGGGGGTCTGCAGGGGGTGTGATGGAGCTGTTAGGTCGTCCTAGGTCAGACTGTGAGCGAGGGAGTGGGTGTGTTCGGTGGGTCTGCAGAGGGTGTTTGGTGGGAAGTGGAGGGGCGGAAGAGGATCAGGGTGAGGAGGCGGAAGTTCTGCGGTGGTCGGCGAGCCGTGTGGGTCGCTGAGGTGATGGGAGCGGCTCGCCGGAGGGTGGTCGGAGGCGGAGAGGATGAGGGTGAACAGGGTCGGTAGAGGGCTTAATTGACTAAATCGAAAGCGGGGAAAGAAAGAGGAGGAGAAGGGGAGTAAGTTTAACTTAACTGCAGGGACGAAGGGGGAGGAACAGGGCGACAGTCGTATCGACTGTCGCCGGAGAAGATGATGCTCAGGGAGAGGGGCGGCGGCGAGCAGAAGGCTGGAGAGGCGCCAGCTGGGTGCGGCGTGGCGCGGGAAGAGCAGGGGAGGAGGTCTCTGCTGCTGGTAGTGCGGCAGAGCGAAGAGGTGGAGGGAGAGGAAGTCGCCGGAGCTGGTGAGCGTCTGCCGGAGAAAGAAGAGACGAAAGCTGGGGGTTTTCTCCGTCAGATCCAGGCTACCTTGGTCGGTGGAGCGGCGGGGGGTATTTATAGGGTTGTAGCCGGGAGGAAGGCGGAGGGAGACGACGTGTCTCCCTCGCCGGAGCATGGTCGGAATTCGAACCCATACCGTCCGTGCGTTCGCACGGCCGGTATGGGGGGCTACAGTGACCATGGGGGTGCTCCTGCGACGGCTGACGACGCAGGGCACCCCCGGTACACTTGCCAGGTCCTCCACCTCACCCTGCGCGGCGCCATGCTCCGCGCAAGGTCGCCGGAGCATGGTGCTGGCAGGGTTTTGCAGGAGGGACCTGTTTGCAAAGAACGAAGGAGAGTTAGGGGCCTAAATGCGAGGGTTCAAAAGTTGAGGGCCAAAGAGTAAATATATGAGGACCAAAGTGTAAATTCGGTCAAGGAGGTTTCTTCTTAGGCTCAAGTTTTTATACATGACTAATTAGGACCTAAGGAATCTGATGGTGAATTTTATTTTCATATTAAACCTTGTTTGACCGGTCAATTTGCGCAAAAACCCAAATTAAGTTATTAATTGGGCATGGTTCTCAATGTAGGTCAAAATGGGTTCTAAAGGCCAAATTGAAGGTTCTAAACCCTAGAGATTATTTTTCTATGAATTTTAGAGGGTTTATTCTATTTTTACTTTGCCTCGAACCTTGTGAATTGAAGTGGGTTGTTTTAGGGTTACAGATTATCATTTGGTTCCTTGGAAGTGCTGTAGCCCTTGCTAGATCATCTCATCCCACTTTTATTCTTATTAAGCTGTTTTGACCTATGTTTGGGCCCTGAATTACCCTGTATGCAGATTATACTGGTAAAATTGCACTTTTACCCCTTATGACTTGTTTTCTTCTCAAACTCAGAATTCTCTGAGTTAAGCTTTTCCTTGAGATATGTAGGAGCTTTTATCCTTTGTATTGGGTCAAAATGAGCTAGTTATGGCTCATGATGAGGTTCTCATCATACCCCCATGCCTAGCTTTTGCTAGTCCCTTAGCAAAAAAAACTTAAGGTTTCAACCCTTGTTCTAGACCATGAAGTTTTCAATGGTTTTAGATAAGTGCTTTTTTATTTGAGCATAGATTAGGTTAGAATGCTGACCATAGGCCTAAAAGATACTCTAGTACCAATCAAGATCCAAATCTGTCTAGCCTTAGCCTCAGTCTTTTAGCAAAGGTTTTTAAGGCCCACAAGAACTAACCTAAGGTTTATTGGACTTCGTGGTTAAAGCACCCGTGCTTGAAATGATTTTAGCCCTGGCTCAGTTCGCAGTGCGTTTTGTAAGAGAGAGAGATAGAAAGTTTTTTTCTGTTTGGAGAGTTTTCTCTCTCTTTTTTCTTTTTAGTTCTAGTCTAGGATTGGCTTTTCAACACGGTCTGTATCAGATTCCTTGCTCCCATCATCAATCCTCAAGGGTTCCTGGCGATCGATGCCTCGAGATAGCACCGCCCATGGCAACCCCCGGAACCCTGGCTGTTGAGATTTCGAGATAATCCCATCCATGGTATTCCGTGGCCGAATCCAGACCCTGGCAATTGACATTTCGAGATAATGCCATCCATGGAATCTGAACCAGCAGAGTGCTTACATGCCCCCCGTAGGATATGTAAATATCCTAAGAGACAAGCACCGAGGAGATGATATTTTGTTACGCATCTTCGAGGGGATTTCCCGCCTCTCCGCGCTGGGAACTCGTCCAAATCAACTTGTGTTGATCGGCCATTCCTATTCTAGGTGTTCTTTTCAGATTTTTGCGACGCTTCTGCGTGATTCTGATTTTTATGCTTACTGAACCAGGCTGTGTGTGAGATTAGGGTGCTTAGGTTACTGAGTCCCGTAAACCAAAAATTAGTTAACGAGGCCGAATACTCCCTAAGCCTTAGACCTAATACTTCAGCTTTTCATTTTCCTCAACCTCTTGAGGAGTGTCCAGATCTTAATGAGTACTAAGAGTCTATTCAAGAATGCCTAAGGTTTGCATTCTTACTAATCTCATTGTGCACTTTTCAGTTATTTTCTTGAATGAGGTCTAGAACTTAGGTTAATTCCTTAGTTCCTTACTAATGACTATCAACTTTTCTTATAATTTTGTGCTCCTTTTTCATTTTGTTTCTTTTCTCCTTCACAAAATTTTCCTTCTCCTCTTTTCCTCTTATTCTTTTTCGAAAAATTTTTTAATTTTTATGGTATTTTTGGCATATGTGAATTTTTTTGTTTGAAACCTTTTCTTACAAGTTTTTGCACTTTCCTACCCCCCCATGCCTAAGATTTGCAATGTCCTCATTGTAACCTAGGGGGTCTTAGTTCAGGGTGAACTTCGAGTGCTGAAAGGTGTCAGAACAAGTTTCAGGTTTTCAAAGAGAATGACGGGCTGCCTCCCGTTAAGCGCTGAGTTTTATGCCATCGGCTGGGCGCAATAAGCTCAAGGGGAAAGGAGGATATGAGATGCCTCAGCCAAATCAGTAGAAGTTACATCAATGAACGGCTTGAGTCTTTGACCATTCACGATGAAAGGTTCAGAATCGTGGCTGAGTGGACTGATTTCGATTGCTCCATTTCCAAAAACCTGTCGGACCAAATATGGTCCGACCCACTTAGATCTCAGTTTTCCTGGGAAGAGTTTGAGTCGGGCATCAAAGAGTAGGACCTTTTGACCAGGATGGAAGATCTTTCTTGAGATGTGTTTGTCGTGGAAGGCTTTAACCCGCTCCTTGTAGATTTGCGAGTTCTCGTACGCGTCTGTGCGTAATTCATCGATCTCGCTGATTTGGAGTTTTCTGTGGGTCCCAGCCTTAGAAAGATCTAGATTACAGTTCCGTACTGCCCAATAGGCTTTATGCTCCAGTTCGACGGGAAGGTGGCATGCCTTTCCGTACACCAATCTAAAGGGAGACATGCCCAATTGGGTCTTGTGGGCGGTCCTATAGGCCCACAATGCTTCCGGAAGTCGGGACGACCAGTCCTTCCTGTCAGGTCGAACAGTGACCTGTAGGATTTTCTTGATCTCCCGATTTGACAGCTCAGCTAGACCATTAGTTTGGGGGTGGTAAGGAGTAGAGATTCGGTGAGACACCCCGTATTTGGTCATCAGTGACCTAAACTGAGCATTTGTGAAATGGGTCCCCCCATCAGAGATTATTGCACGAGGAATCCCGAACCTTGAGAAAATGTGTTGATGAATGAATTTGAGAACGATTTTGTGATCACAGGTTCGGGTCGGTATGGCTTCGATCCATTTGGACACGTAGTCCACAGCCAACAGAATGTATTCGAAACCATCCGAAACAGGAAAGGGGCCCATAAAATCAATCCCCCAAACATCAAAGATTTCGCATACTAGAATCGGTTGCATAGGCATCATGTCGCGATGGCTCATGTTGCCCAAAGTCTGGCAACGACTGCATGCCTTGTAATGACTGTATGCGTCTTTGAACAGTGTGGGCCAGTAAAAGCCGCACTGGAGGACTTTTGATGCGGTTTTATGCCCGGCAAAATGGCCACCGCATGCCTGGTCATGGCAGAAAGAGAGGATATTGTTGACTTCCCCTTCCGGGATACATCTCCGGATGATCTGATCGGCACCTATGCGGAAGAGGTACGGGTCTTCCCAAATGTAATACTTGGCATCGGAGCGTAATTTGTCTTTCTTGGCCTTCGGCCAATCGGACGGGGTCTGATGAGATGCCAAGTAATTTACAATATTAGCAAACCATGGAAGGCTAGTACCAATAGTCAGCAGGTGCTCATCGGGAAAATGCTCAGTGATGGGTCCGGAAGGGTCTATCATTTCAGAAGGAAGACGGGACAAGTGATCAGCTACCACGTTTTGTTTTCCCGCTTTATCGCGAATCTCGAGGTCAAATTCTTGCAACAGCAAGATCCATCGGATCAATCGAGGTTTCGCGTCCTTCTTTGCAAGGAGATGCCTCACAGCCGTGTGATCCGAGTATATGATGACATGGGAACCCAGAAGGTATGATCTGAATTTCTCTAGGGCAAATACTACAGCTAGCAGCTCTTTCTCAGTAACTGTATAGTTACGCTGAGCCTCATCGAGTGTTTTGCTGGCGTAGTAAATGACCACAGGTTTCTTGTCATTTTTCTGCCCCAAAACCGCTCCTACAGCGAAGTCGGATGCATCACACATGATCTCAAAGGGTTGAGACCAATCAGGGGACTGTAGGATCGGGGCTTGGGTGACTCGGTCACGCAGGATTTCAAATGCTTGAGTGCATTCCCTGGAGATTTCGAAGGGAACATCCTTGGAGAGAAGAGTGGTCAGGGGGCGTGCGATTTTTGAAAAATCAGGGATAAATCGTCGATAAAAACCGACATGCCCTAAAAAGGATCGGATGTCCCTGATCGAGCTAGGCATAGGAAGGCGAGAAATCAGATTAACCTTAGCTCGATCCACTTGGATACCTTTCTCCGAAATTGAGTGTCCCAGGACAATTCCCTCAGGCACCATGAAATGGCTCTTTTCCCAGGAAAGAACCAAATTCACGTCGATGCACCGCCTGAGTATCTGGACCAAGTGCTGGAGGCAATCGTCGAATGATGCTCCGAAAACTGAAAAGTCATCCATGAAGACTTCCAGATAATCACCTACCATATCTGAGAATATGGCAAGCATGCATCGCTGAAAAGTAGCGGGTGCATTGCAAAGACCGAAAGGCATCCTTCGGAAAGCGTATGTTCCGAAGGGGCAGGTGAATGTGGTCTTTTCTTGGTCCTCAGGATGGATTGCCACCTGGTTATAACCGGAGTACCCGTCAAGAAAGCAGAAGAACCTATTTCCCGCTAGTTTTTCGAGAATTTGATCAATGAAGGGTAGTGGGAAATGATCCTTCTTCGTGGAGGAATTGAGTCGACGGTAATCTATACAGACTCTCCACGAGTTGGCTAATCGGGTAGGAATGATTTCTCCGGTCTCAGTCGTTATAGTGGTGAGTCCTGCCTTCTTAGGCACGACCTGAATTGGGCTCACCCAACGACTATCGGAGATCGGGTAGATGATCCCGGCATCTAACCACTTGATGATCTCCTTTTTCACGACCTCCTGCAGATTGGGATTTAAGCGTCTCTGCATTTCACGAGAAGGTCGTGTGCCCTCTTCTGAATAGATATGATGAGTACAATAAGAGGGACTTATTCCAGTCAAATCATCGAGGGTCCATCCGATGGCTCTGCGATGTTGCTGGAGGACAACAATCAGACGGGATTCCTGTTCAGGACTAAGGTTGGAATTGATGATCACAGGAAGGGTCTGATTAGAACCCAAAAAGATGTATTTCAAATGAGCAGGAAGGGGTTTCAGTTCGAGGATGGGGTTTTCAGCAGCAGCGGGTGGTTCAGTATAGATGTGAGGTTCAAGGGTGGGAGTTATTGGGTTGTTCACATCTGGATTTGACTCCTCTATTTGCGGGTCAAGATCCTTCTGTGGTTGATGAGGAATACTCAAGTCATTCTGGAGGTGTGGTTCATCAACCAAAGTCTTGATGTCACAAATTTGCTCGATGACGCCGCAATTAATTCCTTGTTGGGCCTTAAATATATCAATTTTCAGTGTTTGATCTCCAAACTTAAGCTCTATTTGGCCCTCCTCACAGCTGATGTTGGCTCTAGCAGTAGCCAAGAAAGGTCTCCCTAGAATGATTGGTGTATCCCTAGGGTTCTCAGGTGCATCCATGTCTAAGACTATAAAGTCCACTGGAAAATAGAAATCCCGCACTCTTACGATAACATCCTCGAGAATCCCTTTTGGTGACTTTATAGATCGATCTGCTAATTGTAATGTCACCTCAGTTGGTTTCAGCTCAGATTCTTCCAGATGGTCAAGTAAGGATGTGGGTATCAGATTTATAGATGCACCTAAGTCTAACAATGCTCTGTCCAATTGGGTACCACCTATCTTACAGGAGATCAGGGGAGTTCCAGGATCTTTTGCCTTGGGTGGGAGTCTACTAAGGATTACAGAGCTGGCTTGCTCTGACAGAACAATTGGGCTCCCTCCCTTGGTTCGCGGCTTACGCTGGGGTGTACATATATTCTTTAGAAATCGTGCGTAAGCTGGTACGTGGCGGATTGCATCCATCAAGGGGATGTTTATGTGGACCTGCTCAAAGAGCTTGACCAGGTCCTCCTCAGGGGCCACGGGTTTGGTGGTCTTCTTTCCCTTGGTCAGGGCTTCGGGAAACGGGATCTTGGTTGGTTCCTCTAGGATAGGTCCTGGTTGTGGGTCTGGAACAGCGGTACCTTGGATAACTATCCTAGGGTCATGATTATCAGGCTGGGAGTGGTTTGGATAACGCGGGTCCTGAGTTGTCTTACCACTACGTGTTGTTACAGAATTTAATCCGGCCTGATTTTGGTTTGGATTTGGGAGGAGGGGTGGCTGGTGCTGAAATCCCGTACGAGAAGTAGAGGCTTCCATCTCGTCTGGAGATGGGGCAGTAGGGGCCTGATAAATCCATTGAGCGTGGCCTAAATTTGGATTCATAACGCGCTTCTGGGTTGGCACGTTATTTGGGTTAGGAAGGGGTTGGGAAGGGAGTGTGCCTGGCTGGCGAGAATTTTCCAACTGGGCCAGCTGAGTTTTAACTTCAGTAAGCTCGTCCTTGTGCTGTTTTTGAATGGCCGCATTCGATCTTTGAATGTCGGCCAGAGTCTGAAGGATTAAGGACATTTGATCTTGATTTGGCCCTGATGGATAAGTAGGGTTGGGCCGAGGCTGAGGTGGCTGGTAGTGATGAGAGGGCTGTGGGCGGGACTGAAAAGGTGGTCTTTGGGTTTGAGAATTTCCCGCCCACTGAAAATTTGGATGGTTTCGCCATCCAGGGTTGTAAGTGTTGGAGAATGGGTCGTTCTGGATGGCGTTGAGGTTCTCGCAGGTCTGAGGAACCTCCTGAGAATCAGGGAAAGGGGGAATGGAGTTCCCCCGGCTGGTGAAGAAAGGATCGGATGATCTTCCAGTCCAAGAATCAGATGGGGACGGATATGGATCCATCCCAGGGGAGGATCGGTGTAGGATGTTTTGTACAGTCTCCTGTGTGGAAGGAGGTTGTGCAAAGGAGTTACGCGCAGAGGTGGCTCGCTGCAAGTGCTGAGTCAGCTCATCCACCTTCTTTTCAATAATTGAGACCTTGTCCAATCGACTGGCCATTAATTCCAGGTCGACCGATGCGGACAGGCCCTGCGTCTCATGTGCTCCCTTAAGATTCGTCGCTGCGCGGGTATTCGTCCTGTCGAATAATCCCATGGAGTCATTGTTGATGGAGTTCTCGCACATGTTTTCGAGAATCTCCCATACGGTGTCTTCATGTTGACCCATGATGTTTCCTCCGCAGGTTGCATTGACGAAAAGGCGGATGTCCTCACGGAGTCCCTGGTAAAAAGATTGGACTTGTTCCCATTTAGGAACTCCGTGATGGGGGCACTTCCTCATGAGATCCTGAAAACGATCCCATGCCTCATGGAGAGGTTCTCCTGATTGTTGAGTGAAGTGTGTAATCTGATGGCGCAAGGCGTTGGTCCGACCAACGGGAAAGAACTTTTTCAAAAACTCGGATTGAAGTTCTTCCCAAGTGTTGATCGGCCGGGTCTGAGTTTGATACCAATGGGCGGCCTTGTCCATAAGAGAAAAGGAGAACATCTTCATGAGAAGAATATCCCGATTTTGCGCATCTGATCCAAAAGTGTGGGCCAGATGCTTAAGCTGTTTGATGTGCTGGAAGGGATCTTCAGAATTAAGCCCATGGAATTTAGGTATAGCGTGAATCATGTTGGGCTTTAGTTCGGAATCAGGTCCTCCAATCGGGATTCTAACTCGAGGCTCAATTGCCACCGCAGCAGGATTGTAGTGGTCCCGCATCATAGGACGCTGTGGTGGGTGCACGAAGTTTTGGAAGAGGTCATTGAGTCGCTGGAGCTGGTGTTCCAGATTATTTTCTTCCTCAACTGGCTGAGCCATGATGGGGGAAGAAGAAGAACTTGGTTCTGAATCAGAAGAGAGAATAATGTGAGGGTGTTGCTGCACAAACACGGGCGTCGAGGCTTGGCCTTGACGAGAGTGAATTTCTAAAGGAGGTTTTAAGGGTGGTCTTAGAGACCTCCTTCCGTACATGCACAGTTGGGAGAGGTAAGTTTAGAAGGTGATGGACCCAATCAAGACACCCAAAAATGTGTTGGGTGACTATAGAGGTGCGGGGCAGATGGACCCCTTGATCAGAAAGATCGTCCACCTGAGAATTACCTGGGCAGCCAGAGAGGGAGAGTCCCGCGAAGACCCCTACACGGTAGAGCGTCCCCACGGGTTACAGGGTTTCCCCCACCCGACCTCTCTTGTCACTGCGGTTCCAGGTAGACCAGAATGGGGATCTTGACCTCTTAAGTCTACCAATTTTAAGATCAGGGTGCTTAAGGTTTTCACTTGAACTTTAGTCTTTTTAAGTGCAAAGAGTGACCTAATTTAAGGTTGGTTAACCCAAAGGGGTCAACTTTACCTCTTGTTTTCTTTGAGAGCTTTTTGGGTCCTGTCTTTTAGGGTTCAAGTGTTTAGAGAGAGCCAATTGTTTAGGATTTTTCTTGTTAATTATTTTCAATCAATGGTTTGGGCACACCTCTTTTGGATTTTCTCCATTCTTGATTAAGGAGTGTGTCTCTAAATCCCTAGTGTTGGATCCTAGGTTGGCTCTACTTGGTCCAGTTAATTCTTTGTTGGGTAATTAGGGCTCAAGCAAGAATGTGTTAGCCCTTAAATACCCTTAATAGTGTGCAGAAATAATGAGTTGAAAACATGCAACTTTTATGGTTACTAAATATGGAAGACAGGTTAGCCCTATATTGCTTGTTCTTTTCTTTTCTTCCTCTTTAGAGTGTAGGGGTTAATAGTGAGAGAAAAGATTTTACCTGTCTTCGGAGTGGTTGTGTGTGGTTGCTTGTCTTCTTGAGTTCCTGTAGCTGCATAAAAGAGAGGAGATTATCAGAAATTAAAAGATACAGGAATGTTTACCTCTAGAATAGCCGTTGCTCCCCGGCAGCGGCGCCAAAATGATGGAACGTCGGTTTTCGTTGTTAATTCGTTGTAGTAAAGCCGGTTGTTACCAACGTTTCATATAAAAATTTTTTACTCGGAAAAATAAAAGAGTTCCCGAGGTCGAACTCAGGGAGCAAGTTGTATTCTAGAGATATACAAATTCTATTACAAAAATAAAGAGAGAGAGAGAGAGATGAAAAATTGGCTTCTGCTTCTTTTCTTCTTTCTTCCTCTTTGTCTTTGGTTCTTCCTGTTCTTCTTCTTCTTCTTCTTTTTCTTCTGCTTTCTTCAGATTTTCCCCTCGTGCTCTTCTTCTTCTGTTCTTCCTTGTTTCCTTTCTTTCTTTTTCTTCAGATCGTCTTCTTCTTTTCTTGCTTCTTGCTTCTTTTCTTTTCTTCTTCTGCAATCGTGGTGCTTCTGCCTTCGGCTACTAAGTCTCCCTTCCTTCTTCTTCAGCCTGCCTTCTGTGTTGCTCTGGCTGCTGGCTGTCCGTCGTCTGGCCCCGTGCTTCGACGACTTAACTGAGCAGTTGCTACAGTGCAGCTGCTTCTTCTTCCGCAGTCCTTCACCTGTGCCTGCACGCTCAAGAGTTCATCAGAAGGCAAAAACCTACTCTACCCCCTTCCCCCGCGTATCTCTCTCTCTCTGAAATCACTCTTCGGAAGCTCTCCCAGAGCGCTATCGGGTAATCGGGTTCGGATCAGGCCCGGGTCCAGGCCCACCGGCGTGCGTGGTGGGCGAGGAGTGCAGGTCAGTCTAATCGGGTCGGGCCAGGTCCGCGGAGCGTGGTCACGGACGAGGCCGAGTCGGGTCGGGTCGGGTGAGAGGGACCTCACCCCGTGGTAACTGAGGCAAACAGCATACGGCAGTTTTTCAATTTATGTGTCCGCGCGCCTTTGAGAGATTCCGAGGTGGGACTAAATGTCCCACCCCAATTCTCTTACGCCTGCAGCAGGGATGGTGCTCCCAATTGCGTCGGCTGTTGAGGCGTACAGCTCCAATCGAGGGCCAGGGTGTGTGCGTGAGTCTCTTCCGCGCTGGCCGTGGCTATTCAATCTGGGACATCTCGGCTTGGAGCAACCTCGAGCAGGCTTCGAGCTTCCTCGCCAATGGCGGCCAAGGCCTGGAACCTGAAACCAATGGCACGGCCTCTCGGCCGAATCAGACAGGCGGAGGACCTTCGCCGTGGCACGGCGAAGGTGGTCAGGGGGTCTGCAGGGGGTGTGATGGAGCTGTTAGGTCGTCCTAGGTCAGACTGTGAGCGAGGGAGTGGGTGTGTTCGGTGGGTCTGCAGAGGGTGTTTGGTGGGAAGTGGAGGGGCGGAAGAGGATCAGGGTGAGGAGGCGGAAGTTCTGCGGTGGTCGGCGAGCCGTGTGGGTCGCTGAGGTGATGGGAGCGGCTCGCCGGAGGGTGGTCGGAGGCGGAGAGGATGAGGGTGAACAGGGTCGGTAGAGGGCTTAATTGACTAAATCGAAAGCGGGGAAAGAAAGAGGAGGAGAAGGGGAGTAAGTTTAACTTAACTGCAGGGACGAAGGGGGAGGAACAGGGCGACAGTCGTATCGACTGTCGCCGGAGAAGATGATGCTCAGGGAGAGGGGCGGCGGCGAGCAGAAGGCTGGAGAGGCGCCAGCTGGGTGCGGCGTGGCGCGGGAAGAGCAGGGGAGGAGGTCTCTGCTGCTGGTAGTGCGGCAGAGCGAAGAGGTGGAGGGAGAGGAAGTCGCCGGAGCTGGTGAGCGTCTGCCGGAGAAAGAAGAGACGAAAGCTGGGGGTTTTCTCCGTCAGATCCAGGCTACCTTGGTCGGTGGAGCGGCGGGGGGTATTTATAGGGTTGTAGCCGGGAGGAAGGCGGAGGGAGACGACGTGTCTCCCTCGCCGGAGCATGGTCGGAATTCGAACCCATACCGTCCGTGCGTTCGCACGGCCGGTATGGGGGGCTACAGTGACCATGGGGGTGCTCCTGCGACGGCTGACGACGCAGGGCACCCCCGGTACACTTGCCAGGTCCTCCACCTCACCCTGCGCGGCGCCATGCTCCGCGCAAGGTCGCCGGAGCATGGTGCTGGCAGGGTTTTGCAGGAGGGACCTGTTTGCAAAGAACGAAGGAGAGTTAGGGGCCTAAATGCGAGGGTTCAAAAGTTGAGGGCCAAAGAGTAAATATATGAGGACCAAAGTGTAAATTCGGTCAAGGAGGTTTCTTCTTAGGCTCAAGTTTTTATACATGACTAATTAGGACCTAAGGAATCTGATGGTGAATTTTATTTTCATATTAAACCTTGTTTGACCGGTCAATTTGCGCAAAAACCCAAATTAAGTTATTAATTGGGCATGGTTCTCAATGTAGGTCAAAATGGGTTCTAAAGGCCAAATTGAAGGTTCTAAACCCTAGAGATTATTTTTCTATGAATTTTAGAGGGTTTATTCTATTTTTACTTTGCCTCGAACCTTGTGAATTGAAGTGGGTTGTTTTAGGGTTACAGATTATCATTTGGTTCCTTGGAAGTGCTGTAGCCCTTGCTAGATCATCTCATCCCACTTTTATTCTTATTAAGCTGTTTTGACCTATGTTTGGGCCCTGAATTACCCTGTATGCAGATTATACTGGTAAAATTGCACTTTTACCCCTTATGACTTGTTTTCTTCTCAAACTCAGAATTCTCTGAGTTAAGCTTTTCCTTGAGATATGTAGGAGCTTTTATCCTTTGTATTGGGTCAAAATGAGCTAGTTATGGCTCATGATGAGGTTCTCATCAGCACGCGCGATAAATGCACGGGTAGCTACCCTGCACTGGCATGCGGTCAGTTGTTTTCGTTAACGGGTGCGCCCCAAAGCACAGCACGGAACTAGTATAGGGCAGAGCCCTCTCAGTAACAGGGGTCCAGCCCCTCCACAGTAACCAAACAGGGGTCTTGCCCCTCCACAGTCCGCACACCCTCGCCTGATTACCTTGGTTTTCCCAGTGGGCCTAACAAGTCGGTGTAGGACGGTTAGCTGAACCTCGAGGCCCATGGGGTGGCTCGCTCTTTCCCTACACTAGTAGCTCTCCCCGGTACTATGTACGCGAGGGCCAAAAGTCGGTACAAAGTGGCCAGACCTAACCCCGGGTCCCTGGGGCGACTAGCTCCGCTTTGCACTAAACAGGGGGACAGTCGCTCTCCTTGGTACTCCGTACTCAAGGGCCAGCTTACTTCCCCAATTCCATTCTATTTATCTTCTAGGAGCTCTACTCCTAATTCCCCGTAGGGTTCATGCTCATATTTCTCTGGCCAATCCATTTTAGGTTTCATCATTCCAGTTTATTCTCATATAGCCCATGTTTCCAACATTTAATATCAATTTATAAGCAGCTCAAATTTAGTTTTCAACAACAGGAATCACATGTAGCAATTACTAGCAACAGTGCTCTATATTTCACAGGTAGCTGTTATCCCATTACAGGCAATTATCATTATTCTATCTACTTTTCCAAGACTGCAATTCACGTATTCATGACATTCGTTTCAGTGTTTCTGTTCCTAGGATTCATGCCATGCCCTGGATTTATCATTCAATCTAGTTTTCAGGTCCTAGGATTCATGCCATACCCTAGGATCTATTATTTATCTCAAAGATGCATTAAGGTTGGTAATTAACTAAGGGGAGCCACTCTACCCGCAAAATCGGGAGTAATGGGGGCGTGTTCGGCACGTCCACGTGCCTCTGCAACCCCCAGAGCCACAACACAACAAGGTCCTAACACAAGGATCAATCACAAGGAACCACTCAGAGCAGGATAAAAGTATTTTAAACAAGTAGAGGAACAAATTATGAGAAGAACAGAATCTCAAACACGGAAATCAGACTTCGAACGGACCCTAAACGGGTCAAAAACAACTCTGACTCAAATCAGACGTCTGGAACACCTTCCAGACGTCTTAAAAGGTGGTCCAGGTCATACCTCACTCTGAGCTGTTCTTCAGACGTCCAGGATCCCGCTGAACCGTCTGGACCTAGTTCCAGACGTCCGACTATCACTCCAGACATCTAGAGACTCTCTCCGTTGTTTGGTGCTGTGCCTAGACGTCTGATCTGTGTGGGAGGCCATGTCCTCGCGCCTTCCCAAAGCGAAACCTAGATGCGTACACCAACACTCCTCAACACAACACATCTCAGAACTTCGGCGAAACGGCCTGCATGGCCGTATCTGCAAAAAGGAGGAAGATGAGAAATATCGTACCTTTCAGATGTCTGGATCTCTCTCCAGACGTCTCTCGCATCGTCTGGACGTAGGTCCAGCGCCTGATTCTAGGAAAGTTTCCCAGAATCAGGACCTCCTTGCCTTCTGCCTACTACGCACGGCCGCGCCGCGCCGCGCTCGCCTGCCTGCTGCCCGAGCTGCAGCAGCACCGGGGTAACTTCCCCAACACCACGCTCCCGCTGCACACCCGTCGGCCGGCCCTGCACTGCTCCGGCGAGCTCTCTCTCTCTTCCTCATGCGCTGTACCTCTTATTGCCTCTCGCTACACCTCTTTCTCCCAGCATGCACCCGGCAGCAGCTGCTGCCCTCGCTCTCTCACTCTTACGCTCACGCTGGAAGAAGGAGGAGACGGTGGAGTGGTGGGTGAAGGAGAGGGAAGGGGGGAGAGGGTTATTTGAAGGTGTCGGAGGAGAGAAAAAGAGCCTGCAGGTCAGCAGGCTCAGTTTGCGCTCGCACGCGTGCAGACTCACAATCGTACGCTGCAAAAATTTATTTCCAGACGTTTGGGAAGGCGTCCAGACATCTGACCAGACGTCTGGACCAACTCCTAGACATCTTAAAAAGCGTTTGATTCTTGGGTCTTAACAACATAACAAACTCAAAGGAGGTTTCGTCCCCGAAACTTGCACTAACTAGGGTGCAGAAAAAGAACAATATACGTATAACAAACTCAAAGAGGACCGAAGTCGGTCCGAAAAGACGTACCCTCAAAGTGCTCTGGGTACTGCTCCCGCATCGCCGTCTTAGGCTCCCAGGTAGTCTCCTCGTACCGCTGGCTCCTCCACAAAACCTTCACCAGGGGTATTTGCTTCCGTCTCAGACTCCGGACGGCTCTGTCGAGAATCTGCACTGGCTGCTTAGGGTTGGTCAGGTCGTCACCCACCACGACGCTTTCGTGGCTCAGGACGTGACTGGGATCGGCGACGTACTTCCTGAGGTTGGACATGTGGAACACGTCGTGCACACTAAAAAGCTAGGGAGGAAGGGCAAGCCTGTAAGCAACAAGTCCAACCCGCTCCAGGACTTCAAAGGGTCCCATGAACCTCGGCGCGAGCTTCCCTCTCACCCCAAACCACTGCAGGCCCTTCATGGGCGAAACATGAAGGAAGACGTGGTCCCCAACCTCAAACTGCACCTCTCTGCGTTTCCGATCTTCATAGCTCTTCTGTCTGCTCCTGACAGTGAGGAGTCGCCTGTGAATCTGCTCGATCACCTCCTGACTCTGCCGGATCAGCCTGGGGCCAACCTCCCACTTGGTCCCCACCTCAACCCAACTCAAGGGTGCCGTACACCTCCGTCCGTACAGAGCCTCGTAGGGTGCCATGCCGATGCTCAAGTGATAGCTGTCATTATATGCAAACTCCGCCAGGGGCAAGTGCTCCTCCCAAGAGCCCCTCCAGTCCAGCACACAAGCATGCAAAAGGTCCCCAAGTGTCTGTATCATGCGCTCAGACTGTCCGTCCGTTTGGGGGTGGTATGCTGTACTGAACCGCAACCGCATCCCCAAGGCCTGCTGAAACTCGACCCAAAATTGGGACGTGAAACGGGTATCCCGGTCGGATACGATCTCCCGCGGAGTCGTACCACGTTGCGGATATACCTCTCTGCCAACTGTGTTGGTCCCAAGGTGACTCGGATTAGCAAGAAATGTGCCGTCTTCGTCAATCTGTCAACAATCACCCAGATTGCGTCGTGTCCTCACTGGGTAACGGGCAAGCCCACCACCAAGTCTATGGTGATGCTCTCCCACTTCCACTCTGGCACTGGAAGTGGCTGCAATGGCCCCGCAGGCCTTTGATGCTCGGCCTTCACCTGCTGGCACACTAAACACTGCTGTACGAATTCACCTACATCCTGCTTCATTCCCCTCCGCCAAAAGCTGCGTCTCAAATCATGGTACATCTTTGTGTTTCCAGGATGTATGGTGAACCTGGAACCGTGTGCCTCAGTCAGGAGCTCTCTCAACAGCTCCTCGTCCCTAGGAACGCACAAACGTCCCCTCATGCGTAGTACCTGGTCTGTAAAAGAGAAGTCCCCAGGCTCTCCTGACATCACTCTGTTACGCAATGACTGTAAGTACGGGTCGGCCATCTTTCCAGTGATGATGCGGTCTATCAGCTCTGGCCTCGTCTGTTGTGTCACCATCATTGCCCCACAGTGCCCCAGTAACTCTAGGGGCCGCCAGCTGCCTATCTCTTCCATGAGGCTCCAACTCTACGCCTGTAAACTGGCCAAGTGGGCGGGCGCCTTCTGGCTCAAGGAGTCAGCCACCATGTTGGCCTTTCCCGGGTGGTAGGAAATGCTGTAGTCATAGTCCTTCAGGAGCTCCAACCAACGTCTCTATCTCATGTTTAGCTCCTTCTGATCAAATAAGTATCTGAGGCTCTTATGATCTGTGAAAATCTCAAAGGTCTCACTGTACAAGTAGTGCTTCCAAGTCTTCAGCGTGAAAACGACAGCTGCCAGCTCCTGGTCATAGGTAGGGTAGCTATGCTCATGGGGCTTTAGTTGCAATGAAGCGTAAGCGACAACGTGACCCTTCTGCATGAGCATACCCCCTAATCCCTGCAAAGAGGTGTCCGTGTACACAACGAACCCGCCACTACTGTCTGGGATGGTGAGCACAGGAGCCGAAGTCAGCCTCTCCTTCAACTCTTGAAAACATGCCTCACAAGCGTCTGTCCAAGTAAAGGGCACGTCCTTCCGGGTCAGTTGTGTCATAAGACGTGCAATCTGCGAGAAGCCCCTGATAAACTGCTTGTAGTAGCCTGCCAGTCCCAAGAAACTGCGGATCTCAGTAACAGTATGTGGTCTCTCCCACCTGAGCACTGCCTCAACCTTGGCTGGGTCCACAGCCAAGCCATCCCCGGAGATCACATGACCCAAGAAGGTCACCTCCCTCAACTAGAACTCGCACTTGCTGTATTTGGCGTACAGCCTACGTCGTCTCAGTGTGTCCAAAACCATTCACAAGTGATGTCTGTGCTACGCCTGATCTCGAGAATAGATGAGAACATCATCAACGAATACCACCACGAACTGGTCCAAGTATGGTCGGAACACCAGGTTCATCAAGTCCATGAAGGTAGTGGGGCATTAGTCAGCCCAAACGGCATGACCAAAAACTCGTAGTGTCCATACCGGGTGCGGAAAGCTGTCTTGGAGACGTCTGCCTCCTTGATCCTCAACTGGTGGTATCCAAACCTCAAGTTTATCTTGGAGAATACCATGGCACCTCGCAGTTGGTCAAACAAGTTATCAATCCTTGGCAGCGGATACCTGCTCTTGATAGTAACCCTATTCAACTGTCTGTAGTCCACACAAAGGCGTCGGGTACCATCCTTCTTCTTTACGAACAATACCGGGGCTCCCCATGGAGACGCATTGGGCCTCACAAAGCCCTTCTCCAGAAGATCCTACAACTGAGACTTGAGCTCTCGCAGTTCAAGTGGTGCCATCCTGTACGGTGTTGTAGAAATGGGGCTAGTCCCTAGTACCAATGAGATCTTAAACTCGATCTCACGCTCCGGCGGTAGTCCTGGCAACTCATCTAGGAACATGTCGGGGTACTCTCTGACTACCGGGATGCTCTGGAAGTCTGCCACAGGGCTGGGCTCCGCCACCACACAAGCTAGGAAGCCCTCACACCCCTGGTCCAAAAGTCTCGCCGCCCGAAGTGTAGAAATGCACCTGAAGCCTTCGTCCACTGGCTGCCAGTGGAACTCAAAAGTAGGAAACTCTGGTATGGAGAATATGACCTTCCTCTCAAAATAGTCCACCAAGGCGTGGTAAGCGAACAGCCAGTCCATCCCCAGAATCATGCCAAAGTCCTCCATCTGTATCACAATTAGGTTAGTGGGAAGGCTGTCCCCCAACACTGACCTCACAACCTGTATTACCTCCCCAACTACAAACAGCTGGCCACCTAAGTTTCTGATTACCACTAATCCCCTAATGGAGTGCTATTGGACTCCAGAGTAGCAAACAACTAGTGGAGCAAGAAGGTACATTGTATGAAAAACAGGAATTACGTACTCCAAAAAGACCAAACCTTGTAACCATACCTGTCACCGTATAAACTGAGGCTATGATGTCTCCGTAAGTCACGACGTCGCGACACTCCTCGGAACTGGGAGCGGACAAAACAGGTAAGCCCGGGACAGAGCTAGTGACAGCTGGCCGGTATCCTCCTTGTGGCGGTTGTCCTCCCTCATGCACAAGGAACACACGACCACCCGACTAGCCCTCAGTGCTCAAAGCGGTGAGCGTCTGCTGTGCTCCAACCCTAGACGAGAAGTCCCTCCTGAAATGGCCCGGCTGGCCACACTGGTAGCAAAGGGGGACTCGACTCCCTCTTTCGGCAGGTCCCTGCTGGCGGCTGGGCGAGGGTCTAGTGCTGATGGCTAGCCCCTGTTGGAGCCCCCTAGAGGCTACTGAAGGCCCTGCAAAGCGCGACGACTCTCCTGAGGGCGTCGCGTTACTCCCTTAAGATCTCCTAACCCACCTAATGTGACGGCGGAGATCTCATTCCACGATAAACTCCCCTGTCGTACCCTCGGAAGAGAGATGAGGAGGTGGCCAAGTGGGTGGAAGTTGAAATTCTTCTCGAACCACCTCTCGAATCAGATGGACAAGGTTCAGAGACAGTATGCTCAGGAGGAGGGGAGGGGTAGCATGTACTCCAAGCTCGACACATCTGTCTCTTAGGCCTCGACCTCGGCCGCGCCTGCGGCCCACCCTTCTGGCTCCACATCGAGGCATCTCCTGCAAGGAGACGCTAACACATAACGGAAAAGACGTCAATTCAAATCCATCATTAAGCGAAAGAACCTCAGAACAGATGTCAAAAGGTACGTTGTGGTGGTTACTCCGGTTACGAGCACGTGAATTGGCTATTTTCCAGCTAGTTGGTTCACTTCTCAGGACGACCTTGCTCTGATACCATCTTGTTACGATTCGATTCCTGAATCCCTATAGGATACGAGAATCGGATCGACTCGACTTATCCCAAGATCCAGTCATCCAACGAGAAAGTAACCAAAAAGCAGTAAAATAAACCACATTCACTATGCAAGTAACTAACAGTAACAAAAGTACAGCAGTAAAGAAAAGAACTACTACACTACATACCAGCACAATAGTAGAGAATTAAAACAGGTACAGAAATATGAAGATTTCAATAAAAGAGACAAGTGAAACAGAAATACTCACTACTACAGAAAAATGATACAACAAAGTACAGCTACTGGGCTCTACTGCAGTCGCCAGCTCTGGCTCCTCAACACCTGGTCCTGAAAAGGTGACAAAAGTGACACGTCAGCGAAACGCCGAGTAGAGTGGCAACCAGCTAGCTAAGAAAACTGTAAAGGTGGACGAGTAGCTGTTATTTTTAATTTCTTTCTTTATTTCTCTATTTACTCTTTCGTGAATTATTTCTCAGATCTTTCTCTTGATCTTGAATGTTCCTCGTGAGAATGATCTTGATTGCAGTCTTTTCCGAAAAGTAGAAGTAGCACGTGGTGCTCTCCTGACCGGGAGAGTCCCCCGCGGTGGTCCTACCCTCAGTCAACCACCCCAAGGTCACTGACAGACATAACGGTGACTATGGCACACGCGATAAATGCACGGGTAGCTACCCCGCACTGGCATGCGGTCAGTCGTTTTCGTTAACGGGTGCGCCCCAAAGCACAGTACAGAACCAGTATAGGGCAGAGCCTTCTCAGTAACAGGGGTCCAACCCTTCCACAGTAACCAAACAAGGGTCTTGCCCCTCCACAGTCCATGCTGTTGGTGCTAGAGCACCACGATCATTTGTTTTGATGATAACAAAACATGTGTCATTTAACATTTGCACTTGAAGTCTTAGATTTCAGGCAAATTGCAAATGGAGACGTGACTAAATGGAGTTCGAGCTCGCATCCAAGATGGATTGGAGGAGCTTGATGGAAAACAGAGGAGATTCGCGAGGAGTGATAGATTGAAGATGGAAGGAAAAGAAGAATAGGATAGAATTTTATTTATTTCTTTCATGTACTTTTATCTTTATTTCTTTGCTCTTTTTGTTCCTTAGAAAATCATGTTAAAGAGCCTCAAAGTACCCTAACAGTAGTCCTAGAAACACCTGTACAACCCTACGATACTTAGGTTTTCTGTGGAGAACTTAGAAAACCAATATAGGGTTCAAACAGCTTTTTCAGATGTCTAATTCCAAAATCAGACGTCTGACTGTTGATTCAGACATCTGATAACATTTTGGCTGGACTTAGTTAGCTCTGTCTGATGCAGATGTCCAGACCTCTGTCCAGACATCTTAGAAGACGTCTGATGACTTTACCAGACGTCCAATTAGTGGACCGTTGGTTAGCTTAGCAAACACTGAAGGATATGACCGTTAGAGCCTTATCAGATGTCCTTAAGCCTTTCCAGACGTTTGATAGATGACCGTTTTGCCTTGGCTGACCCAAAATCTCTTCTCAGAGATTTTCTAGCCATTGCACTCTCTTGGAAATCCATTCCCACGAAAAAGTAGGTTTCCAGACATCCAGACATAGTGCTAGACGTCCTGTATGTCGTCTGATAGACTTGCACTAGAACCCTGTTTAGATCTGATTCAAGTCAGGAAGAAACCCGCCTAAAATCAGACGTCTGACCTTGTTTTCAGACGTCTTAAAGTGATCTTCCAGACGTCTGATGCCAGGATCAGACGTCTGATAACCCTATCAGTGCAATCATTGTTCCTGATTTCGACCTGATTCTCTTGGGCTTTGCACCCAACGGCTATGGAAGCTTTCCAAAGCCTTCCAAAGCCTTCCTAAGGCATCTATAAATAGAGCAGAACCTCTTGCACAGCAAGACACACCTAGTAATACACTTTCACACCATTTTGTGTCTCTTGATCCCAAGAAAAAAAAGCTCTTGCTCTCCAAGCTCAAGTTCTACATCTTGAGAGCATCAAGCCTTTGCGCACCCGCTCTCCCGTAGTAGTTCACGAGAGCAACGTTGCGCCGTCGTGTGGCTCACGCACCCGCGTCATCGATTCGACGCACTCCTTGCAAAGGGGAGTTTCCTAATTCCTATAGAAGCTAGGTTTAAATCTTTGTTGGCTCTATAGGACTATATTTATTATTTTACTTTGTTATTTGGTTGGGTATTCGCTTTGCGAATTCCCGTCTCCTTCGTGGGACAAAATCCTTCTCGTGAAGAGAAGGGGTTGAGGAACGCTACCCTTGCACTTGCAGCGTGGTTGTAACTGAGGTTGAATCACCCTCGTTTAAGTGATTCGTTTAGTGGATTTGATCAACTTGGTTGATCAGAAAATCCTAACTCGAGAGGGTTAGGTGGTGGTTTTCACCCGGTTTGGGTTTCCACCTAAAACTAATTGTATACCTTGTGTGACTGTTTATTTTGTGAGATTATTTATATTCTATTCCGCATTTTATTACGTCACCCCCTTCTAGTAGGGCGAAACTACACGCGCACCCTCGCCTGACTACCCTGGTTTGCCCAATGGACCTAACAAGTCGGTGTAGGACGGCTAGTTGAACCCCATGGCTCGTGGGGTGGCTAGCTCTTTCCCTACACTAGCAGCTCTCCCTAGTACTATGTACGCGAGGGCCAAAAGTCGGTACAAAGTGGCCAGACCTAACCTCGAGTCCCTGGGGCGGCTAGCTCCGCTCTGCACTAAACAGGGGGACAGTCGCTCTCCTTGGTACTCCGTACTCAAGGGCCAGCTTACTTCCCCAATTCCATTCTATTTATCTTCTAGGAGCTCTACTCCTAATTCCCTGTAGGGTTCATGCTCATATTTCTCTGGCCAATCCCTTTTAGGTTTCATCATTCCAATTTATTCTCATATAGCCCATGTTTCCAACATTTAATATCAATTTATAAGCAGCTCAAATTTAGTTTTCAACAACAGGAATCACATGTAGCAATTACTAGCAACAGTGCTCTATATTTCACAGGTAGCTGTTATCCCATTACAGGCAATTATCATTATTCTATCTACTTTTCCAAGACTGCAATTCATGTATTCATGACATTCGTTTCAGTGTTTCTGCTCTTAGGATTCATGCCATGCCCTGGATTTATCATTCAATTTAGTTTTCAGGTCCTAGGATTCATGCCATACCCTAGGATCTATCATTCGATCTAGTTTTCAGGTCCTAGGATTCATGCCATACCCTAGGATCTATCATTCAATCTAGTTTTCAGGTCCTAGGATTCATGCCATACCCTAGGATCTATTATTTATCTCAAAGATGCATTAAGGTTGGTAATTAACTAAGGGGAGCCACTCTACCTGCAAAATCGGGAGTAATGGAGGCGTGTTCGGCAGGTCCACGTGCCTCTGCAGCCCCCAGAGCCGCAACAGAACGAGATCCTAACACAAGGATCAATCACAAGGAACCACTCAGAATAGGATAAAAGTATTTTAAACAAGTAGAGGAACAAATTCTGAGAAGAACAGAATCTCAAACGAGGAAATCAGACTTCGAACGGATCCTAAATGGGTCAAAAATGACAACTCTGACTCAAATCATCCTGGTCATACCTCACTCTGAGCTGTTCTTCAGACGTCCAGGATCCCGCTGAACCGTCTGGACCTAGTTCCAGACGTCTGGAGACTCTCTCCACTGTCTGGTGCTGTGCCCAGACGTTTGATCTATGTGGGAGGCCGTGTCCTCGCGCTTTCCCAAAGCGAAACCTGCATGCGTACGCCAACACTCAACATGATACGTCTCAGAACTTCGGCGGAACGGCCTGCATGGCCGTATCCGCAAAAAGGAGGAAGATGAGAAATATCGTACCTTTCAGACGTCTGGATCTCTCTCCAGACGTCTCCTGCGTCGTCTGGACGTAGGTCTAGACGTCTGATTCTGGGAAAGTTTCCCAGAATTAGGACCTCCTCGCCTTCTGCCTGCTGCGCACAGCCACGCTGCGTCGCGCTCGCCCGCCTGCTGCCTGAGCTGCAGCAGCACCGGGGTAACTTCCCCAGCACCACGCTCCCGCTATGCACCCGTCGGTCGACCCTACGCTGCTCTGGCAAGGTTGCTCTCTCTTCCTCATGCGCTCTCCCTCTTCTCCCCTCTCGCTGCTGCTCTTTCTCCCCGCACACACCTAGCAGCAGCTGCTGCCCTTGCTCCCTCACTCTCACGCTCACACTGGAAGAAGGAGGAGACGGTGGAGTGGTGGGTGAGGGAGAGGGAAGGGAGGAAAGGGTTATTTGAAGGCAGCAGGGGAGAGAAAAAGTGCCTGCAAGTTAACGGGCTCAGTCTGCGCGCACACGCGCGCAGATTAGCAATCGTATGCCGTAAAAATTTATTTCCATACGTCTGGGAAGGCATCCAGACGTCTGACCAGACGTTTGGACCAACTCCCAGATGTCTTAAAAAGCGTTTGATGTCTTGGGTCTTAACATATAACCTGATAATGGAAATGTGAATGATAAAAATATGAGCTGCATGTGTATAACCTGAGAATGGAAATGTGAGTGATGAAACCTAGTATGGAATGGCATGAGAAATATGAGCATGAACCCTACGGGGAATTAGGAGTAGAGCTCTTGGAAATAAATGGGATGGATCAAGAAATGTGAGTGGGGAAGTGTGTTGGCTCTTGAGTACGTGATACCAAGGAGAGCGACTGTCCCATGTTTAGTGTAGAGCGGAGCTAGCCACCCTTGGGTTGGGACTCGGGGTTAGGATTTTCCACTCTACACCGACTTCTTGGCCCTCGCGTACACTATACCGGGGAGAGCTACTAGTGTAGGGGGAGAGTTAGCCACCCCACGAGGCTCGGAGTTCAGCTAGCCACCCTACACCGACTTGCTAGGCCCACTGGGCAAACTAGGGTAGTCAAGCAAGGGTGCGTGGACTGTAGAGGGGCGAGACCCCTGTTTGGTTCTCAGGAGCTAGACCCCTGTTACTGAGAGGGCTAGGCCCTCTTCTGTTCCGTGCTATACTTTGAACGTACCCGTTAGCGGAAATGACTGACCGTGTACCAGTACGGGGTAGCTACCCGTGCGCTTATTGTGTGTGCCGTAGTCATCGCTACGTCTGTCCGTGACCTTGGGGTGGTTAACTAGGTGTAGGACCACCACGAGGGTCTCTCTCGGCCAGGAGAGCACCACGTGCGACTTCTACTCTTCGGAAAAGACTGCAATCAAGATCGTTCCCATGAGGAACATTCGAGATCAAGAAAGAGATCTGAAAAGAATAAACCAATGGATGAAAGGGAATAACTTGTAAAATAAAGAAATTGGAATATATAGTTTACTTGTTAACTTTTACTGCTTTAGTTAGTTGGTTGCTGTAATTCCTTACTTGGAGGGGGTGAGATCAGCGTGACGTAAAAAATGCGGAATTGAAAATATACCAACCTCACAAAATAAACAATCACACAAAGTACACAATTATTTTTAGGTGGAAACTCAAACTGGGTGAAAACCACCACCTTACCCTCTCGAGTTAGGATTTTCCGATCAACCAAGTTGATCAAAACTACTAAACGAATCACTTAAACGAGGGTGATTCAACCTCAATTACAACCACGCTACTTTATACGAGGGTAGTGTACCTCAAACCTCTTCTCTTCACGAGAAGGATTTTGTCTCACGAAGGAGACGGGAATTCACAAAGCGAATACCCAACCAAAGAACAAAGATAAATAACAAATATAGTCCTATAGAGCCAACAAAGATTTAAACCTAGCTTTTATAGGAATTAGGAAACTCCCCTTTGATGGAAGTGCGTCGAATCGGTGACACGGGTGCGTGAGCTACACGACGGCGCAACGTCGCTCTCGTTAACTACGGCGGGAGAGCGGGTGCGCAAATGCTTGATGCTCTCAAGATGAAGAACTTGAGCTTGGAGAGCAAGAGCTTTTCTTGGACACAAAAGAGTAGAAGGTATGTTGCTTGGGTGTGTCTAGGTGTTTCTTGAGTGGCAAAGGCTCCCCTCTATTTATAGAGGCCTTAGGAAGGCTTTGGAAGGCTTTGGAAAGCTTCCGTAGCCGTTGGGTGCAAAGCCCAAGAGAATCAGGCCAAAATTAGGAACAATTATTGCACTGACAGGGTTATTAGACGTCTGATCCTGGCATCAGACGTCTGGGAACAAACTCAGAGTCTGATTTTAGGCGGGTTTCTTCCTGACTTGAATAAGATCTAAACAGGGTTCTAGTGTAAGTTCATCAGACGACATACAGACGTCTGGCACTATGTCTAGACATCTGGAAACCTACTTTTTCTGTGGGAATGGATTCCCAAGAGATTGCAACGGCTATAAGATCTCTGAAAAGAGATTTTGGGTCAGTCGAGGCAAAACGGTCATTTATCAGACATCTGGAAAGGCTTAAGGACGTCTGATAAGGCTCTAACGGTCATATCCTTCAGCGTTTGTTAAGCCAACCAACGGTCCACTAATTGAACATCTGGCAAAAACATTAGACATCTTCTAAGACGTCTGGTTTAAGGTCTGGACGTCTGATTTTATCAGACAGAACTAAGTCCAGCCTAAATGTTATCAGGCGTCTAAATCAACAGTCAGACGTCTTAAAACTCATTATCAGATGTCTGATTTTGAGATTAGACGTCTAAAAAGACTGTTTGAACTCTATATTGGTTTTCTAAGTTTTTTACAGAAAACCTAAGTATCCTAGGGTTGTGCAGGTGTTTCTAGGACTGCTGTTAGGGTACTTTGTGGCTCTTTAACATGATGTTCTAAGGAACAAAAAGAGCAAGGAAATAAAGACAAAAGTACATGAATGAAATAAACAAAATTCTATCCTATTCTTCTTGTCCTTCCATCTTTAATCTATCGCTCCTCGCGAATCTTCTCTGTTCTCCATCAAGCTCCTCCAATCCATCCTGGATGCGAGCTCGAACTCCGTCTAATCACGTCTCCATTTGCAATTGACCTGAAATCTCAGACTCCAAGTGCAAATGTTAAATGACACGTGTTTTGTTATCATCAAAACAAATGATCGTGGTGCTCTAGCACCAACAATCTCCCCCTTTTTGATGATGACAAAATCATAAATAATAATGCAAAAAAAATCCTACCCTTTTTGACATTATGAAAAAGGTTTGATTGATTTAAATTTCCTATAACTCCCCCTTAAAACATGCTCTTCTATGAATTTCTTTTAACAAAAGTAATGTCCTCCCATTTTTTGTAACAACAAGATAGCTATTTTTCTTCTCCCCCTACTAAAGGAAATTTAGGTAACTTACATCTTCCCCTTAAAAATTGACAATTAGCTCATAATTTTTTAACTCCCCCTATCTAAATGCTTATGATAAAAAGATATGGTAAAGAATTTTTACCTCACCTACCATGGCCAATAAAATGGCCCAAATGGTGGTGGTGGATGCCACATCGGATGGGGCTCCCATCCGTAGCTTGGAGGCCCAGGCATCGGCACCGGTCTCCAGTCTGGTGGTCGACGTGCGGCGGGTCCATCATTTGTTCGCCGTCTCGTCGGTCTTCTCGTTCTCCTCCTCGGTCTACTCCTTGATTCTCCTAACTCGAGTTGACCAGCCTTGAGCTTGTAGGTCCAGTCCTTTGTGTTGTAGTTATCCTTGAAACCTACAAAACAAGATTCCAATTCTTTCTTCAGTATCCAAGTGAGCTTGGATCCGGATCTGTTAGCAGGTCTCCTTGACGGAGATCTTTTCTCAACCTTAGGGCTATAAAAATTATCTACTTTGTTGATTAATTTGTTAGAGTTTTCCCTAAGACATGCAATTTCTTTTTCTATAATATGCATCTTAGTCTTTAAATCAGAAATTTTTAACTTTAAACTACCATTTTCTTCAATCAATTTAGTATTTTCATTGATTAAATTTTTATTTTCTAATAACAGGTTATTATCCTTAGGACTAGATTCTATGTCCTTGAGTTGTTTTTCTAACCTATCATTTTCATTTTTAAAAAAATTAAGGTTCCTTTTAACATTTTTATTTTCTATCTTAAGTGCTTTACTAACTTCAAAGAGCTCATTAAATGCATCTTGTAAATCGAAATTTACCTCGTTGTCGAAGTTGCTTCCGCTTTCGCTGCTGCTATCACTTCCTTTGACCATGAAACCAAAGCAAGCGGTTTCTTCTTCTATAGACTTTTCTTCTTCCTCTTCCTCCGAGCTCGAATCGTCCCAAGTGGCTTGGAACGCCTTCTTCTTAGACTTCTTCTCCTTTTCTTTCTTCTTCTCCTTTTTGAGAAGAGGGCATTCTGGTCGCAAATGCCCTTTCTCATTGCAGTGGTAGCAACGTATCGGGCTTTCCTTCTTCTCCTTTTTCTTTCTTTGATTCCCTACAAAACTTGGAAAATTTCTTAAGTAAAATTTTAAAGTCTTCGTCGTCGGAGCTTACCTCGCTATTCGATACAGCTCTGAAGGAGAGAGTCTTCTTTGGTTTAGGCTCTAGTGTATCCTTCTTCTTCTGCTTCAACTTTGTCTTGTAGGCCATTAGATTGCCTAGGAGATCTTCCATGTTGAGATCCTCCACTTCGTTCCCCTCCTCGATGGCGGTGACTTTCTGTTCCCACTCCGGTTTGAGGAAACGAAGAAGCTTTTCTTGAAGCTCCCCCTTGATGAAAGTCTTCCCTAAAGCTTTCAAATTATTTACAATGAGAGTGAACCTAGTGTTCATCTCACTTAAAGATTCGTTTGGTTTCATAGAAAAAGATTCAAATTCTTGAGAAAGTAAAATAATTTTAGAAGTTTTTACCTTAGAGGTACCTTCGTGAGTTACCTCAAGTGTGTGTCAAATCTCGTATGTGGTGGCGCATTGCGAGATTCTGTTGAACTCCTCCGGGCTGAGCGCGCAATACAACGCGTTCATTGTTTTCACGTTGAGCGAGAGTTCCCGGATCTGCTGCTGCAAGTATCCTGCGGTGGGTTTTTCTGGGATGTCGAAGGGGGTCTCGCACCTAGCCCAAATCGTGAAGTCGGTGGCTTGAAGCCATGTCTTCATCTGCAGCTTCTAGTAGGGGTAGTTGCTCCCGTCGAAGAACGGTGGACGAGTCGTAGACTGGCCCTCGAAAATCCTACTCGCGGAACTGCTCCCCTCCATGATCTTCTTGCCGGGTGTTACTTCGAATAGCAAGAACCTACTCTAGTACCAATTGTAATTCCCTACTTGGAGGGGGTGAGATCAGCGTGATGTAAAAAATGTGGAATTGAAAATATACCAACCTCACAAAATAAATAATCACACAATGTACACAATTATTTTTAGGTGGAAACCCAAACTGGGTGAAAACCACCACCTAACCCTCTCGAGTTAGGATTTTCCGATCAACCAAGTTGATCAAAACCACTAAACGAATCACTTAAACGAGGGTGATTCAACCTCAATTACAACCATGCTACTTTATACGAGGATAGCGTACCTCAAACCTCTTCTCTTCACGAAAAGGATTTTGTCTCACGAAGGAGACGGGAATTCACAAAGCGAATACCCAACCAAAGAACAAAGATAAATAACAAATATAATCCTATAGAGCCAACAAGGATTTAAACATAGCTTCTATAGGAATTAGGAAACTCTCGTCGAATCGATGACGCGGGTGCGTGAGCTACACGACGGCGCAACGTCGCTCTCGTTAACTACGGCGAGAGAGCGGGTGCGCTAATGCTTAATGCTCTCAAGATGAAGAACTTGAGCTTGGAGAGCAAGAGCTTTTCTTGGACATAAAAGAGTAGAAGGTATGTTGCTTGGGTGTGTCTAGGTGTTTCTTGAGTGGCAAAGGCTCCCCTCTATTTATAGAGGCCTTAGGAAGGCTTTGGAAGGCTTTGGAAAGCTTCCGTAGCCGTTGGGTGCAAAGCCCAAGAGAATCAGGCTGAAATCAGGAACAATCATTGCACTGACAGGGTTATTAGACGTCTGATCCTGGCATCAGACGTCTGGAAGATCAGTTTAAGACGTTTGGGAGCAAAGTCAGACTCCTGATTTTAGGCGAGTTTCTTCCTGACTTGAATCAGATCTAAACAGGGTTCTAGTGTAAGTCCATCAGACGATATACAGGACGTCTGACACTATGTCTAGAAGTCTGGAAACCTACTTTTTCTATGGGCATGGATTCCCAAGAGATTGCAACGGCTATAAGATCTCTGAAAAGAGATTTTGGGTCAGCCGAGGTAAAATGGTCATTTATCAGACGTCTGCTAAGGCGTAAGGACATCTGAAAAGGCTCTAATGGTCATATCCTTCAGCGTTTGTTAAGCCAGCCAATGGTCCACTAATTGGACGTCTGGCAAAAACATCAGACGTCTTCTAAGACGTCTGGTCTAAGGTCTAGATGTCTGATTTCATCAGACAGAACTAACTAAGTCCAGCCTAAATGTTATCAGACGTCTGAATCAACAGTCAGACGTCTTAAAACTCATTATCAGACGTCTGATTTTGATATTAGACGTCTGAAAAGGCTGTTTGAACCCTATATTGATTTTCTAGGTTTTCTACAGAAAACCTAAGTATCTTAGAGTTGTGCAGGTGTTCCTAGGACTACTGTTAGGGTACTTTGTGGCTCTTTAACATTATGTTCTAAGGAACAAAAAGAGTAAGAAAATAAAGACAAAAGTACATGAAAGAAATAAACAGAATTCTATCATATTCTTCTTGTCCTTCCATCTTCAATCTATCACTCCTCGCGAATCTTCTCTGTTCTCCATCAAGCTCCTCCAATCCGTCCTACATGTGAGCTCGAACTCCGTCTAATCACGTCTCCATTTGCAATTGACCTAAAATCTAGGACTCCAAGTGCAAATGTTAAATGACACGTGTTTTGTTATCATCAAAACAAATGATCGTGGTGCTTTAGCACCAACAGTTGCCACTCTACTCAGCGTTCGCTGACTTTGTTACTCATAATCCTTTTCAGGTTCAGGTGTTGAGCAGCCCGAGTCTCCAGCTGCAGAGGGTGCTGGGCCCAATAGAGCCCAGTAGCAGTAGCTTTCTTGTTGTAGTGCTTTTTGTTATAGTGAGTTTTAGACTCTTGTTACCTTTACGTTTCTATACCTTGTTTCTGTTTGACTGTTGTGGTGGTAATACGTACTGTTAGCTGTTTTTCTTTCCTTACTGCTTGTATTTTTTTTACTGTTAGTTACATAGCATGGTGAATGTGATTTACTTTCCTACTTTTTGGTTATTTCTTGTTGGACGACTAGGTCTTGGGATCAGTCGAGTCGGGTTGGTCTCGTGTCCTATAACAGTATGTGAGAGAGAGTGTGTGTAGAATAAAGAGTATAAGTGATTTCTCTCTTAGGGTCACATACTCATAATGTGGGCAGTCATTGCATTTTTTTAGAACTAGTCTTTCCAAGATTTTTGGTAACCACAATTTGTTGGTGATATCTTTGGGATTATCCTTTCATAACATTAGGAGATTTCAATGCTCAATTAGTTTGTTGTGCTTGGATTTCGCAATGGCTGGATTTAACTATGTCATCCATGTCCGACAAGGATAATGGTGGCGAGGGACTATCTGCCTTATCGTTTGGCAAAGCCTTCCCATCTAACTTCCCTGCTATTTTTTCAGCTGATCCTTTTGTACATTTGTCGGAATCTACAGTAGCTTTATAAGGCAGGCATCTTAAGTTGTTTAGGTGGATTGTTGTTTAGCCTCTCTTACTGGGCCCTCTATTAGGGAAATGGACTCTCCCCCCTTGAATATGCAGTCGAGATTGCCAGATCTATCTATCAAGTAATAGATTTACCTGCCTAGAATGAGCAATCAACATTTATCATTTGCCTTATATCTTGATCTCATCCTTGGACTTGTAACCTATAAGTCTCTTTTAGGTTGAGCTTAGTTGAAAACCTTTCCTCCCTCATTAATAATCTTTATTGATTGAAATGATTTTTAAAAACATTGTTATATTATGAATCATTTGAGTAGGTAGTTGCGTAGAGGGACCTTACCTTATTAAAAGAACACACCATATTCTATAGGTCCACGTCATGGATCAAACCTTTCCGTACTAAAGAAGAAGAAATTAAAAAAAAGAGGAGGAGAAAAAAACGCTAACTTGTACGGGTCAGGTTGGTGCAAAGTGCTTAACCCGACTCAACCTCATATCCGCACAAGCATTTATATGAAACGCACGCGCTCCCTGAACACGTACACCACCCCCCAAACCCTAGCTGAACTCGCCGTCGCCTGTCCTCTCCTCCTCCGGGTCATCCAGTCCTCCGATTTGCTTGTTCCCTTATGGTATGTGATGTCGACCGTTTAATTTCTAGTCGTCATCGTCATTTCCTCGAAACTTCGTTTGGTTTGCTGTTGTAGCTATTGTTCCTTTGATGGTATCTCTTCGAACTGTTGTTGGTCGGTGGGATCTTCTCATGATATGGATCGGTGATGATGTTATTACTCTCAAAAACTGCGTTATCTTCCTGCAGTAGGCCTCAATTTGTGGGGCCTTTTGAAGAAGCTCTTTGGAGCTGAGATCCAAATTCTTATCAGATCTCATCGTTGCCATTTGTGTTTTTTAAATTTTTTTTACCCCTTATACATTGTTAGTTTGAATCCTCGATGATTTCTTCGCTTATGTTGTTTTAAGACGAATTATGAAATGCGCAAATGCACTTCTGATGCAGCGAATTATAGGTGAATGTATCAGGTAATGGATAAGGTACAGATCCCTATTCAGGTTAAGTTTAGTTGGGTGAGATTAAGTCGAATTTGACGTTATCGAATTTGGTTTGACTTAAGTTTCGGTTGGATTTGCATTCATGATTATCGAAATTGATGGTGTTGAATTCGATTTAGCTTGTGGTTTGATTGGATTTGAATTCATCATTATTTTTCAAGAAATAGAGTGATTAAGCTATCAATTTTACGAGAGAAAATTGGATTTGATGTTGTTGAATTTGATATGAACTTGGGTTTTCGTTGGATTAGTGTACGTGAGTACATTTTACCAATACATAGAATGTTTGAGCCATCAATTCTGCGGGATCAAGTTGAATTTGATGTTATGGAATTTGATTTGACTTGAATTTTGGTTCTTGGATCCAAATAGCTTCGCCACTATTAGTTTTGTGGAGATGGACAGTTAAGAGGATTATGGGGAGAATATCACCTCTTCACTTGTCGATTCATCGCATCTTGATAGGTGTCTTGTGAGCAAACGACAAGTCCATCATTCTATGATGATGTTACTTATATTTGGTCTAGAGTTTCTGATCTTATAGTTGAAGATAAAATCACTTGGCTGTATGATCACGAGTACAAACAAGTGTTATTTGTTGTTTGGATTCTCATTGTCATGATTCTCATGAAGTGTAACTTCATTACTTCTTTAATACTTGGCTTTCATTTTGAAATGACTACAGCAACTCTGACTGATAAGTTAATAACTATAACATTCTTAAAAGAAGCAAACGATTAGCATCCATCAAGTCTTTAGGCTTGAGATTTGTGCTATTGAGTGTTTGCAATTGATTCTTTATAATTGTGTGTTTTCCTTGTTGAATGGTTTTTGCTACAGAGATTAATGAAGGATTTATTGTTGTATTCCTGTTATATGTAGGTAGCAATATTTTTATCATTCTGTTTCCAACTGGGAAATTGAACACAACAACCTGAGAACAGGAATTGGAATTTTTGTTTGGTGTGTGTTTGCTTAACATTTTTTCTCTATTCTTACAATTACCGTGTCAAAAGTTGGAAATTTATGTTATATTCTCTGTAAAATGCAACCTAACTCTGCATGCTGTGATGATGCCATATTTGGACTGTTTCCAACATTGTTGTTGAAGACAAACCTTTGGCTGTCTAGGGAGTACAGATATAATTGTCAGTAAGATTTTAGTTAATTGGTTTTGTCATAGACAAGTAATTGTAGCTTTATCATACCTATCATACCCTCGAAGTTTTCCTTTTGGTTTGAAGGCTTCACATGGGACACGCTTGTTTGGGAGGATAGGTTTTATATGATGAACCTATCTCTCAGTTTTGTAGTGCTATGGTTCTATTTTAAGTTGGGCACCAGCAGAGATTACTGATGGATTTAGGTTTCTTTGTACGAAGATGTAACGTGACTTTTTATTCTCGATTTGGCTTTTTCATGGATTCAAGCCAAACAGATATATATTTTCTACTAGGTAGTGGATAAACCATTCTTACTGAAATGTAGTTTGTTTGACTTGTTTTACACTAACAATGAAACGGCAAGTATTAGTTTATCAGTTTCCATTTCAATTTCGATGTCTTACTGAGGTTTATTTGCCTGCAAATTAGCTGGGTTTGTTTGGTCAGCACTGATGCCCCTTTGGTGAGTTAGCTATCAACTTTGTCGTTGCATATCACCGCATTAGTTATGTAAGGTTATGGCAGCCAGTAATGGGTTCAGACCCCTTCTTGTATATACAGCAGTGTTTTAAAAATCAGATCCAATCAGTTGGTCTGAATGGTCAAATCAGGAGTTGGCAAAGAAATCGAGTGAAATGGTTGATTTTTTTGAATGGAGATCGAAATCGATCGGTGCAGGAAAAAATTCAGTTCAACCTGAACCTATCAAATCCGTCAGAACAGTTTTTCGGTTGAACCATCATTGTTTTCTTTTTTTTTGAAAGATCTCAGCTTAAATTCATGGCCACTAGTCTCCATCATTGACGTAGCTCGTGCTTCTTTTCACCCATTTCTCCTGTGTACATTTTTGTTAATAGATGACAGATTTTTCCTAGTTTCTACATAATTTTACGAGCTTTTGATTTGTAGTGTAATTAAGTTTTTTAAAATATACTTTTTAATAAATATATAATTTTTTATTGATCAAATTCTGATCCTTAGGCTAATGCAAATCAAATCAGATGACATGTAGTTTGAATTTTTTTATTTTTACAAATAATACTATTCACCAGTTTGATCAATTCAAAACCTTTGGTCGGATCACTAAAATTCGAAAGGATGCGGATCGAAAAGGTAAAGGTTGATGCATTTACAAGTGAAGGAGTTGGAGATAATAAATAAAGAATTCAGAAGCGGTGATAACGTCATATCTCTCTTTCATACAAAAAAAAGGAACATTATCTCATGTGGCATGATCAGCCACTACTTTAAAGTACTCTCATCACTTTTAAATCAACAATAAAATTATTTAATAGGCATAAAATTATATTACATACGTACAAATTGTCATTAAATACTTAACATTAGTTTACAATGATGTAAATTATTTTTTACTTATACAAAATAATTTTATATAGATATAAAATTATTCTAAAATAATTTTACATAATTAGAAAATAAGATTTTTCTGGTGCAGAAATATTTTATATTGAGGTGTTTAGGTTCAAAGTATGGTGGTGATTTTTTTGCAAAAATGAAAATTTACCTGTAAAATTTGATCACGTATGTCTTTTAGTTATTTTATATTAAATATCAATCGTAAAGTAATCAATTAATAGAACTTGTGGCTTTTAGTTTTACATTAAATATCAGAGTAGGAATCATGTTTATATACATGTACATTGCAAAATTTATAATTATATGTATTTTTGTATATTTTGACACATTAAAATCAGACTTTCGTTGATTTGATTTTTGGAACATTGGTACGTAGTACGATGCAGCAGCACCCTTGAATCAATATTGGGCATCTCTTACTCCGTGGAAATTTTTCTCTGTTTTCAATAGGAAAGGGTTTTTCAGCCGTTGACCTAGATCCAAAAGATGAGTTATGGAGCAGCACTGGTTTTTGGTTGGCCGGTAACTATATTCGTGCTGTAAGCTTTTTAACTGATTTTTTTTTTATTATTTTGAGAAGGTAGATATGTTTAATATAGGACCATCACAGTCAATCCCGTGGTAGCCTTTTTAGCAGTTTTGTTTTGGTATGGTTCTCGAGAGTTGCAAGATGTGTTTTGCGTGCTGTGACTCAGAGACAACACTAGAGGTTTCCTTTGTAAGACAATTTCGGGATGTTATCGTAGCTTTCTTTATTGTTCCACCAAAAAAAAAAAAAGAAAAAAAAAGGTAACTCCTGTTAGTTTAGTTTTCATAATCTTTTCAACCCCGAAAGTATTAGTTTATTTCTGAATAATCTTTTTGTTAGTTTTATATGTTCTGCTCTTGCTGATGTTCGTCTTTAAAATATCATGGCCCTCGGTGTTAAATGCTCGTCTCAAAGCTAAGGTGAACACTTCGCAGGTCAAATTACGTCTTGTCTGTGGTTTTCTTTGCTTGCGAGCAGTCATTGGTACAAGTTAAACGTATTTTGATTTTATACTGCTAGGATGATGGTTGAATTCGAAAGTAATACTGGAAATAAGCTTTTTTGTTTGAAGATCGATTTTCATAAAGGACGCCGAACTTATACACCAATTTCCTTATCATCCTCGAAATTTCAAACAAATACACTTGGTGCACCCTTTTATTCTACATGATAACATGGGTGCGTATGGGGATTTCCATGTTGCATGGTGACTTCAAGGGTGGAGTACTATCAGGGGGATTGCTATAGAATTGTGGGAGGCATCTTGCTTAATGTCCTTATTAAATGTACTCAGTGATCATGTGGTTTGAAATGACTGCTGTTGTGGGATCTCCGTCACATTGGTTATCATGTTTGTGTTGTGAAATTTAAGGATGAGATTGAAGTTTGAGTCTAGGTTAGAGTTTTATTGCAAGTTATTTCAAAGATTACTTTTTGCTGCTGTGCAAATGAAAGATGCTCTATACTTTGGGTTATGCTTATCTTTCCGTTAATCTTTAAGGTTGTATTTGATTGTTAGGTTAAGGTGCATTAAATACTTAACCTATCACTGCATCTTTTCAATATTTATGTTGGGTTAAGACCATGTTAACTTATGGTAAAGTTATTCCGTTCTTTATGAAATAATTTTAATTCATTATTTGGTGTGTGGGTTAAGTAGGTTTGTATTTGGTTAAGTATTTTATTTGTCACTTAATTTGTCTTCTATTTACATCAGGTTAAGTAAATTTAACCCATGATAAAGTTATTCTACCATTTATATGGAATAATGTTAATCCGTCAAAATGTCTAAATAGGTTAATTCACTTATTCTATCATTTATTCCACTTCTTCTCTATTCCTTTACTTATTTCATAAACTTAGTCCACTTATCAGATGAGGCCTAACCGGTTAACTCATGTATTTTACAATTTACTCCATTCATTCTCTATTCATCTACTTATTCTACGAATTTATTCGCCTTACCAAATGGGATTTAAAAGAGTGGTTGACGGGTTAAGTAAGTTTATGTTGGGTTAAATATTTAATTCATTACTTAACCTGTTCTTTATTTGCTTCGTGCTATGACCCGATTCCCGAATCACTATGAGATACTAGAATCGGACCGACTCGACTGATCCCAATACCTAGTGGTCCAATGAGAAAGTAATCAAAAAGTAATAAAGTAAGTCACATTCATCATTCAAGTAACTAATAGTAACAAAAGTATAGCAGTAAAGAAAAGAATTATTACAATATATACCACAACAGTAGAGAATTAAAAATAGGTATAGAAATATGGAGTTTACAATAAAAAAGTATAAGGTGAAATAGAAATAATCATTACTACAGAAAAATGGTACAACAAAGTATAACTACTGAGTTCTACTAGGTCCAGCATCCTTTGTAGCCGCAACCTTTGGCTGCTCAACACCTGGTCATGAAAAGGTAACAAAAGTGACATGTCAGCGAACCGCTGAGTAGAGTGGCAACCAGCTAGCTAAGAAAATAATAAAGGTGGATAAGTAGTTGTTATTTTTAATTTCTTTCTTTATTTCTCTATTTACTTTTTCTTGAATTATTTCTCAGATCTTTCTCTTGATCTTGGATGTTTCTCGTGTAAATGATCTTGATTGCAATTTTTTCTGAAAAGTAGAAGTAACACGTGATGTTCTCCTGACCGAGAGAGTTCCCCGTGGTGGTCTTACTCTCAGTCAACCACCCCAAGGTCACTGACAGACGTAACGGTGACTACGGTATGCGTGATAAATGCACGGGTAGCTACCTTACACTGGCATGCGGTCAGTCGTTTCTGTTAACGGGTGTGCTTCAAAGCACAACATGGAACTAGTATAGGGTAGAGCTCTCTCAGTAACAGGGGTCCAGTCCCTCCATAGTAACCAAACAGGGGTCTTGTTCCTTCACAGTCCGCGTACTTTCACTTGATTACCTTGGTTTATCCAGTGGACCTAACAAATCGGTGTAAGATGGCTAGCCGAACCCCGGGATCCGTGGGGTGGCTAGCTCTCTCCCTACACTAGTAGCTCTCCCCGGTACTGTGTACACGAGGGTCAAAAGTCGGTACAAAGTGGTCAGACCTAACTCTGGGTCCTTGGAGCAGTTAGCTCTGCTTTGCACTAAACAGGGAGACAGTCGCTCTCCTTGATACTCCGTACTCAATGGTCAGCTCACTTCTCCATCCACTTTCCCAATTCCATTCTATTTATTTTTCAGGAGTTCTACTCCTAGTTCCTCGTAGGGTTCATACTCATATTTCTCAGACCAAGTCATACTAGATTTTATCATTTCAGTTTTATTTACATTTAGCCCGTGTTTTCGACATTAAATATCAATTTATATACAAGCAGCTCAATTTTTAATTCCAAACAACAAGAATTACACGTAGCAGTTACTAGCAGTAGTACTCTACATTTCATAGGCAGCTGTTATCCAATTACAGGCAAATATCCTTATTCTGTCTACTTATCCAAGACTGCAATTCAGGTATTCAAGATATTTTTTTCAGTGTTTCTGTTCTTAGGATTCATGCCACACCTTAGAATCTATAATTCAATCTAGTTTTCAGATCCTAGGATTCATGTCATACCCTAGGATCTATCATTCATTTCAGAGATGCATTAATGTTTGTAAATAACTAAGGGGAGTCACTCTACCCGCAAAATCGAGAATAATGGGGGCGTGATCGGTAGGTCCACGTGCCTCCGCAACCCTCAAAGTCGCAATAGAACGAAGTCCTAACACAAGGATCAATCACAAGGAACCACTTAGAACAGGATACAAGTATTTTAAACAAGTAGAGGAACTAATTCTGAGAAAAATAGAATCTTAAAGGCGGAAATCGGATCTCGAACGGATCCCAAACAGGTCAAAAATGACAATTCTGACTCAAATCAGACGCCTGGAACACCTTCTAGACGTCTTAAAAAGTGGTTCAGGTCATACCTCACTCTGCACTGCTCCTCAGACGTCCAAGGATCCTGCTGAATCATCTGGACCCAGTTCCAAATGTCCGACCACCTCTCAGGATGTCTAGAGACACTCTTCACTATCTGGTGCCGTGCCCAGACGTCTGATCTGCGTAGGAGGGCGTGTCCTCGTGCCTTCCCGAAACGAAACCTGTACGCGCGATGAAAGCCTCCTCATCACGACACGTCTCAACATTTCGGCGGAACGGCCTGCATGGCCGTATCCGCAAAAAGGACATAGAGGAGAAATTTCGTACCTCTCAGAGGTTTGGAGCTCCCTCCAGACGTCGCTCACGTCGTCTGGACGTAGGTCCAGATGTCTAATTCTGGGAAAATTTCCTAGAATCAGAACCTCCTCGCCTTCTTCCCGTTGCGTGCGAGCTTGCCACGCAGCCGCTCGTCCGCTGCTCGAGTTGCAGCAGCACCAGGGGAGATCTCCCCCGTACGATGCCCCTCCGCGCGCACGTCGGCCAGCCTCGAGCTGCTCCGGCTGGCTCTCTCTCTTCCTTGCGTGCTCTCCCTCTTCTTCCCTCTCGCTACACCTCTTCCTCTTCGCATGCACTTGGCAGCAACTGCTACCCTCGCTCTCTCTCTCTCGTGCTCAAGCTGGAAGGAGGAGACGGTGGGGTGGTGGGTGAGGGAGAGGGAAGGGGTATTTGAAGGTGTGGGGGGAGGTGTCCGCAGGACGGTGAGGGAAGAGAGAGAAGAAAAGAGGGTGGCGGGTTACAGTCTGCACGCGGCACGCGCGTAGGCTCGTGATTGTACGCACGTCAAAATTTATTTTCAGACGTCTGGGAAGACGTTCTGATGTCTGACCAGATGTCTGTACTAACTCTCAGACGTCGTAAAAGTGTTTGATGTCTCGATCTTAACACTTCGAGTTAAGTAGATCTAATCCGATGTAAGGTTATTCCGTTCTTTCTATGGAATAACTTTAACTTGTCAAAACATACAAGTAGGTTAACCTACTTAATCTATTATTTATTCCACTTCTTTTGTATTTCTCTACTTATTTCACAAATTTATTCTCCTTGTTAAATAAGATCTACCGCGAAATTCATTTTTTTGACTGTTTTACTTGTCTAAGATCCTTGTTACAAGCAGCTTTAATAGTTTTGCTGGATCATCACATTCATAATTGGTCATGTGCTGGTATGATATTATGTGATATAGTGAATTATGTTACATATATGCTTGTACTTGGGAGCGTGAATAGAAGGCAGTTTCTGTTGCTATTTTACGTCTGCTTCGCAAACACGTAGATCTTAGAAAAGGTTATTACTAAACCCATTACCTGCATTTAACGAATGATCTAGCACGTTCCCTACGATTAAAAACGGGTTATGGCGATTAGAATGGAATGTTTTATAATTGTACATTTTTTCGTGTCGCGCGACGCCATTCAGGTTTTGCACCTTTTAAACGGACTTGCGCATAAAGTATCCAGTCGATTTCACGATTTCTTTAGTAAGCGTTTTTAAAATTAGATTGATGCTTTTTAGGTCCGAATTTCCGCGTATTCATTTCGATTTCCAGTTTGATTCTTAAAATTTAAGTTTGACTATTCGCATAATCTATTTCTGCTTACGTGGTCGCATTTAATGTTTACATTACATTATGTGCATGTCAGACGGGCACAAGGGTTATCAAAAAGCAAATCGAAGATCGATCTCACGTATACCTTCCTTACAAAATATGTTCCTGAAAGTTGTACTACTGCATGTGTTGGAAATAAGCACCTTGATCTGCTGCATCGAAGAGGACATCAAATCGGGAGTCAACCTTCGATCCCTCTATTATACTCTTATCACGTCTATCAAGTTTTGGAAATTGCCTGCCGTGTACATGTAGGGAAATAATTTCGTGATTTACTGTTGATTTTTTGCTTATGGATTCATTGACATTATTCATGCTAACGGAATACTTGTCAGCATCTTGTCTCAGGAAATAGATACTTTCTTAGTGAGTTAAAAAACTGCGTGGAATTTGTCTACAAATTCAGAAGCTTACATAGCTTCTATCTATGTATACCGTAATCTAAATTTAACCGTAGAAAACAATTAACATCTCTTGCTTTTCCATTGATGGCAACCAACGAAACAGCGATCTACCTACCGCCATATACTTTGTTAATAAATTGGAGAATACGTTTGCAAATGCATGAAATTCCAAATGGTGACTACTTGGTCGATGGGTTCAAATTGTCAAACATACCACAAGAGAGTATTTCGCTGACCCCCGTTGGTATTGCAAACCAACATGACAGAAGCACATACAACTACCACCTAAAGATTTACAGGATTAAATTGCCACTTCTCTGTACAAATTGAGTTATGTGATTGGCCGTCAGCCATCTCCCTTGCATACGTTGTTCTTTCCTGATTCAGTTTGGAGTGCAATTTAAATGTCAGCCCGGTAGAAATGCAGCAGCTTGGAAGGTAAAACCTTGTCCTGCGTCAGGATATCGCTTTAAGTCAGAAATATTTGACAATGCTCTTGGCATTATGGTATTCCAATCACAATGCAGACCTGAAGTTGTTCATCACAAGGCATGTTGAGGCCAGTGGAACATTTTGTTAGAGGTTCCGGATCCTCCATCCAACTACGGTGATCCTGTATTGCCTTTAGTTTGTAAAGGAACATCTGAAATAATAAACAATCAAGCATATTGGAGAGAATAATTAGTTTAAGTTAAAAGAAATGCACACTTAAAAAAGTGGAACTGGAAGGGCCACCATTCCATCTAAAAAAGGTGCAACTTAAATGGCACCAGAAATTTCCATCTGGATCAATAGGTATGAAGATTGGCATCTATCAAAGAAACGTGCAAATAAACAAAAGGATTCGAGTCAAGTAGCTCTTCCAGAGCTCAGCATATTTGATTTCCAAAGTGCCGGACAAATCCACATCTAAATCCATTTTTGTACGGCGATCAAATCAGAAGCAAAAGATTAATGGTTGACGAAAAAAAAAAGAAAGGGATCAAAAGCATGCTATATTTGTTTTTTAGCGTTTGTAACCATATTCAGTAAATTTTGCACCCGCTAAAACTGATTAAATATAACAGTGTACTGGTGACGGAACTTAAAAATGGAACCTCGGAAAGATGGACAGTTGGATGTTCCAGAAGCTCTTCCTGGACATTAGCACCAGTTCCTTGACATTCTGGACAAAATATGGATGAAATGTGTCCCTTTGGAGCTCGTTTTCCCTTACGTCCACGGCCTCCTCTCTTTGCCGGCTTATTGTTGTTCCAGATTTCAAACTCGCAGAGAAGTATCCAGTGTATAAGGCAAGATATGTGAAATACATGAAAAGCCTAACAACAATTACATCATGTTAGTAACGTTGATGGAGATGGAATCAGACAGCATTTATTAACAACTCGCAAACAATCAGATTGCCATGATTTTGCAAGCAAGATTGTAGAGATGATGCTGATTTAAAAAGGATGCTCAATTAGTTGATATGTGATAACAATATTAACCTATGAAGTTTCTCAGAAAATTTCGTTCCCTTGTGGAAGGTTGCCATACCAATTAAAGAGAAATTTCTTTCACTTAATATCCAAACAGAAGATCTGAGGTACTACTGAATGAAGAATCTGATTCTCTTTCATATCTAATATCTAAGGCATTTCCATTCGAGAAAGTTGATGTTCCAAGTAAAAAGGAATTTCTACCGTCTTGATATCTACCTAACACATTCAAACTCCTAAACCCAAAAATGCTTCCAATCCATGCTCTGGCCAGGAAATGTTTCTAGAAGCTAATGGCAGTAAACAAGTAATTAATTGCCTATATTAGGAAAGCAAACACCAGCGCACATCCACACGAATAACCCATGATCACAAATGGAAGCAGATGGCAGCCACAACCCACATTCATTATGCCCAGGGACGCAAAATGGCAACTTAATAATGTTTATAGAAGCTAATGACCATAAACAACTTTAACTGCCCACATTAGATAACAAAACAGCAGCGCATCTTCACATGAATAATAAATGATCATACATGGTAGCCAATAAAAACCACAGCTCATCTTTTCAAAAAAAAAAAAAAAAAAAAAGATAAGGAAAAAAAAAAAACTACAGGTCATATTTATTATAATATCAAAGCTGATCGATAAACAACTGCAACTCCTACATATAAACCAGACCAAAACTAATTTCTAAAGGAAATCCACAAAACAAACCGAGAAGCATGCTGAGCAGGCTGGTGGCTTGGAATTTTGTAGTTTGTTTGAGTATTTTAGATGCTTAAACAAACATTCTTTGAAACTGCTGCAACAGCAACTCAAATGCAAACACAATAGCTACTTGCAAGTTTGTAAGTTGTAACCGCCCGCGATCGTTTCATCCACTTGGAAAAGAAATCTCCGCGATCAACTCACAAATGCTACAACAGGAAATGGTTTTGTGTCAGAGGTGGTGGTTCTTCTTACTTACCCCATGGTTGTTCCTGCTGCTGCAAGCGAACCTCCCGGTCTTCAGATTGAACAGCGCAGCTACATCCTTCCCAGGCAGCATCCTCTGCCGGCATATATCGCACGTCCTCTCCGCCGCGAGCCTCTCCCTCTTCCTCACCTCCCTCCTGAGCGCCTTGCTCGACAACAACCTCATCCCATCCCACCGCCCCCCCTCCCTCGCCGAGCTCGACCCGTTCGAGCTCCCCTCCGAGTCGCCCCGCCCGCCTGCTCCGCTCTCCTCGTCCTCGTCCTCGTCCTCCTCCGCCTCCTCTTCCTCCTCCTCCCCCTCTGGGTCCGAAAACGACTTCCGCAACCGCTTCCTAGGGCTCCCTCCGTCCTCCAGAAACAGACTCAGCTCCTCCGTCGTGCTCCTCCTCCCCAACTCGCAGCTGTACTTCAAGTTCACCACCGCGAACTCGCAGTCGGGTGCGGTCGACAGCACGGGGACGTCCTCGGCGCCCCCTTCGCCGAGCCAAGCGCACCAGATCCTGCACCGGGTACTTCTATCCTCCTTCTCCTCCTCCTTGTCGTCGCTTTTACCTGATACGCTCGCGGCCACGTGGCCGATCCCGGATATCCTCAGGGTTAGGCCAGCGAGCTTCTTCTCCCCGACGAGGATGACGTCGGCGACGACGAGGTTGACCTTGTTGTTGGCCTCGGTGGGGGTGGTGGTTGTGGAGAAGAAGAGGACGCCGTCGCTGAAGGGCCAGGGGAGGGAGCCGAAGAGGGTGCGCATGGCCGCAGCGTGGCGGCGGGCGTGGGGGGCGCCGCGGAGGTGGGCCCAGAGGGAGGAGTCGCCGAAGCACTGGGTGAGACAGAGCGTGCAGAAGAAGACGACGCGGCGACCGGCCCACCGGATCTCCACGTAGTCGTGACCGCGGTGCCTCGCCTCGCGGAGTACGGCGCGAGCGCCCGCCTCGCGGATGTCGGGCGCGGCGGTGGCCTCGGCCGTACGGACCGCGAGCTCCGCCCCGGTCATGGTGATGGAAAGACAGCCCTAACGGTGTCGTGGATGTGGGGAACGCTGCCGCGATGAAGCCTAGCCTAACCCTAGGATTACTTTGACAGTGACAGGTGGAAGGTTGGTGGTGGGAAGTGGAGTCGTTGGGGGAGAGATGGATCTAATTTCGGAAGGGGTGCGGGTTCTGTATACGGGATCGGCGCTTCTTGGAAGGGAAGGAGAGGGGGAGAGGGACGGAAAGCAGGAGTGGGGAAGAGGAGGAGGAGGAGGAGAGGGGGAGACGACGAAGCAGCTCCATCGGACGGCGAAGGGTAGGACACGTCGGAGAGGTTGTTGGGGTGGGGGGGGGGGGGGGGGGGGTGGTGGTGGTTGCGGGTGTGGAACCGTGACAAGGTCGTGAAGGATTTGGTGTCCCCTTCTTCTTCTTCTTTCTTCTCTCTCTCTCTCACCTGTCGGTGGGGAAGGTGGAGGAGGGTGGATAAGGGATGGCCGGAATGGATGGACCCGTTTTTGAGAAGTTTTGGAGTAATTTATTAGAAGGTTCCTGAACTTACGATTGGCTTTCGCTATGGTCCTTTGACTTTGAATTTTACGAATGTGGTGCCAAACTTTTGAAAATTGTTGGGAGGGACGAGCAATGTAGGAGTAAGGCGGACTTATTCCAGGTTTCGTCCGTGTTTTCCTTTCGGTTTTTTTGGTGGTCGCCGGGAACACTGGACGAGAAAATTTGGTTGGCTTAAAGGGAAAGTTTTCCAAAGAATAAAGAACTGGAGAAGGAAGTTAAGAACGGTGGATTGACTCGGAAACAAAATGGCTGTAGTTCTGCAATTATGCACGTTGGACTTGATTTGGGTAAATTCGTAGTTTTCCTTGGACCAAGGGGTCGTTTGTATACGAGATAAAATATGATAGGGAGAAATTAATATGACATAAGTGAAGATACATGTTTGTTTGAGTGATAAGATAAGTGAAGAGGTAAGAGATATAATAAAAAGATTCATTTTTTGATGTGATGTAAATAAGTATTTATTTAATAATAAAAATAAAAGTGAAGGATATAGTAAATATTCATTTAATATTAAAAATAAAAGTAAAGAAAATAGAGGGTATTTATTTGAGACTATAAGTGAGAATTAATGTGATTATGATTTGATTGAAATTAATTATGTGAGAATTTATATTAAAGTGGTGGAAGAAACTCTAATAAAAACTCATGCAGATCCTGCAACCAAATAAATAAGTTGTAATGAGATAGGTTGAACGATGGAAGTGTTCGAACTTTAAAATTGGAAGGAAAATAATTCTTTAGATCTAAATAAAAATTTGATGAAAGGAAATTAAAAAAAATCTAAACTCTCTTTTACCATCTTTCTTCCTTTTTCATGCTTAGGAAATTAGATTTTCTTTGACTTCATCTCAAATTCCACCCCTCAAAGGATAGGCAAGTGGCAATTATATGAGATGATGGAATCACGAGGGTAAGGTGTAGCGCAGTTTATTATGTTCCAAAATTCAAATCTAAACCTGAGTTGACTTTGGTCAAATGGGTTAGTGTAAATAAAAAATGAGAAATTTTGGATTTTAGTTTACTTTAGTTGACCCTTAAAAAAATTTACATTGATGGTGTTATAAATGATACCATTAGAATTTTCTCATTGGAAACTTTCCAATGTGATCATTTTTGTGAAAATCAAAAGCTGTTTCTCATGAATTCAAGAAGATACGGGAATTATAGTTCAGCCTTAACAAATCGGTTTTTCTTTTTAATTAATCCTTTTTTTTCCCTCACCTCTCTTATAGATATCTTTCTATCGGAGAAACAAAACCAAATCTACTCTTTACCCCCAGCCGCAACCTTCCTTCCGTGTACCATCGTGACATTAAGAGAAAGAGAGAGAAAGAGCAATAGGAGAGGGAGGCCAAAATCTTCTTCCTCCTCTTCTCCTTTCTCTGTTCTTCGCCCCTTGAATACAACGTCGGAGGAGGACTGGTAGCTGATGTCGACGGAAGGATGTGGACGCCGACTGAGGAAAAGGATGTCGACGGCTGGGATTAATGGTGAAGGTGTCTCTTGCCTCTCTCCTTCATGGTTGTTGTCTGTGTGTTGCTTTTACGTCGAGGAGAGAAGGAAGGAGACAAGGAAGAGGAGGAAATCGCCAGGAACCAAGCGGCCGCACTCGTCGGCGGCTGTTCGAGACCTACGCGGTTGTGGAGACGAGGGCGAGTCGAGTGTGCGACCAACTTGCACCCATCAACGTGGAAGGAAAAGAGGAGAGGAAGAGGATAGACTGATCAGCGCTAAGAGGGTCGCCGTACAGTTGACGGAGCGTTGGCGGCGGTCGGCTAAGCCAGTGGCAGCCGACGTGACCGGTACCACGACCCCTTGCATGGCCTTCCTTGCGTGTGAACGGTAAAAACGTGAAGAAGAGAGAAGTGTGAAGAAGCAGAAGGGGGTATGGTTGCGGATTTTAAAATATTACAACTTGAAATTATTAAGTTTTAGTTATTACGATTAGGTCCCTGATAGGCTTTAATTAATCAATTCGGAGAGTGTTCGGAGTCCGATTTCAACAAGTCACCCAGCGTTAGAATTGCGTTGAGACCTAAATTAACGTGGTAAAATCTATTTTTTCATAAGAAGTGATAAATTATATTTCTACTCTTAAAATTTTATTAATTACATTTTAACTTGTTATCATCTTAATGTTGAATGATACTCCAGAGTGTGCATGGAGTCACCATAACCCTCGGCAACTTAGGTAAAATAGTCTCTATTTTCCGAGTAATCTCAATATATTATAATGTGATTCCTATCTAAGTTAGAAAATGTTGTATCCTTGCCGAGTGTAGAGCCAATTAATTTCTTTTACTAAATCCATTGGGTACTTGATTTTCTATTTGAATAAATAAATTTAAATGTGAGGTTATGCCTATTTTAGATTAATAATTTATGTTAATGGGAAAGTTATAAAAAGAAATTTATGATTTAAGATAAATGTTATGCTTCTGGTCAATAACTTAAACAACCTGCATACTCTTGCCAAAATAATTAAAAGGGATGGATGATGAATAGGAGATTGGAATTAAGGTATTCATGTGGAAACGATGAGGAAAATTTTGTTAAAAAAAAAGGAGGAAAAAAAAAGAATCGATTAGATAGTTGTGAAACAAGCAATGCATTTTGTGATAAATAATGAACATGATTTATTGAATTTGGAAAATTGTGATACTTATCAGTAGCAAGTACTGGTGTCAATATCAATGGCGAGGCTGGCTATATCGTTAGAGGCAGAGATCGACTCAAGGAGTGAGTTAACTTCGCTGTGACTCTTTGATAAGTCGTTCAGCCAATCAGGTAGTGAGATGTTTGGTACGCTTTGTTGTTATAAGAGGTTGGGCTTTTGTTTTCGTACCCGGTAGTAAAAAGGATTGACTGTGTGCCAGTGTGGTGTAGTTTCCCGTATGTTTATCATATGGATCATAGTCACCACTTCACCTTGTTAGCTAGGACCATAGGGTGATTAACTAGGTAATAGAGCGAATACAAGTCATCCCTACGGTAAAGGGGGTGGGTGATAGGTCCACTTTAGTGGACTAAATCAGAGCTTAAGAATATTGTTGTTGGAAGAAGAGATTAATTTAAAGCATGTATGATATTAACAAAATTATGTGAGCTTTAGATTTATCATTTCATGTATTAATTGCATTAATCTTTATGTGAAGGGATTAATTATTCATGTTAGAAGCAAGAGAATCACATCAAATCTAAATTTGAGATATCATAATAATGTTGGGATTTTTGTTTTAGCAAAAATAGCAGTGAAATCAATTTTAGAGTGTATCCTTATATGTCTCTCAATCAATCAATTACATTTTCTTCCTTATTTATTTTCCCTTAAATCTCTCTCTCTCTCTCTTTCACGATTTTTTCCTTTTTTTTGGCTTTCATGCAGGAACAAAAAGAGTGCCTCCCCTTCCATCGAGGATTATCTTCTCCCTTCTCATGAGGAGGAGAGCCCTCTCTCCAAGCAGAGGACCCGACTTCATCACCGTGAGTTCCAAAACCACCACCACGTGCCAACCGTAGCCACTCTACCATTGCATCTCATTCATCTCCTCGACCTATAATTTCCCACTATGGGAGGGGGTGAGATTTGCGGAATATGAAAAAGATGCAGAAATAAAATATTCAATCTCACACAAAAAGCAATCACACAAATGCACAAATAATTTTTAGGTGGAAACCTAAACCTAGGTAAAAACCACCACCTAAGCCTCTAAGTTTAGGATTTCCCGATTGACCTAGTCGATCAAATCCACTATCTGAACTACTTAAATGAGGGTAGTTCAACCTCTTATAACCACACTACTTTGAACCCGAGGGTAGCGTAACCTCAAACATCTCCTCTTCAGGGGAAGTATTTTGTCTCACGAAGGAGATGGGAATTCGCAAAGCGAATACCCAACCAAAGACAATAAAAACTACAATAATCCTATAGAGCTACAAAGTGAATAATTAAATATAGTTACGATAGGTAAAGGATTTTCCCTTTGGTGGAAGTGTGTTGGCTTGGCAATATGGGTTCGTGAACCATGCAATGGCATAGGTGGCGCTCTCGAATGTGAGGATGAGAAAGCAGGTGTGTAGCGAAGATGAAGCTCTCAAGAGTGGACAGCAGTTTGGAGAGCAAGATCTCTTCTAAAGTGTTTTAGACACAAAATGATATGGAAATGGTATTACTTGTGTGTTTGCAAGGCAAGGGTACTTCTCTTTTTATAGAAGGCCTAGGAAGGCTGTGGAAGCCTTAGGTAGCTGTTGAGAATTATCCCAAGGCAAATCAGGCTACAATCAGAATCATTAATGATTCTGACAGTGTCATTAGACGTCTGGTAAAAGTATCAGACGTCTGGAAACTACTTTTAAGATGTTTGGAAATTACATTAGACGTCTAATCATAGATGGGTTCCCTTACTGACTTGGTTTAGACCTAAACAGGATTTTTGTGTAAGTTGGTCAGACGACTTATCAGATGTCTGGCACTGTCTGGACGTCTGGAAACCTAATTAATTGCGGGAATGGATTTCCCAAGGCACAAACAGCTATTAGATCTGTGTAAATTGATTTTGGCTCAATTGAGGCTAACGTCTATATATTAGACGTCTGAGGTCCTCTATGGACGTCTGATAGAAGGTCAAGGGTTGTTCTTCAACGATCAAATTTCTAAGCCAATGTTCCACTAATTGGATATTTGGTAAGAACATCAGACATCTGCTAAAATGTCTGGACTAAGGGTTGGACGTTTAAAACTGCAGACAGTAAGTAGTTCTCAGCCTAAGTATTTTTGGATGTCTGATAAAATAGGCAGACGTCTTAAAAGTCAAGATCAGATGTTTGATCAGGCTATCTGATGCCTACTTTGATTTTCTAAGTTCTCTAAGAGTTGTCTAAGTGTCCTAGGGTTTAGAAGGTGTTCTTAGGACCATAGTTTAGTTACTTTAATTCTCTTTAACATATAATCTAGACAAAAATAAAGAGCAAAAAGAAACAACAAATGAAAACATATTACAAGTTACAAGAATAAAAAAGACTTCTATCATATTCTTCATGACTTCAAGCTCTCACTCCATGCGAAGCTTCTCCTCCTTTAAGCTCCTCCAATCCACCATGGATGCGGGTTGAAGCTCCTTCATACTTGTATCCATTTGCAATTATCTTGAAATCTTAAACTCAAATGTAAATGTTAAAACACAAGTGTTTTGATATCATCAAAATTGATGATTGTGGTGCCCTTGTACCAACAATCTTCCCCTTTTTAATGATGACAAACCATAAATAATAATTCATAAAATCCTCCCCCCTTTTGACATTATCAAAAAGGTATCACAAATTTTAATTATCATATACTCTCCCTTAAAACATGCTCTTCTAATTTTGGGTTAATTCCTCCTTTTTACAAGAAAAATATTCTCCCCCTTCTGTAAATGAAATATAGCTAACTATCAAGTTCTCCCCCTTAATGATGGACAAATAGCTTATCAATTTTAACAATCTCCCCTTATCTAAATACTATAGATAAAAAATAGGGTCAAGGGTGTACCTCACCTATCATAGCTAATAGAATGGCCCATATGGAGGTTGATAAAGTGGATGGGGCTCCCATCCGAAGCTTGGAGGTCCAGGCATCGGTGCCGGTCTCCAATCAGGTGGTCGATGTGAGATGGATTGGTTATTTGTTTGTTGTCTTCTCATTCTCCTCTTCTCCTTCCTCAATCTACTTCTTGGTCCTCTTAGCTTGAGTAGACCATTCTTGAGCTTGTAGGTCCAATCTCTCGTATAGTAATCTCCCTTGAAACCTACAAACAAGATTCTAATTGATCTTTCGGCATCCAAGTTAGCTTGGATCCAGATTTGTTAGTTGATCTCTTTGAAGGAGATCCTTCCTCAACTTTAGGGCTATACAAATCATCTATTTTGTTGATCAATTTATTAGAATTTTTCCTAAGACATGCAAGCTCATCTTCTATAACATACATTTTAGTTTTTAAGCTAGAAATTTATAATTTTAAACTTATATTCTCCTTAATCAACTCACTATTTTCATTGATTAGGTTTTTATTTTCTAGAAGTAGGTCATCTTCTTTAGGACTAGAACTAGTTTCTAGATCCTTAAGTTTTATCTCTAATCTTTCATTTTCTAATTTAAGAAAACTAAGATTCTTTTTAATGCTTTTGTTTTTTATTTTTAGAGACTTACTGAAAGAGCGATCTTCGTTTTTGTTGAAAACTTTAACATAAAATGATGTGTGGTATTTAATCGCGTGGTAGAAAATCGCTTTTCAAAATATTTTAATTTTCAGAATCTAACCACGAAAAGTTAGGTCGTCTCCACAGGGAGGAATTAGCCTATTTAAACTAGCAAACAATGTCTTGTTTATTAGGGAATCTCAGTGGGTATGCATGTTCCTTAGTGCTGCAACTTGTTACCTTCATGAATTCTCATTCTAAGTAATTAATTAAAACTGCAGGAGTTTATATGCAAAATTAACACAATATAATATTCTAATGATCTTGGTAATGATAATCAAGGTAACTATCAATTTCCTGTAAAACATTCCTTATTTGCTATAACCATGTGGCATGCTATTATCTCATTCATGAAATACTCAATTAGAAGTAATTTATAAAGAATAGAGAGATATGCATGCAAATTCACTTTAATATATTAATTTGGTAAATAATGAATAGGAACTTTGACAATAGCATATCCTGTAATTTCTAATTGAATCAAAAATAGAGGTTTTTGCCTCTCTCTTCCGTGCGCAAGCGTGGGTCGACGGCTGATGGCGAGGTCACACGTAGAGATGCGTCTCGATGAGTGCTTCACAATGGCGGCAGCGGCACGTCGCGAGGAGGTCGGTGGCGGTCGGCCGGTGGAGGAGAAGAACGACGGTGTTGGGTTTTGTCGGAGGAGATGAACCGTGCGTGGAGAAGAGACGAAGCATCGCTGCTGCGTGGAGGTTGTGGCAATGCTGCACAGAGAGGGATTGGCGGTGGTGGTTGCGCACGACTGCTGGGTGTGGGAGAACACTGAAGGGGGCGCGCCTGCGGTGTGTGGTGCAGGGCACGAGTGGAGTGCCTCCTGCGGTGTAGCAGAGGGGCTTGGTGCAGCTACAGGGCATGCACGCAAGTACAGGGGCAGGCGCTGGGGAGGGGCGTGGGTGGGGCGATGCGCCTGAACAGGCCTGCGGACGATGGCAGGAGTGCAAGGTGGTTGCGCTGTGCTGGTGCGGGTCTGGCAGGTGCAGGGGGAATTGCCTGCGGGCACGGGTGGGGCGGAGTGGGTGCTTGCAGGGCGCTGGTGGCGAGGGCGTGAGCGCCTGCAGGCGTTGGGTGTGGGTGCAGGCTGAAAGGTGATGGTGCTGGAAGGGGGTGCGGTGATGGCGCTGGTGCGGGTGCGGTGATGGCGCTGGTGCGGGTGCGCCTGAGGCAGCTGCAAGCTGGAAGGGTGATGCTTGCAGTAGAGGCAGTGGCTGGCGGTGGGTGCATAGTGCAAGCCTTCAAACGAAGTGGATATCTCCTCAAGGGGGAGGAAGCCGATCCTCCTCTCCTGTGCTCCTCCTCCTCTTAACTCCTCTCTTCCGTGCTACAAGGGATTTTCAAAATCCTTTTTCCAATTTTAGTCGACGGCGATTTGCATTTGTTGAGGGAAGAGTTGCGGCTGGCTGGAGGATGAGGGAGGGATTGAACCTGTTTGTTGGGGAAATTTATTCCCCCCTCCTTGTTCTTTCTAAATATCATTCCTGCACATAAAAACATTAAATCATTACATATTAAGTTATAAAATGCTATAAAATAGATGTAAATTTAAATCATGATGCATGCAAACATTCTATAACTTAATGTAGTTATTAACAAACCTAAAAGGTACGATTAAAGTTACTTAGGTGTAATATTAGTCCATTAAAATGAACTCATCAAATACCCTCATGCCTAAGATTTACTAGTTCCTAGCAAAAATAAAAAATAATATAAGTAATCAGAAGATTTCTTCTTTTCTTATTTCAAAACTTTAGATATTTAGACAAATGTGACGTGATAATAGCCTAAGTAACGGATCCAAGTGAAAAAGCCAATTCGCATTGGGAGTTCATACTTCACCCTTGGTAAATATTTCTATCAGGATAGGCAACTACTTCCCTCGGGGATAAAGCAAAAGATAATATGTAATTTGACCCCGACTTTTGGCTTAGGTAGGAGATATCGAGTGGAATGGATTTATATTTGGTGACACACACTCATCTGGTGCTACATGTAGTCTAGTACTATAGACTCTAGATCTCTAGACTATTAGAAAAGTCAACTCAGAGAGAGGCTAAACAACTGTGCTCTCTTGATGTTCCTGGGCACTCACTCTTTTCTTTCTTTTTGAGATCACAAATCTTGCCAGATTTAGTAATTGTACTCACTGTTTGGTGGTCTCACATGGCATCCACGCTTCAATTAAAGTCCTAATAACCCTACAATTAAGTTAGAGTCCTCAACCAGTATTCGGACGATCAGAAATACTATAAGGTAGGCATGGGTCATATTTGGTGGAACACGATGGGTGTTCTGTTGTCTTAGAAACAGTGTTACATTATAAACTTGGACCTTTTTTTTTTATACTTTCTTCTTATTTTTTTATATAACTGTTTCTTATTTTTCTTCTTTTTTTTTCTCTGTCTTCTTTTTTTTATAAATCAACATAATACGACACAGACTTTTATTTATGAGGCATTATTAGGGATGATGATGGTCAAGAGGATATTGTGTGGCTTATTTGGTGGAAGTGCCTATTCTTAGCATTGGGAAGGAATGGATAGGACAGGTGTATTTCTAACCTTTGACACTATTACCCTCCTTCAACCGAGGACTCTATGAAGGACGGTCGTAACCATCCACCATATTCATAGCTTTATTAAGACTCAATCTTTGTATCTGCCTTATTTGGTGACTCTCAGGAATTCACACAAAGTACCCATACAGGAACAGAGAGTGAAAACTACGCCTAACTCTGAAGTATCATCATCTAATTCTCCAAAACTTAAGAGTCCTTGCACTAGCCTTATTGCACCAGTAATCTCTCTACTTTCTTCTCACAAATATGAGGTGAATCTACTAGAAGATAGTATGCCTAACTCCCTATGAACTGTCCAAGGGCTTAGTAGACCACAAATGCTTATTGGTTTTCTTCAAGGATCTATTACCAAGTCTACGTGCACGTGAAATAAATGTACTGGATTCTAAACTTAAGAAATAATTTTAAGAAGAAAAACCTCCAATGATAAAGGTATTCTGCTAGGGACTAACCCATTTAGCTCAAGAAAAGAGATTTTTTTTTTATATGCTAACTTAAATGCATGAATACTTCCTACAATGCAAATGCACCCCTCGATGCCTAAATCTTACAATGTCCACATTGTAAAATTAAAACAGGAGGAGAAAGGAAAGAAATCACCTAATGACGGTGTTATTCAGACCGCTGGGTTGCCTCCCAACAAGCGCTGCATTTTCTGTCAGTAGCCAGACTTAAAAGGAACCTATAAGTCTGGTTCAAAATATACAAGGTTAGGCCCTAAAAATATGCATAACAATGCAGGCCTAGAAAACAGGTAGCCACGGATGTTGGTGAGCTGATGATGCAACGTAATACTAAATGCTCGCCAGAAGATATGAAAGCGAATAACAGCATTGGCTACCTTGGGAGGTTTAGGAATAATAAACGGAATTTGAAAAGGGACCTCTCGAAACGGAATAAGTGGAGGATAACAAGGATCCTCCAGAGCAGGACGTGTTTTAAAAGATATACACATTATTAGTTCAAACCCTTGAATGGCGAGAGTAAAAGTACAAGCATCAATCCACACTCGCCATTCTACCCGAGGTTGTACTGCCCTGATATGTTCTCTAGAAACAATGTACATGAGCAGAGATCTGAGCCAAGGATCGGTTAGGGAGTATAAGGGTTGTTTGTAGTGTTGGAAGGTAATGGTTAAGTCCAATGAGGGCTTAGTCGGTGTTAGGTCTAATTCCAACAATGATTCAGAGTGTGTATACCCCCTGATTAGCCCATAGTTGTGGGCTATTTAAGTATTTAAGTGCCTATACATTAGATTAATTCTAACATTTATTTAGTATAAATTAGGATGTAAATAGATTAATTGATAGTTTTAATCTAATTACATAATCCATACATTGCATTCATATCTTAAGTGTATTTAGAATTAGCTTAGAATAGCATTCATCTAATTAGATAATCAATTAGGTACATTATTTTTATTAACATAGAAGTTGAGGGTCTGTATATAAATAACCCTAATATTTTAACAATATTTTCTTTATTCTTCTTCTTTCAGAACGGCTGTCTGCCGCTCCAACGCCCGGCTGCTGCAGTGATGAAGCCATTCAAGGGAGACCGGATGTGGTGGATCTGGTCGGCGGCTGATTTCAAACTTGTTCAGGCCACTACAAAAGGAGCAGGGAGGCAGCCGAGCTCGGGAGGCCTCCGCCACCGACCCACCACTGTGCAGAGAGAACCTCTCTCTTCCACTCCACACTGCCGGCCTCTACCGTGGCGGCGAGTCTCCACCACCGTGGGCGTGTGGTGTGACAGGCCACACCGCCATCCGGAGCTCGTCCGCATTACCGTGAGCACATCAGCGTGCATCTCCCTCGCCGTCGTCACCAACCACCACCGCCGAGCCACTGTGCAATCACCCTTTCAGTCACTTAAGACGTCCGGGAAATTTCCCGGACGTCTGAAGTCCACCCCCACTCCAGCAGCAATCTCCGTCCTCTCACTTCACTTCCACCACCCACGCCGCAGCAGCCCGCTCATCTCCAACCGCATGCAAGGCGTGCACAACCTCCAGCCCTCACGCCCGCTCACGCCACCTTCCCTGCGCCTGCAGCCTTCGCCATCTCCACGCGCAACCACCGGCGTACCCGTCTGAAGTCCACCCGCAGCACCTTCCCGCACCGACTGCAGTGCGCGCCCCACCATCTGCAACAGCACCTGCAGAACCACCCCCCTAAGCCCTCTCGCTAGTAGTCCCGCGCAAGCCTCACTACACACGCCCTCCTCCCGCGCCTGTAGCACCCGCTCTCACCGCCAACAGAGCGTGCAGCAGTCCGCCCACGCCTCCAGCAGCGCACGCCACGCCCACGGCAGCGGCAGCAGCCACCCCCGCAGCAGCAGCAGGCAGCGGACTTCATACCAACAGGCTGCGCAAGCTGTCGGCTGCAGCACCTCCGCCGGAGCTCGTCCGGCCACCTCCGGCAGTCGCGCGACTCGCCGCCACCACCGATTCGAAGCCCTTGATCCAAGGGACCTCCTCCGAGCTTCCCGCGCCCGGCTATCGGCTCCTCGTCGCGCAAGACAACGGGGAAAAATTCCCCTGTTTTGCTACAGTAAAACGTTAATTTAAATTTACATTTTGTGCCATTGCCACATTTTAATCATATTCTATTCACTCTGCATTGCGGAAAATATCCTGTAGTTTCTCATAATTGCCATTTCAGCATTGTTTCTTGCTTAAACCTTAATCTAAAGGCAATCTTGGCTTGGTTCTTGTCCAAATTGACTACGAACAAACATTTTTAAGTGGTGCGAATTTTAATACGTTATTGCCTCCCTGTGGATACGACCCGCTCCTCTGCGAGTGGTTATTTCTTGTTAAAAATTGATTAGTCGATTTTTCCACCACATTAAACTACAAATGACTTAAAAGCGAAAGATCAAACAGTCACCCCCTAATAGTTGTAGACAACAGGTTACCCTATCTAGCATTAATGATTGGAGTCATATTTGAATCAAGGGTAGACTCTTAATTACAACTCTTTGATTGCAGGGTCAAAATGTCAGAATCATTATTATTCAGCTCATCCCCAGATTTGTTTGGTTCACTCAAATTTTTGTCAGGGTGTATATGTGATTCATTAATGAAGACAGGAGTTGGATTAGTATCCTTAATTATTCCTAAAGGAAGATCAGTTTTAATATTTTGGAGCAAGCCTATATCATTGAATTCGTTGTTCTTCTCGGGGTATAAATCCTTAATTGATGTGTTTTGTTCCCGAGAATCTCCCATAGACTTCTCATTATTTTGTTTGTCTTCCTCTAATATCAACTCCTGCTTTGATGGAGAATGACTCTCAAAAGAAAGGAGGAATCTGGATTTCACCATATGGTTTATATCCTTTGGAGGTAAATCCTCAAATGATAAATAATTCCCCTATGATTCACTCCAGATTTTCAGTCCAGGTTCCTCTATTGGGGCATCCCCATCCTCTGAAATAGACACTTCATATCCCTGAGACCAAAATTGATCTAATTCATCCTCCATTCCCTTAGAGCCACCTTCATTGGGTGCATTTAAATCCTCAGGATATTGAATGGTAGGTGTTGATTCCCTAAGTGGAGGGTCAGGAGTAGGCTCACTGAGGGTAGAATGGGATTCCACCAAATAATCAATAGGGGAAGTGATAGGAACAATACAACCTTGACCCGGGTTGGTAGGGTAAGGAGAATACTGTCATTAGGGTCAAGGTCTTCAAGAGGTACCATCTTCCCTTGCTTTTGACTCCAATAAAGCTCGGGTGGATAATCACTATGATCGTTGTTCTCTAGTGGCCGTGTCTCATTAGGAGAGTCTAAGTGATAGATACATAAAACTGGATCCCTATTGTCAATGGTTTCCTCAGAATTATTTTCATGATCATGGTCGTATGGGTAGGGATCAGAATTATTGGGAAGCGTGTAGCTAAGTTGTCTTAATTTTTCATTTAATTGTTGACTATTCCTCAACATCTCTCCCATGGATTCCATCATTTCTTTTTGTTGTTTTTGCATTTCCATCATAAAAGAGGAGAGGCTACTATTATCAGGTTGGGGAGGATAGTCAATTTTAGGCTCTGGTTGCCTAGGGGTATCGGTCCAACCTCGATACGGAGAATCATGAAGGGTGGGAGGGTTGGGTGTTTGCATGGAAGTAGGGATTTCAGGGTTGGTAAATCCTGCTCCTAGGCTTTGCTCAAAAGTTGGAGTTATCAAGCCAGTACTCCCAGGATAAGAATAAGAATGATCCCATGAATTATCAATGTACCCATCAAAGGATGGATACGCTTGGGGCATGGGATCCTGATTAAAAGATGGGAAGTATTGACTCTGATAATCTAACTGATAGGAGTAAGGGTGATCCATTTCTTTAAGCAAAATAATTTTAACTCTCTTAGGATTTAGCAGAATTCATAATACAAGCAGAAACTTCCTAGAGAGTTCTACTGTCAAAGCAAACGCAACTTCAATGGGATCTTGTTTTCAGTAGATTGTAGGTCTTAGAATTAAATGTTCAATTGGTGGCCAAACAAGTTTTGCAAAAAATTACTCTTCCTAGGCCAACCTTCGTTGGTGCCTATAACCTACTCGCAAGGGATGGAAGTCTCGAATTGAGCCCACACACGAGGAACTGAAGTAACTTGGTGGATAGGCTTATTGATTTCTGATTAACTTCTCTTGTGGTGCAAAAGAGGAGAGGTAGAAATTTATCCAGTGACCTTATGTGTGAGGTGCATAGTGTCTCAAGTGTGCAAACATATGATTGTGTTTTGATTTTTGAAATTTCGCAAACAGGATCCTTTTGCACACAATTTTCAGTCACAAATTTTAAAGTCCAACCTCTTAACAGTCCCAATTTTTAAAGTGACCACTGAATTAATTTGATTCAAGCACTTAGTGGTCATAGATTTAAGTTCAATGCATATGCATGATAGGTAATTGATGCTTAAGAGAAGACGTACCTTACTCCAGCTTTCTTTGTGCAATGTATGTCATGCAGTAAAAATAAACTAGATGCTGCTCATTCAGTTCTAGATGGTCGCCCTACAAATATGCAGCTTCTAGCAGGTAGTTCGAATTTTTTTTTTCTTTTTTGTTAATATAATAAACAAACAGACCTAATCTAACTAACTAACTGAAATGCAGTTCAAACAATGCAAATAATCCTATAATCTAAATAAATAGGAACATGCTCCCGAAAATACACTCCCGCATACAAGAGCGATAAGAAATAAAGAGGCACTGGGAACATGTTCCCAAAAATACTCGACAAGGGTCCAACAGATAGAAATTAAATTCTAATGTCTATCTAAACTAAATCTAACTAGGATCTACTGACTAAATCAGAAACAGGCTCCTCCGTAAGCCTATACGCGTGGGATCAAGGTCCACGTGTTCCTGTTACTGGCCTCTAGGTGGCGTCAAGGTTCACCAAAAAGATTGTCTCCGCCGTGCGCGCCTGTCACGTTCGTCACGTGTTTTTGCACAGAAGAAAATCCACAGTTAGTAATTCAGAAAAGCTTTCAAAATAGCATAAAAATAACATAAAATTCCTGAAAAAATTAATAGGCATTTTTCCTCCCTGGCAATGGTGCCATTTGAAAGAGCGATCTTTGTTTTCGTTGAAAACTTTAACATAAAATGATGTGTCATTGTATTTAATCGCGTGGTAGAAAATCGCTTTTCTAAACATTTTAATTTTCAGAATCTAACCACGAAGAGTTAGGTCATCTCCATATGGAGGAATTAGCCTATTTAAACTAGCGAACAGTATCTTGTTTATCAGGGATTCTCAGTGGGTATGCATGTTCCTTAGTGCAACTTGTTACCCTCATGAATTCTCATTCTAAGCAATTAATTAAAACTGCAGGGGTTTATATGAAAAATTACCATAATATAATATTCTAATGATCTTGGTAATGATAATCAAGGTAACTATCAATTTCCCGTAAAACATTCCTTATTTGCGATAATCAATGTGGCATGCTATTATCTCATTCATGAAATACTCAATTAGAAGTAATTTATAAAGAATAGAGAGATATGCATGCAAATTCACCTTAATATATTAATTTGGTAAATAAATGAATAGGAACTTTGACAATGGCATATCCTATAATTTCTAATTGAATAAAAAATAGAGGTTTTTGCCTCTCTTCCGTGCACAAGCGTGGGTTGACGGCTGATGGTGAGGTCACACGTAGAGATGCGTCTTGACGAGTGCTTCACAATGGTGGCAGTCATTTGGCGGAGGAGAACGCTAGAGTTGGGTTCTGTCGGAGGAGATGAACCGTGTGTGGAGAAGAGATGAAGCGCCACTGCTGCATGGAGGTTGTGGCAATGCTGCATAGAGAGGGACCGGCGGTGGTGGTTGCGCACAACTGCTGGGCACAAGAGAACGCTGGAGGGGGCACGCCTGTGGGGGTGTGCCTGTGGCGTGTGGTGCAGGGTGCGAGTGGAGTGTCGCCTGCGGTGTAGAGGAGGGGCTTGGTGCAACTACAGGGCGTGTGCGCAAGTGCAGGGGCAGGCACTGGGGAGGGGCGCGGGTGGGGCGATGCGCCTGAACAGGCCTGCGGGAGATGGTAGGCATGCAAGGTGGTTGCGCTGTGATGGTGCGGGTCTGGCAGGTGCAGGGGGAAGTGCTTGTGGGTGCGGGTGGGGCGGAGCGGGCACCTGTAGGGCGCTGGTGGCGAGGGCGTGAGTGCCTGCAGGGTGTTGGTGGTGAGGGCGTGAGCGCCTGCAGGCGTTGGGCGCGGGTGCAGGCTGGAAGGTGATGGTGCTGGAAGGGGGTGCGGTGATGGCGCTGGTGTGGGTGCGCCTGAGGCGGCTACAGGTTGGAAGGGTGACGCTTGCAGTAGAGGCGGTGGCTGGTGGTGGGTGCACAGTGCAAGCCTTCAAATGCAGTGGATATCCCCTCAAGGGGGAGGAAGCCGATCCTCCTCTCCTGTGCTCCTCCTCCTCTTAACTCCTCTCTTCCATGCTACAAGGGATTTTCAAAATCCTTTTTCCAATTTTAGCCAGCGGCAATTTGCATTTGTTGAGGGAAGAGTTGTGGCTGGCCGGAGGATGAGGGAGGGATTGAACCTGTTTGTTGGGGAAATTTATTCCCCCTGCTTGTTCTTTCTAAATATCATTCCTACACATAAAAACATAAAATCATTACATATTAAGTTATAGAATGCTATAAAATAGATGTAAACTTAAATCATGATGCATGTAAACATTCTATAACTTAATGTAGTTGTTAACAAACCTAAAAGGTACGATTAAAGTTATTTAGGCGTAATATTAGTCCATTAAAATGGACTCATCACTTACTAAGCTCATAAAGTTTATCAAAAGCATCTTGTAATTCAGAGTTTACCTCTTGTTTGTCAGAGTCGCTATCGCTTGCGATGACCATGAAACCCATGCAAACAGTTCCTTTCTTCTCAGGATCTTCCTCTTCTTCCTCCAAGCTCGAGTCGTCCCAAGTAGCTTGGAACGCCTTGTTCTTATACATCTTGTCCTTCTCCTTCTTCTTCTTCTTCTTCTTCTTCTTGAGAAGAGGGCACTTGGGTCGAATGTGCCCCTTCATGTTGCAATGATAGCAATGATTTGGGCTTTCTTTCTCCTTTTCCTTCTTTTCTCTCTTTTCTTTCTTTGAATCCCTACAAAACTTGGAAAATTCTCTAAATAAAGTTCAAAGGTCTTTATCATTGGAACTTACCTTGTTGTCTGAAGCGGCTTTGAAGACCAAACTCTTTCTTGGCCTTGGCTTCGGTGTGTCCTTCTTCCTCTTCATCTTTGTCTCATAGGCCATGAGATTGCCCAAGAGGTCTTCCATGTTGAGCTCCTCTACTTTGTTTGCCTTCTCAATGGAGGTGACCTTCTATTCTCATTCTGGTCCAAGGGAACAGAGTAGCTTCCCTTGAAGCTTCCCCTTAATAAAGGTCTTTCCTAAAGCTTTCAAGTTATTTATAATGAGAGTAAACATAGTGTTCATTTTACTTAAAGACTTATTAGATTTCATAGAAAAAGACTCAAATTCTTGAGATAAAATATTAATTTTAGAGGTTCTTACCTTTGACGTACCTTCATGTGTTATCCTTAGAGTGTGCCATACCGCATATGCGGTGGCGCATTGAGATATCCAGTTGAACTCTTCCGGGCTCAATGCACAGTAGAGGGCGTTCATCGTCTTGGCATTGAGAGAGAGCTCCTGGACTTGCTGTTGCGAGTAGCCCCCTATAGATCTCTCCGGGATGTCAAACGGCGTCTCGCACCTAGCCCAAATTGTGAAGTCATTGGCTTGAAGCTACATCTTCATTCTGAGCTTCCAGTATGGGTAGTTGCTCCCGTCGAAAAATGGTGGACAGGTGATAGACTGCTCCTCGAATATCCTTGTCACAAAGCTGCTTCCCTCCATTGGATCCTTGTTGGGTTGTTACGTCAAAATGCAAGAACCTACTCTAATACCAAATGTAATTTCACACTATGGGAGGGGGAGAGATTTGCGGAATATGAAAAATATGTGGAAATAAAGTATTCAATCTCACACAAATGCACAAATGATTTTTAGGTCAAAACCCAAACCTGGGTAAAAACCACCACCTAAACCTCCCAGTTTAGGATTTCTCGATAGACTTAGTCAATCAAATCCACTATTCGAACTACTTAAATGAGGGTAGTTTAACTCTTACAACCACGCTACTTTGAACCCGAGGATAGCATAACCTTCAACCCCTTCTCTTCACAAGGAGTATTTTGTCTCATGAAGGAGACGGGAATTCGCAAAGCGAATACCCAACCAAAGACAATAAAAACTACAATAATCCTATAGAGCCATAAAGTGAATAATTAAATATAGCTACTATAAATAAAGGATCTTCCCTCAGGTGGAAGTGTGTTGTCTTGGCAACAGGGGTGCGTGAACCACACAATGGCATAGGCAATGCTCTCGAATGTGAGAACAGGAGAGCAGGTGTGCAGCAAAGATGAAGCTCTTAAGAGTGGACAGCAGTTTGGAGAGCAAGATCTCTTCTAAAGTGTTTTATACACAAAATGATATGGAAATGGTATTGCTTGGTGTGTGTTTGTAAGGCAAGGGTACTCCTCTATTTATAGAAGGCTTAGGAAGGCTTAAGAAGGTTTTGGAAGCCTTAGGTAGCCATTGGGAATTATCCCAAGGCAAATCAAATCTCAATCAGAATCATTAATGATTCTGACAGGGTCATCAGATGTCTGGTAAAAGTATCAGACGTTTGGAAATTATATCAGACGTTTAATCCTATATGGGTTTCCTTACTAACTTGGTTCAGACCTAAACAGGGTTCTTGTGTAAGTTGGTTAGACGACTTGTCGGACATCTGGCACTATGTCTAGACATCTGGAAACCTAATTAACTACGGGAATGGATTTCCCAAGGCACAAACAGCTATTAGATCTGTGCAAAGTGATTTTGGCTCAATCGAGGCTAACGTCTATATATCAGACGTCTAAGGTCCTTTATGGACGTCTGATAGAAGATCAAGGGTTGTTCTTCAACGATCAAATTTCTAAGCCAATGTTCCACTAATTGAACGTCTGGCAAGGTCATCAGAAGTCTGCTAAGACATCTGGACTAAGGGCTATACGTCTAAAACTGGCAGACAGTAAGTGGTTCTCAGCCTAAGTGTTTTTGGATGTCTGATAAAACAGTCAGACGTCTTAAAAGTCAAGATTAGATGTTTGATTTCTAGATTGGACATCTGATCAGGCTATCTGATGCCTACTTTGATTTTTTAAGTTCTCTAAGAGTTGTCTAAGTGTCCTAGGATTTAGAAGGTGTTCTTAGGACTATAGTTTAGTTACTTTGAGGCTCTTTAGCATATAATATAGATAGAAATAAAGAGGAAAAAGAAATAACAAATGAAAACAGATTACAAGTTACAAGAACAGAAAAGTCTTCTATCCTATTCTTCATGACTTCAAGCTCTTGCTCCACGCGAAGCTTCTTCTCCTCCAATGAGCTCCTCCAATCCACCATAGATGCGAGCTGAAGCTCCTTCACACTTGTATCCATTTGCAATTATCTTGAAATCTTAAACTCAAATGCAAATGTTAAAACACAAGTGTTTTGTTATCATTAAAATTGACGATCGTGGTGCCCTTGCACCAACACGACCGTGACCATGCTTCCTCTCGAAGAGCGTGGTGATAGCATGCTCCTCGACACCGCATTCTCCTTATTGCGACCGTGCACCTCATTCTCTGCGAGCACTACATCCACAATCTCCTCGATAGTGCCACCTTCCTGGTCGGCAGCCAACCTCACGTGCACGCAGCTGCCCTCACGCCCCCCTGGCGCTACCACCAACCCTAGTGCCACCAACCTCGGTGCCCATAGTAGCACACGCACACCGACGCCAACAGAGGTGCCATTGCACATCCACCACAGTAGCAGAACAAGTGCAACTCCAACCACGACCGTACTCCACCACCTGCGTCTCCTCACCACAGTCGGTGACCTAGGTGCACCACCACAGCCGCACGCACCCTCACACACAGTAGCCTGCCCATAGCAGCGTGCGACCACCAGCCACCTCTACGCATCCACCGCTTGCGCCACTGGCGCTGACCTCCTCGTGCATAGCCATAGCAGCATGCGACCACCCTCCATCATGCCCCTACCTTCGTGTGCCTACAGTTGTGCGAGCAACCGACCTCCTCTTCTTCTCTGTCGTTGAAGAGAACCCATAGCCCTCAAAACATAGCCGCCACCTCAGGTCGAGATTCTTCGCACCATCAATGCCAACACGCTCGCCTCGACCCCATGAGCACAGCCACGCCTTTGAACACGTCTCCCGCAATCCGCACACGCCGATGTGTAGCCTCACCACTGACAGCTTCCTCTCCTCTGACCGGCAACCGCCGACCACCGTTCGACATGCCACCATCGCCATCGGATCGGCCTCACGCCACTCTACCTCTAATGAGTTTCCCAAGGGCAGTCGTGACCTCACGAGGATGCACGAGCAAGAGGATTCAATCCTCTATTTTGGCATGAATTAAAATTTACATTTATTGCCATTGCTAACTCCTGAATTTCGGATTTGATTATTTTAATGAACTAAAATTGTGTGCATGCCCTTAAGTTTCCACTTTATTTCTCTTATGCACTCAACTCTTTATCTGTTGAATTAGATTCTTAACATGCACACATAAAATATCATCAAGCATTCACATGGCCTACAAGAGAAAGCCAAATGTCTTGAACTTTAATTACATTACATGCCATTGTGGGTTATTCTACTGAGGGAAAGTTGCGCACATAGCTCTTGCATTCTTAAGTTATTGTGTGTCTTCTTCCTTTCACCTGATTTCTCATCAGATTTGGGCACAGATTCCACACATGATTGGGCAAATATAAGGGGAAAGTATTCATGAATTTATTTCAGCTGTTCCTCCCTATGGATACGACTTGACTCCTTGTGGTTAGTTTTACTGATAAATATTTTTGTTCGGGATTTTTCCATCACAATTTACATTACTGCGATGATGTATTATTTTGACATATCATTTTGCAAGCGAAATCTCTTATTTAGTGGACCGTATCCAATCTATCGTCTAGGATATCATATCAAGATCTCCTCGCACTTTCCGAGGAAACTGATTCGAATAGATAAATAACTGGAATTGTGGCAAGGCATAGACAATAGAATAAACAAAAGATAAATTAAAATAATTGAGGATGGTACCCATATTTCCTTTTTTTTTTCTTTTCTTTGTACTTATTTAGCTTTTCTTTTTCCTCTATTTCGTTGTTTTGCTACTCTACTCAGTATTTACTAATGTTTTTCTTTTGTGGACTTTGTACTTAGGTCTTGGAGGACTACACTAGACTCTGTGGTTGTAGCTGTTGATGGTGCCGATCTGAGTACAACACCGTAGTTTGATAGTTATAATTTTAGTTCAGTGCTATTATCCTCTGTTTCTAGTTTCCATAGTATTAGTTAGTTTCTTTAGTACTTATTAGTTCCTTTCAATTTTGTGTCTATACCTATGATGGTTATGAGTGTTCTAATAATTTCTTTTTGTATTCAGATTATTTCTATGAGTTCATAATATTTGTGATGTGATATGTTGTGAATGCTTTTATTATCCTATGTGTATGTGATGGATGATTAGATCTTGGGTGTTTGACGAAATCAACTTGGGTTCCTACTTGAGTGGGGACTCGGGTCGTAACAGATGTGTAAATGTTTGAATTTTAATGGAAAATTAAAAAGTAATCAAACTCCTACTAACCCTATGATTAGTGGGATAGTGAACCCTTGAAATTTGAACACCTTACATGTTCTTAACATTTTTGGGTGAGGGGCCTTTGGAGAGGAAAGCTAGGATGGTGGACTCTTTAAAAATGCTATGTGTTGGGTGGAAGGTTCCCCAAGAAATTACCCACTTATGGGTTGGGAATGGCGGGGGTTCTCTCTTCCATCCCTTTTGTGTGCCACCTCCCCCTTATCACCTTTTTCTTCATGTGCAAGCCACCTCTACTCATTTCTTTTTCAACGCTTTCTCAACGCTAAGTCCCCTCCTCCTCATAGAGCACCAACTCCTTCTCCCATCCTTTTCTTCCCCTCACTGACGAGATGCTTCACTTTCTCCTTGCTGCTGTCGCCATCGGTCTTGGGGCGCCACGCCTGCTGCTGCTACTTACGCGAGAGCCACCATAATTGTGGCTTGGATCAGGGATGTTGTGATTGCCGCGGGTGGGGTAGCAACCATGGTCGTTGCTATCACATTCATTCTTGCCGACCTGAGGTGGAGTGTGATGAGGTGTGGCTCATCATAGCTAAAATACCCAAGTTAGGTTAGAACCTAAGTTAAACACTATATAATTAGCACATAAAAAGGGATAAGTGTGGGAAATAGTGAAAAAGACCTAAAACATCAAATCTATGTTAAAACTGCAAAATTAGGTCATTAAATGAGGTATTCTATTCATTACTATAAAATGATAATCCATTTGCAAATTGAACAAACATTTGAGTTCAAAAGTTCAAATCAACAGTAAAATTTACTTCCTAAATGTTCAATTAAGCTTCAACAAAAACTTGGTTGCATTTGGACATCATTAGGACCTTTCATTAGTAGTTTTACATTTAGGTCCTTTCTTCACATGCATTTATTCACATTAAAAGCCTTCCAAGGACCATTTTGAAAGCTGCAGGGGCCTATTTGCAACACCTAAGGACGGCTCTGATACCTTTCTTGCCACTTATGGGCCTCATTGTAAACTTTCTACCCCTTTGCCCATAAGGGCCTTCTCGCAAAAACACCTTTACACCTGTTGTGCCCTTACACTGTAGCGGCTCAAGAACATCCTCGATCTTGGTTGTTCGCTCCTTGATCCCATGATCTGATGGCCGTTCTCCAATCGAAGCTTCGCGTGCTTCAGCGCGTGAGGACACCACCTTGCCCAGATCTCATCCAACGACCATCTTTTGATTGGACTTCGTGCACCCTCGCTAGCCCATCCCAGCTACTCATACCCTAAGTGTCTAATCACACCACTGTAGTGCACTGATTCATTATCCTGGCTACTTAAGAAGCTCCCTGAGCTCGCGTGCAAAGGATTGACTCCCTCCTACATCCCTTAAGCCGGTCATTCGTCCACTCCAGCTCCTCTCTTCATACTGTCTCTGTTTCATTGCCATTGGTAGTGAAGCCCCACCTTCCTCTCTGACTCTCCTCGCCGTTAAGGACATCATAGCACCTGTGGGTGACCCAGAACTCCACTAGCAAGTTTTCCATTTGCTGGAGCACCTCCTCCCTCTCTTCTTTGTCTCCATCCACCGGGTGGAGATCAAAAGGTCCCATTCTTCTGTTAGATTAGGATTTTAATCACTTTTAGATTAGTTTTAGTATAGTTAGTGTAATTTAGATTAGTAGGATTAGATTGGATGATGGAATTCACTGATTTGTTAGATTAGCTAGGAGTAGAGTAGCCTAGATCCAATCTCGCCCTTTCTGATCAATTCAGATCAGAGAGGTGTTTTTCCATGACCATTTCTATCCATTAATCTCCCTTATCATCTCATTACTCGCATTTTCCAATTTCCTCAACAATCTAATTCTCAAACCACCCATCCACTAAGGCCTAATTCAGATCTGGGAATTTTGATTCTAGATCTGAATTAGCATCTAAAACTCACATGGGGGGTCTCCCGCTCATTCCATAAACTCACAAAGACTCCTTGATCTGGTTTTATTATCTTGAATTGCTCGATTTCTTATAGATTTGCTTTTAATGCCTAATCTCATGATTTGGAGCTCATTTGATTTTATTGGATTCAATTGAGCTTTTTGAGGGTTTTAATTGCTTAATTAGGTGTCATGCAATGAATCCAATGTTTTGGATTTGGTTTTTAATTTGTAGATGAGCATGCACTTAATTTAAGTGTTATTTGGAGAGTTTGCCCAAGGTTAATTAGTAATACTGATTTGAGGTCAAACGAGGACCCAATTGATTCTGAGTTAAGCACTAGACCATCTTGAACATCAATCAATGGTGTTTAAGCAGATCAGATGATTATCCAGATATCAAATCATATTAAAAAGCCCATATCAGGGCAACATGGGTTTTTGATATATACACAAAATTCAATTTGGGAAATTGCATTCATCGATGGATTTTTAGATCTTCAGATTTTCAATTTAAAAGGTTTTGGCTAGATTTGATATGCCAATTGTGTTTTGTGGATTTTATGTACCTCAAATTAGACCTTCTTAGGTCTGATCTGGGCTGATTTCCAGAGATGAGATGCAATAGATTTTAAAACATCTAGTAACTGGTTCCATGATCTGATTCCTACTGAGATAGTAGCTATAGATTAGTTGCCAATCTGTTGGCAGCAGATTAGATTTCAGTAGCTGCTGTTGTTATGTTTATTATAGCAGCAACCACTGTTTTGCTATCCTAGCTGATCTGATTGGCTGGGTTGTGGAGTTGAAAGTGAGTTGACTTAAGTTGTAATGTTTTGTATATCATTCACAATCATTCATATACTTTAGATTAATTGAATTTCAACTTGAATTGCTTGTAACCTCATTTTTTTAATTCCTTTGTTAGTTACTTTTCTTGTAAATCTGTCCAAACTTGAAATATGAATGCAATCTGAAGTGAAAATTTGTTTAAGAGTTCAAACATGTTTAATTTAGTGTGTTGGATGCTTTGAAGTGTTTTAATTGAACTTCCAGCCACTAGAACTAGTTTTAGAACCTTAGGTTTTCTTTGAAAAACTCTTTGAAGGCCTAAAATGTGTTAACTTTGTAAATAAATAAAAATCTTGAAAAATTCCAAAAAAAAAAAATAAACCTGTCTTGGTCAAGGTTAGGTATATTTTTAGGTGTGTGCCAAGTTTCAAGGCATTCTGAATCCCCAGCTTGGTAGAACAACTAGTCGACAGCTCAGTATACCTTGAAACTTAATAAAAGAACTCAACTTCAAAAACACCAAAACATCTCCTTCTCTCTCATTTCACTCTTTCTCTCTCATCCCCTATCTCTACTACATCTTTAAAACTCATAAAAATCAGAAAATACCTACAAACTCCTAAAAATACCATGTATACCATGTATATACTTGTATATATAACGTAAATCTAAGCTATATGTAAATATTATACAATATGTACATATAAGTATAAATAACTTATATATGTATTCTACATGGTAAATTAAGTATCTAGAGTAATCTAATGTATATATAATCTTATTGTATTATTTTATATTAATTTATATAACTTAAATGTAAAATAATTAAGTAATTATATAAACATATTTAAATGTACATATATGTACCCAATACTATACATACGTATTTATATATGTATTATGTACCATATTGTGCCTGCAACTTAATTTAATTATATTCGTGCAGTAAATAATTAAGTTATTAAGTTAATTAGGTAATTTATTAAGTTAAAATAAAATAAATTACTAAATTTAAGTTAATACTGAGATAATTTATAGTGTATACTTGTACTATATTATATTAAGTATTTTCAACTAATTTAAATTGTATTTATATTGTATTATAGTATTTATAGTTTACTTATATGTATAGCTAGCTAAAACATATATTTAAATCTATATAAATTAAAATAAAGTTTCTAAAATATAATAAAAATATGGAATAAATAATTTATCTTGAATATTAATGCTGTATTAAGTCAATTTTACTAGTAATTAACTAATTATATTGTAATTAGAAAATTAAACTTTAATTTAACCTATATAAACTGTAAACTTTACCTAATTTAATTATATAATAAACTAACCTATTTTTGTAAAGTAACTACATAATTTTGTAGCCTTATGTAAGGGATTTAAAATCCCATAATTTAATTTTAATTTAGATTAAATTATGACTCTTAAATCGAGGGCCAAAGATGACAAATTAGACAGTAGCTGAGCGTGGAAGCAGTGCCAATTGGGTGCGAGGTAAAGCACCACATCGGTAACTTACTACCACCCGAAGTGCCTTGTTTAGTTTTTGTGTTTCTACTTCACTACTCGACGAGTGCTGGGCACCAAAACACATACCTTTACTCCTCTCTCTCCCTCGAACATGATTTGGCATGAGTATATCTGAGTGTGGTGCACTAGGCTGGGGGCCTATGTGGACCCAATAACAAGCATTAAATCGGATATAATACACCTAAGAATAAACTAGGGTGGCCCTAGTAGAGGTCTGGTCCCAGCCAGAAATGGGTGCTGTGTATCCCTCGAAAAGGCTGCCCACCTGCTAAACCAATTTTTGAACCGATTGAGGACTGAATTGAGCCGGTCTGAACTGGCTAAGAAGAGAAAAAGTGAAGAGGAGAGCGAGGCTAAAATCACCTAAGTGTTGAACTACCACGCCCATGTGCCTTGCGTCTGTGTGTGTGTGTTGAGTGCGTACGTTATGTATTGTGTGTGTTAGCTGTGTGTATATATGTGTATGTGTGTTTGTATATATGTATATATATATATATAAGTATAAAATATATAATGTATACGTAAATAAATAATATAATATAATGTATACTGTAATAGTATAGATATAGTGTATATAGAGAAGTAGTGTTGTTTGAGCTTTTATATTTATATATATAACACTTAGAGCTTTAGTGACAGACTTATCCATCACTGTAGATAGCTATATATGTCAATAAAGATAAGTATTTTACCTTATGTTATGTAAATATTTTACTAAAGTTTTAGTGACACTTATATATGCTATTGTATATACTATATATGTTACTATAGATATTGGTATGTTATAATAACTTGGTATAGTAAGTATTATTAACCATTTTTGTTCCTATACTTAGATATTAACTATATTAATTGTAAATAACTAACATAGAGTAGTTGTACATAGTTTTTAATGATTGTGTGTGAACATTTGTTTCCAAGCATTGTAATGTATTCTTGTGTACATAATTAACCAAATTCTTTTATTCATTGATTCTTTCATTCATTTTTGTAAATAAAATCAACATTGTTGAATTTAAAGAATATTTTTGGACTTAGAGAGTGATGTATATCAATAACTGCCTCTCAATGAACGACCTGGAATAAACCAGTAAAAATTAAGTATATAAATAAAATTGACACGATAACGATTTATATTTGTGACATATACTACAGCAATGATATTTAAAACCCCTTTTTAGTGCGAGCCGGATGTCATGCATCAGAGTGCTAACTCGTCAAGGCCATGAAGGCCATTGGGCAGCCACCTCGTGGGAAGAATGGAAAGCTCAAAGAAAGGGATATCGAAGCTCCCTCGCTCCAACCTGCAGCCGTTGTGCTCACTGTTGAAAGTCATGGGAACAACTCACAACAGCACCTTGCAGGACAAGTAGGGCAGTCCCTTCCCTAGTGCTATTTCTTTAAATTTCTTTTATGTGGTTACTGAAAAATGTAGGCTAGAAGAGTACAAAAAAAAAATCAAGTTGGGTAGAATTGAGTTCATGGGAACTAAAGGATATGCAAGATCGAACCCAAAATTGAGTTCAATTGGAATGCTCGAATTGACTTTCGTTTTAGCCCATGTGCTATGGGTGCATGTTTTGCGGGCAAGAGTGTTTGTGCACGAGAGATGGGATGCACGTGTATGCTCCCTCGCATCTTGTATTGCTAGCAATACACCATTGACCTTGCAATTTCTCGTCCTGCCTAGTTGATTTGCATTTCGTTAAGTTTTGAAAACATTTTCTTGAGATATATGATTATGACACATATTCAGAGCATTTTTTTTATAAAGAAACCAAGTCGAGAAAAAAAAGAAGGTCCTTGATACATCTTTCCACACACATCATATAATTTTTGTTAAATTCTATGGTGTGAGTTGGACATACTTAACACAAATTGCGGGTTCATGTCGTTGTAAAAGAATTTAATGAGGTGCAAAACAAGAATGAGAAAATCACTTTTCTTCTATATAAATTTAAGTAAATTTCTCCGAATTGGTGCCAATATAAAGAAATCTAAAATTTTGCAGGATTCAAAATTATACAGGTGTATAGGTGAGGTCGCGGCCTATTAAATAGCTCCTTCAAAAGTCTGGTGGCCCTTTTGATGCATACTTGAGTACTCTTGGGACATGATCTCGATTCTGCCCACAAAGGAGGTGGCCATGCAAGAGAATGCACTCGAGAGCGTGGGAAGTGACCCATGACTCTGAAGGGTGTGATGCTTGTCTTATCGGGCTGACTTGTCAAGCTTAATTGACCTAGGCATGAGGTCGCAAACGAAATCGATGGTAATTAGGAGTAGGTATTGAGTAGACTCTGTGATTTTGAAACAAGAAATGAAAAATGACTACATATTGACTCCTCAAAGGATCTCGAATCTTGACGGAATCTGTAGTTGGGTGCGATCGAGGAGAGACTAGAGTAAACTCCAGAGTTGATTCCTAAGATGTTTAGAAAGGATTACCCGATGCTTCAAGAGCAGAGGATGGGTTACGAGAAGATTAAATACGAATCGATCATCTGAGGACTAAGAATTTCCCGTAACAGAATGCCGGAACTGAGGAGACTTACACGTGTGTCGAGTGTGTCCACGCAGGTTAAAGTTTGAGAGTTGCTAGCTTGATAATACTTCGTTACGAGGAATGGTGGGTGATTCCTGAGGGTGGATTCGAGGTGGAGGAGTCTCTCTGAGGCACAAGGAGAGGTTTCTCACACCATGGACCACCCAGGTTCACAACGAGAGTATCCTAATTACAGGGTGATGATTCTTGTCATTTCAACATTAAGAAACCTGCTACCAGTTATTTACTAGACTTGGTGGTGACCTAAAATGACTCCAGGTAGGAGCCATTAACGACGGGCATTGTGGTCCGTCAAGTTGGGTATAAGAGCCTTCTTGGCACATGGTTTGGAAATCAAAAGAAATAGCGGGGAAGAGGATAAAGTTAGACGTAAGGGAAAAGAATAGGTGTATTGCATCTAATTGGGAATGCATCCAACTCGGTGGTTTTTATTTCCTTTGTGCCCCTATTATGCCCTACTAAACCTTTTGACTCATACTACGTTGTTGACAAACTTTTCAAGACAAGAGGTCGCGTCGTCTTATCCATCACGTGACTCACTCACGCTCGCGGGCAATGCACCAGCATGTGTTGCTATTAGTTCTACGCATGTGTCTCACTAGAGACCTATATTAGATATTGACCTTGGGGGCGTTGGAGTAGTAGGAAAATAGAAAAGGTGGGGAACTAGTTAGTTTGTGTTTTCCCTTTCCTTTACAAAAATCTCTATAAAAAGGTGTGATGTAAAATTTTGGAGGAACTTTCATATTTAGTACCTACTCTAGTTATGGTGTTGTTTTTCTATTCTCTTATTGTTGTGGTAATATTTGTAGGGTGTGCCTGTAAATGGACATAATTATTATTTTTATTTTCCTAGTGGTCTACTTGTTTGAGCGTGGGGTGTACCCACTTTGTTATATTTTTATTCTTATACAGGTCATTTTTATAGGTATAGGAATTTGAAAAAATGTGACAAAATAGGGGAACCTTTGATGGATTTTTGGCATAAATTGGCCCCTTAGTTAATTGGCCTTCCTTTTATCCTATAACCTTGTCTTCCCGTAAATGACGTGATTAGGTATTCTAAGAGGCGATAATGTTGGCCATGTTGCCACGACGCTAATCACAAGGGATCATTGTTGCGGGGTGTGACAAGATGGTATCAGAGCAAGGTTATCCCATATAGACATAGAATAGTTTGATTAAGCAGTGCATCAGTATTACATCATGGATCATAGCCATTAGGTAGAGTCTTTCAAATTAAATCTTCCTCGTTTTCCAAAAAGTCTTTATCATTTGAAATTTTTCCTACCTCCTTCGTATCTATTTTTCTCTTTCTTTGACTATCTCCTTGCAGCAAATGGCTCCTTGACGTGGAGCTCGTGGAGCTCACGAAGCTTATGGTGGTCGAGGTGGTCACCATGCTCAGGCTAGGGATGAGTAGGGCTCAGCTGCTCAGCATCAGCAAGTGGCACAAATGTTGATTGCCTTTCTGGGGCAACACCTTCCGCAGCAGCAATGTGGAGGAGGCTTTTAGGATGCTCCGAGCGAGGAGTCCTTTATCCACCAGAGTAGTCACCATAGTAGTAGCTAGGTTGGAGGCCGAGGCAGAGGACGACGTGGCGGCCGAGTAGGAGGAGGCTTGGGATGCGAAGGTGGGGCTCTATGACCTTCCCCACCCCTAGTGGATAGCATAGATTGGGAGCTGACACCACCTAGAGATAAGCAGGCAAACCCAATGCAGCAACATCATGAGTTGTTCACAGATTTCAGGAAACTAAATCCTCCTACCTTTAAGGGAGATGAGAGCCCGAATGAATTAGAAGACTGGCTGAAGCAGATAGAGAAGACTTTTGATACACTGCGTCCACCGGAGGACTATTGTGTTCCGTTTGCATCCTTCCAATTGACTAGTGTTGCGAACAGGTGGTGGTAAGCCATTCGAGAGCAGGAGGGTGACGAGATCACCAGGGGGAGGTTCATGGAACTCTTCTGTGAGCAATATTACCCTCAGGCTTGTTAGTTCAATCTCTCCTAATACATTTTGATGATTTTACAAAATAGCAAAAAGAAAAATAAAATTGATCAAACCACTATTTCTATCTTTATTCTAACCCAAGTGCAGGTTTCATCTGAATTATCATCATCAAAAGGAAGAAGCAAAGGATGAGGATGTTTAGTGTCTAGGTCTTAGATATATTTGTATATGATAAAAAGAGTTATAATTTTTCTATTTATTGAGTTTAGAGAAGTTGTAAAGAGCCCTCATCTAGATATAGAAGCTCTTACCTAGGCTCTCAACATATAGGAAATTACTTAGAACCAAATCCAATTTCAAACCCAACATATACCTTAGTGTTAGACGTCTGTAAGCACATCTAGACGTCTAATTTGAAAAGATAAGTCATTTGATGTTCATATCAGACATTCAAACACCATATACATTGACTTAACACTTTTAGTACTTGGGCTTCAGAAGACTAGATTTAGAACTAGACGACCATAGTTCACTCTAGATGTCTAGACACACTCTCAATCATCCAATAACCTACCTTTAGGACATAATCTACCCTAAATCCACTTAGGTCAGAATAAAATCTTCGCGAACCTTCTTTGGAATATTTTAATATTATTTCTAGACATCTAGACCTCATCCCAAATGTTTGATATCAGAACGTTAGGACTAATTTGAGTTAAAGTAAGATTTGTTAGACCAAATCTCATTCCATAGATTTGCTAGAAATCATAAATCATTGGTCATTATGATCGTCAGACATCTAACCATAATGTAGATGTCAAGTAGACATCTGATCATTATAGATTAGACCCCTATTTGGATCTGATCCAATCTAAGAACAAAATTGCATATTTTCAAACGTCCAAAAATAACCTCAGATGTCTTATATTAAGCCTTCAGACGCCAGACGCTTAGTAATAAGTACACTATTTAGATCCAATTAAGTCCAATAACACTAACCCTCTTTATCAAACATCCAGACTTTTTGTTAGACGTCTAGAGACCCTAGCCCAGACATTTGATATATATTTTAAACATCTGATTCTACTGTTAGAAACATTGTTTACTTAATTTGATTTGAATTTTGACCAAATCAATTAGGATATGCCTCCAACGGCTAGGAGAAGGCTCCCAAGCCTTCTTGAAGGTTCCTTTGAGCCATATAAATAGATCTTAACCCCCATTAGGTAGCATACTGATAACACTGCACAAGGGGGTGATAATTATGTTAAATAGGGCCCATCTTAAGAATAAAAGGCACAACATAAGTAGAATGGGAGCATTGCATGCATCATATACCAAGATTACTTATAAAACTGTATTAATGGCCATTTGTGTAAGCACTTGTCAAAGCAGGCCTTAGATGAGCAATCGGACCGTACGGATGGATTCAGAATGACGAACGGAGTCCAACGGACTTAAGATCGGCCAAATCCGACATCCGGAGCTCCTGCAATGGGCCCAAGAAGTTTTGACCGTTGATCTGGTGACCAACGACCCTCATTGCACCACATCACCCCCGCTCCACCGCTCGCTACTTCAACCATCAGCTGAGATCAAATCTTGGCCGTCGATCTTCGATCGGACGACCGAGAACCGCGTGGTCGCCACGACAAAGCACGGGCATGGCGCAACGGTTAGCGTGCACGCCCACATGCACGCGACGCGGGTTCGAGTCGCGTAGTGCGCAAATTGAAGACGAAGGAAGCGCGTGACGAAATTAGGCCGCCCGATCATCAGCGGGCGGCCGAGATCGCGCCACGCGGTGCGCCCACAGATCGCGAGCACCCACGCACGCGTGCACGCAGGGCGACGACGCCCGCACACACGTACGCCTGAGGCGCGATCCAAGCGCATCCAAGGAGAGATCTCAGATCGGACGGCTCTTACGCAGTGGCCACGGATCGAGCGCGAAGAAGAACGACGCGGGCGGTTGACTGGTGGGCTGGAGGGCTTCACTGACGCTTTTGGAATGGTTTTAGCGATGTCCCAAACGTCGTTAAAGTCCCGTCTTCTTTTAGAAAGCCCTTAACCCTATTTAAACCCCCTCCAACCACTCATTCAAGGCATTCACTTCCCTTGCAACTACGCCACCCCTCTCTTAGTTAGCTTTAGGCCCTCTTGTAATCATCGGAGATGGCAAGCCACTGACGGAGCCTCCTACACCGCCGTGGCTGCCTCGTCACTCTCCCTCCTCTCTCTCTCTCTCTTTTAAGCTTTCCATTACTTTTGTTTGAGCATGTATTTAATGTTGTAAGCTATGAACTAAAAGTGCATGATTAATGAAGTTATTTTCTATTCAGTCATTACTTTAATTTCTGTTTAAGTTGCATGATAGACAAGAAACACTCTAACCCTAATCTCTCTCTCTATCTCTCTCTCGCTTTTCAAACCGCACCTCTGCAAGCAAAACTCCGCGCTTTCCATGACAAGTGATAAGAAAAATCCAATTTTCACGCCTCCCTGAGACTGACACTCGGACTCACCTCCGTTTATTTACTTTAAAACCAACGTTGCAAGTGCGACTATAACGACACTTATTAACACACACGCACGATTAAACGTCAGTTTTTGCCGTCGTTGCCGGGGAGGAAATGGATTTGTTTTGTCACCTCCATTCCACATTCATTCTCACATCGTCTAATGCCCTATTTTCCTTTTTACTTGATTGTTGCAGGAATTCGGCGCGTGGACGGCGAAGCAACGCATCCCATGACGGTAACAAGGGAGTAGGAGCAACAAGGATCGATAGTGAGTAATTCTTCTCTCATGATTGTTTACTTGCGTGAAAAAACTAAAAAAATTGTAAAAATTGAAAAAAATTGGCATGGTGTATGATTACTTGACCCACATCCTTAACACATCACCTCACAAAAAAAAAATGTACACTCTAACATCCGGAATAAATTCTTGGAGTGTTCTTTTCTTTTTCTTTTGAGTGGTGTTTACGAAGCCACCGTGAGTTGACCTGGGCCGCACCACTCAACCCTAAAACTGACTCCTCTAATAGAAGTTGCATGATCATTAGGATGAGTACATTAGGATTTTAGAGCCTCTATAGAATAAAAGGAAATCTACTTTCACTGAATTGTGTGCAGAACTTGACGTGCCCACTGAAACTTGTTTGAAAACATTAAGACATGTCAACCCTAAAAAGCACTAAAGTAAGGATGAAACACTAAAAGACACCACATCTTAAAAATCCTTGCTTGAAAATCATGTTTTGATAGAAGCACACACTTTGAAATTGGAAAATTAAGAGGCACTACCCCAATCAACGCCTCATCACATAACCCTAGCACAAGCACTATCCTAGCCCTCTAAAATTGAGTAGACGTGCCCAAGGTAGGACTAAGTTAAGTCTCGAAAGGCGAGGTTTTGTTTGCTGGGTACTTGGCTTTCATTCCCTTGGTAGAATCTGGTGACTAGGCTGCGGGGCAGTGTCAAGCGACCGTGGTTGTGGGGTCTATGGAACTGGAGGCGCAAGCCAAAGGAAGAACCTTCCCTGAAATTTCCTCGTAATCAACCTGGCCAGATTAGCCTTGGGAAGGGGAGTCCAGTGCTTACGGATTTAATCACCCTTTATGAGATTTCTAGGTCTCCTAAGGAATACACCATAAGGACTAGGCTTATGTGCTTGATTGAAACACATTTCTCGCATCTGTCACCCTCCACATCCCCTCCTGTTCTTCTCTAGTGTATGCACGGGAGACGCTCACTGCATCTCGAGTTGTGTGTTTTGGGGCAGGAATCTAGGCGACGTAATTCTGTTGGAAACATGGCGGAACCTAGGGTAGATGAGGCTGAGGATCAACCCCCACCAGATGCAATGGCCATCATCCAAGCCCAAATAATGCAAACCACCGGCTTCAGCAACAACAAATCCACACCATCATGCAAGCCATACAACGGTTACAGAACCCACAAGAACAACCACCACCACCTTTCCAAGACATACCAAGGCAACCACCACTTGATATACCACCATTTCAGGATCAGCTGAGGCCCCTCCGCGATTTCTATAATCCCTCTGCTATTAGAGTTGAGACACACCTTAGGATCCCCGAAGGGGGAGATGATTTTGAGCTGAAACCGAATGTCTTAAGTCTGATCCAGAGCCACTTTCATGGAAGCTCAAATGAGGACCCCTTTTAGCACCTAGAGGATCTCGATCGCATAGCGCGAACTGTGAAACCTAGGAACATTAGCCTTGACATTGTTCTAATCAAGATGTTTCCCTTCTCATTAAGAGACAAGGCTTCTCATTGGCTTATAACCCTAGGTAGACCCATCACCACCTGGGAAGAACTGAGGCATGCAATTTTAAAGAAATTCTTCCCCATAGGAAAGGCCAATGCCCTTAGAAGAGCTATTACTACCTTTACACTCCAGGGTGGGGAACAATTTCATGAGGCATGGGAAAGATTTATGAACTCTTGAGGAAATGCCCACACCACGAAGTACCAATGTGGCAATTGGCCCAGATTTTCTACCATGGTTTGGACAGCAACCTGTGGAACTTCGTCAATGCCTCATGTGAGGGGAACTTCCTGAACAAGGACGAGGAGAGCACGTTTGAGCTCTTCGAGTTTATGAGCGAGAATTCGCTCAACAATGCCTCCATGACCCAGTTCAACAGGTCCAGTCAACCCTGTGGTGGGATTTATGAGGTACAAGCAAATTCTGGAATGGTTGACATGGACATCATTGCCAAGAAATTGGATAGAGTGGAGTTGGTGGACAAAAAGATCGATGAGCTACTAAACTAGACCAGGAACCCCTTACAGACTTTCTCCCTAGCAAAGGGAGCGCATAATGTTGACCTGGTCCAACCCTTAACCCAACTGAACTTGGAACAACCCCTGACACGTTCTAGGGAGGGACCTTTGCTCCCTCAACCCTTGATTACTCCCTTCCCTCTTCATCAACATCGGCTATCCTAGAAGATGTGCAAGCTGTCCAAGGTTATGCGAAACCTGACCCTTTCTCCAACACTTACAACACTGGCTGGCGTAACCACCCCAACTTTGGTTGGACAAACCAGAAACCACCGCAATTCCAGAACCAGCCCAGGTCAAACCAGCAGCCACACTTGCCCCCTATCAGCAAGGACCACCAGTTAGACCCCAATATAATCAGAATAGGGCGGCCCCTCCCCCAAAAAACCAAATGGATACCCTAATAAAGATGATGGCTGACATGAACCAGAAACATCAGGAGGAAATGGCCTTGGTAAAGGGACAGTTAAGCCAACTCTTGGACTGTAAACAACAAGGATCCCTACCTTCCCAACCACAATCGAACCCGCGAAACATAATTAACAGAGGCCCCAATTCGCAAGAGTTCCAAAGCAACCCCGGTAGGCTCACATGGTCCAGCCAGCCCCGCAAACACCTCCTGGGTTTGGTGCTTCTTCGTCCTCGTCTTCTCAAGGATCAACCCATGGCCCCAATGCCTCTGTGAATGTGGTGACCTTGAGAAGCGGCACCAAAACCTAGGATCCCAAATGGCCGACTCTCCCAGAGACTTCACCCACTGAAATACCAACTCAGAAGAGGCACCAACCAAGGACCCAGAAATAGAACCAATCCACATTCAGACACCCTACCCTGAGGCCTTGGAAACAATCAAGAAAAAGAAGAATGTTGTGGAAACTGAGGAGCTGTTGGAAATCTTTAAGCAAGTACAGATTAATATTTCTCTCCTTGAAGCCGTCAAACACATCCCTGTTTATGCCAAGTTTTTAAAGGATGCCTGTACAGCTAAGAGTAAGCCGAGACCTCAAACACCTAGGAAGGTTGTGCTCTCTGAACAAGCAAGTTCCGTAATATCAAGCAACCTTCCACTCAAGCGAACTGACCCAGGAGCACCCCTGATTTCCTGCAATATCGGGGACATGACGCTTGATAGAGCGCTCCTGGACCTAGGTGCTTCTATCAATCTGATTCCAACAACCCTGTACCACCAATTTGGTTTTGGAGAGCTGACACCAACCCCTGTTGCCATCCAGCTGGCTAATAGATCAGTGAAAACCCTGAAGGGGGTTGTCAAGGACGTGATTGTACGGGTCAAGGACTTCTATTTCTCGGTCGACTTTTTGGTGCTCGACATGGAAGTCCCTGAAAAATTACAGAATGCACCCATAATCTTATGTAGACCTTTCTTAGCTATGGCTAAGGCAAACATTGATTGTGACACGGGATGTATGGAAATTGCCTTCGGGGATAGGAAAATGCAATTAGATATCTTCCGGGAGACAAAGTCTTTTGATTGCGATTGCGTTGAGGAACATGATCCTGTGGAAACTCTAATCGAGGAATGCCTCACCCTCAGTTCTGTATCAGACCACCAAGCACGTAATGACAGTTCTGACCTGTCACTACCCGTGGACCTATGTAAGGCTGAGTACCATCACACAACACCATTTGAGGAGATCGATGTTGATTAACTCCTGCCCTTTCCCTTCCCATCGACTGTGGTTCCACCCGCACCTGAACTTAAACCATTGCCCGAGAATCTCAAGTATGTCTTCCTGGGACCTGACCAGACCTTCCCAGTGATTATTAATTCTCATCCAATCAAGGATCAGGAACTTAGGTTGACGGCGACCCTTTCAGAACATCGGGCCGCCATTGGTTGGACCATTTCGGACTTAAGAGGAATTAGCCCCACCTATTGCACCCATAAGATTTACCTGGAAGATGGGGCACGACCTTCCCGCCAGATGCAGAGACGTTTAAACCCAAACATGCGGGAGGTCGTTAAGAAAGAAATTATCAAGTGGCTTGACGCCGACATCATCTACCTTATCTCCAATAGCCCCTGGGTGAGCCCCACTCAAGTGGTTCCCAAGAAAGCTGGGCTCACTGTTGTCACCAATGATCATGGCGAATCCATCCCCACCCGCACCACCACCGCATGGCGGGTGTGTATTGATTATAGGAAGCTCAATGAAGCCACTAAGAAGGATCACTTCCCCTTGCCATTCATTGACGAAATCCTTGAAAGATTGGCAGGGCAGAAGTATTTTTGCTTCCTGGATGGATATTCAGGATATAACCAAGTCTTAATTGCTCCAGAAGATTAAGAAAAGATCACATTCAGTTGCCCGTATGGCACGTTTGCATTTCATCGAATGCGGTTCGGGTTATGCAACGCACCTGCGACCTTCCAGCATTGCATGCTAGCCATTTTTTTAGAAATGGTGGGTGAATACTTAGAGGTCTTTATAGATGATTTCTCTGTATTCGGGAATTCATTCGACCATTGTCTGAGCAACTTGGAGAAAATCCTGAAACGATGTATCGAGGTTAACCTGGTGTTAAGTTGGGAAAAGAGCCATTTTATGGTTCAAGAAGGAATTGTCCTCGGTCACATCGTATCACATAGGGGCATCGAGGTAGATCGGGCTAAGGTTGATTTAATTTCCAAACTTCCTCCACCTAGCTCGGTCTGACAGATTCGTTCATTCCTAGGACATGTTGGCTTCTACCGAAGGTTCATTAAAGACTTTTCCAAGCTTTCCAAACCCTTGACCGACCTTCTAGCCAACGACGCCTCATTCCACATGACTTCTGATTGCATCCAGGCTTATTGTTTGCACCTCAAAACACGCCTGTAATAACGCCTTCTTGTGCTATTTTCTAGCATTAACATCGCATAATAGGATCCTGTAATCGCATTTGTAAAAACACTTGCATGCATGCATTTAATCAAGAGAGGAAGAGGAGTGAAACAATCGCCTGCATAGTTACATTTTTCTTCAAGTGCCTCCTTGCAAAATCACCCTCTTTTTATTTTTCCTCTTGATTTCTTCTTTTCTCTCCTTCCCGCGGCTGCACTCTTCCCGCAGCTGCATGCAGCAGCCACGCAGCACTTCTTCCCGTCACTTCTCCCTGCCAACGCCGCTCCCTATAGCTGCAACTCGCACACCCTCTCCCTGCTGCAGCCGGCACGCCACTCTCTCCTCCTCTATAAGTAGCTGCAGCTTCATCCTCGCAACGAAGGCGGCTGCAGCAACAAAAACCCGCAGCCATCTTCTCCACCGCTTTCCCCTCCCATACGTCGGCCCTCCGTCGAGGAGGCACCCGGCGAGCAGGAGAACCCACAGTGGTGCACACCACCACAGTGGGAGCACCACCGCCCAGCTCTTCGACGAGCCGGTGGGCGTGGTGCATTCCCTCGCTTCATTTTTTTTCTCTTTAACGCCATTGCCGCCGCTCCAAGCTTCGAAGCTTGAAGCCACGGCAGCAGCAGCCCAGCAGCAGCAGCAGGTCCTCCCGCTCCTCCGCGACCGTCCCCGCAGTCGCTCACCGCCTCCGCGCGCGTCTGCAGGGCGTTCCCCGCCTCCGTCTCCGTTCTGTCCGCCTCGCAGTTGCACTTGTGGCCGTCCGCCGCGCGCACTGCAGCGGCCGGCTACGGCCTCGCGCCGCCCCCTGCCCTCCTCTACGACCCTCCGCGACCACCTGCAGACCTCCTCCACGCTCGCTCCTCCACGCCTTTGCCCGCCCGTCGCCTTCGCGCACGCCTGCAGGAACCCTGCGCGAAGGCGCGGTGCACCGCGACGGTCAGACGTCCGCCTTCGCCTTCAGACGACGCGGCGTCAGACGTCCGCCACCTCTTGCAGACGTCTTAACTCGCGCATCCGCGATCTCCCTCTCTCTCTGCCGATCTCTCCTGCACGCGTCCGCTCGATCTCTCCCGCCCGCTCCCGCTCTCTCTCTCTCACGTATTCTCTCTCTCTCTCTCTCTTTTTTTACTCACTAACAGACACACTCACAGCAACGCACACACACACACATACACCGACGCACACACACCTATACCAACACATACACACACACTCACACACTTATAGTAACATATATATAAATATATATATACATACATACATATATATATATATATACATAGTATATCTATATAGTTATGTATACATACATATATATATAATATACATATATATATAATATATATATATATATATATCTACTTATATATACATCTATATACTTATACATATACTTATATATATATATAGACATATATACTTATATACATATATATATATATACATATCTATATACATATATATATACATATATATAGTAATATATATATATATACTTATATACATATATATACACATATATATCTATATATATATATCTATACATATATAACTATACATTTATATATATATATATAGATATATTTACTTATATACATACATATGTACATATATTTTCATGTTATTTATTATACGCTGTATCGCGGGAATATCTGCACCAGTTGCTGATATTCCCTGATACACGCGTACAAAAAAGCGTGGTCCCATACATCATCCATCCTCCATCCACACTCCACGCGGCACCTAGTCGTGTTGGTTGCGTCTCTCTAGACGTCGACTGACTCGACATAGTGCTACACTCCATCGCCACCTCCACCCCCACCCCTTTATATATATACTACATATATATATATATACATACTATATTTACTTTCTGTCTATTTGCTTTTCTGTTAGTAAAAAGATAAAAAAAAAAAATACATAAAAAAGAAAAGATAATCTTTGACTTGCAGGTACCTCGTCTTGCGAGTAGCAAGACTTGTTTTGGGACTCTGTTTGGCTAAAAGCCAAGGACACAATTTTGAGGGTGTGCCTCAAGAATAAGGATTACCATAAAAAACCTAAATAAGAAAAACACCAAAAACACAATAAACGAACGGAAGAGACGCGTTTTAAGGAAAACGTAGAAACTCGACTTTAACCCCACTTCCCTGTGTTTGACCCTGGGCCTAAAAGTGACAAGATAAAATCAATTAGGCCAGGTTAAAAATTTTGTAAAGAGATGGTTAGGTCCAAATTAGGTTAACCACTATACATATTTCAACGATAAAAATATCATATTAACAACCTATTCGGGCCGACCCATCATAACTTTTCTGGCGCCGTTGCCGGGGAGGTGCGCTTTCGAGTAAGTTTCTATCCAATTCCTTTAAATTTGTCTCTTCTCTCTTCACGGGTATTGTTGTTTTTGGTGTGCAGGTGAACCTGGTGGAAGGAGAAGAAGGCTGACGAAGTCGAGGACGTGAGCAGATCCAAGGCGGGAACGAGAGCGTGAAGACGCCGACATCGCATTGGAGCTTCGCACACGTTGCCGAACAAGTAGGTTTTCTCTTCTCATCAAATTAGGGTTAACTTGCCACCACAATTAAAAAAAAAAAAAATTTTAAAACTAAAAACTAGAAAAACTTCTTGGGATTTCTTGAGGGCAAGTGGATTAAAATTCACTTGATTGATTGGTTGTCTTCACTCCCACTGCCCCGGGATTTCCCGCCTTACTTCGCATAGCGAAAATCCGAGAATCTTGATTCTTAGATTTTTCGCCGTGGGAAGTATTCTTTGAGGCAAAGAAAAAGATTGCTTGTATCCCTCTTTTGCCTCACTTATCTTTAATTCAGGATCACATTTTTGGTGGGGAGACTTGGAATTGAGTTGATTCTAACCCCACCACGACTTTTCAAACTTGCCTGTGATTCAATCCTGAATACTTCAACCCCAACAATTTTATTTTCTTTATCTTTTGGTTGAAGCCTTGTGTGTGGAAATCATTTCTGGTGATTGGGAGCACTTGAATTGAAGTGCTTTGACTCCCTGTCACATTGATATAAAACTGATTCGTGCATCCACACTTAGAAATCTCCATTTAGGGTAGCCCATTGCATTTTAGCATGCATTAACTAACTGATAATTGAAGAAGGGTTTCTTGGGTTTTAAAAGGAAAACCTGTATTTTTGCAAAAACCCGGAGATTGGTTGAATTGGTAATTCAGCAAAACCCTAAAATTCATACTACTTAAGGCTGAACTCTAAAAACCATTCGCCAATAAAAACTTCAATTCGGGGAGATTTCCCCGTTGCATGCTTGTTCTTACACACTCTTAAAATCAATCACTTGGGCATTACCCGTAAACAACGCCCTTCACATTCCAAAAGCACTTAACCCTAAGCCTCTAATTAAAACTGGTAGTAACTTGACCCTTACTAAGGATTGGAGGTCTAACTACCTGTGTGCAGCGACTACGTGCTGGTGAGAGTTCCCGCGTGCTATCAGGTGTCTAAGACTGGGGCAAACGGCCTTTCAATCTGGCCCGGTGGTTCCGCGGTGCTCGCATTCGGTTCCGTAGTTCGTGATAGTAGGTAACTTAGATCTTTAGGTCTAAGGGCACACTGTAGAGGTTAGGAACTTGACTGTATTGATTTGTAATCAAGTGTACCTTTGCGGCGTCATTTCTCTCATCCCTTTTCCCTTCTCATCTCCCCAATTCTTCCTGCGGTAGTGCATGTTTGGGAGGAGGTCACAAAACCCTGAACTATTTGAATTGACTGATAAATCTAGAAAACAAGTCTAATCGTCCTCCTCCTCCACAAACATGGCTGCACGCCCACCCCTAAATCCCGAGGGAGGAAACCGCCCTCAGAACCCACCAGGTGGTGGAGCCTTAGATCCCATAACCTGCCTCCAAGCCCAAATGGAAATGTATAATGAGCAAATCGAAGCCATTCGGGAAACATTGGAGGAAATGCAGAACCCTCCCGAACGGGAGGAGCCTAGGTCTCTTAGCTCTTATCAGAATCCCGCTGCTACAGAAACCATAGGACAAATTCGGGTCCCCATGGGCGGGGACGACTTTGAATTAAAACCAAACATAATTGGCCTAATCAATTTTCACTTTCATGGTCTTGCAAGTGAAGACCCATTTCTCCACTTGGAAGACCTAACCCGACTTGCTGAAACCGTTAAACCAAGAAATGTCGGGTTATCTATAGTCCTCATGAAGATGTTCCCATTTTCATTACGGGATAAAGCGTCGCAATGGTTACGCACCCTTGGGAGAACCATCCACTCTTGGGAAGAGATGCGAACAGCGTTTCTCAAGAAGTTCTTCCCAATCGGGTGGACCAATGCGCTTCGCCGTGCTATCACTTCATTTACGCAACAAAATGGCGAACAATTTCATGAGGCATGGGAGAGGTATAACGACCTCCTCAGGAAGTGTCCGCACCACTGTCTGCCTAAGTGGCATATAGCCCAGATTTTCTACTATGGGCTAAATGAGACTTTGAAGCTGATTGCAGACGCTTCCTGCGGAGGGAACTTTCTGAATAAAGACGAGAATGGAGCATTCGAGCTGTTTGAAAATATGAGTGAAAACTCGATGAACAATGCTTCCATTGTCGCCTTTAATCGTACCAGCCAGCCCCGAAATGTCCACGAAGTTGACACGGGACCCTCCCATTCATCCACTGATCTAAGCCTTATTGCACAAAAACTGGATGAAGTCTCCGTCGTGCACAAGAAGCTGGACGAGCTTCTAGCCAACCTCGCCCGATCTATGGCAAACACCACCTCTTCACCACTTCGTCACAATCCAAGTTCTTCTAATACCAGGCTTATCCTGAGAAACCCCGTTAGACCTTCCTTACCGAGTGTCGCGCCAAGCGACTCGGTAAGTCATGTGGAACTGGCTTTTGCGAGCCAGTATTTCGACACGGAGGACCAAGCCTCCGTGTGCTCAGACGCATATCTACATGCGGACGCGTCTTCTGGCATAGAAGATGCTTGCGCCCTGGGGAACAACCCGTTCTCTGCCACTTATAACCCAGGGTGGCGTAATCATCCGAACTTCGCATGGTCCAACAACCCGCAGCGCCAAAACCCCGCGGGTGGACCAATGCGACCGTCCGCACCCGTCATCCCAAGGGTCCAGTTTAATCCTATGGCAAATCCGCCATCAGGCCCTTGCGTACCACAAACTGAACACGCATCAAGCCCTCTTGACAAATTGATGCGAATGATGACGGAAATGTCAAAGCGCCATGAAGAGAACATGACCTCTCTTCAGCACCAATTGGCGCAGCAGAACGCCGAGATCAGTCAACTACGCATGGTGACTCGATCTCAAGGCACTCTTCCCGCCCAACCTGTTCCAAACCCGCAAAATTTCATGCCCCGTGGTTCTCAACCACAGGTACGACCTTCTCAGGGATAGGTTAATCAAGTTCTGCAAGCTCCGAGCATTCCACCGGGATTTCAGGCTAATCCTGCTGCAGCACCACACTCTTATATCCCCATTGCAAACCCTCCTCCACCGTATGATCCCACTGGACCCGCATCGTCCAATGCTATCACTACGAGGAGTGGTAAGTAGACCGTCGATCCGCCTCGACCTGATCCTGGCCCATCTTCTTCTTCACCCTCTCATTCGGGATGCATACCGCATTCGCGAGAGGATGATGCACCAAAACTTGTGCCAGAATCAGTCCCATTCCCTGAGGCTCTACTAAGGGAGCCAAAAGGCAAAAAGAAAAATACGCAGGCCTTTGACAACCTACGTAATTTGTTCAGGGATGTAGAAATCAAGGTACCCCTGCTCGAGGCAATCGACCACATACCTACTGTCGCTCGATTTTTCAAAGACTACACAACACCCAGGCGACAGTCAAAGAAGACTAAGAATCCGGTGGTTCTCTCGCCTCATGCGAGTTGTGCTATACTGTCAAACTTACCACCGAAGCAGAAAGATCCGGGCACACCATTGATTTCCTGTAGCATCCAAGGCTGCAGTTTTAACCGTGCCTTGCTTGATCTAGGATCTTCCATCAATCTCATACCGACCATCATGCTCAAAAAATTTTCCTTGGGAAATCTGAAACCCACCCCTGTCACGTTACAGTTGGCAGATCGTTCCGTCAAAATCCCGAAGGGTGTGGTGGAAGATGTGGTGGTTAGGGTCAACAGTCTCTGTTTTCCTGTTGACTTTCTTGTTTTAGATATGGAAGTTCCTAGTTCACTTTCTGATTGTCCGATCATCCTCGGTCGACCTTTCTTGGCCACAGCCCGCGCCCACATCGACTGCGAGTCGGGCTGTATTGAGATTGCCGTTGGATCTGAGAAGCTCAAGCTTAACATATTCAAGGAAGCCAAGAACTTTGATTGCGATTGCATTGAGGATGACACGTCTGACGAGGACATGGCCGTCAGCGCGTGTATCGGACTAACTGGGACCTATTCGGACTGCTGCGGATTACCTATAAACACTGATAACTGCCTGACCAACGCATACTGTGACGTTCCCCAATCCCTCCCTTGTCCAGTACCTTCTCCTGGCCAGACTTCTGACGAGGTTTTCTCCGCTTCCCATACCTCGTGGTCTGAGTCATATCCGGGCTACTCACTGTCGGTCCACACTCATGAAGACCGAATTGCCCTTTCTTCCCTGCCAAATCAGGCGGATTTACAAATCCACACTGGGACCTTGAGCCCATATACTTCTCACTGGGGCTATTCATTTTTGGATCCATCTATCCAAGAAGCCCCTCTTCTTGGCCAATCTGAAGGCCAGTTTCTTCCTCCTAACTTGTTCTCCTACCCGTCTGGGACACTCTCGTCCCAAGAAATGCCAGATCCTTCCCCATCCACTCCCGAGCTAAAAGTGCTGCCTAATACACTCAAGTATGTTTTCCTGGGACCAAATGAAACGCTCCCTGTAATCATCAGTTCAAAATTAACCATGGAGCAGGAGTGCAAACTAACTAAGGTCCTCCTAGAACACATGGCAGCTATTGGATGGTCTTTATCAGACTTATCTGGTATTAGCCCCTCCTACTGCACTCATTGTATATATACGGAGGAGGAGGCTCGACCTTCTCGCGAGATGTAGCGACGTCTCAACCCTAACATGCGGGAGGTCGTTAAGAATGAAATCATTAAGTGGACGGATGCGGGTATAATCTACCCGATCAGCGATAGCCCCTGGGTGAGTCCGATTCACGTTGTGCCCAAAAAGGCAGGACTCACCATCCGTGTCAATGACAGGGGCGAATCCATCCCTACACTCACTCCTACATCTTGGAGAGTGTGTGTAGATTATAGGAAACTCAATGCTGCAACCAAGAAAGATCACTTCCCGCTACCATTTATTGACCAAATCCTGGAGCGGTTAGCGGGAAATAAATTTTTCTGCTTCCTGGATGGATTCTCAGGATATAACCAGGTGGCAATAGACCCCCGAGACCAAGAGAAAACCACTTTTACCTGCCCTTTCGGCACCTTCACCTTTAGAAGGATGCCGTTCGGACTTTGTAACGCGCCAGCAACTTTCCAGAGATGCATGCTGGCGATATTTCATGACATGGTGGGTGACTTTCTCGAGGTCTTCATGGATGACTTTTCAGTCTTTGGACCATCTTTCGACGAATGTCTTGCCAACCTGACTCGCATCCTTAGGAGATGTATTGATGTAAACCTCGTGCTTTCCTGGGAAAAAAGTCATTTTATGGTGCACGAGGGAATTGTTCTTGGACATATCATCTCCGATAGGGGTATCGAGGTTGACAGAGCTAAGCTCGATATCATTGCTGATTTACCTGTGCCTGGTTCTGTCAAACAAATCCGCTCCTTCTTGGGACACGTCGGTTTCTATAGGAGATTCATCAAAGACTTCTCCAAAATTTCTCGACCCTTAACTCATCTCCTATCAACCGACGTGCCCTTCGACATGGGCCCTGACTGTATACAAGCATTCACGCAGCTGCGTAATGCTGTCACCAAGGCCCCCGTTCTCCAGCCGCCTGATTGGTCCCTCGACTTTGAACTTATGTGTGACGCTTCAGACCTTGCAGTCGGAGCCATCCTGGGACAAAGACGCGATAGACACCCCTTCGTGGTATACTACGCCAGTAAGACGTTGGACGAGGCCCAGCGTAATTATACTACCACTGAAAAGGAACTACTGGCAGTCGTCTTTGGGCTGGAAAAATTCCGTTCTTACCTTCTAGGCTCTCACGTTATTGTTTTCACTGATCACGCGGCCATTCGCCATCTCATGCACAAGAAGGATGCCAAGCCTAGACTGATTCGTTGGATCCTTCTGCTCCAGGAATTTGACATTGAGATTCGTGATAAGGTCGGAGCCCAGAATGTTGTGGCTGATCACCTTTCCAGACTGGACCCTGACCATATTGGACTTACTCTGCCAATTAATGAAGTTTTTCCTGATGAGCACCTATTGGCAATAAATGTGGCAAGTGGACCGTGGTATGCCGACATTGCCAATTACCTTGCTTCTGGATCTCTTCCATGTGGCTGGCCTAAAAACCAGCGCGAGCATCTCATGGCAGAAGCAAAGTATTATTTCTGGGATAATCCACTTCTTTTTCGGATAGGTGCTGATCAAATCATCCGTCGCTGTATTCCTGACAGTGAGTTCCCCAGTGTGCTATCCTTCTGCCATGATCAGGCCTGTGGAGGCCATTTCTCTGGGAGGAAAACTGCAGCCAAGGTGTTGCAGTGCGGTTTCTTTTGGCCCTCCCTTCACCAGGACGCGCACACTTATGCCAAACATTGCACTAGGTGCCAGTCATTAGGGTCAATGGCACGTCGTGACATGATGCCCTTGCAACACATCCTAGCTGCGGAAATCTTCGACATCTGGGGAATTGACTTCATGGGTCCCTTTCCTCCATCCAACGGCTTCGAATTCATCCTCGTGGCCGTCGACTATGTTTCGAAATGGATCGAGGCTATTCCCGCGCGTCGTGCTGACCATGTTATCTCCACCCGATTCGTCAAGGACCATATCTTTGCGCGTTTTGGGATCCCTCGGGCCATTATCTCGGATGGAGGAAGCCACTTTACCCATGCTTCTTTTCGGGCACTTCTGAGGAGGTACGGAGTCCACCATCGTATCGCATCCCCGTATCATCCTCAGACGAACGACCAGGCGGAAGTGTCGAACCGGCAAATCAAGCAGATTCTCCAGAAAACGGTTCGGCCTGACCGTAAGGATTGGTCCGACAAGCTGACTGACGCACTTTTGGCGTATCAGACCGCCTTCAAGGCTCCCCTTGGTATGTCTCCATATAGAATCGTTTACGGGAAGCCTTGTCATTTTCCTGTGGAGTTGGAGCACCGCGCTTATTGGGCGGTTCGCCAATGTAACCTCGACCCAGACTTGTGTGAACGAGAAAGGAAACTCCAACTCCAAGAGCTGGAAGAGCTCCATCGTGAAGCCTATGATTCTGCTCTAACCTTTAAACAGCGCACTAAGGCTTTTCACGACAGCCATGTTCGGCGGAAGGAATTTGAGCCATCTCAGCAAGTTTGGCTCTATAATGCCCGACTCAAATTCTTTCCTGGGAAATTAAAGTCCAAATGGACTGGTCCTTTTCTGGTCTCAAGACCATTCCCCAATGGGGCCTTCGAAATCGAAGATCCCAAATCTGGGCGTAAATTTACGGTCAACGGGTAGCGTTTGAAACCCTATCTGACTCATGAACCTGCCCCCGTTGGAGAAACCGTTGCCCTGCTGGAGGGTAACTAATTCTTTGCCTCATTCTGAGTCCAGCTGGGGACATTAAATTCAGCGCTTGTTGGGAGGCACCCTAACAGCACTCACCATCCACCATCACTTTTCACACCTCTATCGCAATCACTTCACTTTTCTCTTCACCACCCACCCTTCCACCCTGATCTATACCCTGAACCTCAGCTCTTGTTACCCGATCTTCCATCCTTCCTCTGCCTTTCCCTGCATGCATATGAGGACATAGCATTGTTTGGCATGGGGGGGTGGATAGGCATCCATAGGATCCGGGTATGTTATGGTATCATACAGTTCCCACCTATTTATAAATATGCAAGAAAAAGAAAAAAAAAAAAAATATATATTATAATAAATGGTGTTTAGTAATGATCTTGAAGCTGAAACAAAAAGGCAATAAGTGTTTATGGATATTCAACCTCTGTTTTGAAGACTTTCCAGGCCACAAAAGCTTGATTCGCTCAAGCTCGGCTTAATTCACTTAAAGCATTAACAAAATAGATCAAGATCTCTCCTAACTAAGGATGTATTCTTGTACCTGAGACACCAGTACAGGATCCGTTGGTTTGCTTTTTCTTGAGAGCTTAAGTAAACTTGGTTCACACTACACATATCAGGAAAGACCAGGTGAACATAAGATCCAACCCTAGTGTTCATTAGGGAAGGTGGAGTCCTTACCTGTGCGCGCAGGTAGACTTTTTATCCCAGGCTTTAGTCTTGTGTTTAGGAGCGACTCTTTCCACCAAAAAGAAACTCTCCCACCAAAAAAAAAAAAAAAAAAGTGTGCTTCAAAATGTGTTGTAAGAGATATACTGACACGTGTTTCAAAAAAAAAAAAAAAAAAGAAAAAAAAAGAGATGTTTTAAAAGAGTCAGTATATCTCATAAATGTCTGTATACTTTGTTTTTCGGTGAGCCACAAAAAAAAAAAAAATCAGAAAATGGGAGTTGAGTTTTCCGTCATCATCTTAAGGGTCAATTCGAAGACATGAGCTGAAACTGGGACCAACCTGTACTTAAAAATTCGTGAAACCCTGGGATTGAGTCTTAATGTTCATCTGGTCAGTCTTGATCCTTCACTATGCACAAATCATAACCTCTTGAGCTCTCGAGTACGGCAAAAACCTCCTGGGTCCTGGAAATCGTACTTAAGGTTTAAATATCAAGAGTCCTGGTTAGTTGAGAGATGATCTATGTCATGTGAGACTTAAAGTACTGGTAGTCTTCTTTACAATTGGTTCTCACAATATTCCATAGTAAACACACCTGTATCACCTCAGAAGAAAATCTTCAGCTTAAGATCATTTCTAAATACTATTTTGCTAGGGACTAGCAAAAGATAGGCATGGGGGTATATGTTTGCACCTCAAAACACGCCTGTAATAACGCCTTCTTGTGCTATTTTCTAGCATTAACATGGCATAATAGGATCCTGTAATCGCATTTGTAAAAACACTTGCATGCATGCATTTAATCAAGAGAGGAAGAGGAGTGAAACAATCGCCTGCATAGTTACATTTTTCTTCAAGTGCCTCCTTGCAAAATCACCCTCTTTTTATTTTTCCTCTTGATTTCTTCTTTTCTCTCCTTCCCGCGGCTGCACTCTTCCCGCAGCTGCATGCAGCAGCCACGCAGCACTTCTTCCTGTCACTTCTCCCTGCCAACGCCGCTCCCTATAGCTGCAACTCGCACACCCTCTCCCTGCTGCAGCCGGCACGCCACTCTCTCCTCCTCTATAAGTAGCTGCAGCTTCATCCTCGCAACGAAGGCGGCTGCAGCAACAAAAACCCGCAGCCATCTTCTCCACCGCTTTCCCTTCCCATACGTCGGCCCTCCGTCGAGGAGGCACCCGGCGAGCAGGAGAACCCACTGTGGTGCACACCACCACAGTGGGAGCACCACCGCCCAGCTCTTCGACGAGCCGGTGGGCGTGGTGCATTCCCTCGCTTCGTTTTTTTTCTCTTTAACGCCATTGCCGCCGCTCCAAGCTTCGAAGCTTGAAGCCACGGCAGCAGCAGCAACAGCAGGTCCTCCCGCTCCTCCGCGACCGTCCCCGCAGTCGCTCACCGCCTCCGCGTGCGTCTGCAGGGCGTTCCCCGCCTCCGTCTCCGTTCTGTCCGCCTCGCAGTTGCACCTGTGGCCGTTTCGCCGCGCGCACTGCAGCAGCCGGCTACAGCCTCGCGCTGCCCCCTGCCCTCCTCCGCGACCCTCCGCGACCACCTGCAGTCCTCCTCCACGCTCGCTCCTCCACGCCTTCGCCCGCCCGTCGCCTTCGCGCACTCCTGCAGGAACCCTGCGCGAAGGCGCGGTGCACCGCGACGGTCAGACGTCCGCCTTCGCCTTCAGACGACGCGACGTCAGACGTCCGCCACCTCTTGCAGACGTCTTAACTCGCGCGTCCGCGATCTCCCTCTCTCTCTGCCGATCTCTCCCGCGCGCGTCCACTCGATCTCTCCCGCCCGCTCCCGCTCTCTCTCTCTCACGTATTCTCTCTCTCTCTCTTTTTTTTTACTCACTAACAGACACACACTCACAGCAACGCACACACACACACATACACCGACGCACACACACCTATACCAACACATACACACACACTCACACACTTATAGTAACATATATATAAATATATATATATACATACATACATATATATATATATATATATACATAGTATATCTATATAGTTATGTATACATACATATATATATAATATACATATATATATAATATATATATATATATCTACTTATATATACATCTATATACTTATACATATACTTATATATATATATAGACATATATACTTATATACATATATATATATACATATCTATATACATATATATATACATATATATAGTAATATATATATATATATACTTATATACATATATATACACATATATATCTATATATATATATATCTATACATATATAACTATACATTTATATATATATATAGATATATTTACTTATATACATACATATGTACATATATTTTCATGTTATTTATTATATGCTGTATCGCGGGAATATCTGCACCAGTTGCTGATATTCCCTGATGCACGCGTACAAAAAAGCGTGGTCCCATACATCATCCATCCTCCATCCACACTCCACGCTGCACCTAGTCGTGTTGGTTGCGTCTCTCTAGACGTCGACTGACTCGACATAGTGCTACACTCCATCATCACCTCCACCCCCACCCTTTTATATATATACTACATATATATATATATATACATACTATATTTACTTTCTGTCTATTTGCTTTTCTGTTAGTAAAAAGATAAAAAAAAAAAAATACATAAAAAAGAAAAGATAATCTTTGACTTGCAGGTACCTCGTCTTGCGAGTAGCAAGACTTGTTTTGGGACTCTGTTTGGCTAAAAGCCAAGGACACAATTTTGAGGGTGTGCCTCAAGAACAAGGATTACCATAAAAAACCTAAATAAGAAAAACACCAAAAACACAATAAACGAACGGAAGAGACGCGTTTTAAGGAAAACGTAGAAACTCGACTTTAACCCCACTTCCCTGTGTTCGACCCTGGGCCTAAAAGTGACAAGATAAAATCAATTAGGCCAGGTTAAAAATTTTGTAAAGAGATGGTTAGGTCCAAATTAGGTTAACCACTATACACATTTCAACGATAAAAATATCATATTAACAACCTATTCGGGCCGACCCATCACTTATCACACCCTCCGGGACTTAGTCTCCACCGCACCTGTACTTCAACCCCCAGACTAGTCCCCGGACTTTGAGATTATGTGTGATGCATCGGATTTCGCCATAGGCGCTGTCCTGGGACAAAGGCAAGACAAGAAGCCCATGGTGATCTACTACACGAGCAAAACGTTGGACGAGGCCCAATGAAATTATACGGTCACAGAGAAAGAGTTGCTCGTTGTAGTCTTTGGACTTGAAAAGTTCCGATCGTACTTGCTGGGATCCCATGTGACTATTTACACTGACCATTCAGCCATCCGGCACCTGTTGGCCAAGAAGGACGTAAAGCCCAGGCTCATCAGATGCTACTTTTGAAGGCTGGATCAAAGAATGTGGTGGCTGACCACTTGTCTAGACTTCATCCAGACCACATTGGACCCTCCCTACCTCTATCTGATGCCTTCCCTGATGAACACATTTTGGCTGTGCAAGACAAGAGAATGCCATGGTATGCTGATTATGTCAACTACCTGGTTGTAGGACAAACCCCGCACAGCTGGTCTAGACAGCAACGGGACAGGTTCTTGGCTGAAGCCAGGCACTATTTATGGGATGATCCCATGCTATTTTGCCTTTGTGCTGACCAGATCATCAGGAGGTGTATCCCCGAAGACGAAGTTCAGAGTGTGCTTTCCTTCTATCATGACCAGGCTTGTGGTGGCCACTTCTCTGGAAAGAAAACAGCTGCAAAAGTTTTGTAGTCTGGATTTTACTGGTCGTCCCTATTCAAGGATGCACACAACTTTGCCAAGACTTGCTCACGCTGCCAAACGCTGGGGACCATGACCAAGAAAGATATGATGCCCCTTCAGCCCATTTTGATTGTCGAAATCTTCGACGTTTGGGGTATCGATTTTATGGGCCCCTTTCCACCATCCAACGGCTTCGAGTACATCTTGGTCTCGGTAGACTATGTTTCCAAATGGATTGAAGCTGTCGCCACCTGCCGATGCGATCATAGGACTGTCATGGACTTTATTAAGAAGAACATCTTTTCCCGATTTGGAATACCCAAGACCATGATCAGTGATGGTGGAAGCCATTTTATCCATTCCTAATTCAGGGCCCTACTTAGAAAATACGGGGTGAACCACCGCATTGCTACCCCGTATCATCCGCAAACAAATGGGTAGACTGAGGTCTCAAATAGATAAATCAAGAACATTTTACAGAAGACTGTGAGACCTGACAGGAAAGACTGGTCCACATGACTTGATGATGCCCTGTGGGCATATAGGATTGCTTTGAAGACCCCGATAGGTATGTCGCCTTATCGCCTGGTCTTTGGCAAAGCTTGCCATCTTCCTGTCGAATTGGAACACCGGACTTACTGGGCTGTCAAGCAATGTAACATGGATCCCCAGTTAGCCGGTGCGTAGAGGACGCTCCAATTATCTGAGCTTGAAGAAATTCGTCGGGACGCTTTTGAAAATAGTCGACTGTATAAGGAGAAAATGAAAGCTGTTCACGACCGACTAATTCATAGAAAAACCTTTGAGCCTAACCAGCAAGTTTGGTTGTTTGACGCCCGCCTAAAACTTTTCCTGGGGAAACTCAGGTCCAAATGGATAGGACCATTTCGGGTGGTTAAACCCTACTCTAATGGGGCGGTAGAAATCCCTGATCCTAACACTGGGCACACTTTTACAGTTAATGGTCAAAGATTGAAGCATTTCCTGGCCCAGGTTCCCCCAAAGGAGAGTGTCACCCTCGTTGAGGGCTGACATGGAGCACCACCCAGCTGGAGGCGTTAAACTCAGCGCTTCCTGGGAGGCAACCCGGAGGATTCAGACTGATCCGGTATTTTACGTCACTCAGGCACTATCTTTTTGAACCCTTATGCATCCATGTACTTGCCAATGAGGACATTGTCCAACTTAAGCATGGGGGGGTGGTAAATTGCGTAATCCTGAGCTCATTTAATCAATCTTAATAATAATAATAATAATAAAGAATTTAGGAAGAAAACTTGTCAATAGTGGGAAATAATACAAAAATAACTTAAACACTTAGACTTTTCGAGCCTTCAAGCTTAATCAGCCCTGGTGTCCATTAAAATATGGATTTAGCTTCGAATCCTTGCAACCTTAGGCTATTCTAATCCACCTACTAAATAAGGTGATAAGTATACGATTTATCAACTCACCCTCTAACTCAGAAAAACTTTGAGTCTAAGCATCTACACACATTTTTGCACAGACTCACTCCTCGGAGATTTTGACAGAAATTGGGTAGCTAATGAACTCTCTAGGGTGGTATGGCTGGCAAGTTGTCGTGGGTAACAGCCCATTGGCAGGTTGTCCAGAACCCAGCCACAGACCATTTCTTCTTCATTGCCTCTAGGTACATTTGAGATCAGGGAAGCCACCTACGAAAAATAAAAAAAAAAAAGAGGAGAAGAAAAGAAAATAAACCACACTTCACCGCACAAGTATGGCTGGCAAGTGATCGTGGGTAATAGCCCATTGGTCGGTTGTCCAGAACCCAGCTCAATAACTACACAAAAAGAACCAAAAACACTTAAGGAGGAAGCGGGGAAGTAGTACAAGCCGGGGAGATATACACTGGAAAAATCCTTGTGTTGACCCCAATTAAAATAAACGTAGGGAGAAAGCTACCAATCAAACAAATACACCTTCAGGCAAATATATTTCCTCTTCCGGTCACCTAGGGGTGTAGAAACCCGAAGTCTGTCTGAATTACCGTTAAGTGAGTCTATCACAATCTTCACAACAAGATGCTTAGCACTTAGGGTTTTGATCGAGTTTTGGGTGGGTTGGGTAGCCGTAAAAAGTTACCAACCCACACTAAATTCCGAAAAAATTCTAAAAATATATATATATACATATACATATGTATAGTTATATACATTAAAGCAAGGATTCGGGCGATTTATATTTTTGAAAACACCCGAGCACTGCTTAGTCTTTGTAGATTAAGATCCTATTGACAAGTGACGAAGTGTCTAAGCAATTACTTCTTAAATTCTGAAAAAAATAAAAGCTAGAATAAACCTTGCTAGGGACTAGCAAGGAGTAAGCATGGGGGTATGATAACACTGCACAAGGGGGTGATAATTATGTTAAATAGGGCCCATCTTAAGAATAAAAGGCACAACATATGTAGAATGGGAGCACTGCATGCATCATGTATCAAGATTGCTTATAAAACTGTATTAATGGCCATTTGTGTAAGCACTTGTCAAAGCAGGCCTCAGATGAGCAACCGGACCTCACAGATGGATTTAGAACGATGAACAGAGTCCAACAGACTCAAGATCAACCAAATCCAACATCCGGAGCTCCTACAATGGGCCCAAGAAGTTCTGACCGTTGATCTGGTGATTAACGGCCCTCATTGCGCCACGTCACCCCCGCTCCACCGCTCGCCACTTCAACCATCAGCTGAGATCAAATCTTGGCCGTCGATCTTCGATCGTACGGCCGAGAACTGCGTGGTCGCCACGACAAAACATGGGCGTGGTGCAACGGTTAGTGCGCACGCCCGCACGCACGCGACACGGGTTTGAGCCGCGCGGTGCGCAAATTGAAGACTAAGGAAGCGCGTGATGAAATTAGGCCACCCGATCAGCAGCAGGCGGCCGAGATCGTGCCATGCGGTGCACCCACAGATCGCGAGCACCCACGTGCGCGCGCATGCCGGGCGACGACGCCCACGCACATGCGCGCCCGAGGCGCGATCCAAGCACATCCAAGTAGAGATCTCAGCCGTCCGATCTTCGATCGAACGGCTCTCACGCAGCGGCCGCGGATCGAGTGCGAAGAAGAATGGCGCGGGCGGTTGACCGATGGGCTGGAGGGCTTCACCGACGCTTTTGGAATGGTTTTAGCGACGTCCCATACGTCGCTAAAGCCCCTTCTTCTTTTAGAAAGCCCTTAACCCTATTTAAACCCCCTCCAACCACTCATTTAAGGCATTCACTTTCCTTGCAACTACTCCACCCCTCTCTTAGCTAGCTTTAGCCCCTCTTGTAATCGCCGGAGACGACGAGCCACCGACGAAGCCTCCTCCACCACCGTGGCTGCCTCGTCGCTCTCCCTCCTCTCTCTCTCTCTCTCTTTTAAGCTTTCCATTACTTTTATTTGAGCATGTATTTAATGTTGTAAGCTATGAACTAAAAGTGCATGATTAATGAAGTTATTTTCTGTTCAGTTGTTACTTTAATTTCTGTTTAAGTTGCATGATCAAACAAGAAACACTCTAACCCTAATCTCTCTCTCGCTTTTCAAACCGCACCTCTGCAAGCAAAACTCCGCGCTTTCCGTGACAACAAGTGATAAGAAAAATTCGATTTTCACGCCTCCCTGAGACCGACACTTGGACTCACCTCTGTTTATTTACTTTAAAACCGATGTTTCAAGTGCGACTATAACGACACTTCTTAAAACACACGCACGATTAAACGTCACATACACCCATTGGAGACAAAAATACTAGCTCTAGATACTACATTACTCCATACTCTCTTGCCCAACTATTGTGCACTATCATCCTTGGGCAAATACTCCGTCTCTCTCATCACTCTACTGCAATTACTCTTCACAGGGAGTTTCTTAATCATTCATAGTAGCTAGACCATTTTAATATCTATTTGAGGTGCTCTATAGGGTGTTATTTATGTTTATTTATTTTCTTGTCATTGTATTAGGTGTTTGGCTTGTCTGATCCCCATCTTTTCATTGTGAAGGGAGAAACCTTCATTTAGGGATTGAATGTAGGTTTTGTAATTGAGGTACACCACTCTCGATTTGAAGTGGTGTGGTTAGTGAATTGATCACCTAGTGAATCGAAATCCTATGTCAGGGTTGACTTAGGTGGTGATTTTCTCTTGGTTTGGGTTTCCACCTAAAAACCTTTGTGTTCATTATGTGATTGAATTTTTGTTTACATATTATATTTCAATTTCACTATTCACCCCTCCTCTAATGCAATTTCAAGACTTGGAAGGATCAGAGGAGGTGAGTTTCACAACCTTCGACAAGGCTCGATGACTGTTAGTGCCTACTATATCCGATTCTTGGAGCTCTCTCGCTTTACACCATCTATTATGGCTACTGAGGAGGATAAGCTATGGAAGTTTATGAAGGGTTTGAGATCAATGATTCGAGCGTATGTGAAGCCCCTGAAGTTGCCTATGTCCTCCAGGGTCTACATCTCCCCTGAGGCATAAGCTACTGCCTATGTCCTCGGTCTACATCTCCCCTGAGGCAGCAATGACTTATGAGATGAACTGATCACCGAGAGATGTAGAATGGGGCTCTAGGAGGAGTGTCTTCTACCATGACTGTGCCCAAGAATGTTAGGAGAGGAGGTACCATCCAGAACAACGTATTTCACTTGCTTAGGAGGCATCCAATTCTATTGGATAGTCTGTTCTCACTAGTACTTCACAGTAGAGGCCAGCCCCTAGTGCCCAGCAGCAGGGAAACTCTGGCAGAGCTTAGGCAGAGGCAAGCAGATCCTGTATCCGCAATTTCTATTAGTGTGTCCAGCTCAAACATTTGAGGAGGAACTGCCTAGCAAGGACTGGAGCTGCATCAGGGATGCAAAACATGTAGAGTGAAGGGGGAAAAACTTAGACAGTATGGACCGCAGGCTGTACTTATCAGACCAAAGGAGGATTTCAGTAGTTCCGAGGAGGTCATAGACCACCTGCACCTCAACCTAAGAGTGTGGCTACATCCAGTGCACCTAGATTTGAGGGTCATGTAAATGCCTTATCACTTAGAGGAGCCACGATGCCATCTGGGTGATCGTCAACTGACTGACGAAGACTACACGTTTTTTGCCAATTCAAGTTACTTACGGTCCTACACAGTTGACAGAGTTATACGTTCGGGAGGTCGTTCACCTACATGGAGTTCCTAAGGAGATAATATCAAATAGAGATTCCAGGTTTACCTCCCAGTTTTGGGGACAGTTGCAATAGGCTTTAGGGACTTAGTTTAGATTTAGTACAACCTGCCATCCTCAAATGAATGGGCAGTCAGAGCGTACGATTTAGACCCTCGAGGATCTATTGCGAGCCGGTGTTCCAGAGTGGAGAGGCTCATGGGAGGACCACCAACCTTTAGTAGAGTTCACATATAATAATAGCTATCACCCAGTATAGATATGGCTCCGTATGAGGCACTTTATGGGCGAAAGTGCATATCTCCTTTGTGCTGGATGGAGGTGGGAGCAAAATGGGAGGTTGGTCTGAGGTTGATTCGACAGAGCCAGGAGGTGATAGATCAAATCCACAAGAAGCTCCTAGTAGTGAAAAACCGTCAGAAAAGTTATGTAGATCACAAATGTAGAAAATGACAGTTTGAGGTCGGTGATCATGTCTTCCACAAAGTTTTGCCCATGAAGGGCAACCAACGGTTTGGGGTGAAAGGCAAGCTAGCACCAAGATTTATGGGTCCATTTGAGATCTTGGATTGTGTTGGACCTATTGCATATTGATTGGCTTTGCCACCTCAATTGGCTAGTATCCACAACATTTTCCACATCTCCCACCTGAGGAAGTATGTCTCAGATGCGAGCCATATCCTGAGCTACGATGACGTCAAAATAGAAGAGAACCTAACCTATCAGGAGTAGTCAGTACAGATATTAGATCGGATGGTTAAGAAGCTAAGGAAGAAGGAAGCTCCCTTGGTCAAGGTCCATCGAAGAAGCTAGAGATTGTTAGCATGCTTTCGTTGAGTTTGAAATATGCATCGTAGTATAGTCAACAAAAGCGAATTGACATTTAAAATTTGTAATCTCAAAAAACAGATGTGAGTTCTGAGGTTGTTCGTAGGGAGCAAATATGGAATTCAAACACTAGTCAAAAGATGAGGAGTAAATAAGCACAATAATCAATCATAATAAGATATTCAATGAATAAATGATCTATTAAAAAATATATTCAATAATGACAATTTGTATCTCAGAAATTAATGGGATAAAAAGAGAATTTAAAACCTAAAAATGGTGATTTGAATCACCAATTTAATTCCACAATTAAGCACATATCCCAATGTCTCAAATCAATTCAATTTTCCAACAGTCATTTTGAACCACTTATCACAAATATCCATGCTAGCCAATAAGTTCATAGTGCTTTCCAATTAGATGTTTGCACAAGGGCCAGACAACTTAATCGTCCAAAGCCTTGGCCCAAGCACAAGCACAAGGCATAAAGATCAGAATTTCGCTAAGTCTTGGGTGCATGTGCATGCTTCCTGAGGCACGTATGCAAGCACCTGAGGCAAAACCACCCCCCACCCTCCTCAGAAATCTCTTTCTTTCTTAATCGGGTATACAGTTAGCACAGTAGCAGGTAATCAGGTCATTAACAGGGACCAGGCCCACCAGTAGTGGTGGTGGGCGAGCGGTGAAGGGCTGAGTGAGTGAGGGACCTCACCCCTTCGTGTCGAGGCAAAGAGCCCTCAGCATAAATGCATTTTATACGCTACTTTAAAGCTAGCGCATACGAGGTGGGACTAAATCCCACGCTCTTCTCGCGTGAAGCTGCAATGGATTGGAGCTCCTAATTCGAGTAGCTACCATTGTTCGTCCTTTAATCCAAGACCTAGGAAGCCTTCGTGATGCCTATCCGCATCTGTTGGAAGTGGAAACAAGTCTGGAGATCAGCGAATGGCGGCAGAGTGCAACGCTAAATGGTGGCGGTGACGAAGCTTCGGTGAGGACCCTAAAATGTGATAACAAGGCCTTGCGACCCAATTAGATAGGTTAGAAGCTTCATCGTGTGGTGGCGAAGGTGATGGTGGTGTGGTGATTGGGAGTGTATGGTGCTCTGTCAGTGATGGTGAGTGTGACCGTGAGGTGGATTGTTCGGAGGAGTGAAGGAGTGGTCGAAGCTTCTAATTGATAGAGGGCTTTTGGTTGGTGGAGGGCTAGGAAGCTTCTGGTGGTAGTGGTCTGGGGTTTGGTGGTGTGATGTGGTCGGGCGAAGCTCACTGAAGCTTCGTCGGACATGAAGAAGGAGGGGGAGAGAGGTGTACGTCGGTCGAACTGGGGAAGTAAGGGATGAACCCTAAGCTAGAGAGGTAGAGGAGATGAAGGGACCTATCTATTGGACGGAAGGGGGGTGGAGTCCACGACAGTGTGGTTGTTGGAGCCAAGGATGATGATACCTTCTGTGAGAGATAGGGTGACGAGAAGGGAAGAGTGCCTTCGCTTTGGCCAGTGAGAGGCGGAATAGAGAGAGGAAGGTGGAGGGCCAGCCAATTTGACCGTTGGTCGGCTGGAGGACAATGGAGGAGGAAGGTCGTTGGAGCCATAGTGGAGGTGGTCGGAGAAGAGAAGTAGGTGTTTTGGTCTTGAACCAAATTGATTGTGGAACCTCGTAAAGCTTTTATAGAGCTCAATTACAAGCTCATATTGGAGGTTTCCACAAGTTCGAGTCACAAATTTGGAGAAGTAAGAACCATCAATTTTGTGAGCTTGGTGAGGTCTCTCTGTTTTTAATATGGGCAAGAAAGTGTGCTCAATCGGTCAGGGATCTTGTGATCATCAATCCCTCCAAATTTGGAGGGATTTGGTGATCAAAGATGAGAGTTTTCCAGGTTTGAAGGTTGGTGGGTGGTTAGGGAAGATGTTGTTCACATTTCCATGGTAGTAGGGACCCATTTGAAAATATAATGAGAAAGTTAGGGGGTCATTTGTAATAAACTTGAAACCTAGGGGCTTGAGTGTAAGAAATAGAGATTTTAGGGACTAAATTGTAAATTAGGTCAAGATGGACTCTAATTGAACCCAAATTTTGGTTTTAACCTAATTTAGTCCTAAGGAATTTGATGGTGAACTTGGATTTGAGTTTCACTATGTTTGACTTTGTAAATTGCAGAGAGGCCCAAATTAGGGTAAATTCCCATCTGAATCTCTGTTCTAGGTTAAAATGGGTTCATATGGTCAAATCAAAGGTATCGAACCTCTTAGAATATTTTTCTATGAATTTTAGGAGGTTTAGATTGATTTTATTCTGACCAGAACCTTTTCAATTCAAGTGGGGTTGATAATTAGGATTTTTAGTCGTATTTTGGTCCTTGAAATGCGTGAAACTCTAATTCTATCAGTGTGGACCCACTTTTTGATCTTTTATGCTCAATTAACATTTAATTAACCCTTAAATAATCCTGTGGTTAATTTTCACTTATGATGTGATATTAAAATAGTAGAATTAATCCTATTTTATTATTTTTTTCTCAAAACAGATCAGAGTGGAATTATGATCCTCAGGCAATCTTTTAGGCGCATTTATCTCTTGATTCCAACTAATTTAAGTTAGTTATGATGAATGATGGCATTACCATCAGAGATATGAAGAGGCAACCCGGGAATCTGAGGTAGATATGCATAAACGACATCCAGAGTTGTTTTCTGGTGAGTTTTAGAACCCTATTCTTGTCCTCTTTAAGGTTGTTATGGATTTTCTATTATTAACCTTCTTCATGTATAACCCTTCTAACAGGTTTCAAAGGAGAAACTCATTTTAAGGTTGTTATATTTGTTATGTTCTAAAATTCAAACCCAAACCCAAGTCTAGATTAAACGTGTCAAGATGTAATTGTCGATGCTTGTCGAGTGCAAATCAGGTTAGCGTAGCCCAAAAATAAGGAATTTTGGGTTTTGGCTTACTTTGGTCAACACTCGGGAATATTTGTGTGGATGGTGTCATAAATGGTACCATTAAAATTCTCTTGTCGAAAGCTTTCCAATGAGGCTATTTTTACAAAAATTAGAAGCTATTTGTTACAACTTCAAGAAGATATAGAAATTATAGTTAAGCCTTAACAAACTGCTTTACCTTTTTAATTAATCTTTTTTTTCCCCATCTCCTCTCTTATAAATATCTCCCTACCGGAGAAACAAAACCAAATCTACTCTTTCCTCCAGCCATAACCTTCCTTCCGTGCCTTATTGTAACATTAAGAGAGAGAGAGAAGCAAGAGAAGAGGGAGGCCAAAATCTTCTTCCTCCTCTTCTCTTCTTCCTCTGTTCTTCTCCCCTTGAATCCAATGTCGGAGGTGGACGTGTAGCCGACATTGATGGAAGGATGTGGATGTCATCCGAGGAAGAGGATGTTGACGACCAGGATTAAGGGTGAAGGTATCTCTTGCTTCTCTCCTTCATGGTTGATGTACGTGTGTTGCTTTTACATCGTGGAGAGAAGGAAGGAGAGAAGGAAAAGGGGGAAATCGCGAGGAGTAGAGCGGCTGCACTCGTTGGCAGCCATTTGAGACCGACGCGATTGTGAAGACAAGGGCATGTTGGGTGTGTGACCAAGTTGCATACATCAACATGGAAGGAAAAGAGAAGGAGGAGAGGAAGAGGAGGGATCGACTGGTGAGAGGAGGGCTGCCAGACCATTGTTAGAGTGTTGGCGGCAGTCAGCTGAGCTGGTGGCGATCGACGTGACCGGACGGCCCGTGCACACTCTACGTGCATGGGCTTCCTTGCGTGTGAACAACAAAAATGTGAAGAAGAGAAAGAGTGTGAAGATGGAGAGGGGGGTTTGGTTGAGGATTTTAAAAAAGTACTACTTTAAATTCTTAAGTCTTAGTTATTGCAATCAGGTCCCTGATAGGCATTTCTGGTTAATTGATTCAAGGAGCATTCGGAGCCCAATTTCAATGAGCCACTCCCTGTTGGAATCACGTTGAGATGTACATTAATGTGGAAAAATTAGATTTTCATCAGAAGTGGTAAATTACATTTCCACCCTTAAGTTTTTATTAATTACATTTTGACTTGTTACCATCTTGATGTTAGATAGATGTCCAGAGTGTGCACGGAGTCATTGTGACCCTAGGTGACCTAGGTAGAGTAATATCTATTTCCATAGTAATCTCAATATATTATAATGTGATTCTTGTCTAAGTTAGGAAATGTCGTATCCTTGCCGAGTGTAGAGTCAATTATTTTTTTTTCCTGAATCCATTGGGTACTTGATTTTATTAATGAATAAATGAATTTAAATGTGAGGTTATGCTTATTTTAGAATAATAATTTATGTTAATGGGAAAGTTATCGAAATGAAGTTTATGGTTTAAGATAAATGTTATGCTTCTAGTCAATAACTTAAATAGCATGCATACTCTTGACAAAATAATTAAGAGACATGGCTGATGAATAAGAGATTGGGATTAAGGTATACATGTGAAAATGATGTGGAGAATTTTGTTTAAAATAAAAAAAAGAGATGAAAACAATCGATTAAATAGCTGGGAAATTGGTAATGCATTCTGTGATAAATAACGGGCATGGTTTATTGAATATGGAAAACTGTGATACTTATTGATAGTCAGTATTCGTGCCCAGTATCAATGGTGAGGTTGGCTATACCGTTAGGTGTAGAGACTTGCTCAGGGAGTGAGCTAGCTTTCCTGTGACTCTTGGATAGGTTGTTCAGCCAACCGAGTAATGAGGTGTTGGGTACACTTTGTTGTTACGAGAGGTTGGGCTTTTCTTTTCATACCTGGCAGTGGAAAGGACTGGTTGTGTACCAGTGTGGGGTAGCTCCCTGTATATTTAGCATACGAACCATAGTCACCACTTCACTTTGTTAACTTGGACCCCAGGGCGATTAACTAGGCGATAGAGCGGATACAGGTCATCCCCTTAGCCAAAGGGGTGGGCCATATGCAATCTACTGTCTAGGATATCACAGTACGATCTTCTTATGCTTTCTGAGGAAACTGATTCGAATAGATAAATGACTGAAATTGTGGCAAGGCATAAAAAATAGAATAAATAAAAGATAAATTAAAATAATTGAGGATGGTACCCATCTTTCCTATTTTTTTTCTTTTCTTTGTACTTGTTTAGCTTTTTTTTTTCCTCTATTTCAGTGTTTTGCTACTCTACTCAGCCTTCGTTGACATTTTTCTTTTGTAGACTCTGTACTTAGGTCCTGGAGAAGTACAACTGGACTCTGCAATTGTAGCAGTTGACGGTGCCGGTTCGAGTACAACACTGATGGGAACACCATCATGACCCATAACTAGCTCATTTTGACCCAATGAAGTCAATAAATGCTCCTACATAACCAACTGAAGGTCATAATTCACTGCATAACCATTCTGAGAGAAAAATAAGAAACTAGAGGTAAAAATGCAATTTTACCAATGCAATACAACCATGGGTTTTCTCAAGGGCTGAATAAAGGTCAAATGGTCTTAATAAGATAACAAGTGGGCTAGATTAGACAGAAAAGGATCTGCGTGTGTTCTGAGAATTAAATGACGTTTGAAAACCTAAAAACAGATCCACTTAATTAACCAAGGTTATGGTTAGGATAAAATTCACTTAAAACCTCTAAAAATCATAGAAAAATATTCTCTAGGGTTTAGTACCTTCAATTTGACTATCAGAACCCATCTTGACCTAAAATGGAGTCTCAGATAGATATTTATCCTAATTTATGTTTTTGCATAAATTACCAAGTCAAACATGGTTAAAACCAAGATCCAGCTTCACCATTGGATTCCTTAGGTCCAAATTAGGTTTGTACCAAAATTTGGACCCAAGATGAGTTTTCCTTGACTTAGTTTACAAAAAGGTCCTATCTGATTACATTTCTACCCCTAACTTTCAAAAAAACCCTTGCAAACAGCCCCCTAACTTCTTCATCGTCTTCACAATTAGGTTCCTCCGTCATTATCGTGGAGGAAACCTACTTCGGCGACCTTTGACAGAGAATATCTCGATTGCTTGGAGAATCTCCTCCAAAATTGGAAGGGAAATCCTCTGAGAAATTCTCTCCAGTCTGAACCCATTGATAAGCTTTGATTCCCTCCCAATCTCTCATGCAAATACATGAGAGATTTGGGTATCTTAATAGATCCCAAGTCTGGCGACCTTCCAAGCTTGGGAAGCTTGCTTCCAAAGCCCTAACCGCCACTCAGATACTTATTTAAAGAAGCCCAGATCCTCCCAACTTCTCCACGCTCGAATTCAGCCATGATTCCCCTCAATTCATCTCTCCCTCTCACAGCCGAAGGCTCCTTGACATCCGACGATCTCCACTACACTTTCTCATCGTCCGACCGCCATACCTGCGGCAGATTCCTCCTGCTTGTTCTTCTCCGCGTCTCATCGTACCAGTAGATGCCACTTCCTCCTTCATCCTCGTCGTTCCCACCTCACCGGAGTTGACTTCGTCTTCTGCGTTAGCCACACCAGACCTAATGCCATCACTGTCCTCCTTCGTCCCTTGATGTCCTAGCTAAGTCTCCTATCCCCTCTACTTTCTTTCCACCCTTTACTTTCCAAAACTCGCCACTGAAGCCCCTTCGCACCTTCATCTCCTCCATCTCCGGCCACCCCCTCTGGCGAGGCCATCCCACCTCCACAGGCCACCAAAACACTTTCCAACCCTTGCAAAACCTTCGCCACACTTCATTGATCATTTCCCCTCTCTTCATTTACCCATCCATCCACTCACAAGAGCCCTTGAACACACCCACTCACACGCACATAGTCTGCCCTAGGCACGCACTCACGGCCACTGTCACGCCACGCCACCACCCCCATCACATCCATCATGCTCCGGTGATGCTCTCTGAACGCTTTGACGTGGCCGAAAGGCCGTTCTGTTGTTTTCAGGTTCAGACCTTGCTCGCCATTGGCAAGCAAGCTTGAAGCTTGCTTGAGGCTATCCCAGGTGCTTGCTGTCCCAGGTTGAAGACCCAGGCTATGCGAAAGAGTCTTGCGCACACACCCAGGCCCTCAATTGCAGTCGCGATCCTCAGCAGCTGCTGCAATTGGAACGATAGTCCTTGTTGCAGGCACGCGAGAAAAGGGGTGCGCAGATAGTCCCACCTCGGGGAATTCTGAAGCCACGCACCCGCATAAATTGCAAAAGTGCCATAAGTTGATCACCTCAATTACCATGGGGTGAGGTCCCTCTCACCTTCACCCGACCTCGTCCGCGACACCTCACCTGCGGACCAGGCCTGACCTGACCTGACCTTCACTCCTCGTTCACCACCGCACGTCGGTGGGCCTGGACCCGGGTACGCACCCGACTTGATAACCTGGATACTTGTGGCTCTGAGAGAGCGGATCCTAAGAGAGAAGAAGAGAGGAGAGTTGCGTGGGTAGGGGGAGGGTTTCATTACAGGAACCTCCGGCTGACACTTAATCGATTCTGAAGAAGAAGAGGAGGCTAGGGTTGATGGCAGAAGGAAGAAGATGAAAAAGAAGAAGAGGAGGCCAGAGCAGAAGTTGGAGAAGAAGAGAAGGATCGTAGAGAAAGAAGATGAAGGAGAAGACAGAGATGAAGAGAAGAAGAGGTGAAGGCCCGAAGAGAAGAGAATAGCTAAATCAGAGAAAGAGAAGAAGAAAAGAAGACAAAGAAGAAGCAGAGAACTTTAAGTCGTCTGATTTCCAAATCAGATGACAAAACTTAGCTCTCATTTCATAACATTTACATTGAGTTCTTTGGTGATATTGTAGGAGTATTTGGTGATCTAAATCACCATTTTACTCCCATATTTTTGCACATTGCTACTGCTATTATTGCAATTTCTTTCAGTTTGAATTGTGATCTTGATTTCTAAATCCCATATAGCTCCCTGTGTTCGACCTCGAAAATTTTTCGAGTAATAAAAATTGTATTTGTTTTCAAAGTGATTTCAACTATACTGTAATGAGATTATTTTAGAATCGATTTCGCCTTGTGAAACATTTTGGCACTGTTACTGGGGAGCAACGGGAAATTTAGAATTCTCGATTACAATTTCTGATTCAAATACTAACTTGCTATATCTCTTTTACTGTGGTTGTTTTAGGGAGAAGATACATTGAAGAAAGTTAGCCGCACATCAAACACGCTAGGGGCAGGTAAATTCTAATTACTCTCTCTCTTAAGCCCTGTTTATGAAAAGCTTAAAAGGAAGAAAAATCAATTAGGGCTACTTGCTTTCCATTCTTAGATAATTCATCAAGTTCCTGATTTGATTTCAACAACAAAACCTGATTTGTGCACCCACTTAAGGTAACTAGGGCTATCACATTCTTATTTGAGCCTTAGATATCACATTTGGCAAACTAAATTGGACCAAAATTAGAGCCAATTAAGGATTCCAAGTTAGGGTTTGAGAGATACACTTACATAAGCAAGAATCAAATTTCCTAAATGATGTGTGCCTAAGCCTTGGATGAATTGATCTATTCAAGCAAACCCTAAAAATCAGGCTCTTAATCTCACTTGAATCCTAAAAGAGGGACCTAAAGCTTCTCAAAGGACAAATAGGTGAAGTTGACCCACCTTGTTGGGTCAAACAATCTTGAAATTAGGTCACTCTTGCACTCAATACATCTAAAAGTTCAAGTGAAATCTTAAGCACTCTTGCTTTTAATTAAAAATTGGTAGACTTAAGAGGTCAAGTCCCCATTCTGGTCTACCTGGAACATCAGTGACAAGAGAGGTCGGGTGGGGGAAACCTTGTAACCCGTGGGGGCACTCTACCATGTAGGGGTCTTTGCAGGACTCTCCCTCTCAAGCTGCCTAGGTAATTCTCAGGTGGACAGCTTTTTGACTTAGGGGTATCATCCACCCCGAACCTCTATAGTCATCCAAAATTTTTGGGTGTCTTGATTGGGTCCATCACATTCTATTCTCATCCAGACCATCGGTGCATGTTTGGTAGGAGGTCCTTAAGACCATCCTTGAGGCCTCCTCTAGTTATTCACTCTCGTTGAGGCCAGGCCTCGACTTCCGTGTTTGTGCAGAAACCCCATCACATAGACATCTCTTCTGATTCATCTGAACCTAATTCTTCTTCATCCACCATCATGGCACAACCCGCAGAAGAAGAGAATAACCTCAAGAATCAACTTTAGCACCTTAATGATTTGTTCCAAGCTTTTGTGAATCCACCGCAGCGTCCTATGATGCGAGATCATTACAATGCCACTGCGGTGGCGATCGAACCTGGAGGTCCTGATATTGAACTCAAGCCCAACATGATTCATGCTATTCCAAAATTTCATGAGTTCAATTCCGAGGATCCTTTCCAGCACATTAAATGGCTCAAGCATCTGGCCTAGACCTTCAAGTCAGATGTCCAAAATCGGGATATCCTTCTAATGAAAATGTTCTCCTTCTCTCTCATGGACAAAGCAGCTCACTGGTATCAGACTCAAACGCATCCAATCAACACATGGGTTGAACTACAATCCGAGTTGCTGAAAAAGTTCTTCCCAGTTGGTCGGACGAATGCTTTATGACACCAGATCACGCACTTCACACAGCAGCCTGGAGAACCACTTCATGAAGCATGGGATCGTTTCCTGGATCTCATGCGAAAGTGCCCCCATCATGGAGTTCTTAAATGGGAACAAGTCCAGTCTTTTTACCAGAGACTTCGTGAAGACATCTGTTTATTCATCAATGGGTGGGAGACACTGTGTGGGAGATTCTCGAGAATATGTGCGAGAACTCCATCAACAATGACTCCATGGGCATATTCGACCGGACGAATGCTCGTGCATTGACAAATCCAAGGGGGGCACATGAGACGCAGGGCCTGTCCTCATCTGTCGACTTGGAATTAATGGCCAGTCATTTGACAAGGTCTCTATTATTAAGAAGAAGGTGGATGAGCTAACTCGACATCTGCAGCGAGCCACCTCTGCGTAAAACCCGTTCGCACAACTGCCCTTTGGGAGGGAAGCTGTGCATAACATCTACCACAAATCTTCTGAGGGGATGGATCTGTATCCACCCTCGTCTGACTCTAGGGTCGGAGGAAACTCTGATCCTGCCTATTCTAGTTGGGGGAACTCTAAACCCTCGTATTTTGACTTTTCTTAGATTTCTCAGGCCTGTGAGGACCTCAATGCCATCCAGAACAACCCATTCTTTAATACCTATAACCCTAGATGGTGAAATCACCATTATTTCATGTGGGCGG